>JAVUPR010000448.1:0-1200000 GCA_036785695.1 Gentiana straminea | reverse complement strand
CTCCAAACTGATTTCAATATAAAATTTTCTGCCACCGAACTGCTGAATGGTATGATCATATAGTTTCACCATTTATCAGGCTGACTGCATTCTTTAACAAATTTGAACTTTGCAAGGCCATAACCCTTCAAACCACTCATCAATTGTCTCTAACAATAATAAAAGTAAAGAATAAACATTTTAAACATTGGGTTGCCTCCCAATAAGCACCTTTCTTTAATGTCTTTAGCTAGACATTGGTACCTCGACTATCCATTGTCAAATGGAATAGTTTTCCTTGCATGGTTCTTCAACGAATATTCAGAATACGAGCCATCCATTTTTCCAATAGCTGGTAGAATTGGTCGTGCCTTGGCTCTAGGCACTTTTATGAAGTATCTTCCCAAGAAAATCTGAACTGGATTAAGGGCCTCCACTTCCAAGTTCATTATGTAATGGTCAAGGGGGAAGACTACTTCTTTCTCGCTCGCTTGCACGTCTAAAGTTACGTAAAAAATTATAGTCACCAATGGCTCCTCAATTGTGATTACCTCCGAGTGACTTTCTTCTTGATTAGACACAATCATCTTCATCATCATACCATATATGAGGAGAGGGTGTTTTCAACTTTTGTTCTTGAAGCCGATCCACTTCAGTTTTCAGCTCACCAATTTGTCTTTGCATTTTCTGAACCCTAACAAGATGCTCTTCTTTGAACTGTGAAACCTCTTGTACCAACTCTTGAAGCGGTATCATTTCGATTTGGATTATCTCGTGCAATAGTGGTAGAAAAGGTCTTCATAAGTTCTTCAACGGTTGTACCCGAATTTGAAATTGGCAATCCTTGTTCACTAGGCGGCTGGAAAGTAGACTGATCCTGAGACGTGTGTGAAACACCAAAGTTGAAATTTGTTTGGTCATTCCATATTGGATTGCACTCTTGTGGGTAAGAAGTATAGCCCCAATCCTGATTGTTCGGCCTGCATGGATAATATCTCTCCTCATACGAGTTGTTCACACGGTATCCGTATTGGTCATGATTCACCATCGGACTTGAGTAGTTGTAACCTGACATGCTTGCAAACAAGGGAAACACAAAACAAAAAACTATATACAAAATTTCAAAAGAAATAAATCACTTAACACCGTTCCCCGGCAATGGCGCCAAAATTTGGAGGGTGTCAAACCACCAAAGATAAATTTACCTACTTCCTATAACGAGTATAGGGTGAGCAGGATCGTCTCCTCAGGGAACAGTGGATTTATTTCTCTTAAAATCGACAAAGGACAATATTTTGGTATTATAAACTATTTACTAATAAAAAATAAGTAAACTAAGAATATGAAAATAAGTAAAAGAAAGGTTCCGGTTAAATTAATATCCACCTCGATTTTCTCAACCGATCATAGATGCAAAGATGACTCGTTAATTCATTGATAAACTGGTTATAGTTATCGACACGCGCCAAATAACCAATCTCTCATAATTTTGATAATCAGAACACGGTCACTAATTACTATCTAACCGAAAGACACTCCTACACACGGTCATATGAGTTTGGTGTTCCCGCAGCATTACAATCTGAGAGACCCAAATTCTGAATATTAACGCACACGCGGGTTAATTTTAATTCAGATTACTCATCTTCATGATAGCGGATATTCCCAGCTTCGAACCGAAAAACTCATATCATGTGCTACATTTATGAAAATCACAAACCATTACGGATTTGTTATTTCAACTAGCAATCGATAAAATGATTAAACTAATTATCTCGCGAAAATAATCAACCTAACCATTAACCATAGAGACAATCAAATCAAAAGATGAATAAAAACCAATAAATAAAACGAGGAATAAGACTCAGTTTGATCTCACAGTTGCATCAATCGAGGCTTCAATAACAAATTTACCGGAAAGAAAATAAGTTAAGAACTCACCATACAATAGAATGATTCAAAATATGATGTAGAATCTATAAAAATGAATCAAAAAAAAAAAAAAAAAAAAGGTACCGGCGGCAATGGCAGGAGAAGTGCCGCAGCAGCAGTAGTCGCCAAACCTAACTTCCTAAAAGTTTATTTTTTCTTATTTGCTGAATCCTTGAATACAGTGGCCACGCCACTTGTTTTTTTTGCTAATAAGGGAAAATTTTAGGTTTATTTTTAAAATAAATATTAATATAATAAAGAAAAGAAAAGTCAAACATTGTTCCACCAATAGAAAATTAGCCTTGCAAAATTCCTCTATTAGCACACTTTGCCGGCACTCAGCAATTGTGATAATGGTATGATCATACCATTATCCATTTTCCTTCTGCATTTATTTCTCTTATCATCAATTCTTCACTTTTTTTCCGCATGTAGTATAAACAATCCTCCAAAACTTATCTATATCAAATCTACAAAACAACATCAAACACACCATAAAAGCGCATATCACTATAGAAAATCATCTCGAAAATGCAATGAAATACCAACCATTTACGATCCCATCATCTTTCCTTATCTATCTTTAGTTATCCCTCACGTGGAATAACAGCTGGGTTGTGCAGAGCGTTCTATATTCAGCCCCCAAGGCCAATATGGCCGAACTGGGCAATCCCTCTTCGCCAGACCTTAGCCGAACTGCGGCGGCTGGAGGAGGAATTTATGCCGATCACCGACGGGCAGAGTACCGGGTCGACTGTACTCTAGATCGGCCTCAGTAGGTTTCCACTCTAACCGGCAGAGTACCGGGTCGACTGTAGTCTAGATCGGTGAGCAAGGTCGTATCCACAGGGAGAAATCTAGTTGAATACCAAAGCGGCCCAAACAATTAGTCTAGGTATCCATTAATCAAGAAGAAAGTGTGAACCAACTACGAAACAACTAATGAAAGGCGAACTAAAAATGCGATTAACTAAAACTACAATGACTCGAACGAAGGGGAAATGATATGAAATGAGGTGGCTCGGGTGATGTTCCAATGAACTAAATATGAACTCTCGTAACTACTCGGAATCAAGCTTCACTAACGAATTCTCAACACATTCAAGGTGTAATTCATTATAATAACGTCAATCGATCTCTCGCATCAACGAACTATAACCAAACACCAAACCTATCGGCTAGGACTAGATTAGGATGAATGGCTATGCATTAAAGGACTATGAATTTCCCAATTCAAGATTAGGCAACACACATACTAGAAATCAATTCTATCTCTAGATGATTTTACTATGTGTTCATGGTGACTAGTTCCATGTCAATTCTTACGATTAGGCATCGAATTAACACTTAGATTATGCAATTAGTCTCGAATTAACCACACCCATGAAGATCAATCACCATAACTTGAACAAATTAAGAAAATAAAAGACAACCCAACTTGAATCCCAAGTAATTACAAGAATCTAGCCCAAATTCACATCACCCAAGCCACAAGGGTGTTTAGCTACTCATGATATCAACAAAAACACAAAGCAAAGATGAAATTAAACTAATTAAAGCCATGAAGTAGAAAATTAAAAGGAAATTAGGAATTATACCTTAATTAAGTAAAAAGCATCAACTTAGGTTCAATCCCATGGAGATTCACCAAAGGAATGATGAATTCACCATTTTAGAAGAAATCCCAAGCTTAATAACACTTCAATTTTGAGAATAAAGAGCTAAGATTATACTTTTTAAGCTAATGAAATGAAGAAAAGTGAAGACAAGAGTTTTTGGGTTTTTCTCTAATCTAATTCTAATCTAGAAAGTATGAGGTATCTCTCTCTCTTGGCTGAAAATTTGATTTTTATAGTGCAGAATTTTGGGTGCGTAAGAGTGCGCTTCTATGAGGCAAGCGTGCACCTGCTTATTATGTAACATTCTGTTGGGTTTACTGGGAGCTCAAGCATGCGCTTGACTGAGGCAAGCATGCTCTTGGTCGGAATAGTGGAAATCTCAAATGCACCTCAGGAGTGCGCTTGTCATGAGCAAACATGCTCTTGTCCTGAACAGAAAGTTAGATTATTTGACTGGGCCTCAAGCGTGGGCTTGTGCTGAGTGCTCCATTTTTCTTCCCAAATGATGAATCAGGCGTGCTCTTGGTCGAGGCAAGCATGCTCTTGTCCTGATTTTCTTCGACAATCACATCTACCTCCATTTCTCTCAATCCATTCATCACCAAACCGAGACGCTTAGTCGGTGTACATCTTCTTCATCATCTAGACCTGGAAAGGCTCAACACCAAATACAACCGTAATTCCCATAGGGTATCGCATACCCCGTGTGTGCTATAAAAATGTCCACATTTTACGATAAAAATGAGATTTTGTAAAATGTGCGATGTGAAACCGTGAGTGATGAAAATAGCATGAAATAGCATCTAAATGATAGAAATGCAGCTCGGAATGCTATAAAATGATGTGAAAATGGTGTGAAATGCATAGGAGGGTTGACTATCATCAACCACCCCCCACTTAGCTTTTGGTCGTCCTCGAGCAAAATGGCGATTCCGAAAAGAGTCATCACTTATGCATTGAACACATACAATAAAGCGTCCTTCATCAAAATACAAGTGAAAGATGATCACAAACATGCGAAGGCACAAGTTACTACTCAACTACGGTAATAGTGTGCGTGTGTGAAGAGTTCCTTTCCTATTCACCCTAACTCCCGGTTCGGATTATAGACGTATGAGATGGTGGGGCTAGACCATAGGCTTATACTTCTTAACTATCTCCACTAATCGGGGCTACCTAAAGTCGGGCACAGTCGGGTAGGACTTGAAAGCTTGTAACGTTCGGCCAGGACGGGGGTACCGAAGGGATATAAAGGATATCAACAAGAGAAAGCGCGAGAGAGCTTAACCGTAAACGTAGAAACATGCAACACTCATCTCTCACCCAAAGTACGAAAATAGACTGAAAGCATGATGCAAAAATAGTCGTTACCGACACGAGTTCAATAGGTAGTCCGCAAAAATAGTGGCCAACTAGAAGCAAACACTTAATGAACTCAAAACATCCACTCTCAATCACTTTTTTTTTCCATCTCAACAATTACATTGATCACAATTTACAACACACCATGCCACTTCATTGACTTTATTACTTTTATTTTGTATTCTTGCATCTCTCTTTTTTTTCTTTCTTTTTTTTCAACTTTACCTTGGCTTTTCTTTTGATTTTAAGGCTGCCTTTTTCTTTTTTTTATTATAAATAAATAACAAAACAAAATACAACACACATAAACATAAGATGGAATAAGATAGCTACATAAACGGTAGGCAAAATAACACAACTCAAAATGTAGTCATCCCTCCCCAAATGGACTCACTCACCACCCGATACCCAAATCATGAGGCAAATACCTCACCTATATCCGGCACGTAAAACGATTAAGCTCAATCGCGAGGGAGGCCAAGGAAATGTAGACCACAAAAATAGGGTTTCAGGGCTAGGTAAATGGGCTAAGTACCGAAAGGCTAACATTTTCGGATGGGGGTCTCACCATCCTAAGAAAGGCTAAGGCGGGGAGACTAGGGATAAAACGTTCCGGGTTGGCTATTTGGCTCTAGCTTGTCAAAGAAGCACCATTACCTTCATCTTGTGCCCATCTCTAAGTAACCCTTCTATTTCACCTCGAAAGTTAATGATATAAGTTCTAGCTATCCGGACCTTCTCAATAGCTACCATAATCTTTCACTAAAAGCCGGGGTTCGTGAGTCGAAACTATACGTGAAAAGTCCTATTATGTAGCTAAATCACAAACTCGTGCCTATGCATGTTAAGGATCGTCTTTTAGTTACACTTTTCAAAATGATTCATCATTGTACCTACTCAATACCGAAATCATGAAAATTTTGAGAATTCATCAAAATTTTGCTCGGAACGACCAATTGCTAAGGCACAACAGACCAATCACAAAGCAATCACGCATAACAAGTAAATCACACTCATGCACACACAAAATGAAAAGCTAAGTCTACCACCCCCACTTAAGAGTTGACATTGTCCTCAATGTAAAACGAAGGAAAAGAAAGACTTAGCGTGCATTTTCGCAAATGGGGAAACCGGCAAAAGGCGCATCTCATCAATGTGGCAAGCCAGAAGGGGCATCGATGTACCTGTGTCAAGGACAAACCACCACGAAAACAATACTACAACACAAGGTTTGCACCTCGTGTGTAGGGTGACACAAGTATAATAATGCATAGCTCAATGATGGACAATATAATAAAGCAGGCCACATATTAACATAATGCACAGAATTTGTGGTGACCAATGGTCCAGGCCTATCATTAAAATGAGCAGCTAAATAAGGCAGAGAGCACAAATGCATGCCTAGGATGCAAAAACAATGCAATGCGATAGCTATATAGTGGGTACCAAATAAGCTCACAAAGAGGATGAACACAGGGAATAGCTAAAAGAAGAGATAGATAGAGAGATAGCATCCAAGGGCATACTGGAATACACAAAAGGCCATAACAAACAAGCCGAAATCACGTCGAAACCAAAAGATAAGGACAGAGTTCTCAAGCAGCCATAAATACATACAACTTATTAAAAATGGCCCTCGCAGAAGCGCAAAAGACTAGCCTAGACATGGACAAAATAGAGAAATGAAAGATCACTAGGCACTAGCGGTAGAATCATCAAATCACCCCCAAGGAGTCCGCTCCCCTGTGGTGAGAGTCTCCAAGGCAGCAACATCGAGGGGGTCGTTAAAAACAAACACACGCTTGAGAAGAGCATATGTAAATGTCAAACTCTGGAGTACTCCTACGCACACGAAGCTTACTCTTGAAATGCAAACTCTTTACCAGCCATGTTGTATGTGATAAATGTCATGTGTAACTTCACCATACGGCATACGCAGACGTAATCATAAAAACCTCAAGGATTACGACTTTAGGATCAACGTGGGAGAGAGGAAACCGAAACCACACTAAACGTATCCAAGAAAAGAAAGACAACGGGTTGCCTCCCGGTAGCGCCTTTGTTTAACGTCGGTGGCTCGACATAATGACTTGTACGATGCCGACGAAGACTTATAAGGTCGACACAAAGATGGGATTATACGGTAGAAGTGGGGCTCCAAAGCAACCACGGGTTGGAAGTTATACGGTAAAGAAAAGGATTATATAGATATTCGCATCGCTATGATACTCAAAACATCAGCAAACCGCAAGATCATTCAAGGATGGGTGGTGGATCAACGAGGCGATAAACCTCTTGCACCTTCTCGAAAGGTCCTTCTTCATATTTTTTCAAACGCAACCCATTCACCATAAACTTTTCATCTTTCGAATTCATCACCTCAACAGCGCCAGATGGAAATGCTTGGACAACTACGAAAGGACCGGACCACTTGGATCGAAGTTTTCCCGGGAACAATCTCAACTTAGATTTGTAAAGCAACACTCTATCTCCCTCCAGAAATTCTCGGGACTGAATTCGCTTATGCCGATCACCGACGGGCAGAGTACCGGGTCGACTGTACTCTAGATCGGCCTCAGTAGGTTTCCACTCTAACCGGCAGAGTACCGGGTCGACTGTAGTCTAGATCGGTGAGCAAGGTCGTATCCACAGGGAGAAATCTAGTTGAATACCAAAGCGGCCCAAACAATTAGTCTAGGTATCCATTAATGAAGAAGAAAGTGTGAACCAACTACGAAACAACTAATGAAAGGAGAACTAAAAGTGCGATTAACTAAAACTACAATGACTCGAACGAAGGGGAAATGATATGAAATGAGGTGGCTCGGGTGATGTTCCAATGAACTAGATATGAACTCTCGTAACTACTCGGAATCAAGCTTCACTAATGAATTCTCAACACATTCAAGGTGTAATTCACTATAATAACGTCAATCGATCTCTCACATCAACGAACTATAACCAAACACCAAACCTATCGGCTAGGACTAGATTAGACGCATTAAAGGACTATGAAATTTCCCAATTCAAGATTAGGCAACACACACACTAGAAATCAATTCTATCTCTAGATGATTTTACTATGTGTTCATGGTGACTAGTTCCATGTCAATTCTTACGATTAGGCATCGAATTAACACTTAGATTATGCAATTAGTCGCGAATTAACCACACCTATGAAGATCAATCACCATAACTTGAACAAATTAAGAAAATAAAAGACAACCCAACTTGAATCCCAAGTAATTACAAGAATCTAGCCCAATTCACATCACCCAAGCCACAAGGGTGTTTAGCTACTCATGATTTCAACAAAAACACAAAGCAAAGATGAAATTAAACTAATTAAAGCCATGAATTAGAAAATTAGAAGGAAATTCAGAATTATACCTTAATTAAGTAAAAAGCATCAACTTAGGTTCAATCCCATGGAGATTCACCAAAGGAATGATGAATTCACCATTTTAGAAGAAAGCCCAATCTTAATAACACTTCAATTTTGAGAATAAAGAGCTAAGATTATACTTTTTAAGTTAATGAAATGAAGAAAAGTGAAGACAAGAGTTTTTGGGTTTTTCTCTAATCTAATTCTAATCTAGAAAGTATGAGGTATCTCTCTATCTTGGCTGAAAATTTGATTTTTATAGTGCAGAATTTCGGGTGCGTAAGAGTGCGCTTCTCTGAGGCAAGCGTGCACCTGCATATTATGTAACATTCTGTTTGATTTACTGGGAGCTCAAGCATGCGCTTGACTGAGGCAAGCATGCTCTTGGTCGGAATAGTGGAAATCTCAAATGCACCTCAGGAGTGCGCTTGTCATGAGCAAGCATGCTCTTGTCCTGAACAGAAAGTTAGATTATTTGACTGGGGCCTCAAGCGTGGGCTTGTGCTGAGTGCTCCATTTTTCTTCCCAAATGATGACTCAGGCGTGCTCTTGGTCTAGGGAAGCATGCTCTTGTCCTGATTTTCTTCGAAAAATCACATCTACCTCCATTTCTCTCAATCCATTCATCACCAAACCGAGACGCTTAGTCGGTGTACATCTTCTTTATCATCTGACCTGGAAAGGCTCAACACCAAATACAACCGTAATTCCCATAGGGTACCGCATACCCCGTGTGTGCTATAAAAATGTCCACATTTTACGATAAAAATGAGATTTTGTAATATGTGCGATGTGGAACCGTGAATGATGAAAATAGCATGAAATAGCATCAATGATAGAAATGCAGCTCGGAATGCTATAAAATGATGTGAAAAGGGTGTGAAATGCATAGGAGGGTTGACTATCATCAGATACGAGGCGTTTTCCACTCCTTTCCATAACTGACACCGTCTGTACGTCGGGAGGGAGGTTATAAACTGTCCTTTCATATCAGTCTTTCCCTTTTCTCTACCTTGCTATTAAATCATAGATTTCTTTCAAGATACTCTGCGTTTCCAAGTAAGCATTTTCTCTGATTTCTCATGTGTTGTTCTTCTTTATTTCTTCTTCCTTACTGCTTTTCCCAGTTTATGAGGGCGACTACCACCTCGAGCAGCTCAATTGATAGGGAGTTTGAGTCCCATTCCGAGTCTGAAAACGTAGTAAACAAACTGTTTATCCAATTTGGGGGCCCAATAGACGTTCATGCCCTTAACACAGTCGCTACTCGCAGCAATATCGAGCAGATCATTACAGATCAACCCCTTTCTAACCCATCCCGGCATTATTCAGCCTTTGGATTTACCTCCTTGCGTCAGTGCCTTAGAGCTCATATGACTGCTAGGACAGCTATATGTTGCTTTGGTGTTAGATCCAAAATTACCCAGGATGACATCATGGAGACCTGTAACACATATCACATTGATATGGACCATTATGCTCCCCTGCTGCTTGGGGGAGCGTACATGTATGCTCATCAGCCCCCAGAGGGGTATTGTACTGTGTACAAAGAGCATTTCACTTGTGGTCTGAGGACCCCATTCTGCCCTGCTTTCCTTGCCGTTCTGAGGCATTACAACTTATGCTCTGCTCATATCGCCCCTAACGGAGTTAGGGCGATCATAGGTTTTGCAATCTTTTGTAGGCTGATGGACGTCGAGTTCTCCGTAGATTTATTTAGGACGTTCTACCAGCACAAGAAAGTCAAAAACCACAACGGGTGGTACTACTTCCCTTGCCGAACAGACCATCGGAGGGGCGTCCCATTTTGTCTAAGGGGAAGTCTTCCATTCACGAGTGGAAAAAAAACACTTCTTTTGTATCCGTCACGACGGACGCCCTGAACTGGCTGGCTGGAACTACCTTCAGCTTCCAGCTGATGTGTGTCCCACTGGAGTTGGTGAACACTTGCTGAACGATATTGCCGATGCCAACATTCTGCTTGACTTTGAGTACTGGCCTACCGAACTGATAGAGGCTGCTCGGTTATCCGACTCTGGTCCGGAGCCCTATCTGAGGCTTACTCATGAAGGGTACAACAACTGTACGAACCTATTTGTGCTCTAACTTTGCATGTGTTTTTTAGCTTCCATTTTCCTTCGTGTTTGTACTGATACTTTCTTCTCTTTTCAGTGGCCGACATTGCCGACATCTATGAACAGGCATTTGAGGGGGAAGAGGAGGCTGTGCCAGAACAGAACGAGTCCCTTCAGGATCTGGAGGCTCCTAGGGATGACGCTGAGCCAGAGCCTGATCTGGCAAATCCTGAGGTCAATACTGAGGGTCCGCTTATAGATCTTCAGCAAGGTGGCCTAGCTGCTGGCACACAGCAGACTGAACAGAGGGATGACAGCCTGATCATCCTTGATGTCTCTGATGCTAGCGAACAGGCTCGACAACGCTCTCGGTCTGGGTGAAAGAGGCCCAAGTCTGACCAGGAGCCCTCTGAGGGGACCTCTGGTTCTTCGGCTTAGTTCCTGGCGGAACTGCCAGATAAAGATATGGCCTCTATTGTAAGTTTCTCCGTATTTTGATTTCCTGTTTGCTATTTTGCACCGTACTGACCCTGTTCGCTTTACACTTGTTGTTTCTAGGTTGTTAAGGCTGGGAAGGAGGTTCTTCATCGACTCAAAGATTTCTCCACCTAAAAGGCCTCCTTGGAGAAGTGAATTGACGAGTCTTTGTCTAAGGAAGCTCAGATCGCTGAGCTGTAGAAAATTGTGCAGGCTTAGCAAGCCAAGCTGAATGAATGACGTACTGCCAGCGCTCAGCAAGATGAGGCCTTGGCCAAACTCCTTGCTGATCGCGATGGACTAGAGGCCGAGATGCCAGCTCGGATCGCCCAAGCTGTTCATGAGTACAAGAGCTCACCTCACTTTACTGGGGCTCTGAAGGTCTTACTTGGCTCAATTCTAAGCCATGGGTACACCATGGGTGTTAATCAGGCTAAAGAGCAGTCCCTCAGCATATTATTTCCAATCTTTAGCATGAGAGGCTCTGCAAGCTGGGTGACAATGAGTTGTATCAGGACAGGCTCAAAGAATTGCAAGCTGGTGAGGACTTGGCTGAGAAGTATGGTCGCAGACCTGCTGCCCATCAGACCAGCACATCCTTGGCTCAGCGTTCTGGCACTCCCACAGACCAGTAACAAGATTCCACTGCCAATTCTTAGACTTATGTTTTTGCTATTTCGAACAAACTTTGTTGAATTTTTTTTTGTAATAATATCCAACTATTGTTTGTAATAACTTTTTCTTCTTGACCATTTGTGCCTATTTTGGCACTTGTTCTGTAATTAATGTCTTCCTTCTTTGGCGCCCAGCCACTTATTGCTTTGGGTTTTTTGCTTTTTGCTTCTGATTTAAGCGAAGCTTTATGTTTTAAGCGTAGCTTAGGGTCCCTCACCCCCTGGAGAACATTTTTGGCAAAGTTTTATGTTTGTCTGTTGTTCTTCAGTGTAAGCGCTGATCGTCTGTCCTACAGACTTAGAGAGCTTGATTAGTCAAAATGTTCAAGTATTTCAGATCGTGTAAAAAGCGCTGATCGTCTGTCCTGTCCGCACTTTTTCTGAATCCGACCTGCAGATCAGTTCATTTCCTGAGGCTAACCTGCGGCTCAGTTCGTTGAATCAGTCCAGCAGACTTATAGTTTGTCCTTTGCAAACTTTTTCTGAATCCGACCTGCGGATCAGTTCATTCTCGGAAACCGACCTGCGGTTCAGCTCGTTGAGTCTGTCCTGCAGACTTATTTTAGTTTGTCCTTTGCAAAATTTCTGAATCCAACTTGCGGATCGCTCATTCTTCGAAACCGACTGCTCGTTCGGCTCGTTGAGTCTGTCCTGCAGACTTATTTTAGTTTGTCCTTTGCAAACTTTCTGAATCCGACCTGCAGATCAGTTCATTCTCTGAAACCGACCTGCGGTTCAGCTCGTTGAGTCTGTCCTGTAGACTTATATTTTGTCCTTTGCAAAATTTTTCTGAGACCGACCTGCAGCTCAATTATGATCAATTAAATACAATAAATAACGCACGCGCAAAAGAAGCATTTATATAATATCTGATGTTTGTATACATCTTATTGAGAGATCCAAATTAACAATGCATAAAATAGAGTCTGGAACCCGCCCTAGACATAGAACTTCCTTAAATTAGAGGCATTCCAGCTGCGTGGTACAGTTCTGCCACTTGCATCAGCCAGTTGATAGGCCCCTTTTCCATGCACCTTGACCACTTTATACGGGCCTTCCCAGTTCGGATCAAGCTTCCCCTGAGGTAGTTGCTTACTAACCTCATTCTTTCTGAGCACTAGGTCTCCCTCTTTAAAGTAAGAGTGCTTAACTCGGGAGTTGTAATACTGAGAAATTCGTTGCTTATACTTAGCTATTCTTATGAAGGCTACATTCCGAACTTCTTCCAGGTCATCCTTGGAGTGCCTGAGCTTAGTCAACTGCTGACCTTTTGAGTAAAGCGCTGTTCGTGGTGAGGATAAGCCGATCTCAGCTGGGATCACCGCTTCGCAGCCATAAGCTAGGCTGAAAGGAGTTTCTCCAGTAGCTGAGTTGGGTATTGTTCTGTACTCCCACAAAATGTTGGGCAAGTTCTCGGTCCAACTTTCTCCTTCCTTCTCTAAGTGTTTCTTCAAACCAATCTTGATTTGCCTGCTGTTCTGTTCGACCTGTCCATTAGCTTGAGGATAACCGACTGAGGTGAAGTGTTGAGTTATGTGCAGATCAGCACACCATTCTCTGACGATCATGTCCTCAAATTGAGTTCCATTGTCTGAAACTAGAGTTTTCGGTATTCCATATCTGCACACTATGTTTTTCCACAAGAATTTTTGTATCTGTTTCCCTATTATGGTAGCTAGTGGCTCAGCTTCAACCCACTTGGTAAAATAGTCCACTGCTACGATCAGAAATCGGACATTTCCTGGATCTCTTGGAAGTGGCCCCACTAAGTCGACCCCCCATTGGTCAAAAGGCCAAGGAGATATTACTGGGATCATGTCCTGGGGCGGCTGATGTGACAAATTGTTGTGCACCTGGCACGATTTGCATTTTTCCACCAATTTTTTAGCATCTTCCAACATTGTTGGCCAATAGTAACCGAACAGCCTGCATTTCCTAGCCAGGGTTCGAGCTCCGGGATGGTTTCCACAAATTCCCAAATGTATTTCCCTGAGAAGGTAGTTTCCATCTTCGTTTGTTACACATCTGAGTCACGGTGCAATATACAACCTACGATAGAGCACATCTTCGAACAGAGAGTATCTGGTCGATAAGAGCTTCATCTTCCTGGCCTGAATCTTGTCTTGAGGTAAGATGTTATCTCTAAGATAGGACACGATGGGGTCCATCCATGTACTGGCTTGCCTGGTCGGCTGAACAGCCTGCTGCTCGTAGCTTCTCTCCTTCAAGAGTTCCACCAGTACTTTCTTCTCTGACACGAAGTTTGAAGCCAATTTGGACAAGGAGTCCGCTCTTCTGTTCTTAGTTCGGGGGATTTGGTCCACCTGAACCTGTTGAAAAATTTTCAACAGGTTTTTAGCTGTAATTAAGTACTTTTTCATGGGCTCCTCTTTAGCCTCATACTCCCCATTTATATGGTTTACAGCGAGTTGTGGGTCGCTGTATACTTGCAGATTATCTGCCCCAACTTTGTTTGCTGACTTAAGCCCTGTGATCAAGTCTTCATACTCAGCTTCATTATTAGTAGCCTTGAAATCAAATCTTAGTGAGTAGGTGATGACGGTCAAATTATACCCGTAAAAGTCATCAACGTTGACCTTAAATCGAGATTAATAATGTATATTTCAAATTAAATCACTCGTTTATATTTATTATTTAATGTTAAGTGATTATTAATATGATATTTGGTATTTAGCTGTTTTTATTATTAAAAGCCGATTTATTGTGCGATAAATGCTGATTTTGTAGATCACGACAAATCGAGAGGATTAATGTCATTCAATCAATGGTCTCAAGATAATAGAGGAAGAAAATCGGAGCATTAAATGAAAGATTAATCAGATCAACACGCAAGAATGCAGTGGGGAACAAGTCAGACAAAGAGACGCGTTTAACACGTGTAAAAAAGGGCTCGGTTGACCGAGCCTATCCATTCGGTCGACCGAGAGAGTCGGCTCGGTCACTTGAAGTTTATCCGGCAGAAATCGCGTGTATATCTTCTAGATCCTTCCTAGGTCGGCAAAAACCTCTATATAAGCAACAGCTACGAAATTTGTAAAAAGACACCAAATCATATCATTGAACCATTACATTACACAACCAAATACATAATTTTGATTGAAGGTTTTTCAGCAATTTAGGGGCTTCAATATGTAAGTCTTTATTTTTTTGTTTCTTTCTTTTAAGTAATTAATCCCTCCCAATTATGCTTTATCGTTTGAATTAGTTAATCATAGCTAGTTGATGTAGATCTAGGCTATGACGTTAGGGATGTGGCGACTCCTTGTCTATGGGGATCCCATAACCTACGTCATACACTTAGTATTTATTCATGAATCTACTTGATTTAATTAATGCGTATCTATGTTAGTTTATATGAATACGTGCGAATTCTTGTTTAATCGTTACGTATGATGAAACGCGAGAGATATATTCTAAGATGTATTCCGGTTGAAATCGTTCGGGTGACCGAATAAGTTCATTCGGTCGACCGAGCCTATTCACTCGGTCGACCGAGCCCCCGTCATCCGTTAATTACGCCACGTCTTTATGGTTAGGTTAACCTAGTTGAATTTATTATCTCAGTAGGTATGGCTATGGCTACGTTACTCGCTTAGTTTAATTAAAATGTGTAAAAAGGAAATACCAATATAAAACTCGTAGGTAGGCTTATGAATTGCTCTTCACGGACGTTCAGCGTTATCTAGGTAGGTTTATATTTGGGGATTGCTAGCACCTGATTATACATACGTCGTAGATTAGCATGAGACTATAACTTGGTAATTGCTAGTTGGACGAGAGCTTGAGTAATCGTTTAGGAAGTACGCCTAACCATAGGAATGTTGCCTAGACGAGGTGTACGATTAATATCGGCATCCTTAGTGTCATAAGCGTGCAAGTTATATGAGATGGATACCCAAAAGGTGAAGTCACGTAATGTAGCACAGTGATCTAGCGACCTAACGGGTGCTAAGTCAAGTTAAAGAGGATGACTCCCGTAGCCAATCTAAGATCGATACAAGCGGATTGATAGTTAATAAGTTCAGTTTATCATATAAACTATCTAGGTCCAAACGATAAAGACTATAATTGGGGAGGTTAATTACGTTCCCTATGGGATCGACCTTGATTCACTATAGCTATACTACGATGGGCCTAGTCCTCTTGCTAGTATTGGTTTATGGTGGTCGAGTATTTTATAACCTGATTGACCCCGATCATGTTTTTGGCGCCGTTGCCGGGGAACCAACGGTCAATTTTATATATAAATAATTTTCTTATTCATGTCAAGTTTTCTGTTTTAGAGTCTGTTTTTGAGTCCCTCTGGTTGTCTGCTATGTGTAAAAATTCCAGAATCTGGAACAGCTGGTTTCGCTCCCAGCGAGACTGCCTCTCGTTGCCAGCGAGCCTGGTTCTATTTTCTTCGGGACTTCGCGTGTCTGTTTATCCCCGTATGTTTAATCCGTAGGTCGATAGCGGCATGGGAAACCATGTTAAAATCGATCTACGGTCCGTTTTGTTTTTCTTCGTTTGCGAAACCGGGAAGCGATAATCCAAGTCAATAATTTTTCGCGGGCGCTGAGAAAATAACCCAGCAAACATGTGGAGCTACGAATCTAAGATGGGAAAAGCGATGGAAGCAATACCTTTAAAGCACCAAGATGGCTCCGAAAAAAATTTAAAAGCTTAAATTCTTCGTGGTACAATGTTGAAGGCAAGGTACTACCTTTTTTGCTTATGTTTTACTACCTTTTGGTTTTTTGAGCATAAGTTAGCCTATACATGAACCTTAGTATGAGTCTTAGCCCGGAGTTGGTTTGTAAGATTAATTTTATTAGTGTCGAAGGTTTTGCCCCATATCCTTCTCATCTAGAGGGTGTATGGAAACATGTAGTCGTTGAAAGGAAGCAGTGAATAAAGAGTTCCTCGTAGTTCAGTTAAAATCTCATTGTCCTATGCATGAGATTGCTTCTACTGGCCATGGGAGCAACAAATTGTGTAGTTTAAGCATTCAAAATCTAAAGAAGACGTTGAGTTTTGAGAGAACACCATTTTCTGTTTTTTTATGGTGATGGCTTCTCGGTGAACCCACCTTGAACAGAAACGAGATTACGCTTTGGGTGACAATTTAGAAATCGGAGACTCCTAGTACGGTGGTTCGGAAATAGTCTAACCATGGCTGGGCGAGTTCAACCGAGCTTCGGCTCAATCGACTCCCCTCCACGTGTGATGTACGTTACAGCAGTTCAACAAGACTTAGCATAGTCGATAAGCCTTCAGGCTAAACGGGGCTTAATCTTGACGGATTGGCCTGAACTGTCACATATGTTCCAACGAATAAGACGGCGTAGGCTTGCCTATATAACCGACCTTATTCGGAGTACTTTGATTCATTGTTTCTTATTGTCAAGGCCAAAACCGTAATTTTAACCGAGTTTCTTAGAATTCACTAATTCCTAAAACGAGAGCCGAGGTAAGAGCTTTGGATAAATGGTATGGATAAATGTCGTTTCCTAGGTCTCACAACCAAGGGAAGGGTATTAATCCGCAAAAGCAACAAGCCCACCTCTTATAGTGCGCGAAGGGTCAAAGTCTGTCGATCCAAGAATGATAACTGACAAGGATAATTTTTTGGAACGTCGAGCTAAGGACTTTAAACTCAGAACTACTTCTTTAAAACCCTTAGGATTTCTTTTTAGGATTTTAGGTTTTTCTTTCTTTGAGTCCAATAAGAGTAACGTGACATATGTTGAGGTTTTTTATTTTGCCGTGTTCTGATGGCCATTGGGCTAAGGATGTGCAAAACTTTTTTACTCAATATAGGCCACGTGAAATAGAGTTCCGTAGGAGAGTCGAAAAATTGCTAAAGAAAAGGAAATTTAGCAAACAACCTTAAGATGGAAGCATTACGAGAGCTTGAGAATTATTAAAAATGTAACAGAGAATGATTGGTGTGAACAAGAACAATTTTGGTCAACTTCCAAAACCTTTTAGAATGGTGATCCAAGTGAAAATCCAAAGTGATGTGCAATTCATTCTGCAATTATCCTTATCTTTCCCTTTACACTTCTTCACTTTCAAACTTTTCGATCCTCTCACCAATCTGCCCCGAAAGTTCACATTTCTAACCATTCTTTCATCGCCTCTCTTTCTTTCCATCCGTTTCACTCTCCCACCCAATCTCAATGCCTTAACTATTTTCAACCTACCCATAAACACAATTTCTTACCCACCCTTTATCTTTTCTTCCCAACCTTATGTGTATCTTTTTCTAAACCCATCATACTCTCAACCTCCATTTTGTTTACAAAATACCTTTGTGTTGCGGAATTTGAAATATTGCTAAGCTTTAATGATTATTTTTTATTCTTTTGATTTTCATGATCCTAGTTGGGGTAAGTGTAGCTCTGACCCTAGCTAGATTTTAAAGGTTTTTGGTTCGATCAAAGTACAACTTATCTTTCTACCGGAAGTTTTAAATTTCACATTTTTTCCGTCTATTCCGGCATTTATAGATGATCAGTTTTGTTTCACATTATCATACTGATCCGACCTTGTTGATGACGGTTATGACTTTTACGTGATACATTGGGTTATTAGTAATTTCAAGGAGTAGTTACATCTCCCTAAGTTGATGATATCCAATGCTAGCGAGAAGTTTCTGCGCTAAGTATTTGATTTTATCTTTAGCCAATAGGTCGCATTCAATCTGTTATACCTTACCAAGTTTCTCTTTTCCTGGATTGAATACTTTTTCGATCCAGTCCACCTCGTGTTTTCCCACATGGGGCTATGCTTTTTGATCTTTGTCTTATCCACCCGGTTTTTAGATGAAGACTACCATCTTTAGTTGCTTGTTTATTTTTCTTTCTATTTAGTATTTTTCTTGTCTTTGGTTGTATAAAATAAAGTGGCTTAAAATGTTTTTTGGTATTCATACCTAATTACTGCCACATTATTCTATAACTTCCATAGACATGGTGTTATTAACGGTTTCGTGGAGTTTGTCTGCTTATGCAGGTTTTCACTTGCTTCTCCACAACGTGCTGACATTTACTCCGATATTGTTCCTTTACTTGAAAGCCGTTTCCGGAGCTAAGTCTTTTTCTTAAATACTCATTTATTTTTGTCATTGAGGACACTGCCATGTTTAAGTGGGGGGTAGGAGACTTAGCTATGTTATGTTATAATTGAAATTTGAATGAAACGGCACATGATTGAAAAAATTGAATAAATACCATATTATTTATCTCGTACCCTTAGAATTGTGAGTTCCTCGCTAAGAATTGATAGGAAATAAACCAAGTTTCATGAGTACGTGATCATTTTATACTTATGTTAAGTAAATTTAAGGATATTCATGCCCGTTTTTGCGAGTAGTTATTTATTATTCAATTACTCAATCTGTGAATCGAGTATACCGCGCAAATCATAATAACTGAAGAAATTATGTGTACATTGCATAGATGATTGGTTATGTGAACTTAGTATCAATATCTATCTGCTGATGCATTCTTGTCTTTTAGCCATTAAAGCAGAGTAATAAGCTTGAGACGTACCTGTGTTTTAGCAAAATGTTAGACACTGGGCTTGTAGTGAATTACGAAAGTAGCCCCGCGCTTGTGGTAATATTCGATGCTATACATGATCTAAGATAGGGGGATACTCTAAAAAGTTTTCTTCCTTGAGATTGATAGTATTTGAAAAATATGAAGAATTGAAGAAATTCAACTTTTAAGAGGCTTTGAGTAGTACTCGGTCTCCAAGTCCAAAAACCCTATAGATACGCTCTTGCTTATTACTTTAGTGCTCTAACCATTGCGAGGCATAAGAATTATGAATGCTGAGGTTGGTAGGTTGAGATGGCGAAGTTAGCATAGACTCTAATCTTGTCACGAATATATAAAACCGAATGCACATGCACACATCACTTCGATTCATAGTAAGTTGTGAATAATGGATATCTTATGAGCATGACTAGTATGAGTTGACTTGAGTTTCTTGTGTAAGTATGATTTGACCATAGAAAATGTTGTCTTGGGGAATGACTTATTGATGCTTTGTTCGGGACGATCAAAGTCTAAGTGGGGGTAGTTGATGACGGTCAAATTATACCCGTAAAAGTCATCAACGTTGGCCTTAAATCGAGATTAATAATGTATATTTCATATTAAATCACTCGTTTATATTTATTATTTAATGTTAAGTGATTATTAATATGATATTTGGTATTTAGCTGTTTTTATTATTAAAAGCCGATTTATTGTGCGATAGATCACGACAAATCGAGAGGATTAATGTCATTCAATCAATGGTCTCAAGATAATAGAGGAAGAAAATCGGAGCATTAAATGAAAGATTAATTAGATCAACACGCAAGAATGCAGTGGGGAACAAGTCAGACAAAGAGACGCGTTTAACACGTGTAAAAAAGGGCTCGGTCGACCAAGCCTATCCATTCGGTCGACCGAGAGAGTCGGCTCGGTCACTTGAAGTTTATCCGGCAGAAATCGCGTGTATATCTTCTAGATCCTTCCTAGGTCGGCAAAAACCTCTATATAAGCAACAGCTACGAAATTTGTAAAAAGACACCAAATCATATCATTGAACCATTACATTACACAACCAAATACATAATTTTGATTGAAGGTTTTTCAGCAATTTAGGGGCTTCAATATGTAAGCCTTTATTTTCTGTTTCTTTCTTTTAAGTAATTAATCCCTCCCAATTATGCTTTATCGTTTGAATTAGTTAATCATAGCTAGATGATGTAGATCTAGGCTATGACGTTAGGTGTCTAGGATTTTATGCAAAGCAAAATATAACAAGTAATAAAATATATCCGGTTTACCCCAAGTGCAGGGATCGTAGTATAGCGATTAAAAACCGGAGTCGATCCACATGGAATCGAGGTTTATCTAGTTCTTATTAATTTTTTTCTAAATTGTCATGACTACTATTATAACTAAAATTTTAAGAAAATAAAAACGTCTAACACTTAACAAAACTAAAAACGAAAACAACAAAAGTAAACTGGACAGAAGATCAAAGATCTAAAGCCAGGAAAGATAATTACGAACCGAGCTAACTAAGTTGTACCTATTTTATAACTAAAACTACAATAAACTTACTACGGTTACTACGATGAAAACGAAGCAAAACAGCACAAACGATTTTTCTCAATTAATTTAACAACGAACAAGCAATGATCCACCGATTCCCGCAACCCTCAATTTCGACTCTAGATTATCTTGTGGTGATTTAACGAAATTGTGATTCACCTATCGAAGGTATGAACTCCTAATCTCTTAGAAAAGTTCGCCTATCAATCTTTTATCTTTCGATTTTAAAGATTAACGCTTTCATAACAAAGGTGTGAAATCTCTCAATTTCGCAATCTAGATATTCAACCTAACAACTCTCGTTAATTAGATTAAAAATCCAATCTTTACTATGGTGATCTAAAGTTTAACAACGACTCTTGTCAACCGTTAAACATCAAAGAGCAACAATCCATCGATATAAATTGCATAACAACAATAAAAACACCGAAAAGATTTAGCTACTCATTATGGTTAATATATATAAATATCAGACTCTGTCAAAATGTCATGGAATAAAAACGGCGGGAAGTTTTACATAATATCCTTCTGTCAATAAATTGTTGTATAAATCCATTTGTAAATGATATGATACAAAATTTATGCCGAATTCTATTAAAACCAAATTAAAACCTTAATCCAATCAATTGCCGATTCTCATATATATATATATATATATATATATATATATATATATATATATATATATATATATATATATATACTATAGATACTTATATTTATATATATACACGTATATATATATATATATATATATATATATATATATATATATATATATATATATATATATATATATCTAACTAACTATATATCTAATGATAACAACAATAAAACACAGGAAAGATACAACTTTTATTAAAACTCACAAGATAATCCAAATTCGAAATCGAGATATTGCTAAGAATCGGCTTCACAAGGCTTGTTCCACGTGCTTTAGCTTCTCATCATCGTTTTATTACAACTTTATTTATACATACAATCATATACATATACATACATAGACATATGTATACATACTTGAGCTCAAAATAAGAAAAAGATGAAGAAAGAAGCTTGCATATATGCTTACATAGAGATATACATAGACATATATGTATATATGCATACACACAACTTCAAATCTTCAACAAGAAAAGAGATAAAAAGTGGAGAATTACATGAAGAAAGGGGCGGCCATGATGGCCAAGAAAAGGGCTTCCATTATGGGTGGAGATGGAGGTGTAAGGAGGGGCCTCTCCCTCTCTTTCTCCCGTGTGATGTAAATTGGGAGGTGAGTCTCATATATGGAGATATATCTATATATATATATATATCTAAGAGTGTATAAGGGAGGTAGTATTTGGGGAAGGGGTGGTGAATCACCAATAGTTTGTTAGGGAGGCTTGGATGTAATCATGAGTTTGCATGTGAAGGTGATGAGTCATGCAAAAATTTGTTACAAGGAATCATTGCAAGTAACATGCATGGATTTCAACCAAGATATCTCCAATTCGTCCAAATTTCAGCTGTTCGGTAAAAAAAATCATAACTTGAGTTGTAGACCTCCGATTTACGTGATTCAAAATGCGTTGGAAAGCTCATTTTACTATCTACAACTTGCATGAAGAACTCTTCCCCTGAAAATGCCTCTAAGTCGGGTCAAATGTTCGTCAAAAACTGGTTACGGTAGAAATGCGTTGGAATAATTATCTGTTGATCTCGTAAATTCGTGGCATCTTCTTCTTTTCCTCAAAATCCATCTTTTAAGCCTCAAAACATATTGTTACGTGGGATATTTTGAAAACCTTGAACTCCAAGTTTGGGGGTCGATTCGAATCAGCCCATTCTTGATTCGAATCGAGCTTTCTTCAGTCAGGCAAAATTCTCGTCTCGTGATTCAGTCTTTAGTTCCGTTTCCGCGGTAAATCTTAACTTTTTTACCCGAACACAAACAAACGAACCGCGAGTAAATCGAAACAAAAGTTTTAACGGTACGGTATTTGTACTTGTGGATACATTTTTTTACGAGATATATATATATATATATATATATATATATATATGTCTTTTTTATTATAAATAAACATAGATAAAAACTAAACGTAAATTCTACATGACACTCCGGCTACTAAACCGGCACAAAAACTAGTAAAAACATAATATTTTATATAATACTTACTACTTATGCATTTAGATATATCTAATGAATTAATGACTCGAAATGATATATAAGTGCTCAAAATGGTATCAGAAGTGGGGTGAAATGTTATAATAATAATAGTGAATTTTTCCGTCATCACAAACCCCCCACTTAGCTTTTGGTCGTCCTCGAGCAAAACAGGCGATAAAATAAAATGAATGAGGAAAAATTCATGAAGATACAAGATATAAAGGACAATCAGATAATGCAACCAATCGAATCATAACTACACGTTAACCTTAATATAAATGTATAACAGAGTGTGTGTGTGACAAGCCTTTCAATTTCCACTTTCCTCTCTTGAATAATTCAAGCAAACGCACAAGTATCCATTCGAGACGAGTCCCCAATGACTTTCCTAGGTATAGGCGACAAAAGTTCCACACAACGTCCTCACGTGTACTTATTAGGATAATCCCTAATGCATATCATTCGGTTTATACGGGGATAGTCGAGAAGATAACTAAGTTTTCAACCATTCTTAATTCATTCCCAGCAATAGGATGTTTCGTGATAACACCCTAGCTGGAGTACTATCATCAGGCAGTCGGGAGCTTTTAAACCTCATAGTGATATAGGACGTTTCGTGATAACGCCCTATTGCACTCAAATCATTGATAGCTACATCCGACATATAATTAGCTCATCTTAATTTGGTATTATTCTTTTCATTCCAATTTCCCAATGAACTTAACTATTATCCTTCCTATCACATTCAAACCTTCAGATATTCACAGTACACGTTCAAAAATTAGGTACTAAGTTACTGCTATTATAGGATAAACTACAAGGATACTAAATGGATACAGTTTAAAATTTTCGCTTCAATGTCAAAGGCTTACGTGAAGGAATTCATGTTACACAAATAAATTTAGGGTTAAAATGCACTTACGGGTCAAATTGATTATACATATCTAAATTGATCATTACATCTTCAAATCCATGAAATATATACCTTGTACAGTTTATTTTAATCAACTAAATAATGCTTGAAAAAGATCAGAAACTAAGGGTTTTTTTCTGATACAAAATAAACACTTAATGCCATTGCTAGACCATCATCGACTCTACCTCCCACTTACGATTTTGCATTACCCTCAACATGTGAATGAGATAGAGAGGAAGACTTAGCTTATAAACCTGGCAGAAAGGTGCTATCGAATCCCGTAACAGCCATGAGAAAACACGAACCGAATCCCTATACCAAAACAAAAACAACCAAAACAAAGAAAACACGGCACATGGTCCTCGTGCCAAGACATCGAATAGGGATATGGGAATAATAAGTAAATGGCCCTGTCACGTCAGAAAATTCGATAGGTAATATATATATATAGTCAATCTCATAAAAACTTTAGATGGAAAAATAACCCACACGGGTAAAGCACAGAACATCTAAGCATATATGTATCATAGAGAGTATCACATGAGCAAATATCATAGTCAAGTCATAAATTCATGTTGGAAACAGAGTAGATCATAAAATGAAATGTGTGAAAGAGTATTGAGTCTTTTATACCCAGATCCTCAAGGGTTAAATCATTCTAACAACCTAAGTCCAAGAAATGATGTATTTGAATATTTTCTTTAATCTCCCTTGGGATTTTCGGATAACCACCTAATCGTTCCCTTTTTAATGATATTCAAACATTCATCCTGGGACTTAGTTGCGTTTTTATTTTTATTTTTTATTATTTATTTTATTTAAAAAAAAACTTAATATTTTTACGGGCTGCCTCCCGGTAGCGCTTTTGGTTAACGTCGTTTGCTCGACAAATCTATTCTCAGCCTGGATCAGGCCACTTCACCTTCCTTCCAGCCACTACATCGTGTAAGCTCGATCATTGGTGTGGGCTGCGGAAACGACATCTAACACATGAGGTCAAGTTTTTGATTGCTTTCCAAACACTTTTAATCCTCCCCATTGTAGACTTCTTCTTTTCGCTTTCTCTTTAATTGTGCCTCCCTTTTGAGTTCTTCATATCCCAACTACCAGCCATAACTTCCTCTAATGAACCACCGCCGTCATCCTCGAAAAACAAGTCGGGTGAAAATTCATCAAACTCAGTGACTTCAGTCATACCACACCCGAGGATGTCGAGGAAATGAACAAGCAAAGGTTTCTCTTTGGTTTGTCCTATATAATGCTTGCACCTTTGACCATTCACTCTGAATGGCTGGTCACCATGACCTCTTAGTTCTAAAACACCTACGGGAATGATTTGCGAAATTTCAAAGGGGCCGGACCAACGCGTCCTCAACTTTCCAGAAACGGATGCAACTTGGAATTATAAAGTAAGACTTGCTCCCCAACTTGAAATTCTCGCTTCTTGATTTTAGCATCATGAAGGAGTTTCATTCGTCCTTGCTAATCCTGGCACTCTCGTAGGCCCGGAGTCTAAACACATCCAATTCATGCAACCGCATCGGTCGATGTTCACCACATGATCGGGCATTAAAGTTCAAGAACTTAATGGCCCAATATGCTTTATGCTCTAATTCGACGGCAAGTGGCGGGGTTTGCCATACACCATCGATAGGGTGATGTACCCATGGGGGTTTTATAGGCGATGCGGTATGCCCATAGTACATCATCCGGTTTGAGGCTCCAATCCTTTCTATGATTTGTTTACAACTTTTTCCAGATCCTTTTCAAACTCGATTACTTCTCTTGACACTCGGCCACTAGTCATAGGGTGATATGGTGTGCCAATTTTGTGCCGGACACCATATTTCTCAAGGACTTTTTCTAGTGGCTCGTTGCGAAGTGCGTTCCCTCATCACTAATTAAGGCACGTGGACATCCAAATCTCACGAAGATATTTTTCTTGAGAAAGTTCATGACTGTTTTTGTGGTCATTGCGAGAAGTGGCTTGAGCCTCCACCCATTTTGATACGTAGTCAACGCGACTAAGATGTATTTGTTTCCACAGGAAGATGGAAACGGGCCCATAAAATCAATACCCCATACATCAAAGACCTCATATTCTAAAATGGGCTTTAATGGCATGTCAAAACACCTAGTTAGAGCACCGGTTCGTTGGCACCTATCACAAGCCTTGCAGAAGGCTTCTGAATCCTTGAAGATCGTGGGCCAATAGAAACCGGACTGAAAAATTTTAGCAACGGTTTTCCAGGGACCAAAGTGGCCACCAGTACGTCCACTGTGGAATTGTTCAATGATATCACGTTACTCTGATTCGGGGACACATCTTCTCAACAATCCATCTTTACAGATTTTAAAGAGGTAAGGTTCATCCCACACGAAGGTTTTCAAATCAGAGAAAAATGTCTTCTTCTCCTGATATGAAAATTCGGATTTAAATACGGGAATGCGGGTAGTTGACGATAGAGGCAAACCACGGAACATCGGAGTGCACTCGTCTATATGCATAACATGCTCGAGAGGAAAGTAAAGGTCTATCTCTTCGGGTTCTTTCTTTTCATCATTCGCATTCTAGAAACATGATCTGCTACTACGTTTTCACGCCCTTTTTATCCTTAATTTGAACATCGAATTCTTGCGGGATCGGTATCCAACGTAGTAAGCGCGGTTTAGCATCTTTCTTTGTCATAAGATAGCGCGGAGCGGCGTGGTCGGTCTAAACGGATGGTAGGGCGCCCAACAAGTAACTACAAAATTTGTCCATAGCAAAGACTACAGCCAATAATTCCTTTTCAGTGGTTGTGTAGTTCACTTGTGTGGGGTTCAGTGTGTGACTGGCGTAAGAGATGGGCTGGAATTTTCCCTTAATTCGCTGACCTATGACTGCACCAACGGCGTAGTTGGATGCATCGCACATGAGTTCAAAGGGTAGGTTCCAGTCAGGAGAGATAAGGATCGGGGCGGAAATCAGTTGACTTTTAAGCTCATCAAACGCATGCTTGCAACTATCATCAAAATTGAAAACAACATCTTCTCTGAGTAAAGTGGAAAGAGGCTTAGCTATCTTGGAAAAATCCTTAATGAACCTCCTATAAAAACCAACGTGTCCAAGGAAACCTCTTACTTCACGCACATTTTTAGGGAATTTCATCTTCTCTATAGCCTCAACTTTTGCCCTATCTACTTCCATTCCTCTTTCTGATATCTTGTGGCCAAGAACTATTCCTTCGTCTACCATAAAATGGCATTTTTCCCAGTTTAGGACTAAGTTCTTCTCCACACAATGGCGGGATAATACTTGATCAAGATTATCAAGACAAGATCAAAGGATTGACCAAAGGCGAGAAATCATCCATGAATATCTCCATACACTTTTCAACAAGCCCATCAAAGATTGCCGGCATGCATCTTTGGAATGTAGCAGGGCATTGCAAAGACCGAATGGCATTCGCCTATAAGCGAATGTACCATAAGGGCAAGTGAAAGTGGTCTTTTCTTGGTCGGCGGGTCTATGGGTATACGGAAGTATCCGAATATCCATCAAGGAAACAAGTAGAATGCATGTCCCGCCGGACGCTCAAGCATCTGGCCAATGAAAGGAAGGGGGAAATGATCTTTCATCGTGACTTCATTAAATTTTCTGTAGTCAATACAGACTCTATAACCAGTTACTAGTCTCAATGCTATTTCTTCACCCTTTTCATTCTTTTCTATAGTAATTCCTCCTTTCTTAGGAACTACTTGAGTAGGGGACACCCATTCACTGTCTGCAATTGGAAAAATAATACCCATGTCCAAAAGCTTGATAATCTCTTTCTTAACCACCTCCTGCATGTGAGGGTTGAGCCTCCTCTGGGGCTGTCTAACACACTTAGCACCCTCTTCAGTTTTGATCTTGTGCATGCATATGTCAGGAGATATCCCTCTAATGTCTCCCACTTGCCATCCGAAAGCCTTTTCATTCTTCCTTAACACATTCAACAACTTCATTTCTTCTAACCGGGATAACTTGGCAGAGATAATTAAAGGAAGCTTGTCACCTTCTCTCAAGAAAACGTATTTCGAGTCTTTGAGGCAAAGGCTTCGGTACCAAATCCGCGTGGTTCTTCTAAACTAGATTTAAGCTCCCCACTTTTCAACTCAACATCACCGAGTTTACTCGGTGGTCCTATCTTGCCAAAGCTTCACCATTCAACGAACCTTCATCAGCTCCTAATTGTTCTAGATTCACTCAACCATGATTATTCAGATTCTTCACTAATCGCTCATACTCAGTCTCAACAGCCATGACTTGCTTTTCTATATAGTCGTTAAAGTCATCAGACATGTCTTCAATGGAAAAGCCGGTTGGATAATCAGAGGGTCTCTGAATAGCTCTAGAGACGTTGTAGCTCACCTCCTGATCACCAACTCGTATAGTCACTTTGCCACCATCACAATCAATGAGGGCTCTGGCTGTAGAAAGAAAAGGTCTGCCGAGTATTAAAGGAATATTCTCATCATTCTCGATGTCTAGGACGTACCAGTCAACTGGGAATGTGAATCTATCAATTTGAACTAAAACTTCCTTTAATATCCCAACAGCTTTCTTGGAAGATCTATCAGCGAATTGAAGATTCATGATTGTGGGTTCTAAAAGATTATCTAAACAGAGCTGTTTACAAACAGACAATGGCATCAGACTAATGGATGCACCTAGGTCACATAAAGAATTTGGGAAGACTAAACCTCCCATCAACAATGTGAGCACAAATTTCCCGGGGTCACCCTCTTGATTGGCAACTCATCATAACCAATCACGGAAGCGGTTCTCACCAATTAACTGATCCATGTCTTCGAGCTTCTTTTTGGAAGACACAACATCCTTGATGAACTTTGTATACTTAGGCATCTCAACTAAAACATCGGATAATGGAAGATTTACACGAGTATTCTTAAGAAGATTAAGCACTTTCTCATACTTTTTGTCTTCATGCAAGGAGATGTTATTTTTTACGGGTGGAAATGGAAGTTTCTTTAAA
Source organism: Gentiana straminea (assembly GCA_036785695.1). Classification (NCBI taxonomy): domain Eukaryota; kingdom Viridiplantae; phylum Streptophyta; class Magnoliopsida; order Gentianales; family Gentianaceae; genus Gentiana; species Gentiana straminea. The sequence continues at coordinate 1,171,286 of JAVUPR010000448.1, read as the reverse complement.
TCATTCTCGAAAAACACTTGCTTTGAGGATGAACTAACGACTTTATCTTCCAAATCTTTCCACCTCACCACCTTTTCACCTTTCTTGCTAGTCAGGGGATCAGCCACCTGACTTCCACTAAATTCCTTATTTCTCAGGGGATCAGCCACCTGAGTACGTTCAAACTCTTTATTTCTCAGGAGATCAGCCACCTGAGTACTATCATCCAGAACATGGGGGCATGGATGTACGACTTCCCCTCCTGCCTCATCATTGGCAGGAGGGGTTAGTGGTTTCCCTGGTTCGGGGGACCACTAATCTGAGTGCCGGATCTTAAATTCATAGCACTGGCCTCTTCTCTACCATAGGGAATTGTGGTAACTAGATCAGTGCATTGGCTTTGATTTAACTCAGTTTGAGCCACTTGACCACCTTTGGGGTTCTTCTCAGTGAAGCTGGGTAACTGCCCTGAGGGTCTATAAGCTTTTTGGTCAGCTACTTGACCGAGCTGCCTTTCAAGATTCTTGATTGAACTGAGAAGGAATTGGAAATTATTATTCTGCTCCTTCTGATAGGAATCCAATTTAGTGTCAAGATTACTAGATTGAGAGGGGCCTTGAGAATTCTGAAAGTTTTGTGGAAAAGATTGGATATACCGACTTTGAACATAGGATTTGGATTGTTCGGCCAGTTCTGGTTGAACCTCTGATTTTGATTAGGAAAATTCATATTATGGTTCTGATTGAAGTTCGGATTTTGATTAAAACCCTGGTTTTTAAAATTGCTTTGGCCAGAGAACTGATTGTTGAATCTTTGATTTTACTGGCCGTTGAAAGCATTAATTTCAGCGTTCTGTCCACCCATAGGACAGAAACGAGCGGTATGCCCCACATTATCACATGTCTGACACGTGATCGGACCGAACCGTCCCCGATTACGGGCGGTATTGACTTGATAGGTAGGAGGGGAAATAAGCGACACCGGCCAACCACATGGCCGGGTTGACAACAACTTTCACGAACGAACTTGAGAGTTCGAGAGAATGACGATTCGACTCAAAGGATTGGAGGATATTTTGAGAGCTGCCACCTGCTGTTGCAGCATGGCGATCTGATTTTGCATATTCACCTCCTCAATCCTGGGTGGAGGAGGTGTCTGGATAGCGTGAGAGGAGGGGGCATAGTTGTACTTGGAAATATCTTCAAATAATTGCCATCCCTCTTTAGGCGTTTTTCTTAAAAATGCCCCTCCTAATGAACTATTGACCATACCCTTGTTGAGTTCGGTCAATCCACTGAAGAAAGTGTTGACTTGCCTCTGCAAGTCTAGACCATGATGAGGGCATTTCCGCAGGAGAGCCTTAAATCTCTTCCAAGCATCAAAGAAAGATTCATTTTCCTTTTGGAAAAATGTGAAGATTTCACTCAGGCACTGGGCCGTTTTGGGGGGTGGGAAATATTGACTCAGGAACTCATGCTCGAGTTCGGCCCAGTTGTTATCGACTCGGCAGGCAGAGAGTTGTACCACTCTTTCGCTTCCCCTCTCAAGGAAAACGGGAACAATTTCAATTTAATTGCATCCTCATTAACCCCTTGTATGCGAGTTGTACAACATATTTCTAAAAATGTGTGTACGTGAGTGTGAGGATTCTCAGATTGAAAACCGTGAAAGATAGATGCGTGTTGCATCATTTGAATAAGACCTGGTTTGAGTTCAAAGGTTGCAGCAGTAATAGCTGGTAAAATGACAGCTGGGTTGACTCTGACTTCACCAGGCATGGCGTAGTCAGCCAACGTGCGTCTATCATTTGCAGCCATGATGACGACCTCTTCAATCTCCTCTGCTAGATTTCGTTCGAAATCTAGATCGGCCGTGTTCTCTTCGTCAGGAAGAACCGAAGGACGGACTCTTCGCCTGTTTGGTCTGACTATGGTTCGTTCGAGGTCAGGGGTGTAAAGCAGTGGGCCTTTCTGACTCCGAGTTTGCATAAACCAAAATTATTAATTTTTTTTTTAAATTTTTTTTTAAGGAAAGAAAACAGAAACACTAAGGGCACAAACTTAAGAAAAAAATTAATTAACAAAAACTAGACAACCGTACCGAGTCCCCGGCAACGGCGCCAAAAACTTGTCTCGGATTTTATGCAAAGCAAAATATAACAAGTAATAAAATAAATCCGGTTTACCCCAAGTGCAGGGATCGTAGTATAGCGATTAAAAACCGGAGTCGATCCACGGGAATCGAGGTTTATCTAGTTCTTATTAATTTTTTTCTAAATTGTCACGACTACTATTATAACTAAAATTTTAAGAAAATAAAAACGTCTAACACATAACAAAACTAAAAACGAAAACAACAAAAGTAAAGCGGACGAAGATCAAAGATCTAAAGCCGGAAAGATAATTACGAACGAGCTAACTAAGTTGTACCTATTTTATAACTAAAACTACAATAAACTTACTACGGTTACTACGATGAAAACGAAGCAAAACAGCACAAACGATTTTTCTCAATTAATTTAACAACGAACAAGCAATGATCCACCGATTCCCGCAACCCTCAATTTCGACTCTAGATTGTCTTGTGGTGATTTAACGAAAATTGTGATTCACCTATCGAAGGTATGAACTCCTAATCTCTTAGAAAAGTTCGCATATCAATCTTTTATCTTTCGATTTTAAATATTAACGCTTTCATAACAAAGGTGTGAAATCTCTCAATTTCGCAATCTAAATATTCAACCTAACAACTCTCGTTAATTAGATTAAAAATCCAATCTTTACTATGGTGATCTAAAGTTCAACGACTCTTGTCAACCGTTAAACATCAAATAGCAACAATCCATCGATATAAATTGCATCACAACAATAAAAACACCGAAAAGATTTAGCTACTCATTATGGTTAATGTATATAAATATCAGACTCTGTCAAAATGTCATGGATTAAAAACGGCGGGAAGTTTTACATAATATCCTTCTGTCAATAAATTGTTGTATAAATCCATTTGTAAATGATATGATACAAAATTTATGCCAGAATTCTATTAAAACCAAATTAAAACCTTAATCCAATCAATTGCCTGATTCTCATATATATATATATATATATATACTACTATAGATACTTATATTTATATATATACACGTATAGATATATATATATATATATATATATATATATATATATATATATATATATATATATATATATATATATATATATATCTAACTATATATATATCTAATGATAACAACAATAAAACACGGGAAAGATACAACTTTTATTAAAACTCACAAGATAATCCAAATTCGAAATCGAGATATTGCTAAGAATCGGCTTCACAAGGCTTGTTCCACGTGCTTTAGCTTCTCATCATCTTTTTATTACAACTTTATTTATACATACAATCATATACATATACATACATAGACATATGTATACATACTTGAGCTCAAAATAAGAAAAAGATGAAGAAAGAAGCTTGCATATATGCTTACATAGAGATATACATAGACATATATGTATATATGCATACACACAACTTCAAATCTTCAACAAGAAAAGAGATAAAAAGTGGAGAATTACATGAAGAAAGGGGCGGCCATGATGGCCAAGAAAAGGGCTTCCATTATGGGTGGAGATGGAGGTGTAAGGAGGGGCCTCTCCCTCTCTTTCTCCCGTGTGATGTAAATTGGGAGGTGAGTCTCATATATGGAGATATATCTATATATATATATATCTAAGAGTGTATAAGGGAGGTAGTATTTGGGGAAGGGGTGGTGAATTACCAATAGTTTGTTAGGGAGGCTTGGATGTAATCATGAGTTTGCATGTGAAGGTGATGAGTCATGCAAAAATTTGTTACAAGGAATCATTGCAAGTAACATGCATGGATTTCAACCAAGATATCTCCAATTCGTCCAAATTTCAGCTGTTCGGTAAAAAAAATCATAACTTGAGTTGTAGACCTCCGATTTACGTGATTCAAAATGCGTTGGAATGCTCATTTTAGTATCTACAACTTTCATTAAGAACTCTTCCCATGAAAATGCCTCTAAGTCAGGTCAAATGTCCATCGAAAACTGGTTACGGTAGAAGTGCGTTGGAATAATTATCTATTGATCTCGTAAATTCGTGGCATCTTCTTCTTTTCCTCAAAATCCATCTTTTAAGCCTCAAAACATATTGTTACGTGGGATATTTTGAAAACCTTGAACTCCAAGTTTGGGGGTCGATTCGAATCAGCCCATTCTTGATTCGAATCGAGCTTTCTTCAGTCGAGGCAAAATTCTCGTCTCGTGATTCGGTCTTTAGTTCCGTTTCCGCAGTAAATCTTATCTTTTTTACCCGGAACACAAAGAAACGAACCGCGAGTAAATCTGAAACAAAAGTTTTAACAGTACAGTATTTGTACTGTGGATACATTTTTTTTACTGATATATATATATATATATTATAAATAAAGATAGATAAAAACTAAACGTAAATTCTACATGACACTCCGGCTACTAAACCGGCACAAAAACTAGTAAAAACATAATATTTTATATAATACTTACTACTTATGCATTTAGATAAATCTAATGAATTAATGACTCGAAATGATATATAAGTGCTCAAAATGGTATCAGAAGTGGGGTGAAATGTTATAATAATAATAGTGAATTTTTCCGTCATCATTAGGGATGTGGCGACTCCTTGTCTATGGGGATCCCATAACCTACGTCATACACTTAGTATTTATTCATGAATCTACTTGATTTAATTAATGCGTATCTATGTTAGTTTATATGAATACTGTGCGAATTCTTGTTTAATACGTTCGTATGATGAAACGCCGAGAGATATATTCTAAGATGTATTCTGGGTTGAAATCGTTCGGGTGACCGAATAAGTTCATTCGGTTGACCGAGCCTATTCACTCGGTCGACCGAGCCCCTGTCATCTTTTAATTACGCCACGTCTTTATGGTTAGGTTAACCTAGTTGAATTTATTATCTCAGTAGGTATGGCTATGGCTACGTTACTCGCTTAGTTTAATTAAAATGTGTAAAAAGGAAATACCAATATAAAACTCGTAGGTAGGCTTATGAATTGCTCTTCACGGACGTTCAGTGTTATCTAGGTAGGTTTATATTTGGGGATTGCTAGCACCTGATTATACATACGTCGTAGATTAGCATGAGACTATAACTTGGTAATTGCTAGTTGGACGAGAGCTTGAGTAATCATTTAGGAAGTACGCCTAACCATAGGAATGTTGCCTAGACGAGGTGTACGATTAATATCGGCATCCTTAGTGTCGTAAGCGTGCAAGTTATATGAGATGGATACCCAAAAGGTGAAGTCACGTAATGTAGCACAGTGATCTAGCGACCTAACGGGTGCTAAGTCAAGTTAAAGAGGATGACTCCCGTAGCCAATCTAAGATAGATACAAGCGGATTGACAGTTAATAAGTTCAGTTTATCATATAAACTATCTAGGTCCAAACGATAAAGACTATAATTGGGGAGGTTAATTACGTTGTGTCGAGTCGTGTCTTTACCTTTCTTGTCTTATGTTGGTCGTACACCGCCTTTATGTCCTTGACATGTATAATTAATTGTTTGTATATAAGATGATCCACAATTGGTTCCCTGTGGGATCGACCTTGATTCACTATAGCTATACTACGATGGGCCTAGTCCTCTTGCTAGTATTGGTTTATGGTGGTCGAGTATTTTATAACCTGATTGACCCCGATCAGTAGGGAAATTCCTCCCCTTTTGGGCTAACGAGTATGAGACCTGCTCCTGCTCCGTCTTTTCTAGCTGCACCATCAACGACAAATTCCATTTCTTTTCCTCTTGCTTTGGCTGATCGTCCCTTATGTGAACAGCTATTCCTTCAGCCAAGAAGTCTGCTAGGGCCTGTGTCTTGATGGCAGTTCGAGGACGGAAATCAATGTCATATTCCGCTAGTTCGATGACCCACTTTGCTAACCTGCCTGAGGTTTCTGGTCGTCCTAATATTTGTCGTAGCGGTTGATCTGTGATCACGGTAATTGGATGTGCCTGGAAGTAAGGCCTCAACTTCCTTGAGGCATGCACTAATGCTAACGCCAACTTTTATGCATTCAAATATCTGACTTCTGGTCCATGGAGTGCTTTACTGACAAAGAACACTGGTACTTGCTGTCCGCCTTGTTCCGTAACTAGTACTGCGCTCAGTGCTTCTTCGCATACTGCCAGGTAAACGAACAGCGGTTCACCTATCCGAGGAGCAGTCAAGGTGGGCAGTTCGGCCAAGTATTCCTTCAGTTCTTCGAGTGCCTTCTGACTTTGATCATCCCAATGAAACGGGCTAGCTCTTCTCAAGATTTTTAAGAAAGGTAAAGCACGCTGTGCTGATCTCGATAAAAATCTGTTCAAGGCTGCTATTCGTCCTGTCAAACGATGTACTTCTTTGATATTTTTTGGCGGAGACATGGTCTTTAATGCATCGATCTTATCTGGAATTGCTCTAATTCCGTCTCTGGATATCATGTATCCTAGGAATTTCCCCTGATCTGGCCCCAAATGTACATTTCTTTGGGTTGAGCTTCATCTGAGTTTTCCTTAGAACCCCAAACACTTCTCTGACATCCGTCATGTATTGATCAAGAGACTTGCTCTTGATCAGGAGGTCGTCCACATACACCTCCATACATCTTCCGATCTGATCAGCAAATATTATGTTGACAGCCCTTTGATAAGTGGCTCCGGCATTTTTCAGTCCTAAAGGCATAGTGATGTAGCAGTACATCCCAAACTCTGTTACAAAGGCCGTTTTCTCTGCATCTTCTGGATCCATGACGATCTGATGGTAACCTCTGTACGCATCAAAAAATACGAACACTTCATACCCTACTGTTGAATCCACCAGGTGATCAATCTTAGGTAGGGCATAACAGTCTTTAAGACATGCCTTGTTGAGATCCTTGAAATCCACACACATTCTCCAACTCCCATCGGGCTTCATGACTAGTACAGGGTTTGCTAACCATTCTAGATATATAACTTCTTTAATAATGTTGGCATGCAATAATTTTATGACTTCTTGCTTGATGGCTGAGATGCGTTCAGAGGCGAAATGTCTTTTCTTTTGACGTACAGGTTTCCTGCTCGGATCTATATTCAACCTATGAACTTCCAGGTCAGGGTATAACCCTAGCATATCCTTGGCTTTTGATAACACTCTAAATGGTACCGATATTTATACCTATATTCACACTGAATTCTGCTCAAGAGAGGATAGATAGGCTCGTTATTGCTTAGAATATGTGTCAAATGCTATATGAGTGTTTCCAGGATCGTAATTCAGCATCTATGCTATTTTCCTGATGTTTTGGTACTGTTTTGTCTCATTTTGTGTATTTTATAGGATGTACCGAATCTGGAGCATTGGAGAACGGATCTGGACCAAAAGGAATGCATTGGGCTGAGTGATTGAAGTCCAAAAAGAAGTCTGCTGAAGAAAAAGAAAAATAGAAGGCCCGGTATACTGGTGACTTATTCAACACGAAATTTATTCTGCCGCATTGTCTAATTCGGTTAGGGTTTTAGAGAGTCTTAAGTCGGCTATTGTATCTATATAAAGCCGTATATACTGAAAGCTTTCACACGATTCATATGATGCGTAATACAATCTTCAATTTTATATATTACATTACAATCTTTATTATGCAATAAAGTTTTCATGAGCTTTGGAGAGTTGTTTTTCGGTTTCCTCCCTTCTTCCACCATCTCTGGCTTGAGTAGATCGAGCTATATCTCCATTGTTGAATGTATGAAGCTTTGAACGTTCCTTTATTGTCTTCAATATGGTAGATCTGTTCGTATTTATGTGTTTTAGTTAATCTGAATGTTTAACAACCCCATAATTTACTTATTTTAATCATACTGAGCAATGTAGAACCAGAAATTAGGAAAAGCCGCCCCCGGTAACCCGGCGGTCTATACCGGTTTACCGAGGCATATTTTAGAAAACCTAAACTAGGATTCACTACTGCTACGTTGATCGGCAGTAATAATTAAAACGAATAATAGGTCTGGCCAATCTAGTATTCGTAATTCGTAAATTAACATGAAGGACCACAACTGAAGTGTTAATTAGGACATAGTCTTGATGGACCCTATGAACGTGCTGGTCAATGTCGACAGCTGTCTAGAAGGGTTAGCGGTATGAGGTAACGCTCAATATCGGCAGTTCTAGTTCTTTATGCGTATGGGCTATTACGGACCAATTAAGGAGGGTAGCTTGCGTATAGATTGTCTACTTCCATTGTCGGAGTAGATAGGGTTAGGAATTGCACCCGTAGCTGATAAATATGATAACAATCATTAAAAGCTCACGATTAATCTAAGTAAATTATGTGGGGAAGTAAACATAACGATTAACTAATCCAAGTCAGTAGATACGTGAGGAGAGGGAGAGGTATACCATGTTTGTTTTATTTCACGTTATTATTGGTCAATGACCGCCTATATGTTGCTTCTTAATTAGGTTAGAATCATTTATATATATATAAGTTGCATTGTCTCTGTGGGATCGACCTTGACTCGCATTTACTATACTGCGATGTACCTAGTATTCTTTCTAGTAATATCGACGTTAGTGACTTACACGCGATCAAGATTTTTGGCACCGTTACCGGGGACAATGGCCAATTTTTAAATATAAACGTTTTTATTCTAATTACGAAGTCATTTTTATTTTATTTTGAGTCTTTTGTCGTTCAGTATCAATCCTGCACATGTTAAACTGCCAGAATTAGAAAATTCAGGGCCGGTATCCCGAAGGTATCCTCCGAGTTACCGAGGCCTGAAAAATCGTTCTAAGCAGTTCCTGTTATTCTGTGTTATTCCCTGTTGATTTTAGTTAGTAAGTCCGCAACAGTTGGGATCACACCCGGCTGAAGCGGAAGTTGCTAACCTTTTCTTTGTTTTATTTTGTCTTTTTGCAGATTGATCAGAACACTTCAGAAATTTGATCGATTCAGAGTTGAAAAAGCACACACAAGTCGAACAATATGCCTAGAACAATCTTGAACATCACACCAATTTCCATGTATCCCAGAACTGAAGCACGGGAGCATTATGAGACAATAAAGAAACGGTTGGAGAAAGAGGAGAAAGCAATCAAGAAAGAGCCTGAAGATGACCTGAAGGAGTACAGCACGTATCGTCCAGGTGAGTTTCCTTGCGAATTAATTGATATATCATCTTTAGATTACGACTCTGACGATCCTGAAGAGGATCCTGACATGATGTTTTCTGAGCCTGATGATTACCCAGACTCAGACACCGTGGTGAAGTTAGGAGACCCTGGAACGTTCAGACTCCCAATCTCTGTTAATGGAATATCCGTAGGATTGGGTCTCTACGATTCTGGCTCGAGTTGCAATATTCTTCCTTTTTCTCTCTGTCAAAAGATCAAACTTCCGGTCGTGATGAATCAAACCAGAACCATGACCTTCGTAGACAGAACCAGAGATATGCTGCTGGTTTGCTTAAGAAATGTACAATCAAGGCAGGAAGGTTCACGTATCCTATTGACTTCACGGTCATAGATGTACCTGAAGATCCTAGTGCCCCAGTTCTTTTAGGATGACCTTTCTTAGCAACGAGCAGGGCGGTTATGGATTTTGATAAGGGGGAGATAACTCTAATGATGAATAATGATGATGTATCTTTTAGGATCCTAGAACCCCTAGAAAACCGGCCGGAGAGTTGTAAGATGACGTATCCTTCAGGGAAGGTAGAGATTTTGGAGATTGAAGGGCATAAGTATAGAAAGGTTGTCATAGAAACCGTTGAGCAGGAGTTTATGAGATTAATGCTGAGAGAGAGAGAGAGGGAAGATAAGGACCACGACAGAATGCTCATGGAAGCCAGTCCTTCCGTATTTCATAGTGAACGAATCGAGCTAAAAGTAGAAAATGTGGAGTCCTTGAGTTTAAAGTCTAAATCTCAACGCAGAGGCAGACCTAGCACACAAGCTAATAGAGAGAGGCGTGCTAGGAAGAGAGCTCAAAAAGGTTCTTTAAAAGTGCAAACCTCTGGAGCGAAAGTTTGGCAAGTTAAGGCTCCAACCCTTGATTGATCAGAGATCTGAAGAAAGTTGAGCTGGCGACTATAAACTCAGAACCTTTTATGTATCAGTTCTGTGCTGACTCAGTGTCTGGTGTTTGCTGAGTGATAATGCAATAAGTAAAACAAACACAAAAGCATAAAGTAAATCAACACAAGATTTGTTTATGGAAGTTCCAGGTGGTGTAATCCCGTACGTCTCCCCTTCTCCTGTGGCGTAGGAGGTATCACTAGAATAATGAGATAACCGTTACAAAATCCTAGCACTATGACAGTCCTTCACGACACCCAAGCTTCACTGTCTCCACAAAATGAAGAAAGGTGAGATTGCTCCCTTCATTCTGCACACTGATCTTTCGGAGGTGGAATTGCTCCTTCACCAGCTCACCACTAACACATACACACAGTCCGCAGACTGCACCAATTGTTGAAGCAACACCGTATGAGAAAAGGTAGAATTGCTTTTCTCAAACTATGAACAGCCAACCCTTTTTCACAAAGGTTAGGTTTAGAATTAATCAAGGATTAATTCAGTGAGCTGTCTGATTCTTCTGGATCCGGCTTTGTAGCTCCAAGATGCCTTCTTTCCCCGGGTTACTGGATCTTTCTTTGTAGTCTTCAAGGCAATTTTGTTGGCTTCCCCTTTTTCTGGATATATCTAATCTGATTTTGTGGATCTGGATTTGGATCTTTGAATATTTGCTTGTAAAGCTCTTTATCTGATCCTCCTCTCACTTTGCTTCAAGTGATTTTCTTGTGTATTTATAGGGGTGATGTAACGATCACTAGCTCTTGTAGCCGTTACAGTTGTCGTTTAGCCAACGTTCACATGTACGACCTTTTGTCGTATTGTCAGTTCAAATTTAACAAGGCCTTAACTCGGTTTTCTACTCTTTCTTCAAAGTGAGTACCTTGTATACTTAATATCGACTTCAATTGACTAAGTCGAGTACACCAATCGGTTTCTTCATATTCGGATAACGATAATCTTTGTCCTTAAGATTATTCGGTTTTACATGATCTATAACTCAGTCGCAGGTCACCACAGACTTGCTTGAATCCTGACTTATAGTCACGACTTAATCAGCTTCTAACTGAGTTTGCCACCTCAGTTCTTCAGTCTTCTGTAACTGAGTCTGTGTCCCTCAGTTCTTCAGTTTTGTAGATAAGCCAACTGAGTCTGTGTCCCTCAGTGAACTTACCTTCTTCAGTTCTAGCATAACTGAGTTTGATCCCTCAGTTCTTCATGTGCATAATCAGTTTTCTTGCTATAACTTAGTTTCCTTGTTGTGACTCAGCTGTTCGCCTAGTTCCTATTCTATTACAATGCTTGTCTGAAACAACTTATACAAAGTTCAGACTCTAGATAGAACTTATACATTTATATCTAGACCATTTCTTGCTTCTTCTTTCATTATGCACTATAACAGTTAGTTACGACTTCATCATCATGGGTTGTAAGTGATTTGTCTAATTTCGTGACGAATCATCATCAAAACATAAATAATATTTCCAACAATTTCCCCCTTTTTGATGATATATCATAACCCTCCCTAAAAGCAATAATAAAGGAATAGTGCAAGAAATCAAAACGAAACAAATTAAGAAAGCAAACTAGAACAGCCAAGTTTATTACAAGATTCAAAATGAAACAAACTGAGTTATAACTGGATAAAATTACAACTTCTCTTTTTCCAGAGCCAAAATCTTTTCTCCAAGAGAAATGCTTCTTTTAGTTTCTAGGAGCCTTCTTTCTTTTCCTTATTCAGCTGATTCGCCATCTCTAGGCTTGATCTCCAGATATTCACTCATCAATCGATTAGCTTCTTCATTGTCTTTGTTTTTTATCTTGATCAGGATTTCTTTGATCTCCTCGTTCATTTGCTCTTCTTCTTCTTCTGAAATGAGGTTAAGTTTTTCCTTTTCAGTTTTCCTTTCTGATTTCTTTTCAGTTTCCCCCTTAGTTTGTGTCTCTTTATCTGCCAACTTCTCAAGAGATTTGACACAAATTACAAGCTTCTTTCTGATGCTCAGCACTGCTTTAACTGAGGCTTCCTCATCAACCTCAGTTCTTGTGTCTTTAAAATCTCCTTCTGCAATCATCTCTTCAAACAGACTGTCAACTGCTTCTTCATCAAGTTGAGTAGTTAGTAGATCAGCATCTACTTGTTTGTCTTGATCTTCTATCAGTTGTCTGGCATAAGCCTCTTCAGCCTTTTCTTCTTTAGCTGCATCATCACTTATAGCTTCATCTTCCCCCTTGTTTGAAGATAAGCGATAGCAATCTTCAAATAACTTACGTAGGGTGATGATGTTTGAGTATTTGTTCAAACCTGAATAATGTATTCTTCCAATAAGTTCATGCAAGTTGAATAGTTTCTCCTGAAGGTTCTGTATTAAACATTCAATGAATTCCTTCAAATTTCTCAGTTTCTCAGCTTCATTTTCTTGAGCCAGAGATTCTCTAAGTGCTGATTTGCTTGTGGATGCATCATGAGTTTGTGATGAGGAGCAAGTTTCAGGATAATAAAAGTGAGTACCATGAATTGTCAGTTCCTTTTCATACTCAGCTTCACAAAATTCTGCGTCTTCCACAGCTTCTCTCTGTTTTTCAGTGTATTCTCCATACAACTCAGTTGAAGATTCACTATCTTCAGTTTCATCAATGACATCATCTTCTTTAATTTCTTCATTTTCTTCAGTTTCACTTTCCTCATCTTCATTCTGTTCACTCTCTTCAGTATCATCCTCACTCTGGATTACATTCTCAATTTCAGTTTTATTTGATTGAAGCTTGTTCCACATCCTCTTCTGCCTTCTCAGAGTCCTTTCATGTAAATTCACAGTTCCATTTGAACTGGAGTCTGAAACTTCACTCAATTCCTCTTCTTCAAAGATTTTCCTTTTCTTTGTCCTAGTGGACACTGATTTCAGTTTTGTTTTGGTTTCTGTGACTTTTGATATGGAGAAATGATCTAGTATCCTTTGCACTAGATAAGGAAATCCCTTTTTCAATAAGAACGATTCTCCAGTATCTTTTCTTTCTTTGACTCTTTCTTTCTCGTCTGAAATTTGCTTTATCAACTGATTGAGAACAAATTTGTTCCAATCAAATCTCTCTCCAAACCAAATAGCATAAATCATTTTCATTTTGTCTGTTGAGAGAGTGTAGAAATTTCGAGCATGACCAATAACGTTTCTGGTCAGAAGTATCGTCAAGAATGCAAATTCTCCTTTCTGCTGATAAATAGAGCCACTGTAATTCTTCTCCTTCTTGTTGATTGCAGTGATGTTCCAAAGCTTGTCTTTTTCTTCTTTCCCAAAGGTGAAAGATGAAGAGCCTCCAATTATATCTAGACGGAATACCAGGGAAAGCAATTGTTCATCAATGGTGAAGCTTTTGTCTTGAACAGTCGTTTTGAAGCTTTTTCCATTGTTGATGATTTCGGCATTCTTGTAGAAGTCTCTGATGTTGTCTGGACATAAAGTATCCACCTTTGTGTCGAACAGGTTTTCGAGTCCCTGAATCTTTTTGATTTTATTGACAATCTGGGTCGATAGCTTGGAGTTTGAAAATCGTTGACAGAAATTATCCAGGCTGGTGGTGATTCCATCATCAATGTTGTATTGCTCCATTGATTTTTGAATTAGGGATTCTTGAATGCTCGATTTTGGGTGAGCAGGATTTCGTCAAGATTTCGTCTATCAATCGTTTTCAAAAGTGAGAGTCGTGTCACAATCAATGAGATTTTGTAGGGATGAGCTTCTACTTTTTCTCCCAGATTGACACGTGGCTTCGAGTGATTTGTTATGTCAGTCCAAACGTCAGATGGTAGCTGGAAAGTTTATTCCTTTTGACCAATTTGTCCTTCATCAGCCTTTGCCTTCTCAGTTTTGTAAGGAAGTCAGTTTTCTGAGGATTTTGCAGTGTCAACTGACTTTTCCTGCAAAACAGTTTAAGTTGTCTTCGGTACCCATACCTTTTTGGGTCCGGCTAGGTTAGTTACTGAAACATAACTTTCAGTTTCTTGGTTGAGAGAATTAAGCATTCTCAACTCTTTTCTAGATAAGCCATTACGCTCAACCTTAGTTGATTTCACAAGAATTCTCTTAGATTTAACATCTTTATTTTCTTTGTGTAATCTACTAGGTCTTCCAGTTTCTTGTTGTCTAGAGTTTGTACTCTTTGAGGTTTCAAGACTGGGTGGGGGATTATCATTGCTTTTGTCAAATTTACTGAGTATTAATCTTTCAGCAAAATATGACAACTCAGTTTCGAGAAATTCATTCCAATATCTTGCTTTGTCAAGTTCTTTATCTTTTTGTTCCAACTCCAAGGAGAGTTTCTCGGTTAACTTGACAAGATCAGAATTTCTCTGACTGAGTTCAGCAAATGATAACTGGGTAGAAGAATGTACCTTTTCTTGATGATTTGATACAATTTTAAGATTTGAATGTACACTCTTTTGTTGCTGTGATGAATCTTCTATATCAACAACCACTTGCAACAACTCCTGTCCTTCTTCTTTTGAGAGGTCTCTTAGTGATGGAACTCCTCTGTATTCGTTAATGTGAGCATTGAAGTTTGTATCCACTTCATCACTGAGTTGAGGTTCTGGATTTGTCGTACTGAACCTTTCAAACAATTGATCCTGAAAATCCGATACATTTTCCAAGCAATTAATCAGGGGATGAGTAAGCCAACTTCTAGCTCTATATGTAGACATTGAAACTAGATGAACTGATACAGTGAGGGGTCTTCAACAACTGTTTTGAAATGTATCTTGGATCACTTCCTAAAGGAAGAACCGCTCCGATACCAATTGTTGGTCCCTTGGAAAGGCTAACACAAGTTTAGAGGTGGGGGTGAATAAACTTGTCACCAAAAACTTATTCTAAGCTGGAAAAGCCCCAGGAACTGAGTTTCTCTGAAACTCAAACTGATCTTTTATTCAGTTTTGTTCCTGTCCCTTAACTTGTGCGGAGTTCAGTTAGCTCAACTGAGTGTCAGTCAATGCTGACTTATATTCAGTTTAGTTAACTGGCAGCGGATAAAGTAATAGCCTTTAGTGCACTAGATGTGTGAACAGAAATCTAGACCTTCTATGTATCAGTTCTGTGCTGACTCAGTGTCTGGTGTTTGCTGAGTGATAATGCAATAAGTAAAACAAACACAAAAGCATAAAGTAAATCAACACAAGATTTGTTTATGGAAGTTCCGGGTGGTGTAATCCCGTACGTCTCCCCTTCTCCTGTGGCGTAGGAGGTATCATTAGAATAATGAGATAACCGTTACAAAATCCTAGCACTATGACAGTCCTTCACGACACCCAAGCTTCACTGTCTCCACAAAATGAAGAAAGGTGAGATTGCTCCCTTTATTCTGCACACTGATCTTTCGGAGGTGGAATTTCTCCTTCACCAGCTCACCACTAACACACACACATAGTCCACAGACTGCACCAATTGTTGTAGCAACACCGTATGAGAAAAGGTAGAATTGCTTTTCTCAAACTATGCACAGCCAACCCTTTTTCACAAAGGTTAGGTTTAGAATTAATCAAGGATTAATTCAGTGAGCTGTCTGATTCTTCTGGATCTGGCTTTGTAGCTCCAAGATGCCTTCTTTCCCCCTTAATGGGTTACTGGATCTTTCTTTGTAGTCTTCAAGGCAATTTTGTTGGCTTCCCCTTTTTCTGGATATATCTAATCTGATTTTGTGGATCTGGATTTGGATCTTTGAATATTTGCTTGTAAAGCTCTTTATCTGATCCTCCTCTCACTTTTCTTCAAGTGATTTTCTTGTGTATTTATAGGGGTGATGTAACGATCACTAGCTCTTGTAGCCGTTACAGTTGTCGTTTAGCCAACGTTCACATGTACGACCTTTTGTCGTATTGTCAGTTCAAATTTAACAAGGCCTTAACTCAGTTTTCTACTCTTCTTCAAAGCTGAGTACCTTGTATACTTAATATCTGACTTCAATTGACTAAGTCGAGTACACCAATCGGTTTCTTCATATTCGGATAACGATAATCTTTGTCCTTAAGATTATTCGGTTTACATGATCTATAACTCGGTCTCGGTCACCACGGACTTGCTTGAATCCCGACTTATAGTCACGACTTAATCGCTTCTAACCGAGTTTTACACCTCGGTTCTTCGGTCTTCGTAATCGAGTCTGTGTCCCTCAGTTCTTCAGTTTTGTAGATAAGCCAACTGAGTCTGTGTCCCTCAGCGAACTTACCTTCTTCAGTTCTAGCATAACTGAGTTTGATCCCTCAGTTCTTCATGTGCATAATCAGTTTTCTTGCTATAACTCAGTTTCCTTGTTGTGACTCAACTGTTCGCCTAGTTCCTATTCTATTACAATGCTTGTCTGAAACAACTTATACAAAGTTCAGACTCTAGATAGAACTTATACATTTATCTCTAGACCATTTCTTGCTTCTTCTTTCATTATGCACTATAACTGTTAGTTATGACTTCATCATCATGGGTTGTAAGTGATTTGTCTAATTTCGTGACGAATCATCATCAAAACATAAATAATATTTCCAACAAATGCGGAAGCTCATAATATGATTAAATCATTTGAAATAAGTTTCAACGAATTAGTCATATATAGGATACGATCCGAGATGATCATTCTGTCATACGATGACAATTAATAAGAATGACCACATCTAATTTGGAAAGGTTGTTTTCAAAATTGTAAGATTTAAGTATCAACTTAATTCTATCATTGCTTAAAGGTTAATTAAATAGTCAATGTTTGAATACAATTCAAAAGGTTAAATAAACTATTTAATAAATTTAGATTTTCTTTATGAAAGGAAATTGAAGACATGGTTCTTGGGATCTTTCTTAAGTCTTATGAAGACTACAATAAGAAACATTTTTCAAGTGCTTAGAGGATTAAAAGGAAAGTTAGGGCATGTGCTTAAATAGAGAACTTATTGAAGCTTCTTCTAGGCAAGTGAATTGAGATAAATTTATCTAAGTCCAAGTCAACTCTTAGATATATGATATCTTACGAGTGTGATTAAATCAGAAAGATTAAATACAGATATGGAAGGTGAAGCAAACGTTGTGACACTTACCATATTCTAGATCTAGTAAACTGATAAGGGAACGAAATAAATGTTATTATGTTCCGGTTCTTATGAAGAACATACTTTCAGTTATTTGTTAGGATTTAGTAGACATATTCAATTGTAAAGAATAAATGTTATTCCGATAAAGTTGAAAGGTCGCTGAATCTAACATACTAGATTGATATCACTATATAGTTGATATATGTGATGAGATCTCAACTAAATATTTGTATGGCTGTTATCCTTGATATTTGTAGTTGTTCTAGATGTCGACTCTCTGGAAGAGAAACATATAATCAAATGTCATTCAGATGATGTCTGAACCACGTGATTATGAATCATGTGGGGTATACGTATCTTATCTAAAGATGACTAAAATACCCTTTTATCAAAAGGTCATAAAAATCTAGAAAGTTGTCCAAAGCCTAAAGCCTATGACAATTAATGCAAAAAATAATTGTTTATTAATCTCTATGACTATTTTAGAAATAGTTGAATGTATTTATTGAAGTACGACAATTCGGAAAACCCGAAAAGTTCGAGCTAGTACGAATATGAGATTGACGAGCTACTTAGGAATTAATGTTCAATTGGATTGAAGTAATTAATACCTGAAGGGTGTTTCAGAAGTCGTCTGAAAAGGAACAAGATTCTCCCATTAAGGATACCATTTTTGGGATACACAATTGGATTGTGTTCTTGAAATGGAAACAACACTTTATATGATAAAGGTGTGACGCAAGCCATGCGAAGTACCCCTTACCCGTTTTAGGATAGTGCCCTTATACTTAACTAAGTTCCAAACTATAAAGGTTGAATAAATTCCATATTAGATATGGAAGGGGATAATGTCGAATTTATCTTCACCGGTGATTTGAAGTTGCCATAGGCAAAGTCAGAAAGGCTTGGAGCCGAATACGACATATGCAACTTTGTGGAATGTCTTAGCTAGCACGATAGATATTATTTACTTGTCCGCGGAGCAAAATGTTTGTCTCTAAACATGCTGTTTTCTAGAGGGAGTGTTACTTCCAAAAGAGACAGTGGGAGTAAATAAAATCTCAAAAGAGTTTGAGAACCATAAAGATATATTCAACCATAGGAACGTGAGCAGACGCCGCATAGCGATGAGGTGTAAAACACTGCTCAGTGCACACAAAAGTTCTGTAAGTTTGTGGATAACCTCAAGCCCAAAAGGGCTGCTGGTATGTTCATCTTGAAGAATGAATATCTCACGACTTATGAAAGAATGTTTGAAAGGCAAGATTGAGAGATATGGCCAGGAGCCATAATATCGAATTAGATTCCATCGGTGACAACCGGGTTATGAACCTAGTCCGTCTTACCTAGAGGGAATGTCCCCGTAAGGGCGAGCCTAGTTCGAGTATGCTTGTTGTAACTTCGTATCATGGCTATATGATAGTGTTGAAGACGTTGGGCAAAACAGCTCAATGTTCATAGACGATAACATGATATGTAAGCCCACGAGATCCATTTATGGACTCAAACAAGTTTCTCTAGACGATTTCTTTGTTTGATAATCAAATGAGTTTGATTTAGTCAAAAGAAGGATGTGCCCAATGTGCAAGATGGATAGTGAGAGTGCGTTACGATTTTTGAGTAAGGTATTAAATATCTCTCTCAGGAATTGCCACCCCATGTCACAGTCAACTAGTGTTTGGTAGTTCAAGGTCTTTACGAAAGCACTTGGATTGGCAGTTCTTATTGGAAATAAGAATCTATAGTGATAGATTTAACTACTATTAAATTATAGTTTACCTATATAGAAGTGATGCTAAAAGAGTTTAGCATAGATAGCGACAGGGGATACTGCTAGCTGGTGTTCTCAAGATCTATCTATGATAGGACGTTAGTCCTAAAGATAAGGTGAAAGATGATGATAATTATGAAGGTTTCTTTCGCTATTGCGATAGGAACAATCATAAAGGTAATGCCGGATGTTCATAGTCCATGAATAGTCATGAGCAAGTATGAAAGTAAATCTGGTGAATGTCGAGAATATCCTTAAACAACTTAAGGAAGAGTTCCTAGTTTATCGAAACTTGGAATTAGATAAATATAGTTATACAGACATATATCCTGAGTCTTATGAAGGCAAGTGGGAGTTACTGTCTGGGTTTGCAGTCACTTTGATTAAGTGATACAGTGAGCTGGAAATGTTCTAGCCTATGGGTCACTGTAGACTCGACAACTAGGCCAAAACACAGTAGTGCCTTAGAGGCGCAGCGGGAGCAGTACATGAATCTAGAAGGTTCATTCCTGAACCATGTGTGGTTCTTCCACCCTTCTATATAGCTGATATAGTAAGTGGATTCATTGCTTGAAGCAAGGACCAGGGTCTCGTCAGAGATTCGTGTGTGTGTTGAGGCGGTTCCTTTGACTTGGTCATTTGGAGCATGGTATGAAGATAGTCTGAGTCCCCACGGATAGCGATCCGTTTATGGCTAGGGCTGGTTGCGAGTATTGCATAAGGTTCTTATGTTTCAACTTGGTCTTGTGTGTGCTAGTGATTGGTTTTAGGCCAAGTGGGAGATTGTTGGAATAGTGTCCTAAACCCAATCGGGTTGGACCGGATCCGACCGGGTCGTATCATTTCTACTATTTCTTTATGTTTATACATATATTAAATGACTTTTCTGTTGTCATATATATGTTCTTTTAAAGAACCAATTATGAATTGTTATATGATAACGTCCTTAGTATTAAACTGTGATAGAGAAACCATGATAGGCGATTATGGTTGATGAGATCTCTAATCACTTTAATAAGTTTGATGCTTAAATGTCTCTAGGCTGATGTACTATTAAACGGGGCATTGATGGTATTAACGGACTAGCACGTATTAGATGTCTTGTCTTTAGGGCGGGGATAGATCTCGTCTATCGAAGTGTAGAGACGCTTGGGTATGTACGTGGACGTGTATTAGAGAATACGTACGTTAGACTGACCCACTTACACGGATAAGTGTCACACTATGTGACGGTTGTGTAATTATCCTTTAGACCGGAGTCTTCATGGCATCACGGTGTGGATTGTCATGCTTTGACACTATTGAGGTTTCCCCTAGCCATGGGGCGATCATGCGGTAGTGATTGGGTGTGATACTGAAACATGCGGATTATACATGATTGGTCGTCCGGGAATCGCGTATCCTATGATTGGGATCGAATATCCGAAATAGCCTTCTTATAAGGAATGTCTTACTCTCGTGAATCTTTGCAAAGTGGGAGTAATTAGTTACTTCGAGAGAGCTTGATATCCAGATTATAAGATACGGTCGTTGATGTTTTGACACTCGACTAACGACCGTATGGATATTATTACAGCGATAGGATTGTAAGTTACACGGTAACTGTTTCACATGAAAGGTAGTAGTCATTGCATTTCACTCTTCCGATGATTGGGGGTCACGGTGTGTTGCTAGACGCTATCCCGTGATCGTTAGGCAAGAAAGGCATTTTCGTAATTTACACTTTGTGTCTACGGCCAACATATTCGAAGCCTATAGGGTCACACACATAACAACATCTAGCCGGATTAAAATGTGGTTATAGATGATAACCAAATAAGGAAAGAATTTATCTCGTACTATAAAGGTTATAGTGGTAAATTATATTGGTGGTATTTATTTATTATGAATAAATTAAATACAAGATATTAATTAAATTGATTAATTAAATACACTTATATTGATAAGTGGCGCCACATATGTGTATAAGTGATACACTTGGATTGTGCAATTTAATTAATGGTATTACCATATATTAATATTAGATATTAATATATATATATATATATATATATATATATATATATATATATATATATATATATATATACATATATATATTTGTGCATCGGCGTGTAACGCACATTGGATGTGCATGTGCTTAGTTGTTTCCAAAATATATTTATAGATTTATATGTGTAATATATATGTGATATATACACATGTGTAAATTGATTTATGGTAATAAGATAAATATAGTCAATATTAGATTTTGACAATATCTTGGAAATGTTCGATATAAGATATTGACAATATCCTAGATTTATTTGATATAAGATATTATAATGAGATAAATCAATCAATTATATTTTCCTTATTTTATTAGGAAAAGGTTTTCTTCTCCTCCACTCTAGTCAGGGGCGCCACTTCTACTATAAATAAGAGGTGGGTGTCAAGCTCTTTTGTACATCATAATTCCAAGAGCTAATAGTTCTTGTGTAAGATATAGAGCATCTTATGGAGAGTTGGAGAGAGGGAAAAAGGCCGGTCTAGCAACCGGAGTTTTCCAATAGCAATCCATGATGGGATTCCGGCGGGCTGTTCGTGTGGACTAACGGTAGAGACCGAACACTTGGGCGGCTCTATGCAGAACTACTCTCCTTAGACGGTCAAAGCGTCGATCTTATAGATCAACCAAGGTAACCACCGTCTACTAGCTTATTTGTTTATTGCTTAAACGAAGTCAATCCTGGTTAAAGGAAATAAATTTTTGTATTCCGCTGCGTTCCCGCGTTGATTTCCTAACAGTGGTATCAGAGAGAGCTTCGAGCTTAAGCAATAAGCATGTTATTATGCGTAGTTAATTTTATCGTTTAAATCACGTAATTAAAAGATGAAAGATTTTTTATTTGCAAAATTGATACATGAAAAGGAAAAAAAAAAAAACAAGATCGGGTGGTGCTCGGCCGGCTGGCGGCGGCACCACCACCGGCGGCGGCTGGTCGGCGGCGGCGGCAGCAGGGCAACCTGCTGCCGGCAGTCGGTTGACCGGTCAATGCTGGCGGATCTCCAAATTTTTGTTTTGTGTATTTTGTGATTCAATATGGTTCATAGTTGTGATTTATAATTCCTCCTTTGTGTAGTTGTGTCATATGGCTAACCAATGGTTCAAATAGTTTGGGTTATTGGGATGCCACATGGCATTAAAATAATAATGGTTTTTCCAAATTTTGTTTTGGAATAGGCCTAGGCCCTTTCCAAATATTTGATTTGGGAAAAGGCCTAGGCCTAGGCCACTTCCAAAATTTTGATTTTGGAAAGTGGCCAGGCCTAAACCAAAATTATTTGGCCTTTCCAAATTTTGTTTGGAATAGGCCTAGGCCCTTTCCAAATATTTGATTTGGGAAAAGGCCTGGGCCTAGGCCACTTCCAAAATTTTGATTTTGAAAAGTGGCCAGGCCTAAACCAAATTTGGTTTAGGAAGATGCCTTTTGGCTTATGAAACCAAGGCATCCCTTTTGATTAGGAATCAAAAGGAAAGAAACAATAGAGACATAAATTTAATTTTGATTTAATTTTAGAATAGTTCTAATTAATTAAAATTAAAATTAAAATCGTTTAAAATTAATCGTTAATTTTATTTCGATTAAAATCATTTAATTAATTAAATGTTAATTAGTTAATTGATTGGATAAAATTATTTTTAGATTCAATGTTAATTGATTAATTAAGACGCAAGTAGTTAAATTTTAATTTTCTCTTTTTCATAAGATGTTATTGTATGGATTAGATATAGTAGATATAATATGATTATATGGACCCCGATTGATCATGGACTCGACCAATAGGATAGATGGGAATGATTTAATTTTCTGTTGGTTTTAAAAATTGTCCTAGGCCGTTATGAAGAACGTGACCTAGTTTATTTTCTGCACTTATCCCATTCCCGTTAGCTCCCCCCCGTATGCGGCGGGTGTATTTATTTTATTCGATAGAATTAAATGTAACAAGAATGGAGCAGGAGATGGAGACCAAAGAAAGACGAAAATAAAGATACCATTGGAGAATGGAGCATTAAAGATCCTATTGGCGGTTGCAGCTACCCTTAGATTGTGACCCGCGGTTTCGTCAGTTTGTATTCGAAACCGCACCTAGGAAAAGTCCATGATCATACCGGTTACTTTATGCATTTATTTATTTTGTGCTTGTATTTATTTTATATGATACGATTGATGCAAGACTAGGCACGATCTAGATAAATGTTTAGGATGTATGTTTATAGAGATAGACATATTTATGATGAGACCGTAATTAAAATTAATTAAGTGAATTAATTTATATAAATACTTCCACCTCAAAAGAATCAAGTTGAAATTGTCTCCCCATATTATAATGACGGTGAAGAGCCCTTGTTCGGATCCAACTCATTAGCCAAAGCAGGGGGTTGACCTACCTCGGGTATATCGTCATTATCGAGATATGATCGTATGAGATCTCACGAATATTGGGGTTATGACTTGACTAAGAATTCTCTCGGCCACCAGCCAAAGCGGGGTCGTTTGGATTTTAGAGGCAAGGGTTTGACTACTTCATAAGATGAAAATTGTCAAAGAGTTGACTAGTCAAACAACAAAAGTCGTATAAGATACGATTGACAAAGGGTTGTCTACCTCTTAGGCTATTTTCGGCCCACCAGCCAAAGCGAGGGTCGCGGTAGTTTAGTGGGATCTTGTCCATTAAAGAAATTAATAATTCTTGAAAGTCAATTGGGAGTAGTTGACTAGTGGCAGCAAAATCATAAACCAAAAGATCATTCTTGATTTTGCATGTGTAAACAACAACACTCTTTTATCTTCATTTTTATGTTGTAGTTTTAGCAAACTTTATATTTATGTTTTATTCTCGATTAGTAAAACCAAATTATGACTGTTACCTTTTGAGAAACGTTCTCAAATATGGTTAAGTAATTTTAATCCTTTTAAAATAAGCAATGACATGAGCAATCCCGTTATAATAGTTAGAGACAAGGAGACTACATATTTGATGGAGTACTCCAAGGCTTTGATTATTAATGAAAGCGGAAGCTCATAATATGATTAAATCATTTGAAATAAGTTTCAGCGAATTAGTCATATATAGGATACGATCCGAGATGATCATTCAGTCATACGATGACAATTAATAAGAATGACCACATCTAATTTGGAAAGGTTGTTTTCAAAATTGTAAGATTTAAGTATCGACTTAATTCTATCATTGCTTAAAGGTTAATTAAATAGTCAATGTTTTGAATACAATTCAAAAGGTTAAATAAACTATTTAATAAATTTAGATTTTCTTTATGAAAAGAAATTGAAGACATGGTTCTTGTGATCTTTCTTAAGTCTTAT
This sequence comes from Gentiana straminea, assembly GCA_036785695.1. Taxonomy (NCBI): domain Eukaryota; kingdom Viridiplantae; phylum Streptophyta; class Magnoliopsida; order Gentianales; family Gentianaceae; genus Gentiana; species Gentiana straminea. The sequence continues at coordinate 1,146,957 of JAVUPR010000448.1, read as the reverse complement.
GAAGACTACAATAAGAAACATTTTTCAAGTGCTTAGAGGATTAAAAGGAAAGTTAGGGCATGTGCTTAAATAGAGAACTTATTGAAGCTTCTATTCTAGGCAAGTGAGTTGAGATAAATCTATCTAAGTCCAAGTCAACTCTTAGATATATGATATCTTACGAGTGTGATTAAATTAGAAAGATTAAATACAGATATGGAAGGTGAAGAAAACGTTGTGACACTTACCATATTCTGGATCTAGTAAACTGATAATGGAACGAAATAAATGTTATTATGTTCCGGTTCTTATGAAGAACATACTTTCAGTTATTTGTTAGGATTTAGTAGACATATTCAATTGTAAAGAATAAATGTTATTCCGATAAAGTTGAAAGATCACTGAATCTAACATACTAGATTGATATCACTATATAGTTTATATATGTGATGAGATCTCAACTAAATATTTGTATGGCTGTTATCCTTGATATTTGTAGTTGTTCTAGATGTCGACTCTCTGGAAGAGAAACGTATAATCAAATGTCATTCAGATGATGTCTGAACCATGTGATTATGAATCATGTGGGGTATACGTATCTTATCTAAAGATGACTAAAATACCCTTTTATCAAAAGGTCATAAAAATCTAGAAAGTTGTCCAAAGCCTAAACATACCGATGTTTGTCGGCCTATGACAATTAATGCCACAAATAATTGTTTATTAATCTCTATGACTATTTTAGAAATAGTTGAATGTATTTATTGAAGTACGACAATTCGGAAAACCCGAAAAGTTCGAGCTAGTACGAATATGAGATTGACGAGCTACTTAGGAATTAATGTTCAATTGGATTGAAGTAATTAATACCTGAAGGGTGTTTCAGAAGTCGTCTGAAAAGGAACAAGATTCTCCCTTGAAGGATACCATTTTTGGGATACACAATTGGATTGTGTTCTTGAAATGGAAACAACACTTTATATGATAAAGGTGTGACGCAAGCCATGCGAAGTACCCCTTACCCGTTTCGGGATAGTGCCCTTATACTTAACTAAGTTCCAAAGAATAAAGGTTGAATAAATTCCATATTAGATATAGAAGGGGATAATGCCGAATCTATCTTAACCGATGATTTGAAGTTGCCATAGGCAAAGTCAGAAAGGCTTGGAGCCGAATACGACATATGCAACTTTGTGGAATGTCTTAGCTAGCACGCTAGATATTATTTACTTGTCCGCGGAGCAAAATGTTTGTCTCCAAACATGCTATTTTCTAGAGGGAGTGTTACTTCCAAATGAGACAGTGGGAGTAAATAAAATCTCAAAAGTGTTTGAGAACAACAAAGATATATTCAACCATAGGAACGTGAGCAGACGCCGCATAGCGATGAGGTGTAAAACACTGCTCAGTGCACACAAAAGTTCTGTAAGTTTGTGGATAACCTCATACCCAAAAAGGCTGTTGGTATGTTCATCTTGAAGAATGAATATCTCACGACTTATGAAAGAATGTTTGAAAGGCAAGATTGAGAGATATGGCCAAGAGCCATAATATCTGAATTAGATTCCATCAGTGACAACCAAGTTATGAACCTAGTATGTCTTACCTAGAGGGAATGTCCCTGTAAGGCTGAGCCTAGTTCAGACTATGCTTGTTGTAACTTCGTATCATGGCTATATGATAGTGTTGAAGACGTTGGGCAAACAGCTCAATGTTCATAGACGATAACATGATATGTAAGCCCACGAGATCCATTTATGGACTCAAACAAGTTTCTCTAGACGATTTCTTTGTTTGATAATCAAAGGAGTTTGATTTAGTCAAAAGAATGATGTGCCCAATGTGCAAGATGGATAGTGGGAGTGCGTTACGATTTTTGAGTAAGGTATTAAATATCTCTCTCTGGAATTGCCACCCCATGTCACAGTCAACTAGTGTTTGGTAGTTCAAGGTCTTTACGAAAGCACTTGGATTGGCAGTTCTTATTGGAAATAAGAATCTATAGTGATAGATTTAACTGCTATTAAATTATAGTTTACATATATAGATGTGATGCTAAAAGAGTTTAGCATAGATCGCGATAGGGGATACTGCTAGCTGGTGTTTTCAAGATCTATCTATGATAGGACGTTAGTCCTAAAGATAAGGTGAAAGATGATGATAATTATGAAGGTTTCCTTCGCAACTGCGATTGGAACCATCATAAAGGTAATGCCGGATGTTCATAGTCCATGAATAGTCATGAGCAAGTATGAAAGTAAATCTGGTGAATGTCGAGAATATCCTTAAACAAGTTAAGGAAGAGTTCCTAGTTTATCGAAACTTGGAATTAGATAAATATAGTTATACAGACATATCTCCTGAGTCTTATGAAGGAAAGTGGGAGTTACTGTCTGGGTTTGCAGTCACTTTGATTAAGTGATACAGTGAGCTGGAAATGATCTAGCCTATGGGTCACTGTAGACTCTACAACTAGGCCAAAACACAGTAGTCCCTTAGAGGCGCAGCGGGAGCAGTACATGAATCTAGAAGGTTCATTCCTGAACCATGTGTGGTTCTTCCACCCTTCTATATAGCTGATATAGTAAGTGGATTCATTGCTTGAAGAAAGGACCAGGGTCTCGTCAGAGATTCGTGTGTGTGTTGAGGCGGTTCCTTTGACTTGGTCATTTGGAGCATGGTATGAAGATAGTCTGAGTCCCCACGGATAGCGATCCGTTTATGGCTAGGGCTGGTTGCGAGTATTGCATAAGGTTCTTGTGTTTCAACTTGGTCTTGTGTGTGCTAGTGATTGGTTTTAGGCCAAGTGGGAGATTGTTGGAATAGTGTCCTAAACCCAATCGGGTTGGACCGGATCCGACCGGGTCGGATCATTTCTACTATTTCTTTATGTTTATACATATATTAAATGGCTTTTCTATTGTCATATATATATGTTCTTTTAAAGAACCAATTATGAATTGTTATATGATAACGTCCTTAGTATTAAATTGTGATAGAGAAACCATGATAGGCGATTATGGTTGATGAGATCTATAATCACTTTAATAAGTTTGATGCTTAAATGTCTCTAGGCTGATGTACTATTAAACAGGGCATTGATGGTATAAACAGACTAGCACGTATTAGATGTCTTTAGGGCAGGGATAGATCTCGTCTATCGAAGTGTAGAGATGCTTGGACTGTACGTGGACGTGTATTAGAGAATGCGTACGTTAGACTGACCCACTTACACGGATAAGTGTCACACTATGTGACGGTTGTGTAATTATCCTTAAGACCGGAGTCTTCATGGTATCACGGTGTGGATTGTCATGCTTTGACACTATTGAGGTTTCCCCTAGCCATGGGGTGATCATGCGGTAGTGATTGGGTGTGATACTGAAGCATGTGGAGTATACATGATTGGTCGTCCGGGAATCGCGTATCCTATGATTGGGATCGAATATCCGAAATGGCCTTCTTATAAGGAATGTCTTACTCTCGTGAATCTTTGCAAAGTAGGAGTAAATTAGTTACTTCAAGAGAGCTTGATATCCAGATTATAAGATACGGTCGTTGATGTTTTGACACTCGACTAACGACCGTATGGATATTATTACAGCGATAGGATTGTAAGTTACACGGTAACTATTTCACATGAAAGGTAGTAGTCATTGCATTTGACTCTTCCGATGATTGGGGGTCACGGTGTGTTGCTAGACGCTATCCCGTGATCGTTAGGCATGAAGGGAATTTTCGTAATTTGCACTTTGTGTCTACGGCCAACATATTCGGAAGCCTATCGGGTCACACACATAAGAACATCTAGCCGGATTAAAATGTGGTTATAGATGATAACCAAATAAGGAAAGAATTTATCTCGTACTATAAAGGTTATAGTGGTAAATTAATATGGTGGTATTTATTTATTATGAATAAATTAAATACAAGATATTAATTAATTGATTAATTAAATACACTTATATTGATAAGTGGCGCCACATATGTGTATAAGTGATACACTTGGATTGTGCAATTTAATTAATGGTATTACCAGATATTAATATTAGATATATATATATATATATATATATATATATATATATATATATATATATATATATATATATATATATATATATATATTTGTGCTTCGCGTGTAATGCACATTGGATGTGCATGTGCTTGATTGTTTCCAAAATATATTTATAGATTTATATGTGTAATATATATGTGATATATACACATGTGTCAATTGATTTATGGTAATAAGATAAATATAGTCAATATTAGATTTTGACAATATCTTGGAAATATTCAATATAAGATATTGATAATATCCTAGATTTATTTGATATAAGATATTATAATGAGATAAATCAATCAATTATATTTTCCTTATTTTATTAGGAAAAGGTTTTCTTCTCCTCTACTCTTAGTCGTTGGCGCCACTTCTACTATAAATAAGAGGTGGGTGTCAAGCTCTTTTGTACATCATAATTCCAAGAGCTAATAGTTCTTGTGTAAGATAGAGAGCATCCTATGGAGAGTTGGAGAGAGGGAAAAAAGCCGGTCTAGCAACCGGAGTTTTCCAATAGCAATCCATGATGGGATTCCGGCGGGTTGTTCGTGTGGACTAGCGGTAGAGGCCAAACACTTGGGCGGCTCTATGCAGAACTACTCTCCTTAGACGGTCAAAGCGTCGATCTTATAGATCAACCAAGGTAACCACCGTCTACTAGCTTATTTGTTTATTGCTTAAACGAAGTCGATCCTGGTTAAAGGAAATAAATTTTTGAATTCCGCTGCGTTCCCGCATAGATTTCCTAACATCTAGCATCTGCAGCCTCAAGGCACTAAACCAGGCTCGAGGAGCCTGTTTTAAACCATATAGTGCTTTCTGCAACTTACACACATAATGTGGCTTTGTGTGACCAAGAAAACCTTATGGTTGCACCATATACACATCCTCCATTAATGGTCCATTGAGGAAGGCATTATCTACATCAACCTAGTGTATATGCCAATTCAGACATACTGCCAAGGCATGAACAACTCTAATTGTGGAGGCCTTTGCTACAGGACTAAAAGTCTCTGTGAAATCCACTCCATAGGTCTGATGGAAACCTTTTGCCACCAGTCTGGCTTTATGTTTAAGTATGGTGCCATCTGGTTTCATTTTGAGCTTGAAAACCCATCTACAACCAACAGGATTCTGTGTACCAGAAGGTGGAACAAGTGTCCATGTCCCATTTTTTTGCAGGGCATCAAATTCAATGATCGTAGCAGCCTTCCACTCAGCACAAGTCAATGCTTCTGAGACTTTTGTTGGTTCAGAAAGATTATCAGGGAGTGTGGTGGACTGTATTTGGGCTGAGTAGGTTTTGGGTTTATAAATTCCACTTTTGGAACGAGTTTGCATAGGATGGCCTTGTTGTGGTGGTGGTTGTTGTGGGGGTGGATGTGGACTAGGTACAGAAGTAGGACTACTATATGGATCTGGAGATGAAGGTACTTATGGTGTGAGACTGTAGTGGATTGGACTGGAGTTTTGCAAAGAGGTTTCTGTAACATCAGATGAGTTTTCTGTAGCAGGTGAGGAGACACTAGGAGAATTTACAGTCATAACAGGAGAGTGAGGAGTTTCAGGATCAGTAAAGGCATTGTTTGATGCAGCAGGCTGATCTCCAGATGATGTTCCCACAGATAATGGCTCTTGTTGTAACTGGTAAGAAGGACCAACAGGAAGACTAGTAATCAGATCAGGATCAGCAAGAACTTCTCTGTGAGGACCTAGAAGGAATTTATCTTTGAAGGGAAACTCTGATTCATTAAAAACCACATTTCTAGTAATAAAGATTCTACCAGACTCATCTAGACACTTATAACTTTGTGTGAAGGACCGATTCCTAAGTATGTTCACTTAGTAGTATGGAATCTGAACTTAGTGGAGTTAAAAGGTCTAAGGTGAGGAAAACAGGTACATCCAAAAACCTTGTAAAACTTGTAATCTGGTTTTCTTTGAAACAAGACTTCAAAGGGAGATTTGTTTTGAAGAACAGGGGTAGGAAGAACATTAATCACAGATACAGCCTCTACAAAACTATCCCACCAAAATTTTAAAGGTAAAGAGGCTTGAGCAAGTTGAGATAGACCAAGCTCTACTATGTGTCTATGTTTCCTTTCAGCCCTACCATTTTGTTGATGGGCATGAGGACAAGGATGCCTAAACTGAATGCCTTGTTGTTTAAGATAGGGTTCAAGGGTTCTATATTCTTTCGGTTGTTTGAGCACCGGAGGTGGCCATGGCCAACCTTGTCTCTGATACCAAGAAAGAACCGTTGATAGAATAATTCTTGTATTCCAAGATAATTTTGGTACAACGTTGTGTGAGTTAATATACTCACAATACACCATAACAGAAAGATACATGGCACACTATCATGCTGCCAAGTGTGTACAATAACAAACCATCAGTATCCATAATTATCCACTAATAATTTAATTATCTATTTCTTAACAGGGCTCATGAGGTTGGATAATGTCATGAGGTTGGTTTTTCTCCTTTTTGGGTCACAGTCGATATGGAAAGTAAGCTTTATTGATCCTATTCTGGTCTTGTCCGACGTATACGAGAAATCTCTGTACGACGAAATGGTATGTTAATGCCCCTTTTATAAGCTGCCATTTTCATTTTTAATAGTACTGCCTGTAAAGGACAAAGTTGTTTTTTAGGTAGTTCTTATTTTATGCCTACCAAGCTCTTTATGAAGTTATAAATGCCTTTGATTCATCAGCCGGTCTTAAGATGGTAAAACAAGTTTCTGATGTGTGAAATACAACCAACCGCAATCTAGTGAGAGACATTATGGTGGCTAAATTAAAATTTTCGTCCTCTAACTAGACACGTTTTTCGATTTTGGTCCTTGTTTTTCCCCGGCGACAATTTTAGTCCTGTAAGTGGTCTTTTTTTTGCAAAAATAGTCCTGAACGTCGGAAAGACCACTTACAGGACTAAAATTGGTCTTTTCCGGCGACAATTTTAGTCCCGTAAGTGGTCTTTCCGGCGTTCGGGACTATTTTTGTAAAAAAAAGACCACTTACAGGACTAAAATTGTCGCCGGAGAAAAATCAGGACCAAAATCGAAAACGTGTCTAGTTAGAGGACGAAAATTGTAATTTAGCCGTGTTTCTAGCTAGTCTCACTACAAAACATGATGAGACCGTAAGTTTTTGTAAATTTCAACCCCGCAGTTCATTATCACTATCCTTGTTTGCATTCAAGCATTTTTTTTTTAACAATTCATGTCTAATTCTTGATCTTCTATCCTTCTTTTTCAGATATTCGGACTTGCAATAGCCTTCTCGAGTCTCGACAAAAGGCGCCAAAGAGTATTAACGAGATCAAACCTTACCACGAGTATGGAAGTATCCACAAAAGAATCTAACTTCCATTTCGGCTTATATTAACGACTAGTATTATATATTTGTTTTTGTGAAGGAAACATTAGGTGAAGTCAAATTGTTTGCGTTTTCTTTTATCTTAGCACGTTGTTTGATAGTTCAGATTATACCTTTAAGCGCTGTCTTTCCATTAATCTTTGTTTGATTGTTTTTACTTTATTTTATTGTAGCAAATGGCCCCCGAGAAACGAGGCAAAGGGTCGTACAAGATTTCCAAGGACGATCTGCACAAATGGGTATGACGGTAAGACGAGTACTTTTCTTCTAATTAGTTATCTCCCGAGAGGATGTTATTATGTTAATATAGTTCTTTTGCTTATATTTCTAGTCCGAGATGATGGCGGATGCCATAGATGATGCCTTGGACAATGACGAGGTTTGAAGATGAATCTGAAGAATTGACGAACCAAGTAATGTAGAAATTAGAATGTTTCTGGGATACTCTGTATGATTCACATGGTGTCAATAGTTGTTAAAAGTATATATTAAGATGGAAGACTTGTTTGATTCCTCGATCTCTGTGGTACCGTTTCTTTTCCATTTTAATGATGGAGGACTAGTTCCTCCGGTTTGTCAAAGTTTTTCAAATAGGTAAAAAAAAAACTTGATTATGTAATCAAATTATGTACTTTTATGCATTTTATGAATTTTGATGGTGAATGCTGCCACTTGCAGGACTGAATTTCGCTAATGCTTTTGTACACAAAACCCACACAGATTAACATGGGCTACTCCTGGATGTGATAGAGGTGTACGAGTCCCTCATTCTCGGTGGATTTAAAGAATTTCGCCACCGGTTACAACAAAGTAGCAAGATACTTCGAGGCCCCGAAATTTCTGACTTTTTATCTTTTTTTCTAGGGCTGAGCTTGGGTCGGGTTGGGTTCGTTTGGGTTGGGTTTTTCATAGTATTAGTCGGGTTGGTTTAAAAAAATACTAACCCAAACCAAACCAAACCAAATTATTAGAAAACCCAATGGTTTGGTTCGGGTTGGTTTCGGGTTGGGTTGGGTTGGGTTTCGGGTTTTATGCCATAAGCAATGTATTTATAATCAAAGTTTGATGTAATAAAATCCATACATGTATTCCATCAAAATTCAAATTTTTTACCACATTTCCATAGAGAACAATAATTAAAGACAATTTTTTGTGGGCATCATATTACAAATCCAATAATATATGACACAAACAACAACGTATAGAGATAGTAACAAAGAACAATAGTTAAATATTAAAGAAATCATACATGAAAATTTAAAAGTTAAAGAAATGATTCATGATTAATTTGAAAAATACTAATATTCATCAATTAGTCATTTTAGTCTAATTCTGCAATCCTACAGATGTTTCTTCATTTTTCAATTATCACACCACAAGAATAAATGTTGATCGAAAATGAATAGCAATAACATTTTTCGGGTTGGGTTGGGTCGAACCGAAGAAGAAAATATAAACCCCAAACCAATCCAATAACATTCGGGTTGGGCCAAAAACCAACCCATAATTTTTGGTTTCAACTGGGTTGGGTTAATTTAGGTTGGCTAGGTTTGGGTTTTGGGTTGGTTCGGGTTTATTGGGTTTTTTGCTCGGCACTGCTTTTTTCAATCCTTTCTATCAAATTTCTTTTCTCCAGGTGATTCACCTAGTTAAGTACCAGCAAGAACGAAATCTATCGATACTTTGATGTATTTGTCACTCAGTTAGGATATCATCATTATACTTTTCGTTGAACATTGAAATCCTAACTTAATGTTTGAGTATTTGTTGTCTTATATCTTTTTTTTGTGCATAATATGGTCTAGTGGCAGATTTCAAATGTATATATACTGTCTTATATCTTTTCCTATAATTTTTTGATTTGGCAGAGTTTTTTTTGTGGAAAACAGAACATACAGCAAAGAAGTATACTCATGAGGTATTGCTAGACATTAGCAAAACAGATGCACTTTATTATATATGAATATTTTGCTTAGTCGTTGCTAGATGATTGCTTTCGTGTAGCATGAGTTTTTCTATTAAATCGTTTTTGTTGGGACCTTGTCTAATAGAGCATAATAATTTGAAACTACATTACAGGTTTTGACATTTTTGCAGCTTAGAATTAGTTGTTTATCAACCTGAATGCATCAGGTCTTGCTGGAGTGATAAACATAGTACTTGGACTGGTTTAGAATGTTTTGACAACTTTCAGCTGATTTGAAACCGTTGCAGTGATAAACATAGTACTTGGACTTTGCATTAGGTAGCTCTATTTTGCATCAGATTTGATGGCCTGGTTTTGCTCTTTTTTTAGGATTACATCTTGTCTCGTTTTCAGGTCTGTTTAGGTGTGCATCTGTTTTGTTGTAAAGGTCTTGTTTCATCAGGTTCTTGTCTTGCAATTGCAGTTTGGTATGCATCTGGTTAGGGGGTGCCATGTCTGTTGTGTCTTGTTTGTCCAGGACATGTCCGGACTTGTCCAGGACATGTCCATACTTGCCCAAACCATGCCCTGTTATGTCTTATCATTTATCATGGGTTTAGATCTTGTATGCATCATATATTGTGCTTTCTTGACCATGTGTAGTTGAGTTTGGACCTTATCTTGCTTACGTCCAGGACATGTCCATACTTGCCCAAACTATGCCCTGTTAAGTCGTATCCTTTGTCTTGGGTTTAGAATTTGTATGCATCTGTTATAAAACGGATGGAGATAACTTCAGATGCAAGAAACAGAAACAGAAGCAATCAAACATAAACAATCAAAGGAGATAACAGAAACAAGAAGAACACAGATTTAACGTGGAAAACCTCTCAGTGGGAGAGGTAAAAAACCACGGGCGAAAAAGAGATATTTTATTATGCACCGAATTTTACGATTTCAACACACTCGGATAATGAGACAACAACGTATTTATAGGCACAAATCCCTAAACCCTAGCCGCCGAGGAATCTTTGTCGATGCACCATAAATACCCCTACACGTGTCCTCCTTTTAATGACACCGTATAGGCCGTCACATAACGAGAATTAGCGATGTGGGACCCTACGTATCCAAGTACTCGGCGGACTATCACCCCGCGATAGTCACCCCGCGACGAAGCCCGGCGGACTCCACCCCGCCGGGCACGAATTGAATACACTTCTCGGTGACCATCACTCGGTGAGTCTTCGATTGGTTCCACCAAAAAGTAGAGTTTAAGTCACCTTACGACAAATCTCCACCTTGACTTCAACTCTCCCTAGAGTCAAACAGATTGCATAACCAGATGTACTTGTACCAGATGCATTCGTCAATGCCCGATATACTTGTACCAGACTATCTCCACAGTATCCACTCCACTGATCTGCCCTCAGAAGAGTTTCCAGAAACAGATTATAAGCTTTGAATATTCAGTAAGTCCAGGCAAAGCTGGAACTTACTCTGCTGAACTGGTTTAGTGAACATATCAGCAGGATTCTCCTTTGTGCCAATCTTCTTCACCACAACCCTCTTCTCATTCCTCAAGAAATAATACACGACATCAATATGCTTGGTTCTCTCATGATGAACCGATCCTTGGCTAAACATATTGCACTTAGACTCGTCACAATATATCTCGGCTGATCTGATGCAACCCCAAATCACCGACTAGCCCCTTCAACCGGATACCCTCCTTAGCCGCTTTCCCGGTAAGAGCCATATATTCTCGCTTCGGTAGTTGATAAGGCTACGTAGCCTCGAAGAGTAGCTTTCCACCGACCACTTTGCATTTCCCAAAGTAAACACATAACCGGTCATTGATTTCCTACTGTCAACATCACCTGCATAATCAGCATCACAGTAACCTGTGACCAGACCAATATCACCTCCATAAATGAGACCAATATCAGTTGTACCTCTCAGGTACCTGAATATCCTTTTAACGACTTTCCGGTGTTCCTTTCCGTGGTTGAGCCATAAACCTGCGACAACACCGACCGCCCGAGCCGATCGTGCCTAGTGCATACCATGGCATACATCAGACTACCAACTGCACTAGCATAGGGAACTTTTGACATATACTCCTTCTCTTCAGCTGACTGTGAAGCATAAACAGACAAATGAACACTTGATGCCATAGGAGTATCTATTGGTTTTGCGACGCGGACATCCCAAACTTGGCCAATATCTTCTGCACATAACCCTGCTGAGACAAGAACAACTTCTTCTGACTCCTATCTCTCTAGATCTCCATCCCCAAGATTTTCTTGGCTGCACCCAAATCCTTCATTTCAAATTCAACGCACTAAGAAGGTTCTTCAGATTTTGAACATCAGACTTCCTTGCTGCAGCTATCGGCATGTCATCCACATACGGACAAGATAGATATATGATCCATCTTTCAACAGACTGAAGTAAACACAACAGTCATATGGACTTCTGTTGTAACCCTGCTGAAGCATAAAACTGTCAAACCTTTTATACCACTGCCTTGGAGCTTGCTTCAAACCATACAATGATTTCTTCAACTTGCAAACATAATTTTCCTTTCCAGGAACTTGAAAACCCTCGAAGCCGTGTCATGTATATCTCCTTATCCACCTCACCATGTAGAAAAGCAGTTTTCACATCTAATTGCTCAAGTTCCAGATCCTGCTGTGCCACCATTGCTAGTAACACCCTGATTGAAGTGTGTCTGACCACTGGTGAAAATATTTCATCAAAGTCAACCCCTTCCTTTTGACTGAATCCTCTTGCAACCAAACGTGCCTTATACCTGACCCCTTCTGCCTTTGTTATTCCTTCCTTTTTCTTGAAAATCCATTTACAAGTCACAACTCCCTTGTCAGTAGGCCGTTTGACCAATTCCCAAGTCTGATTCTTCAATAATGACTCCATTTCATCTCCCATGGCAGCATGCCACTGAGATGCTTCTATACATGTCACTCGCTTCCTGTAAGTAGTAGGTTCGGCAACCTCTACCTCTTCAAAGAACTCCGGAGTGCATATCCAACCAAATCATCATATCCATATCTCCTTGGAGGTATCCCAACATTAGATCTTCTAGGCTCCGCCGGCGCCTAGACTCGCTGATCCATGTTTGTATGACGCCCGCCGAGGTCTCGCGGGCGTCGGCTTGGATCGGATTCTCGGTTCATTATCCGGATCGGTATAGTGTTGATTTGGATCCACCGATTGTTGCATATCGGTAGACTCCACCCGAAGCTCCACTTGTTTCTCAACACTATCGATTCAACCTCGGTTTCGGACTCGGTAGACCTCTCCACCGATGAGTTTAACATAGAATTTTCATCAAACACAACGTCCCCGCCGAGGATTACTCGGGACTCTGCCGATGACCAAATCCTATATCCTTTCACTCCATCACCATACCCCACAAACACCCCTTCTTGGCTCTTGGCTCCAACTTCCCTTCACCGACATGATAGTAAGTTTGTACTCCCAAAAACCCTTAGAACCGAGTAGTCGAGCGGCTTGCCGACCACATCTCAAATGGTGTCTTGAGATTGATTCTGTGTGAGGACTCCCGTTGATTAAGTAGCAAGTCGTCTTAACAATGCTTCGCCCAAAATCTCCTTGATAAACCACTTTGAGAAAGCATACATCTTGCCCTCTCCGGTAGAGTTTGATTCATCCTTTCAGCTACACCATTCTGCTGAGGTGTATTCCTTACATTATGATGTCTGGCAATACCCTCAGCTGCACAAAATGAATCAAAATCCGTCCAAACGAAATTCCGGACCATTATCCGTACGAAGCTTCTTGATTTTCTTGCCTAACCGATTCTCCACTAGGGCCTTCCACTCGCTTGAAGTTACTTGAATGCATCACTTTTGTTCTTCATCATCACCACCCAAGTCATCCTTGAATAGTCATCTATGAATGACACAAAATATCTGTGACCACCCAATGACTCAACTCTTGATGGATCCCCAGGCGGTCGAATGGATATAATCAAGTGTTGCCTTTGTATTGTGCAACCCCTCGCTGAGAATTTACTTCTATGCAACTTCCCAAACACACAATGTTCACAAAAGTCCGGATTCTTGACCTTATATCCCCCAAGAAAACCTGCCGAAGAAAGAATCGCATACCCTTTCACCCATGTGACCAAGTCTCATGTGCCACACCGAGTCCTGTCGAGACCGGTGAACTGCGAGGATGCAACGACGGCGGTGCCGGATACGATAGATCCTTGTAATATATACAAGGTTCCCTCTTGATGCCTTTGAGGACTACAACCGAATCTTTGAAGACATTCAAATTGTCCACCTTCACCCTTGAAATTGAACCCCTTGCATCCAAGATGGGCGAGAGATACCAAATTCTTGGTCATCTCGTGGAACATGTCTTACATCCTTCGGTGTACAAAATTTACCATCCTCTCGTCCTTAACTTCACCGAGCCAATTCCCACAACTTTGCAAACCTTGCTTGTTGGCCATATAGATTTGACCACCATCCATCCGCTCATAAGTAGAAAACCACTCCCTGTTTGGACAAATATGGTAGGATGCTCCAGAATCAAGTATCCACACATCCATTATGGTGTGTAGAATCCCCGGCAACTAGAACTAGAACCGGATCCTCATCGATTGCTCAGTAGCCAAAGCTGCTGTGCCAGAATTGCCTTCCTGCTGTTTCTTCTTCCTTGGACAATTTGACTTCCAATGTCCCTGCTCCTTACAGTAATTACAGACATCAGTAGACTTAGGACCTTTGGACCCAGACTTCTTTTTCTTCTTCTCGTCCATATCCTTTTCCACTATTGATGCTAGCTACTAGCCCAAATTTGCCTTGACCGTCATCCCCGGCGGCCTTGTGTCTAAGCTCCCGGCATGTAAGGCAGACCTCACATCCTCCAAAGCTACTGTATCCTTTCCAACTATGAAAGACTGCACAAAGTTTTCATATAATGCCGGTAATGACACCAACAGGATTAGGGCTGCATCTTCATCCTCAATTTTAACATCAATATTCCTTAAATCAAGTAATATTGTGTTCAGCTGGTCAAGATGTTCCCTCAGTGGACTCCCTTCATGCATCTTCAAACTGAACAACCTCTGTTTCAACAACAACTTGTTGGTCAGTGACTTGGTCATATACAAGCTTTCAAGCTTTTTCCACAACTTGGCTGCGGTGTCTTCTGTTAGAAGTAATATCGTCGGATCAATCATAGATTGACCCGATTACGCAGCGGAAGGCATCAGATCTAGATCTAAACGAAACAAAATACATAAATAAAAGATCTAATCCTACAAGGGGGTTGGATTTTTACCTTTTTATGGTGCTTAACTCCAAGAACAAAGAAGTATCCACGCAAGTTGAGAAGCCACGGCCTTCCAACGTGTGTCTCCCGACAACACCGGGTGGATGGTGTTTCCCGCCGCCGGACCTCCTTGATATGCTACCGGAATAATCCCGAAGATTATTCCAACTCGAAACCCGAGATACTTGGTCGAAATATCAACCCAAGTATTTGTCAATAATGGCGTGATTATTAGTGTGTCAAAAGGTTTGGGAGAACTCTCTTTATATAGGAGAGTAAAACTTAACCTCCAAGGATTAAATAATTAAGAGATTACATTAATCCTTTATTCCAAATAAAAGATAAATAAAACGATTATCCCAAACAAATTAAGATAAATCATATTATTATCTAATATTCCATGAATTATCATTTAACAAATAAAAGATAAATCACATATTAAATAATTATCCAAGAAAACTAATTTCCCAATAATTAAATAATAATAAAACCATGCGCCACTTGCAAAACCCAAAATGAGGTTACACGCATGTTTCCATATTTGACAAATTTGGTCAAAAAGGTCAACACACCAATTTGGGCCGAGTCCACGAAAAATGTCTTTTCCGTGTATTTAATTATTTAGTCCAACTAAACAATTAATCCACATATCAAATTAAATAGTCCAATCCAACTATTTAATTATAATTGAGGTGCAACGACGAGAAACCTATATGCTATGTTAGGAGCCACGTCGGGGACCATGGACCCATATTCAGTAGCTACAATAAATTAGATAAAATTATTCGTCAGACAGAATAAATATATCCAACCTATTAATTCCGGGATTACACCACCCTAAACCCGAAACTGAACTCTATCGAATATAGATAACTTACACTCAAATTATGAGTGGAAAGCGTCCACTGATATAATCATTACATACGGATAAATCCTCCATAGACTGTTCACTTCGATTCGGGATATTTCCGTAAACCCTTCTCGAAACATATTATCCTTATTTACCATTAACCCCCTAGTGATCAATTAGTTCATATTCAATATAATATGAACTCGGCCGATCGATCAGTTTCTAGGGTCAACAAATAAGGGAATCGTCTCTCTACTTCCCGAGGGAAGGAATGGATTCCATATACGTGATAGCACGGACCACTCACTTCATTCCCGAGAATAGAGCCAACGAGAAGTGTTGGACCACATACTTCGAAGTGATCCTTACTAACACATCAAACTCTACCCTAGTCTAAGCGGTCGTACGTGATCACCTCAGGATTAAGATTAATCCATACATGATCATCTTGTGATTCGATAAGACTTCTCGATTACGGAATTATATCGAGAACTCAAATCAAATCGGTCCAGCCCTATATGATTATCATCATATATAAATGCCCCACTAGGTACCCTATTACCGACAGTCCGGATAAGACTGTCACACCTAAAGTGTTCTGGGCGCATTAATAGCAAATTAATCATGAGACCCATACTCGGATTAATAAACGCTACGGACTAAGTTAATTTTAAGTACATCTCACTAACTCAATCCTCTTGTGTATAGCCATACACCGAGTTATGTGATTACATAAACGAGGTACTTAGGGTTTTCGGTAGTGTCTTAATTATAAGCATACATGCATATAATAAGATGAATTATTAATTCTGTCCTAAAACAATCATATAATTGTCTTTCGGGCACTACACCTTACAATCTCCCACTTGCACGAAAGGCAAGTGGATTAATTGTTTTAGAGCACACCTTTATTTATCTATATCTACAACATTCTCCCACTTGCTCAAAACAAGTGAGACGAATCCCTCAAATCTGTACCCTCCAAGCGCATCTTAGTAATTCATCCTTCCAAGCACGACCGGAGTGTGCCGCCGCGGGTAGGTCGGTGACCCGGCGCGTACTCGAATCCGAATACCATGTGACTTGGTACAGCGATCGGAGTAGGATGTCGGCTTGAGTCAATCTTTGGGATCGAAACGTCGCCTTTCCATCTAATCCGGTGGTACGATGTCAATATGCCTTTGATTCAACACGAGGACGAAATTGACTTAACGATCATCCTTAATCGACCTAAAGTCGAATTAGTGTCATCACTTATATTCTAGTTTGCACTGAATATACTAGCATATTATTCCTCATTCTCCCGAAGATACTTGAGGATTCACTAAACATCCCATTTCGTATTCATCCTCAGGTTTAGATAACCATTCCTGAGAGGTAGGGTAGACTACATCGTTGAATGTTGCATAAATGCAAGAATATCTTAACCAGGTGAATGGATGGGATTGCCAATGTTCGATTCTCGCAAATTTGAGCGAATCAAATCCTTTAGAATGAATCCCGATGGCATGTCAGACTCTGACTTCAGATAACACACCCATGTTGTTTCCAACTGTTTCAGTGTTACTATTCATAAACACTAATCTACATACTACTTTACTAATATTGATGCCCAGTCTACGAAAGACTTATCAACATTATGGTCAAGTCCACATATTAAAGTATATGACTTTGAAATGACCTAGAGGTTTGCTTTAATCCCCAAAGGATATAAGCTATGGCAGGCATCCTGCCAAAGGTTCTTTCTGAATAAATTAAGATACCGTTAGTCTCGCAAAAAGGTCTTAGGGAATCACCCCTATTTTACGCTTTGAAACGAATCCGTTATTTGTTCTTAGCTAAAACCCTTACGTTCCGAATGAATTCGATTCCGTTGTTCGGCAAGGAAGTCTTAGGGAATCACCCCTATTTCCCGCTTTACGACGAAATCAAGCAAGGCGAGTAGTAAGAGAGATCACGGTCCGGTTAACTCTCTACCTTTTAGGGAATGACCCCTAAATTACTCGGCTTTGCTTGAAAAGTTAAACTTTCCTATTCATTCTACTCTTCTTCATGTAGTTCCAATTACTCCCCCGGGGGCTGAGATGCTCGGTGGTTCTACAAGAGTTTCAACGAATTGGAGTATCATACTCCATTCATAGGGGTTATGGCTTTTAAACCAACCTCTATGATCGGGATCTTATACGGTCCACGAAGGACTATAGGTCATCAAACTACCCTATAGACCATAAGGTCCCGCATCGGGTAATGGACAAACCATACTCCCACCGCGTTCGGGGTGGAGTGATATACGATCTAGTTTAGTAGTCTTTATTAGTGTTATCACCAACGCCGGTGTTGGATGTGGGTGAACACATCGATTAGTAACATCTTGAGTACAAATACTTCAAGATCCAAGGTTGTTATTTATAGACTCTATCGGACCGAGTTTGACGGTATAACCGTCATTCTCTGATTTTACGAGTTTTATAACCAACCTTTACTCAATGCATTAAGATACTTCACAACCTGAACGTGCATGAAAAATTGCCAGTCCTACCTTCAAGCACTCGGTGCTAAATGCCTTTATTTACGGAAGTGGGGTGAACCGCATTCACTCCTTATCCACAAATGCTTAGGCATCTTTTTGGTAGACTTCTCGGTTTTTCATAACAACGTAAACCGTTATTTTGCAACCAATATCTTAAATGAGTTCAGCAGTGTATCGTAGCACATCAATAACTATTTAAGGCAAATTTATGGTGTATCCCTTAGTGAAAACATTCCACTGGGAGGCAGGCCGAGCATCAGTCCCGAAGACTACGCGATAACCTATTTCGAGTATGGAATACTCTATCTCTCAGTGAAATCGAGAGATTTCCTCCAAATATTTTGGATAAACTTACCGGAGTTTCGAGTAGTTGTCGGACAATATGTCACTACTTGAAAAAACTCCCACTAGCTTGTACTTTCATACGACCCCGAAGGTCATATGAACAAGCTATGTAACTTCTTTGAATCTATTACCCTTTCCCGATTGAAAGGAAACTTAGGCATTGTTCCTTTGAGACAGTGTTCCTTTGACTGGGAGATAGGAATCACCCTAAGCCGGTCTTCAGATCTTATCGTTGGGGAATATGCACTAATTAATAGTATATAAAGAAGTGTTTATCTAAATACGGAAACCATTTGCGTTTATATAGTTTTAAGATGCGTTACTAATACCTTTTCAGCAATGCTTAGTGGTTCTTACTTTATCAAACAAAAGTACGAGTCTTGGATTCGCGCTACGAATGTTATATTCATCGTCAATAAGACAAACTAATTACCCTATTGAAAATGAATACGCTCGTTCCAACGAATCCGAAAACAGAAAACTAATTTTCTGTGATACTCAAGAATTGAATCCAAGATTCATTTCCTTGTATCACTCCCACTAGTCTATCGAAATAACGCCCGTTGTCTATTTTATTTATCGTTTAATGCAAAGCTACCTAGTTCTTCCAAAGAACTTTAGCTTTCAGAAAATTTAAGGATGCATTGGTCGGTGATCCGAAATCACTTTCCTTATCTCTCTAATTTCCAATTAATTTTCCGGTTTAGCCTTAAAACTACTTAGTTTAGATGACTAACACGTATAAACATTCTTTCCCATTCTCGACTTTCCTTAGATGGAAACAGTCTTGAACTAGCAGTTCGTTTGAGTAGACTCTACTCTTGAACTGTGGGATGTTTAGTGTTACTTGCTTGGACTATCGATTTTTCTAATCGTCAAATCATAAGACCAAAGCTCCGACTAGTTTATCGGTTCCAAATACCGTCTAACTAGCAACACTTTGTATTTAGGATTTTTCAAAGATCGAGAAAATCCCCGAACTAAGCTCCCACTAGTTTATCGGTTCCAAATACTAGAAATGCTTTGTTCATGATGTTTCAAAGATTATAAAATCTCCAGAACTAAGCTCCCACTAGTTTATCAGTTCCAAATACTGTCTAACTAGTAACGCTTTATTCTTGTTTTTCCAATAAATGGAGAAACTCCTGTGCAGTCTATTACACATTTCTAACAACAAATCATAAGGCTAAGGCTCCCACTAGTTTATCGGTTCCAAATACCGTCTAACTAACAACGCCTTATGTATATGATTTTCCAATTTTTCAATTTAGAAATTTGTTGTGTAATTACACTTTTAAAATTCACTAAATGAATTTTATATGATAGTCCTATGTCATCTTTTGTAAACTAAGTATGGTCGTCTCTCGTTCAACACGAGTGACACCCGTGACATACCTATACTATGTCACTTAAGTTTTTAAAGGCTTAAGAGAAGAAATCTTTTCCGAAAAATTAACTGCATTCTGTTGATAATTACAACGTACTTGTTACTTCCACATTTTTAATGAAGTCCTATTTCTAACAGTTCAGTAGTCTAGAGATTAAAGTTGTAAATAAACATGACAGAAAGTTAAATTCAAAATTAAATTTTCACTACTAGATTTTTATTTTAGGAATAATAAACTATAAAGTCTATCCTACCATTCCAAGGATTTAATCTCACACCTCAGTGCCGCCGCAGGGTCAGTCAAAGAGGCGACGATTAAACTGAGACAATCTCTCTCAATGATTAATCTTCGAGAATCAAACATCTCACGGGAATCAGACATCCCGGACCTTAATCATTGATTACCTTCCTTTTCTAGCCTAGATATTTCGAAAATATCCATAAAGAGTGTGACCTACTATATCAGATCTCAAAGTACGCCCCGAGTATGCCGCCGTAGGGTCGGTCAGTGACTCAACGAGTACCCGAAATCCTATCCTTTCGGAAACCAAGCCTTGAATTTTGATAGGGGTGAACACCACCCGCAGGGGGCCGGAATCAAAGCGGCTCGGGCGTCACCCTTCTCTCACGTGCTTGCATCTATAGTAGAGGCCGTGGGGTTGGTTGTCGCCTTCCCCGCTCCCACTCAATATTTTGAAAAAGTGGTGGGTTTACTAATTACGGTTGCGGTCTTGACAATAAGAAACAATAAATCAAAGTACTCCGAATAGGGTCGGTTATGTAGGCAAGCCTACGCCGTCTTATTCGTTGGAACATATGTGACGGTTCGGGCCAATCCGGCAAGAGAAGCCCCGTTTAGCCCGAAGGCTTATCGGCTATGCTAAGTCTGTCGAACTGCTGTAACGTACATCACACGTGGAGGGGAGTCGATTGAGCCGAAGCTCGGTTGAACTCGCCCAACCATGGTTAGACCATTTCCGAACCCATGTACTAAGATTCTCCGATTTCTAAGTTGTCACCCAAAGCGTAATCTCGTTTTTGTTTAAGGTGGGTTCACTGAGAAGCCATCACCGAAAAGCTCAACGATTTATCCAAGTGGGATTCACCGAGAATCCATCACTAAAATCGTAAACGATTGACAAAAACCCGGGTCCTCGGTTTTTATAATTAGCTACTTATTATTTAACTACCACATATTAAATTAATAAGCATTCATACTAATTATTCGAGTTATACATGCCTAATTTATTCGAAATAAACTAGCTACATGTATCCATTGGAGTGGAATCATGAAGATGCAAGTCATGGCAATTTTCCGGTTTTAAGCACGTAATCTTGATCAAACACAAAATTATACCGAAAAGTAAACACCGAGATGGACCGTTGGTACCCCCGACTAACTATTTTCTAAGGAAAAGTAAAATTTAATCTATGTCTTCGAGTCTTGATCTTCGAATCTTGAACTCGAACCGCCGGATCACGAACCACGAACACCCGAGAGGAGAAAGGCTTTTTAATTAAATAAACAAATATTATTATAATTATCAAAAACCCTTTTAATTTTTATTTTTTTTTTTTTTATGTGATGCGGCTGAAAAAAAAACAGTTTTGTTTTTTTTTTTTTTTTTTTTTTTGATATGTCGGCTGTTTTTTTTTTTTTTAAATTATTTCCAAAAAAAAAAATATATATATATATATATATATATATATATATATATATATATATATATATTATATATATATATTGATGATTATCTGCCATACGCATATTATACAAAAAAAAAAGTTAACAGGAAAAAAAAACATTGACAGCCGCCCCAAAGAAACCCTAGCCGCATGCAAGTTTTTAACAAACAGACTTATAGCGACGCTTTTCAGCGTCGCAGAAAGTCCTGTAGCGCAGATTTTTAATTAAAATCAGGTTTTTAGCCGTTTCTCCTCGTTCATACCTTGGGTTTCGCCTTGATCTTCATCTTTTCAGCAAGATCTTCATCTTTTCGAGCCCGGAACATCAAAATTACAATAAAAGATGCTACTTTTACATAGAATTTCGAAAAAAAGACATTAAAAAACTACAAATCCTATGCTCAATTGTTACTAAACAAAGGAGCTACAAAATAGATCTACGGGTAAACAATACCAACCCAATCCATCTCTTCAACCACAACATTCACAAGCATACAACATGATTAAATTCGAATTTTACCAAAAAAAAAACGAAATAAAACATCTAAAACATGATTTTCCACTCCAAGATCTAAAATTCATATACTTTGATCGTTAGATCAAAGGCTCGATACCACTTTGTTAGAAGTAATATCGTCGGATCAATCATAGATTGACCCGATTACGCGACGGAAGCATCGGATCTAGATCTAAACGAAACAAAAACATAAATAAAAGATCTAATCCTACAAGGGGGTTGGATTTTACCTTTTTATGGTGCTTAACTCAAGAACGATAGATCTCCACGAACACGTATTTGAGAAGCCACGAGTCTTCCAACGTGTGTCTCCCGAAGAACACGGGTGGATGGTGTTTCCCGCCGCCGGACCTCCTTGATATGCTACCGGAATAATCCCGAAGATTATTCCAACTCGAAACCCGAGATATTGGTCGAAATATCAACCCAAGTATTTGTCAATAATGGCGTGATTATTAGTGTGTCAAAAGGTTTGAGAGAACTCTCTTTATATAGGAGAGTAAAACTTAACCTCCAAGGATTAAATAATTAAGAGATAATATTACATTAATCCTTTATTCCAAATAAAAGATAAATAAAACGATTATCCCAAACAAATTAAGATAAATCATATTATTATCTAATATTCCATGAATTATCATTTAACAAATAAAAGATAAATCACATATTAAATAATTATCCAAGAAAATTAATTTCCCAATAATTAAATAATAATAAAACCATGCGCCACTTGCAAACCCAAAATGAGGTTACACGCATGTTTCCATATTTGACCAACTTGGTCAAAAAGGTCAACACACCAATTTGGGCCGAGTCCACGAAAATGTCTTTTCCGTGTATTTAATTATTTAATCCAACTAAACAATTAATCCACATATCAATTAAATAGTCCAATCCAACTATTTAATTATAATTGAGGTGCAACGACGAGAAACCTATATGCTATATTAGAAGCCACGTCGGGGACCATGGACCCATATTCGGTAGCTACAATAAATTAGAATAAAAATTATTCATCGACGAAATAAATATATCCAACCTATTAATTCCGGGATTACACCACCATAAACCCGAAACGAACTCTATCGAATATAGATAACTTACACTCAATTTATGAGTGAAAGCGTCCACGATATAATCATTACATACGGATAAATCCTCCATAGATCGTCCACTTCGATTCGGGATATTTCCGTAAACCCTTCTCGAAACATATTATCCTTATTTACCATTAACCCCCCAAGTGATCAATTAGTTCACATATTCAATATAATATGAACTCGGCCGATCGATCATTTTCTCGGGTCAACAAATAAGGGGACTGTCTCTCTACTTCCAGAGGGAAGGAATGGATTATATATCTGTGATAGCACAGACTACTCACTCATCCGAGAATAGAGCCAACGAGAAGTGTTGGACCACATACTTCGAAGTGATCCTTACTAACACATCAAACTCTACCCTAGTTTAAGCAGTCGTCTGTGATCACCTCAGGATTGAGATTAATCCATATATGATCATCTTGTGATTCGATAAGACTTATCGAATACGGAATTATATCGAGAACTCAAATCAAATCGGTCCGGCCCCTATATGATTATCATCATATATAAATGCCCCACTAGGTACCCTATTACCGACGATCCGGATAAGACTGTCACACCTAAAGTGTTACGGGCGCATTAATAGCAAATTAATCATGAGACCCATACTCGGATTAATAAACGCTACGGACTAAGTTAATTTTAAGTACATCTCACTAACTCAATCCTCTTGTGTATAGCCATACACCGAGTTATGTGATTACATAAACGAGGTACTTAGGGTTTTCGGTAGTGTCTTAATTATAAGCATACATGCATATAATAAGATGAATTATTAATTCTGTCCTAAAACAATCATATAATTGTCTTTCGGGCACTACACCTTACAATCTCCCACTTGCACGAAAGGCAAGTGGATTAATTGTTTTAGAGCACACCTTTATTTATCTATATCTACAACATTCTCCCACTTGCTCAAAACAAGTGAGACGAATCCCTCAAATCTGTACCCTCAGCGCATCTTAGTAATTCATCCTTCCAAGCACGACCGGAGTGTGCCGCCGCAGGGTAGGTCAGTGACCCGGCGCGTACTCAGAATCCGAATACCATGTGACTTGGTACACTGATCAGGTAGGATGTCGGCTTGAGTCAATCTTTGGGATCGAAACGTCGCCTTTCCATCTAATCCGGTGGTACGATGTCAATATGCCTTTGATTCAACACTGAGGACGAAATCGACTTAACGATCATCCTTAATCTGACCTAAAGTCAGAATTAGTGTCATCACTTATATTCTAGTTTGCACCTGAATATACTAGCATATTATTCCTCATTCTCCCGAAGATACTTGAGGATTCACTAAACATCCCATTTCGTATTCATCCTCAGGTTTAGATAACCATTCCTGAGAGGTAGGGTAGACTACATCGTTGAATGTTGCATAAATGCAAGAATATCTTAACCAGGTGAATGGATGGGATTGCCAATGTTCGATTCTCGCAAATTTGAGCGAATCAAATCCTTTAGAATGAATCCCGATGGCATGTCAGACTCTGACTTCAGATAACACACCCATGTTGTTTCCAACTGTTTCAGTGTTACCATTCATAAACACTAATCTACATACTACTTTACTAATATTGATGCCCAGTCTACGAAAGACTTATCAACATTATGGTCAAGTCCACATATTAAAGTATATGACTTTGAAATGACCTAGAGGTTTGCTTTAATCCCCAAAGGATATAAGCTATGGCAGGCATCCTGCCAAAGGTTCTTTCTGAATAAATTAAGATACCGTTAGTCTCGCAAAAAGGTCTTAGGGAATCACCCCTATTTTCTGCTTTGAAACGAATCCGTTATTTGTTCTTAGCTAAAACCCTTCTGTTCTGAATGAATTCAGATTCCGTTGTTCGGCAAGGAAGTCTTAGGGAATCACCCCTATTTCCTGCTTCCTGACGAAATCAAGCAAGACTGAGTAGTAAGAGAGATCACGGTATGGTTAACTCTCTACCTTTTAGGGAATGACCCCTAAATTACTCAGCTTTACTGTGAAAGTTAAACTTTCCTATTCATTCTACTCTTCTTCATGTAGTTCCAATTACTCCCACTGGGCCTGAGATGCTCAGGTGGTTCTACAAGAGTTTCAACAGAATTGGAGTATCATACTCCATTCACAGGGTTATGGCTGTTAAACCAACCTCTATGATCAGGATCCTATACTGTCCACGAAGGACTATAGGTCATCAAACTACCCTATAGACCATAAGGTCCTGCATCGGGTAATGGACAGAACCATACTCCCACTGCGTTCGGGGTGGAGTGATATACTGATCTAGTTTAGTAGTCTTTATTAGTGTTATCACCAACTGCCGGTGTTGGATGTGGACTGAACACATCAGTTAGTAACATCTTGAGTACAAATACTTCAAGATCCAAGGTTGTTATTTATAGACTCTATCAGACCGAGTTTGACAGTATAACCGTCATTCTCTGATTTTACGAGTTTTATAACCAACCTTTACTCAATGCATTAAGATACTTCACAACCTGAACGTGCATGAAAAATTGACAGTCCTACCTTCAAGCACTCGGTGCTAAATGCCTTTATTTACGGATCTTGATTTGCCACAGACCAAAACTGTTCCTTCCTGTAAATTTATCGATTTTTACGTTTACTGCTGACATCTTTCCTTGCTAAAGATAACAACTTTATCACAGATCCTAGCACCTTGCTGAAGGCCTTGGTGAAGATGAAGTTGATCGTACAGATTGTTTTCTCCAGAACCTTGCTCTGATACCACTTGTTATAAAACGGATGGAGATAACTTCGGATGCAAGAAACGAAAACGAAGCAATCAAACATAAACAATCAAAGGAGATAACGAAACAAGAAGAACACAGATTTAACGTGGAAAACCTCTCGGTGGGAGAGGTAAAAAACCACGGCGAGAAAAGAGATATTTTATTATGCACCGAATTTTACTGATTTCAACACACTCGGATAATGAGACAACAAGCGTATTTATAGGCACAAATCCCTAAACCCTAGCCGCCAGAATCTTTGTCGATGCACCATAAATACCCCTACACGTGTCCTCCTTTTAATGACACCGTATAGCCGTCACATAACGAATTAGCGCGATGTGGGACCTGCTTGTATCCAAGTACTCGACGGACTATCACCCCGGCGATAGTCACCCCGCCGACGAAGCCCGGACTCCACCCCGCTTGCGGCACGAATTGAATACACTTCTCAGCTGACCATCACTCAGCTGAGTCTTCAGATTGGTTCCACCAAAAAGTAGAGTTTAAGTCACCTTACTGACAGCATCATATATTAGGATGTCTTGACCATGTGTAGTTGAGTTTCGACCTTATCTTGTTGGTGTCCTGACCTTGTCCGGGACATGCCATGGACTAGTCCAAGACTGTCCAACAGACTTATTTGTATGCTAGATTCGGTTGAGGTTTTCCATTCTATTAACATTGAACTTACGGGAATGCTTGCCATTGCAAGAAAACATACGAAATAAAAAGAATGGGCTGTAGTGAAGTTCGATTCTTTGAATAGACGTCGTTTTCTTGTCTGAGTGTTTAGCTATGTATAATGTGCTATCATTAAGTAGATACTTTTGATGCAAAGAGGTGTCAAGTCATAATGTGTATAATTATGTCTACTATTTGTTTTGAGGATTTCCTGAAGTTTCCAGGTTAGTTCCATTTAGGATGCAGAACTACTAAACAATGTTGATTTGGTGTATACTAGTATCAAATGCATGTCAAATTAATTTTTATTGGCTATTTCTTATTTTAATTACTTACTGCCAAGCTTTGTTGTTGTATGTTCCTTTAACCAAATAAACTTGTTTTGCATATGCAGGACTTATGCTATCATTTGTCCTGTCTATATATGTTCTGCAATCATCTCGAGAAAAAATAGCAAGGTGAATTGTTGCCTTTTATTTTTTCGTTGTGTAGAGCTAAAAGTGATAAAACAGAGCAGGTTGAAGTTGGTCTTTTACACTTGAAATGAGCAATTTTGGACATTTGTTAATAACCCTTCTGAAATTGTTTTCTGGGACTTTTAGATCATAAGAAATTGCCAGTTGGTATGTAGATGCTCTTGTGTAGAATGGTTTTTAGTTGTTAAAAGGCCCACATATGGATATGTTAATTTCCTAAATATGGATGCTCGCTCGAATACACGGACCTGCTAGAAATTATTGGAATTCTTGTATTTGTCATTTATAGATTAACAATGGAAGAATCTGTGGCGACATTGTTGTATCACGAGCTTTTGGTGACATGAGAAAGTAGGAGGCAGGAGTTGTGGAGAAAATATACTCAAAGCAATTGCTAAAAATTATGTGAGTATTAATTATGCAATCTTATGCACTTTAATTAATTCTACATTTTGATCGTCTAACATTCCTTTTTTATTTTTGATTAATTAGGGTGGAAGGAAATTACAAATTTTGATTCCTCAACACTTGGTTCGTTTGAGGAACCAAAATATAAGGTAATGTCTTAGGGACATTTTACATTTTACTTGCAGTTTTGATTTATGAGGATTCATCTCTTTCTGTGTTTTCAGCTTCATTTGTTTCATGCGCTTTTTTTTTTATTTTCTTTGGTAGCTGTAAGTAGTTTAGTGTTGAAAATTGAGGTTGAATCTCAATTCTTCCTTACATGCATTCTGGAAAATGTCTGGGGCGTAAGGGTCATGCTGTTGGAGATATTCTTGGAGTCAGGTTCAAGGTTGTGAAGGTCTCCTAATGTGTCTGTTTATTATTATATTTGTTATTAGTTATTATGGTTGTATGATATTATTATTGATTATGACTTCTAATGTGTTTGTTTATTATTATATTTATTATTAATGTTGTTGTTGTTGTTTTTATTATTATTATTATCATTAGTATATTATTATTATTATTATTATTATTATTATTATTATTATTATTCTATTTTTCTAGTATTTGAATATTTATTTATTATTATTATTATTATTATTATTATTATTATTATTATTATTATTATTATTATTATTATTGAAATATGACTTCTAGTCACAAAGCCTTTGTCAATATTAGCCATTAATGTAAAAATGTGTTTATACCCTTTGGTGACAACAACAATGAATTAGTGATAAAATGTTTATTATTTTGTGACAAAAGTTTTGTCGCATGAAAGACCTTCTGCTGAGAAATTTGGAGGTTTGTCATGAAAAACTTTGGTGACAATATAAGATTTGTCGCGACTGAACTCTTTTAACAACTAATTCACTGATCGTCATAATAGACACTTTAGCGTCACTGCTTAGGCAACAAACGCCGCGACAAAAATATTTTGTCACGAAAAATTTTACTGACGAAAATCAGCATTTTTCACGACGAATTTGTTTGTCACGAAAAGGTGTGTTTTTTGTAGTGGGTGTGTGATTATTTTTAAAATATTGTTAAGGGCACAACACCATTAACGATTGTAAAAAGCTCTGGAAAATGATTTAAGAGAAAAATATGTTTTGTGGGGTTGGGTAGGAAAATGATTTAAGAGAAAAATAAGTTTTGTGGGGTTGGGTAGGGTGTGGAAAAACCCTTTTTAGAGCAGAAAAATAACCAAGAGGCGAGATGGCCTGTGACGTGGGTGAGGGTTGTTTTTGTATTTGTGTTTCTTTATTTTATGTTATCTTTTTTGAATATTTTTATTGATATTTTATTATTTTCTGGATTTTTTTTAATCATAATAGTTTTATTTTGAATATTTATTTTATTTTCTATTTACATATATTTTAAAATTTGTAAAAAGGGTGTACGGAAGTCTAAAAATTATTATAAAGGATGTTGTGCCCTTTATAATAATTTTTAAATCGCCTTGCGCCCTTTTTATAAATTATAGAATATTTATACCATTTTTAATAAATAGTAAATGCCTCGTACCCTTTATACAAATTTTCCCTTTAATTTATTTAGTTAATTGTCAATTAGGACACATCGAGAAAGATGTCAGAATTTTAGGACTATAAGAAAATAATTTTGTCAAAAAGGACATTTAATCAGTGAAAGTGAAAGTGGATTTGAAAGTGAATTTCGTTTGGTTTTGTGCTGAAAATCAACGAAATTCACTTTCACTTTCACTGGTGAAATGTCTTTTTTGACAAAAAGCTTTTCTTATAGTCCTTTTTGATGACATCTTCCATATCGTGTCCTTTAGAACCCTTATCCCTAATTATTACATTAAAACCCCTGGACAAGCCCCTCAAAAAAAATACCTTGACGAGATAATCGTAGATAGCATAATTCAATTCATCCTAAAACGCTAAGGCATTTTTGGGCATTCCATATAATATTTACCATTCCTAACTTTCATACCATATTGTACGCAAGTAACATACGTTAAATAATGTGTCAGATTATTAAGGGTATTACGCATTTGTATATATAATAAAAAGGTCGTTCTATCATATTTACCATTCACACCATGGCCCAAATAATAATTAAATAAATCATAATTAGAAAAGTAAACCGGCTTACTATAACTGTACTCGGTTACACCCATAGGTGGGCACTTATAACCGGCCCAACATCCACCTGAAATCCACCAGGCGAGGGCACGTTACAGATGTTTTGGATTATCGAGAAATCATAACTAAAATAAGGGATTTGTCAATACATAATCCATACACATCTGACATACATAATGCACATGATCCTCACATGCATGTAAAATTACTACTTGACATAAAATTAAATTAAATAATAGTTCGATATCTTGTGAAAATAATGCTTACTAGACACTACATGATATTGTACTTTGTATTTTGCAATGTTTTTGGAAATTTGTAGAAAAAAGTGGAGGATGGGGTTGCCGCTGAATAGGCAACTAGACTGCTAACTCGGCAACAGTGTCGCTGAATCGGTGGTTCCGGCTTCCAAAAATTTCTACAGATCAATCCAACTTTTCTCGATAAAGTATCAACTCGAAATTCGTGAATCACATAATCAATGGCATCAAATTAAGTGTGAAATTTAAATCAATTGGAATCATAAAGTTCACATAGCTATTCAATTATATAACCCTTACATTTTACACGAATGTTAACGGCGGTACATATTCAAGAAAAATTAGGGTGCCTTTAAAAGCAGCACACATTTTTTTACCTTAGCTACCACAACACTTTAAAAAATATGTGATTACCCAAGGCACCACATATTAAAATTTTAAATAATAAATCTACAAATGACACCACACTATATAAAATTAAAATTTACTATATCCAAATTATTTTTACTACATTTTTTTATATTACAATAACATCCTTTCAACTTTATAAAGTTACATTTTCCCCTCAACTTTCAACCTCATCTTCTCCACCCTTCAACCACCCACATCACCATTTCCACCACCTCTTATCATCAAAAAAAATTATATCATCATTCCCTCTCGATTCATCAATTAAATTCACCTTCTGCTGAGAGTTTTGATGAAGGAAATGGAAGTAGGCGGTGGAGAGAAATGGGCGACAAGAATAGTCTTATCAATTAATCTTTGATTCCTGCGGTTTTATTTTCAATCATCATAATGGGTGCAAAAACCTTTATTTCTAGTGAAAAAAGAAAGGAAATGGAGAAGGAGGAGTGTTAGTTTTGTGACTTGATCTCTAAAACTGGTGGAACTAATCTGAAAGCTGAAATTGAGTTTTGTGAAGTGAAAATGAGTTTTGGGAAAAGCTGAGAAAACCGAGTTTTGGAGAAACTGAGTTTTGGAGAAACTGAGTTTTGAGGGAAACTGAGTTTTGGGGGAAACTGAGTTTGCTGAGTTCTACATCTGAGTTTGATGATTACAAGTGAGGTTTTTTTTTTTTTTTTGAGAAAGTCAGTTTGGAGCTGAGTTTCGTCTGGTGGATAACAGCTGGAGTTGGGGTCCATATCTGGGGTATTTATGACAATTCCGACAAAGATCTTATGGCGGTTAGGGTTAGGGATTTGTGCCTATAAATACCGAAGTTGTAATCAATGCAAAGTGTGTCTTTCAAAGTGTTATTCACACACTTGTGAAAACCTTGTAACTCTGTGCATAGTAAAATATCTCCTTTTCTGTCCGTGGAGTAGTCGGCACAACGCCGGAAACCACGTTAAATCACCGTGTTCTCTTTGTTTCTATGTTTTATCAATTTTCGCCTTATTTTTCTGTTAGATTGCATCTGTTTTATCTTTCTTCAAGTGCAAGTTTCTCGTCCGTGTTTCAACAAACTGGTATCAGAGCGTCAGGTTCAAGATTCAGAGAGATTTGCAGGCTGAACGGAGTTGATCTTCACCAAGACCGGTGACCGGTGCTAGGATTTTGTGATCAAAATGTATGTTCTTTAACAAGAAAGAAGTCAGCAGTTAACGTAAAGATTGATAAATTAACAGGGAGGAACAATTTCAGTCTGTGGCAAATCAAGATGCGGGCCTTGTTAAAACAACAAGGATTGTGGACACCTTTATCCGGTAAAGGAGATGCCAGTGCAGCAGATTACGTCAGTCTGGAGGAGAAAGCACATTCCACCATCATGTTGTGCTTATCTGATGATGTTATCACGGAAGTTGCTGAGGAAGACACCGCTGCTAAGTTATGGTCAAAGCTTGACTGTATATGACTAAGTCATTGACCAACAAGTTGCTGCTAAAGCAGAGGTTGTTTAGTCTAAGGATGCATGAGGGGGATCAGCTGAGAGATCATCTTGATCAGTTAACCACAATATTACTTGATCTCAGGAATATTGATGTGAAGATTGAGGATGAAGATGCAGCTCTAATTTTGTTGGTATCACTACCAGCTTCTTATGAGAACTTTGTGCATTCCTTCATAGTTGGGAAGGATACAGTTGCATTGGAAGATGCAAGGTCAGCTTTACATGCCAGGGAGCTGAGACATAAGGCAGCTGGGGCAGACAGTCAGGCTATTGGACTAGTAGTCAGCAGCAGTGGTGGAAAAGGGCATGGGCAGCAGTTTGGGAAGAAGAAGAAATCCAAGAAGACAGGGTCCAAATGTCCTAAACCCACAGATGTTTGCAATTCCTGTAAGGATCAGGGACATTGGAATTCCAACTGTCCAAAGAAAAAGAAGCAGCAGGAGAACAGTTCTGGAACAGTTGCTGTTGCAGCTGAGTTTGATTCAGAGGAGGACATGGTTCTAGTAGCTGGAGAATCAGCACATCATGCTGATGTGTGGGTTCTGGACTCTGGAGCATCTTATCATATTTGTCCACACAGAGAGTGGTTTTCAAGTTATCAACAAATAGATGGTGGTCATATAGCTATGGCAAACAGTAAGGTCTACAAGATAGTTGGGATTAGCTCAGTTCAGTTGAGGGCAGAGGATGGTAAATTCTGTATGTTGAGTGAAGTTAGACATGTTCCACAGATGACCAAGAACTTGGTATCTCTCAGTCTTTTAGACAGCAAGGGTTCAGTTTTAAGGGTGAAGGTGGAAAACTGAGTGTCAACAAAAAATCAGTTTCAGTTCTCAGGGGAGTCAAAAGGGGAACCTTATATATTTTGCAAGGATCAGTTGTGTCTGGGTCCGCTCGTTGTAGCATCTCGCCGAAGTTCATCGATCCACGCTTGACAAAGCGTGGCACGTGAGACTCGGTCACATGGGTGAAAGGGGGATGCGCATTCTTTCTCGAAAGATCTTCTTGGGGGATGTAAGGTCAAGAATCTGGACTTTTGTGAGCATTGTGTGTTTGGGAAGCTTCATAGGGGAAAGTTCTCAAAAGGGATACACAGCACAAAGTCATCACTTGATTACATTCATTTTGATTGTCGGGGGCCATCAAAGGTGGAGTCATTGGGTGGTCACAGATATTTTGTGTCATTCATAGATGACTATTCAAGAAAGACTTGGGTGGTGATGATGAAACACAAAAGTGAGGCATTCAAGAGCTTCATGCAATGGAAAGCTCTAGTTGACAATCGCCGAGGAAGAAGATCAAGAGGCTTCGTACGGATAATGGTCCGGAATTCTCGCCGGAATGAGTTTGATGAGTTGTGCGAAAATGAGGGTATTGCCGTACATCATACGATCGAATACTCCTCAAAAAATGGTGTAGCGAAAGAATGAATCAAACTCTTCGGAGAGAGCAAGATGTATGCTCTCTCATGCTTTGGTTTGTCAAGAAGATTTTGGGCGTGTTTGGAAGCACGCCTTGTTACTTAATCAACAGAGTCCTCACACAGGGGATCGGTTTCAAGACACCGGTTGAAATGTGGTCGGAAAGCCATCGCGATTCATCGTTCCTAAGGGTATTTGGAAGCACGCTTTACGATCATGTCGGTGAAGGGAAACTGGAACCAAGAGCCAAGAAATGAGTGTTTGTGGGGTATGGTGATGGAGTTAAGGGTTATAGAATTTGGTCATCAGCAGAAAACAGAGTTATTCTCAGCAGAGATACAATTCTTGATGAAAATTCTATGCTCAATTCATGGGCGGGGAGGATAACGAAACCGAAAGCGGTCTTTGAAACGAAAAAAGCGACAAGTAGGTGGAGCTTCAGTGGAGTCACCGAGATGCAACACTCACCGAACAAAGTCGGCCATCTAATCTGTTACCGAACTAGAATCGAATCCAAGCCGCCGGTGAACAGGGGTCACCGAGCGTCAAACCGATATTGGTCGGCGAGAGCTAGAAGATCCAATGTTGGGATACCTCCCGAGAAGGTATGGGTTTGAAGATTTGGTCGGATATGCACTTCAAGTTGCGAGAAGAGGTGGATGGTTTTGAACCTTCTACTTACGGGGAAGCGAGGGACATGTTCGAGTCATCTCAATGGCTTGCTGCCATGGGAGATGAGATGGAGTCATTACTGAAGAATCAGACTCGGGATCTTGTTAAACATCCAGCTGATAGGAGAGTTGTTACATGCAAATGGATCTTCAAGAAAAAGGAAGGAATGACTGAGGCAGAAGGATTCAAGTATAAGGCACGTTTGGTTGCTAAAGGGTTCAGTCAAAAAGAAGGGGTGGACTTTGATGAGATATTCTCACCAGTAGTAAGACATACTTCAATCAGAGTGTTACTAGCAATAGTGGCACAACAAGATCTTGAACTTGAGCAGTTAGATGTGAAGACAGCTTTTCTACATGGTGAGGTAGACAAAGAAATATACATGACTCGGCCAGAGGGGTTTCAAGTTCCTGGTAAAGAATCATTTGTTTGTAAGCTGAAAAAGTCCTTGTATGGGTTGAAGCAGGCTCCTAGACAGTGGTATAAAAGGTTTGAGAGTTACATGATCCAGCTGGGTTATAGCAGAAGTCCTTATGATTGTTGTGTCTACAATAGTCAGCTGGAAGATGGATCATACATCTATCTTGTTTTGTATGTGGATGATATGCTGATAGCTGCAAGAAAGAAGTCTGATATTCAGAATCTGAAAGACCTTCTTAGTGTTGAATTTGAAATGAAAGATTTGGGTGCAGCCAAGAAAATCTTAGGGATGGAGATCTGGAGAGTAGAAGTCAGAAGAAACTGTTTGTATCTCAGCAGGGCTATATACAGAAGATTTTGGCCAAGTATGGTATGTCTGCTGCAAAGCTAATAGATACTCCTATGGCGTCAAATGTTCATTTGTCAGTTTATGCTTCACAGTCAGCTGAGGAGAAGGAATATATGTCAAAAGTTCCCTATGCTAGTGCAGTTGACAGTATGATGTATGCCATGGTGTGCACTAGGCCTGATATGGCTCAGGCAGTCAGTGTTGTCAGCATGTTTATGGCTCAACCTGGAAAGGAACACTGGAAAGCTGTGAAAAGAATGTTCAGGTACCTTAGGGGTACATCGGATGTTGGTCTCATTTATGGAGGTGATACTCAAAGTTTGGTCACAGGATACTGTGATGCAGATTATGCAGGTGATGTGGACAGTAGAAAATCAATGACTGGTTATGTTTTCACATTGGGGAATTCAGTTGTCAGTTGGAAAGCAACTCGCGCAAGCAACGGTAGCTTTATCAACAACCGAGGCGAGTATATGGCTCTTGCGGCGACCAAGGAAGCAATGCGGTTGAAGGGTCTAGTCGGTGATTTGGGGGCGCATCGGGATCAAGCCGAGATTTATTGTGACAGTTGAGTGCAATTTGTCTAGCTAAGGATCAGGTTCATCATGAGAGAACCAAGCATATTGATGTGAGATATCATTTTCTGAGAAATGAGAAGAGGGTTGTAGTGAAGAAGATCAGCACCAAGGAAAATCCTGCTGATATGTTTACTAAACTAGTTCAACAAAGCAAGTTTCAGTTGTGATTGGACTTGCTTAACATTCAAAGCTTATAATCCGTTTTCTGGAAACTCGTTGAGGGCAGGTCAGCTGAGTGGATTCTGTGGAGAAGTCTGGTACAAGTACATCCTGGCATTGTCGAATGCATCTGGTACAAGTACGTCTGAATTATGCAATCTGGTGACGTTGAATGAGAGTTCAAGTCAAGGTGGAGATTTGTTAGTTTTGTGACTTGATCTCTAAAACTGGTGGAACTAATCTGAAAGCTGAAACTGAGTTTTGTGAAGTGAAACTGAGTTTTGGGAAAAGCTGAGAAAACTGAGTTTTGAGGGAAACTGAGTTTTGGGGGAAACTGCGTTTGCTGAGTTCTACATCTGAGTTTGATGATTACAAGTGAGTTTTTTTAGAAAGTCAGTTTGGAGCTGAGTTTCGTCTGGTGGATAACAGTTGGAGTTGGGGTCCACATCTGGGGTATTTATGACAATTCCGACAAAGATCTTATGGCGGTTAGGGTTAGGGATTTGTGCCTATAAATACCGAAGTTGTAATCAATGCAAAGTGTGTCTTTCAAAGTGTTATTCACACACTTGTGAAAACCTTGTAACTATGTGTATAATAAAATATCTCCTTTTCTGTCCGTGGAGTAGTCGACACAACGCCAGAAACCACGTTAAATCACCATGTTCTCTTTGTTTCTGTGTTTTATCAATTTCCGCCTTATTTTTCTATTAGATTGCATCTGTTTTATCTTTCTTCAAGTGCAAGTTTCTCGTCCGTGTTTCAACAAGGAATTTGCAAGAGGGCGGTGGGGCTGAGTTAATGGAGGCTGAGAGGAATTGGTTAGATATGGAAGATGGAGGAGGGGAATGGAAAGAAATGGGGCGGCAGGGCTGGTGGCTGGTGGCTGGTGGGCGGTGGTGGTGGTGGCGGAAAAAAATAGGAAAAAATAGGGTTATATGTGTAGTTATTTTGATGGATTGAAAGATTTTGACAAGTGTGGTGTAATAGGTAAAAATGGTATAATTGTAATTACACTGTGGTGCATTGCGTACATATAGAATTTGGCGTGGTGTATTAAGTAGATTAATAGATGGAGATGTGGTGCCCCTTAATTTTGATGTCCAAGTAAAAAATGTGTGGCGTCCTTAATGGCACCCAAGAATTATTGGATACAAATAATCTCCATTGAATTTACTCCTATAAAAAATAATCTCAAAATTATATGTTGTTTGAAACATTTTTTTTTTAAACATTTTTATTCAGTGATGTAATAATTGCAGTGCCCCAAACATTTATACCGAGTTAATAGAATTCCCTGTTAAGCCAGAAAGTAAAATCTTGGTGAATTGAGGCCCAAGATTGTACAAAATAACTAATCACAGAACCTTATCAAAAATTTGGGCCCTTATACGAAAAACCGTTTTTATCAGCACCACAAAACTGCTGCCGACACCATGCTTAATTTCGACACTAAAAAAGTAACTTATAACACCAGGATTATTTTTCAGCGATAACGTCAATGGTACTAACGTTCATTATCAATGATAACGTCAATGAC
Source organism: Gentiana straminea (assembly GCA_036785695.1). Classification (NCBI taxonomy): domain Eukaryota; kingdom Viridiplantae; phylum Streptophyta; class Magnoliopsida; order Gentianales; family Gentianaceae; genus Gentiana; species Gentiana straminea. Next base: position 1,110,124 of record JAVUPR010000448.1, on the reverse strand, counting down.
ACTAAAGTTGATTTTCAATAACATCAGTGACACTAACGTTATATCAGTGACGTTATATCATCACTGACGTTATTATCGAAAAATAATTTCAGTGACGTTACTAGTGTCCAAGGGCGGATGCATGTGTATCAGGATGGGGTCGCGTTACCCCACGAGATCCGGGGAATTTTTTTAGTATTAAAACGATGTAATTTTGGTGTTAAAAAATGTCGTTTTGTTGGTAAAAATTGTATTTTAGGCTCCGATGACCCCACTATAACAAATTTTTTAATCCAAAATGTAGTTACGGTCTGGTGACCCCAATGAAAAAAAATTCTGAATCCGTCACTGCTAGAGTGATGCCGAAAGTTAAAAAAAAAAAAATACATGTGTGATGTCGAAAGTAAATGAAAAATAATAATAAAAGTAAATAAAAAATAATAATAAAAGAAATACTGACAGTAAATACATGGTGCCGATAGGAGTCACTTGTAAAAATTCACTTTAATTTTCTTATAATGGCCCAACATTTTCTGCACTTTATATCATAATCCAACATTCATACACAGCCGTATTTTTCCAAAGTGATACTCCCTTCGTTTTTAATTATATGTCGCGTTTGAGAAAAACACATAGATTAAGAAAGTGATTTATTGTGTTGACTTTCTGTGCAAAGTACTAAAAAAATCTTGAAAAGTGTGTGGTGTATTGAATATGAAAGATTGATTGGTTAAATGAGCCTAGAAAGTTGAAAAGTAATATTGAAAAACGGAAATAGTACTAAAATATGTATTGAAAATGTAACTGCGACATATAAAAAAATAAAATTTTGATTTTGACAACTGCGACATATAATTAGGAATGGAGGGAGTATATTGTGATGTCCTTAAAGCCTCTATATAATAATCAAAGCCTAAAATGTTTCTTTCCTTATTGGTCCATAAGAAAAAACGTGATAAAATCAGAGAGATGCTTCTCAAAAAAATATATATATATATCTCGTACATTAATCAAACAAATTAAAAAAAATTTAATTTATTACAATTTTTTTTTATTTTGCAATCAGCCTAGCCCAAAAATATATATTCTTAAAATCCCATAAATAAAAATCTCAAATCCATAGTAAATACTTAAAATAAAAAAATAAATAAAAATAATAAAATAAAAAAAAAAACGGTTAAACCCTAACCGTGAGGACCCCCTTGTTAGGTGTAGTGCCCGAAAGACAATTATGTAATTGTTTTAGGACAGAATTAATAATTCATCTTATTATATGCATGTGTGCTTATAATTAAGACACTACTGAAAACCCTAAGTACCTCGTTTATGTAATCACATAACTCAAACAGTGTATGGTTATACACAAGAGGATTGAGTTAGTGAGATGTACTTAAAATTAACTTAGTCCGTAGCGTTGATTAATCGAGTATGGGTCTCATGATTAATATGCTAATAATGCGCCCGAACACTTTAGGTGTGACGGTCCTCATCCGGACCGTCGGTAATAGGGTACCTAGTGGGGCATTTATATATGATGATAATCATATAGGGGTACGGACCGATTTGATTTGAGTTCTCGATATAATTCCGTGATCGAGAAGTCTTATCGAATCACAAGATGATCATATATGGATTAATCTCAATCCTTAGGTGATCGCAGACAACTGCTTAGACTATGGTAGAGTTTGATGTGTTAGTAAGGATCACTTCGTAGTATGTGGTCCAACACTTCTCGTTGGCTCTATTCTCGATGAGTGAGTAGTCTCGTGCTATCACGAATATGGAATCCATTCCTTCCCTCGGGAAGTAGACGAACTTCCCTTATTTGTTAGCCCTAAGAAAATGATCGATCCCGGGAGTTCATGTTAGACTAATTAGCTACTAGTCTGGTATGTGAACTAATTGATCACTAGGGGGTTAATGGTAAATAAGGATAATATGTTTCGAGAAGGGTTTACGGAAATATCCCGACTCGAAATGAACAGTCTATGGAAGATTTATCCGCATGTAATGATTATATCTGTGGACGCTTATCAACTCATGGATGAGTGTAAGTTATCTATATTCGGCAGAGTTCAGTTTCGAGTTTATGGTGGTGTAATCCCGGAATTAATAGATTGAATATTATTGTTCGGTCTGACGAATAATTTTGTTTAATTTATTGTAGCTACTGAATATGGGTCCATGGTCCCCGACGTGGCTCCTAATATAGCATATAGGTTTTCTCATCGTTTCACCTCAATTATAATTAAATAGTTGGATTGGACTATTTAACTGATATGTGGATTAATTGTTTAGTTGGACTAAATAATTAAATACACGGAAAATATATTTTTCGTGGACTCGGCCCAAATTGGTGTGTTGACTTTTTGACCTATTTGGTCAAATATAAAAAGTGGCGTGTATTACGTTGGTTATCAAGAAATTTGTTTTCTTGGATAATCATAGTACAAGTATTTAATTATTTATTTGTTGAATAATTAATTAAGGAGAAAATATTAGATTGATCCTTAAATAATCTAGATTTATTCTAGATTATTCTAGGAGTATCTTTTATTTAATAAGGATTATTATAATTGATTTTGTATTAATTATTAAATCCTTGGAGGACAAGAATTACTCTCCTGTATAAAGAGAGTTTTCCCAAGCCTTTTGACACACACAATTTTCGACTTAGAAGATGTATTAGGCTTAGAATTTTCGGCCTAAGTACTTGGGTTTGAGTTTTAGAAAAACTTCAGGTTTTTCTAAGGTAGCATATCGAGGAGGTCAAGCGGCTTGAATCACCATCCACTTGGTCTTGCTTGGAGATACACGCCGGGAGACGGTGGCTCTCAATTCTTGGATCTTGGATCTCGGATTGTTCTAGACGTTTATTCACAATAAACCGGTAAGCAATCTAAACCCCCTCGTAGGTTTAGATCTATTTATTTATGTATTTTGGTTGTTAGATCTAGATCTTGTACTTTCCGCTGCGTAATCGGGTGGATCTATGATCCATCCGGCGATATTACATCCTACACCCCTCGCCCCCGATCCCACAGGAATGCGAGGAGATGTTAATCAGGAGCCTAGAGCTTAGAGTCAAGGGCTGTCTTAGTTCCCCATCACTGAAGTTTAGCCATCGGAAATCAACCCCTTTTACGGGAATCGAACCTCTGACCTCCAGCTTAGGGTCCGGACTGTCATTACAACACCCCAGCTCCTCACCACTAGGCCATATCCAGGGGATAATAATAAAAATAATAATAAATAGTATGGTAGGAAGTTTCACGGTTGATACCCCATGTAGTGATAATAATACCGTAAAGCCTCAAAAGGCGTCCTCACCCAAAGTGATGATAAAACTGAAAATGCTCTATGACAGTTCTTGGGAGCCACTGCAACCAGAGGAGGAGCCACCGCTAATGATGGCTAAATGCACCTTTCTCGATCAAGGTGCAAGTGTTCTAGGCACCACGTGAAAAACACATAGTAGTAACCCAATTATCTTCGACTTTCAACTCCTGGAGGCATTTATCTTTGAAAAGCACTTATTGCTGTCTGTATGGTTTCATCGAAAGTATACGCCACCAAACCGCTGGTCATTTTCGCCGCCAAAAACATGGTGGCTTTGCTTACGTCATACTCATCACTTGAGGCCTCATGGCCACTTTCTTCATGAACCTTTTTAATGTCTGGAACCACAGAAACAACACTAAACGGCTTCTCGATGATATGGCCAAAGCATCGACGTAAGGCGTCGTCATGGTAATTGTAATTGTCGACTTCAGAGATTACAGTTGTAGCATAACTGCACATAGTTTGCTGATTTGTGCAATAACGCTGATAGGGTCCACACATGTCATGTCCACATCATGGCGCCTAGTTACCATATGCATATCGACTTCATCCCGTGCACAGCAACCCATGTTGAATCGAGGCACTTGTCCGACAGACAGGAACAACTACTATTGGAGGTAATGCAAAACTTTTCCCCAAGTACAAACTTGTAGCCGACTAGAAAACCACGGGCATCATAGGCTCGGTTAAATCTGTGATAATACTCCATTGGCTTAGGACCGGGAGAACAATAGGCGTGCCGCCAGTGAGTGGATTTCATCGACTTACAGTCATTGGCAATCGGAAGGCTTCCTGGTCCCGGAGAGAATGTACAATTCTTTGATTCGTATTTTTTCCTTTTTGGTGACGATTCCAACAAATCCGATTCATATTCTTTCAAAAAAGCCTTTGCTTTTTCTCTCAAATCTCATTCTATTTGCTCCATGATTGCTTTTTCTTTCAATTCTCTTTCTGTTTGCTCGATGATTTTGATTGATGATGGTGGTTGATCCAATGGTATATGTCGACAATAACGTCCAGAGGAATTGTTATAGCAGAGAAAGAAAGAAATTGGCTAAGTAGAGAAGGTGGTAGTATAAGCAATACCCTATCACGGTCACGGCTTTGTAAGCGATCACGGGAATATATAATTAGGGAAACGAGACCATGAAGCTTGAGGGACAAGTAAAAGGTTTTTTTTTTTTTTTTTTTGTATTTGTTTATAAGGACTAGTTTGAGTACCTAATAGGCACTTAGGACACACTTAAATCTATTGTTTATAAGGACATAAAATTAGTAACTAGACAAAACTATCCTTTTTTTCGTTCTTTCTCCTGGAAGCTAAAAAAGTTTTTTTTTTTTTTGAACGATGAAGAGTCACCGCGGTGTTACTTCATCGCGGTGTTTCAGCATCGCGGTGTCTCTGCATCGCGGTGTCACTTCATCATGGTGTCTCTGCATCGCGGTGTCTCTGCACCACGGTGTCTCTGCATCGCGGTGTCTCTGTATCGGGGGTGTCTCTGCATCGGGAATGATCACAGCATCGCGGTGTCTCTGCATCGGGGGTGTCTCTGCATCGCGGTGTCTCTGCAATGCGGTGTCACTTCATCGCGGTGTCTCTGCATCGCGGTGTCTCTTAATCGCGATGTCTCTGCTTCGCGGTGTCTCTGCATCGTCAAATGTCATAACATCGCGATGTATCTGCATCGCGGTGTCACTTCATCACGGTGTCTCTACATCGGGGGCGGTCACTGCATCGCGGTGTCTGTGCATCGGGGGTGGTCACTGCATCGCGGTGTCTGTGCATTGAGGGTGGTCACTGCATAGCGGTGTTTCTGCATCAGAGGTGGTCACTGTATCGAGGTGGTCAATGGATCTGGGGTGGTCAATACATCGCGGTGTCACTTAATTGAAGCGTCTCTGCATCGGGGGTGTCACTGCATCGGGGTTGTCATGCATCGAGGTAGTCACGGGAAAAATATATATATATATATATGCCCCCCCCCCCCCCCCCCCCCCAAAAAAAAGCAACACGCCCCAAAAAAAAACAATTAAAAAAACAAAAACAAAACAAAATTAAGCGTAGTTTGGTCGTATACTAATTTTGTGTCTTTATAACCAAATAAGATTTAAGTGTCCTATTTGCCTAATTAAGTCTAATATTTGTCCTTTTGGACATTTGCCCTTTTTTTTTTGGCAAATAAAAAGTTTAATCTTTGAATAAGAAATAACAGCAGCGAAAACGCATTTTTTTTTCGGAAACGAAAGGATAAACACCACACACATGCCCCAAGCGGGGTTCGAACCCTGGACTCTTCACTGAGAGCGAGGTTAGACCCTAGTGGATTACCACTGGGGTATGTACCCGAGTACATCAGCGAAAACGCATTTAATGTAGTTTAATAAGTAGAAGAAAAAAAATTATGGAAACTACCATATATGCGAAAAAAAAAAATTAAACTTCTTCATCTTCTTTTATTTTCCTTGAAATCTTTTAATTGTAAATTTATGTTTGGGGATACAGAATTGTAGATTTAAGAACTGTTTCTAGGTCATTCATTTGTCTTTTTTAATTTCTCATTATAATTCATTAGCTTCTTGAATGGAGTTTAATGTCCGGATAAAATACTTGCAGACATAAATGCAAGACAGAATAGAGTGACACAATGAAATTACATATAACTAATAACATGTTACCGATCACTGAACACGAATACAATTAACAGATACTAGCAGATCCTTAATTTAATCTAATTTAGATTAAAAGATTAAGCTACATAATTAATCCTTGAATCTTGTTGCAAAAACGCGGTAATTTCTACTACCCCAACGATCATTCTCATCAATAGAGTAAGATTTCAGGCAAACCTGTATCCATGGAGGATTCCTAGCTGCATTAACAACAACACTTGTATCTATTCCATCATTATTACTGCTTTCTCCAATTCCAAGCACCATATTTCTTTTCCTTGTCATTACATCCACCAAAAAAACTCCACCTAAAAGCCGAGTGCCATGGGAGTGAATAATCATGAATAAATCGGTCCTACCGCATAAATGTGTAGTGATGCAAATCATTTTGAGAAGCATGAGTCATACCGCATCTTCATCGTAAAGAAAAGCGTGTATGCGAGCAGTCGGGTCCTCTAGTGTCAAACGCACCCTGTATATTCCTTTAGGAGAACGGAAGTCCTCTGCTCTCCATGGAAGTAAAGCTACAACCCTAACTACGCACGTGTATTTATATGTAACCTACAAATATAAAACAAACATATATCTCAACTCTTTTTTTTAGTAGAAAATCTGTATAGCAGAAATAAAGAAGAATACAAGTACCTCCGGATAGCAGAGAATATCCATCAAAGTGACAAAGGGCACACGTGGATAATCCGTTTCTGGAATGGAAAAAAAGATGTTAATAACCATTTACTGCAATCATAAATGGATGAATACAGCAAAACCAATGTCGTCGCCAACCAAACCTGTTAGATTAGAAGGGCTGGGAAAACATTGCAGAGGCATTCTACCATATTTTGAAGGGAAACGCTCATCATACGTCCTGTGTTTCATAGAAAGCCGTTAAAAATAAACAGCTCACTACAGATGTAAGAGAAAGACAAGGAAAAAAAATGGAATCAGATAACAATGGAATTGAATAAACTGACCTTTGTTGTTGTAACACAATGTCATCATCATCAGGCAAATGACAAATCCTTGTATAGGGCTTCACGGAAGTAACCCATATTCCGGTACGAACTTTACACTTCAAATTGAGAAATTTCATCCATTTTCCACCTTTCAGGACAGTACTGAAACTAGACTTCCATTTCCTTGCTTGATTTTTATCCTTAAGACAGTACCAACAGTAGGAAAGCTGCACAATGTGTCTCTTGGCAAAGGAATGGGTTCCAAACTTAATGGAAGCGGCTTTTCCAACTCATCTTCTAGCCTGCCATCATTTTGCAATTCTAAAATTCATTGAAAGAAAGAAAACAAGCAAAGAACACACAAAAAGAATAAGGAATTTATTAGCTGTAATAGCATTTCAACTCATTACAAAGTTACAAAAAAAAATTCAAAAGAAGCGTAGAAATTCTTTTTAAGTCCTTGGCTGGTGGAACCGGCACAGTCTCTTGCAAGTGGGATTCTCTATATACAGACAAACAAATTATTAAGAAGTCCAACAACATTGTAAATTTGTAATAACCAAGAATATTTGACCTTGATGAAATACAAAACTTAAACTAGTCAAAAACGAAAAACAAAATTTGTTGTTCAAAACCAAAATGCATTTTTTTTTTAAAGTAACATAGCCTGGCATAAGATAATTGAGAAAAAAACAACATACCTTGTCTCAATGGGCTGTGCTGGAGTATCTGTTCCATCCCAAACAAAGACAATCCAATTACCATTCTGGACTTCAGAGAGATGAAGAATCTTGTAGAGAAATATATACGTTAAGCAGGTAACCAACATCCCGATGTAAGTTAGTAAGTACAAAATGTTAAAGATCCTGTTCAAAATTACAACATAGTAATTGTGTCTAGCATGCATTCTCTAAGAAGTTAAATGGCAAAGGTGGTCAGTTGCCTAAGCAAGTTGGTCCTACGACGACAAATACTTTAGTATAATGTAGTAGAAAATCCTTGTATAGGGCTTCACGGAAGCAACCCATATTCCGGTACGAACTTTACACTTCAAATTGAGAGAAATTTCATCCATTTTCCAGCTTTCAGGACAGTACTGAATCCTAGCCTTCCATTTCCTTGCTTGACTTTTATCCTTAAGACGGTACCAACAGTAGGAAAGCTGCACAACGTGTCACTCCCTTGGCAAAGGAATGGGTTCCAAACTTAATGGAAGCGGCTTTTCCAACTCATCTTCTAGCCTGCCATCATTTTGCAATTCTATAATTCATTGAAGGAAAGGAAACAAGCAAAGAACAGGTGTAGGAACACACAAAAAGAATAAGGAGTTAATTAGCTGTAATAGAATTTCAACTCATTTATCAAGTTACAAAAAAAGTTCACAAGAAGCGTAGGATTCTTTTTAAGTCCTCGGCTGGTGGTCTCGATTCTCTATATGCAGACGAACAAATTATTAAGTAGTCCAACATTGTAAATTTGTAATAACCAAGAATATTTGACCTTGATGAAATACAAAACTTAAAACAGTCGAAAATGAAAAACAAAATTTGTTGTTCAACAACCAAAGTGCATTTAAAAAAAAAAGTTAAACAACCTGGGATAAGATAATTGAGAAAAAAACAAACACACCTTGTCTCAATGGGCTGTGCTGGAGTATCTGTTCCATCCCAAACATAGACAATCCAATTACCATTCTGGACTTCAGAGAGATGAAGAATCTAGTAGGGAAATATATACGTTAAGCAGGTAACCAACATCCCGACATAAGTTAGTAAGTACAAAATGTTGTCGATCCTGTTCAAAAATACAACATAGTAATTGTGTCTAGCATGCATTCTCTAAGAAGTTAAATGGAAAAGGTGGTCGGTTGCCTAAGCAAGTTGGTCCTACGACGACAAATACTTTAGTATAATGTAGTAAAAAATACCTGAATTCAGAGCATACCTTGCAAACCAAATTATAGCCTTCTCCTACTTTGATATCCTTCAGCTGAAGTAAATCACCAGACCCTACAAAGCAAATGCATCAGCACCAACGTAGACTGAAACACGGAGAAAACACAACTTGGAGCCAATTACAGTTATTGTTAGTTTTAAAACGAGTACTGGCATATCCCTTCAAAACGATCACAAAATTCACCAACTCTAAGATGACTGGTGGTTAACTCCTAAATTTGTGGAAATTCAGAAACGAATGAACATGTGGACCAAAAAATGCAGTGGTAAAATTGTGTGATAGTTCAGGTGTTATAAATCATTTTCTTTTAAAGAACTTGCTAACTGAGTTTCTAAATCTCTGAGTGGAATGACTCCCAATTTAACACGAGTACTTGGAAAACAACAATGCATACAGGTAACTGACAAGATACTGTATTTAAACATTTACACATCACATTCTTCTATAGTCATTCAAGAACATAAAATTGACGGTAAGACTTAGAATTGTAACACAAAATCAGTGAATAATTAGACCTTCTTGAAACTAAAAAGTGAAAACCATATCAAAACTCGAGGTCCAAGGTTTTTCGAAGTGATTAGAATCCCATTCTCCTAAGGAGACTAAACTCTGATTAATGCAAGATGAACATTACTAAAGAACCAAATGGAAGCAACAACCTAATATGGAAACCAAAAAAAAATTCCTAGGGTGAAAGAGAAAAGCAGGAAGATACCAGTATGAACGTGGAAAAGATACAAACATAAATACCAATAGTTGGGAAATCCTCAAGTGGGACAGAGAAGAGAATATATACCCATTTCTTATGGGTGATCAATCAACCACTTCCTCAAATCATCTATAAATTTCCTGTCCTGTTCTCTAGCAAGATACTTAGAAGAACACTGATAAGGAGTATACGTTGTCCCACTTTTCCCTTTGAATAAAGCAAAAGACGAGTTTTTCTTGTTGTATTGAGCGAAAACTTCGGATTGATGAGTCTTCATCTGCAGAAACAGACGCTCCAACTGTAAGCAGCCCACTCAAAGCTCCCATACACCAAAAATTTCAATCTTGGAAAACTACAAAATCCTCTCGAAATAAAACAGAGAACTAAAGTGACATCAACGCATTACTAACTTTATGAAGTGTAGGAACTTCGAATTACCGAAACACGAGAGAGTTGAATGATATCGCCACAGCACAAAACATCGGGAAGCGTATCCATTGCTTCAGCGAAGAAATGAACAGAAATTCCAGGGCTCGGCTTCGATTGATCAATAATTTTGAATATGACAAAAAAATCTGTCAAGGTTATCAGAAATGCAGCAAAATGAGATCTTCATAAACAACCAAGAGAGTAAGAAAAGAACAAAAAAAAAAAACGCAAAATGGGCATGATAAAGTGAATACCTGTGCCTTTGGAACGCTTAGGAATGCCGGTTTCCAAGACAATACCAATCAGATTAACATTCTGATTAATCGAAGCAATTGCGTCGATTACTTGAAGAAATTTGTAGTCATCTCTCACCCCCATTTTCCTCTTCAAACCTAGGGTTTTTCTTAGCATAGTAGTAGTGGTACTGCCTTTTACTTCGGTGTGTAATTCTATTGCACCATGTTCATTATGCAATTGTAGTTGCGATTTGCTCCAGCCAGGGAAGGTGTGGAAAGGAGAAATTTCCCTCTCACAACAAACAAAATATAAGCAACAAATAAACGACTATTTGAAACAATAGTTCCCACGTTATAATAAATGCGTTGTGTATAATGTTGTGATAATTTTATTGTGTCATTATCACTACTCCGTGGAAAATACCAATAAATAGAGGGCATTTATTCACGCCACACCTGAAGTAAGTGTTGTCTGACATGTCACTACACCACATTAATTTCATAGAATCGATCGTGCGAAAGTTGAATGTATAGGTAATATTCGACTTCCCGCACTATCGAATTAGAATCGACACCGGGAAGGTTGTTGTTTATATATTCGACTTTCATATGATCGATTTTACTGCAGTGCACAGGTAGTGTGGTACATGGATAGATCATGTGTGGTAAAAATAAAGACCTCGGGGCACTCTTATCAGGTGCACCATTTTTTATCCATAAAATAATATAAAATAATACATATTCATATTTTACAACATCATATTCTACCTTACAACCCTATTCATACACATTAAATATTTATTATTTCACTCCAGCAGCATCACTATCCATATCCCTATAATTTTTAATAATTAAATATGTTTAGGGACGTGAATAGTGCATTCCCACAAGTAGGGATGCACTGTTCATATCCCTAAAAATAAATAGGGATAGAGACTCTGCTGTGGAAGCTATTTTGGAGTAAATTCTATTTTTTATCTTCATTTTAGGGATAGGACACCATATAGGGCTTCTGCTACGAATGTCTTCATAAATTTAAGCGGCTTCTATTGGCACTACCATTTTACTATTAGCACCATTTTTTTTATTATTTTTCATTTACATTTTGACCCCACCAAATCACTATTTGACAACATCATACGTGCGTCAGAGCCACTGACGTTTCAGCTTGTATAAAGCGTCAATGGGTCTGACGTTTTTCACCCTGATACATTTATAACTGTAAAATCAGTGTCACTGACGTTGGAATGGAACACAAGCGTCAGTTCTAGTCACGCTCGTAACGAGAACGGACGTCAGTTCCACCAACGTTTGTATTGTGCAAATAATAAAAATATTCAATGTGGTGCCAAAAACGATTTATAGGGTGCTAAAAGTGATCGTGGTGTCGTAAGCAGTTTCGTGGTGCTAATAGTAGCCGCCTAAATTTAATGTGTATTATAAATCATATGATGTAATGTCATCATATGATGTAATGTGTATCACACGTTATGCTAAGTAATGTATTTTTGTATAATGCGTCAATTTTCCTCCTTTGTCGCAGAAGATGGAAGGTTTTTGATGTTTTTAGGAAGAATATACTACAAATTTTGACTAAATTGAAGATAAGGAAGGGTGTTACAAAGCACTTCAATTCAACATTAGAAATTGTGAAATTTTGCATTCCATACATTGTTAGTGTTTCAAATATCTTCTTGTACATTTGTGTATAATAATAGTCCATGCATAAATGTTCCCAAATATATTTATGGTATTCCATACTAAAAACTTAAATCATTGAATTCAATATTCTAATCATCATACATTATCAAATAATCATCAAGATATCAACAAATTTACCAAGTAACATAATAATTTCATATTATTTATTTATTCTCATAGTAATAAGTAACAGAGGATAACATGATACCGCGATTTAATCCCCGAAGCGAAGGAATAGGAAGAAAAAAAAAAACAACCGACATCACAATAGGTAGTAAAAAAACATCCCAGTAGTAAACATAGATTACTACCAAACTAAAAGATATACAAATATATCTTTTATTCTTTGGCAAAAGCAAACAAAACCACCATTTAAAATAGAGGGCTACAGAGACACTGTGTCACAACGAGTGACACTAATGGTAATTCGTTGTCCCGTATCATTACACATCCTTATAAAATATCCCTCCAACTTATTTTCCTCTTTCCTTAAAAAGCCCCCAATTAACTTACATAATCCATGACTGAACAGCTTCATAAACCTTCTTAGGGTCAGCAAGCCCTTTAGCAACAGTGTCCCTCTTCTTGCATCTATTGACCCATTCAATCAGCTTAGGACAGTCTGTTTCAATCTTGAAATTTCCAAAGGTCTCAAAGGTATGGAACCATGGAGAGAATGTTATAAGAGCAATATCAAGAAACCCAAAGGTTTGACATCCAAAATAAGGGTTATTATCACCTAAAATTCCTTCAAGAGTCTTGAGAACCTCAATGAATTCCTCCTTGGCTGCCTCTTGTGCTTCTCCTTTTGTTGTCCATATTGCTCTTCCTGGAGTATACATCTGTATTTTGCATAATCCAAAAAAAAAAAAAAAAAAAAAATTCAAAACCTTGATTTGTAGTAAAAACGAGAGATTAATGCTTGGAACATGGAAACAGTAGGAAAGGAAATATAGAAGATAATGATATAAAATAAAGGAGAAAGGAGAGGGAACTGAGATTATGCAGTCTATTTTAATTATTTGGATTAAACTAAACAGGAAGAAAAAGATCCCTCCAATGCATTCAAAACGATGTCGTTTAATGTGTAGTTTACGAACAAAAGAACATCGTTTGTCGTTTTATGCGTAGTTTACAAAAAAAGATCATCTTGTATGCGTTTTAATGCACACTTGACCGTCAAGTGCAACGAAGGGGATCAAGGTCCACAAAACGTAGAAATTATGGGTATTATCTTACCAAAAAATTGTTGCTTCTATTTCCAACCTATTTTAAAAGGAAAAAAATTGTCAAGACACTTTCCTCTGTTTCATCCCTTCCCCCTCTATTTACGTAGACCCCATCAGAAATGACTGACAGATAACTGCCACGTATCTACATGTGATATTCATTCCCTATTAAAACAGACCGTCGGATAACTCCCAAGTACTTACACATGACAGTCATTTGACAGAAGGTCTGTTCTAATAGGGAGTCCTGCATCTGAATTTTCCCTATTTATATCCTCCAAAAATTTACAAAACACCTGCAATCAAATCCTTCCACATCCCCCTTTCTTTCTTTTCCTATATTAAATCTCAATCCTAATAGGGGAAAATTCATACCCGGGAGTCTTCGTGTGCACTGCCCGCTGGACATTGGATGTGCGACATGTGTGCAAGAAGACGAATACTAATTTGTCTTCTTGCGAACGTGTCGCACATCCAATGGACCGGTGCATACGACGATAGTGCCAGTAAGAATTTCCTTCCAAATAGGGTCTAAATTTCAAGGACAAGTCTTTCTTGATGAGCTTAAAAAAGAAACTACGTTTAATCCAACATAGAGTTTCAATGATTCCAGAAAATCATCTTCGACTTTATGGTAGTGAATCAAGTTGTCTGTCTCATCCTCAATGGTAGTAAATCTACTACTTCAATGCAACAAATCCGTAAAATTCAATGTTATAACTAATCACCCATTTCACTTGCAAAAATGGAAACAGAGACAATATTGTTTCCAACACTTTTTCAAAATTTTCCTTTGATTCTACATGACATTGTAATTAGACAGCACAAATAGCAAAGGATTAAGTCCCAAAATAAAAAAAAATTGACCGAATTTAAATCAAATCTAGGTATTTTCTAGACACAATCAGAAACACCACTTGATACTTGCCAAAATTCGGTCAATAAATCAATCAACATCCTACCTAAATTGAGTCCGAATCAATTAGCCAAAACTGTGGTTTGTTAATGGAGAAAAAACAATTAAGAAGAAAATTGAGATAAAAAGTACCTTTTTATCAATGTAATCAGCCCAGAATCGAGCTTGAGCTCTCTGGTAAGGATCAGATGGCAACAATGGATTCTTGTCATGCCAAACCTCATCTATGTACTCAACAATTATGAGAGATTCAGAGATGGGTTTACCATTGTGAATCAGGACTGGGATTTTCTTGTGAATTGGATTCAATTTGAGAAGCAGTGGGCTTTTGTTTGCCAAATTCTCTTCTTTATGCTCATACTTGGTACCTTTTTCTGCCAAAGCAATCCTCACCCTCATCCCAAACATGCTCACATAAGAATCCAACAGAACTACCTCATCATTTGCCATTTCTTCAGAGCTTCAGAAAAAGAAAGGGAAAGGGAAATTGGGTTTTGCTTGTGAATATGCTACTCAAGCGGTTGCGATTAACGTTTACATATATAGAGATGTGGGAAATCGCATTTAATGGAGCATATATATCCATGCTATATATATCTACTAGTCAAAAACCCGTGCAATGCACGGGACAATTAAATGTCTCTGGTATTATCATAAAAGAAATATGTGCTCCATTGCAATAGTAAGCGATCATAAGAGAAATTCAAAAGTTTTGCCACGGTCATGAAATAATTGAGGTGTTTTATCTTGTCTGTGAACCAAGTTGCTTAAATTTAAGGAGCACCTAAGTCGTTATAGAATTGTTAGTATTCAAAAAGATATAATGAGATCGACCCAAATAAGTATATACAACATTCTTGAGCTTGCGTATGTATGCATGTCCTAAGCATTTTATTAAAATAAGTCCATTCGTCACGTGCATTATGCAAATGTACCATGCTAGTAACATATGACACGGAAGTAAGATAAAAAAAAACCCTTGTTTAAGACTTCACATAAAGAAGTGCCTATTCTCAAGGGAAAATTTATAGCATGGCAAATAAATATTGTAATAAGAGCACGTGAAACAATAATTATTGTTTCGGGGATGGAAAAACATATTAGACAACAGCAAAGAAATCAAACCAAAAAAAAATACAAAACAGAGGCACCCGGAAAACAACTAAGTATTAAGTTCATCATACAACAACTAAACCATTCGCAAAAATATGGATACACGTAGTAGCGTAGTCCCATTATGTACTAATTTATCAAACAATAAATAAATCATTTAGAAAAATGACTACATATCCTAGTCCAATCTTTAAAATCCGTCACACTCACAATCTACTACCTTGTTTTTTTTTTTTTTTTGAAAATGTACTATCTCTTTTCAAAAGATAATCAGAGAAAATTTCTTTTTTCAAGCAAAAAATGTTGTTGATATTTCCCACAAAACGGTATTGACAGCTAGTAACATCTCATCAAATTGAATGTTTAAGAAGTTTGAATGATTGATCAACAATTAAAGCTTCTGAGTTCTGAGACAATAGAATGTTAACTCCATCCTGATTTTTTATTTTTATTATTCGAATCAGGAGCTTGGTTTATTTTCAATGAAAGATGGCATCACTGTCTTCTCCATGAACTTGTCTAGAAGTATTTGATCCATCATAATCCACTTTGGAAGTTCTCATCCAACTGTCCATCTATCTGTAAATGAAGAACATGGAATTGATCGAATTGAAAGCGATGAAATAAATATAAAAGGTCCAAAAAACAAAGGACAAAACAGAGACAAAATGCAACTATCTCCATTTAAAACTATGCAACAATGGCCACAATAAGAAAAAACAACAAAAGAACTTGCCATACAAAATCGATCTAGATCTTAGAATGTAAATGAACATAAGGAAATCCCTTACAACATAACGATACTTGGTTAAAGTGCAAAGGACTTTTTTCAACAGATGTATAAAGGTTAGAACACGTTACAAAAACAACTTAATGAAGAATCTAACCAAAAAATCGAAGCAAAACATTTCATGAGAGAAAATTGAAGTTACTATGAAAATCATGAGTTCTTTCAGCAACCTGAAAACATCAAAACAAAATTAGAGAAAATGTATGTTGACCCAAGGGTTGATTGAATATTTCCTAAAAATACTAATAAATAAACTAAAAGACAGAAGCACTATGAAATTGCTAAGTATCGCCTCCCCTTACAAAAAAAGTGCCGAAGAAAAAACATCAAATGAAGCGGTAAAATCTTGTTTAATGAAATAAATGACAAAAGAAATGCCGAAAAACATCAAATGAAGTGGTAAAATCTTGTTTAGTGAAATAAATGACTTACACAAATATTGAGATCGCAATCATTGTCATACTCCTTTATCTCCATCTATTCTCTCCTTGTCAATGCCTTCATGCTAATGCTGAAAAGCATAACTCAATTAACCCTGCACATATGAAAGAATTTGGTTAAGTGAGAGGGAAAACAAACAATTCACTAAATCATTGGACAAACTTCCCAAGCAACCACAGCACAAACATTCCAACATCATAAATAATAAAAATAAAAAAACAAAAAATCGGAGAAGCAAAACCACACGAATTAGTTTAATTACCTGTGTTGCCATTGTGCTGCAACCACCACCACCATTGACTATGCTCTATGAATTGTTAAGTTTAACACAACCAGAATGCCAACAAATGATTTGAAATAGATCTCAACTAATTGAACTTCAAGAGAATGACAAATCAAATGGTTTCATCCTATCTTCAATGTCCATAAATATAACACAATTGTTGATTAGTCAAAGGTCTACGAAAGTCAAGAAAAATTAAAGAGTACACAACGTAAACATTTTTGCAAAAGGCGGGTGAGTTATCCATTTAGAACAAAAACATCACAAAATTGTATCCAAAGCTATAAGCCTTGATCCACAAAATTCACAGTTGCACAATAACTAAGAAATATAGCAAAATACCATAGACGACCATCCGGTTTCTTTCACAACACATTCAAATTCGATGGCAGTCGACCAGCTTCAAAACATCATCCTTTAATGAAGACGATCTCCTTGAAAATCAGGTGCTTCAATCACATCGAGAGAAAAAGCTTAGAAAGGAAAAAAAAACTCCACAAATACTTGAATAAGCTTGGTATTTCAAATTAATGTTATAAGCCACTACAAAAAGAAAAAGAAAATCAATGGGTTTCAATGCAGTTAAGAATACGGCGGTAGAGGAAAATAAAGCAGATTAAGTGAAACTAACTCAAAACAAAAAACAAATGAAGAAAATTTCAAAATCCAACAATAGAAGATTTTAACAGCGCTCACGCAAAAAAAGAAAGAAACAAAAAAAAAACCCTCACCAGTGCAATTTCACAAAAACATGAAATGAAAGTCCCCCGCACTGTTGGTGAACCTACGTTTTGAAACTCCACGTACTGTCAGTCTCAACCTTCTCCACGTACAATTCAAAGTGGATTCAATGTAAATTGACCAACAATTTGGTAATCATTCAACCGAATTCCATAAATCAAATACTTATCATAGATCATGCCAAATAACATACATTTCATGGGGTTGTTGGTTCTTCTCACCAATTCGTATAGAAGTAGAAAGAAACGAAGAAAAATCAATAACGCCTGATTCAAAATCAAAACCAAAATCAAATTTTATGGCCACCATAAAAAATTAGAAGAAATCATGGAACATATATGAAGACTATATAATGAAGTTATCGTTTTCATTACGAAAATGATAGCACAATAAAATAAGGCTTTTTTTTTACAATAATATGGCAAAAGATTGTGAATGGATCATACCTTTCACGGCGTTGGTGGTTCTTCTACCCATCTTTTATGAATTTCCAAGCTTGGACCCTATTCTCAACCTGAAAAAAAAAGCATTTATAAAGTCATTAGGCATCTGAGAGAAGAAGAGAAATGTAAAATCTTATAGAAATTGGAGTCTATAAAAAAATAATTAGAATAAACCAAGCAAAAATATAAAAGCCAAGGAGTAGCAGAAAACACCCCAATAGAAAGCAAGTGTATGAGAAAACAGTAGAAAAAAAGAAGAAGAACCAAGCAAGTGTATGCTGATAATGATCAATTTTACACAATCATCCAGAACAAAAATCACAACTGGAGTATAAAAAGAAGACCCAAACTTCAAATTTGTAGTAAACTTACTAAATAAAAAAAAATCCAAAACTTACATGATCTGGAACGATATTGGGTATCCCAGAACCGCCACGCCTCCTTCAAACTCACAATCGCCTCCTTCAGTGTCTACAAAAACAAACAAAACACAAAACATTTCCAATCAGATCCAAATCAACAAAGCAAAAATCGTCATTGGAGTACTTTGCTGCATCCACCATATTATTTGTCTCTAAATTCGTCACAAACATCACAAAGAACAATCACATCAGTATTTTATCAACAAATTGATAAGAAATTCACGACGGATAGGCAAAATCGTGATGAAATCGAAAAACTTGAAGGCATACATAATAAAATATCAATCAAATTGGAAAATTAAACCGGCAATTGAGCATTATCACCTAGCACTCTGCTTCACAGAAAGCTACTGAATGTACTTGAAATGAGTGATAGTCTTTTTGATAAGAGCATCATAAAATAGAAAATGAGAGTGAGATATTTGTGGTGGGAAATTGGAAAAAAAAAACCCAACCTTTACGTACAGCAAAGCTGCGTACCCTAACCCTAAATTCTTCATCATCTTCTTCGCACAACTACAGCCATGTCTGGCCTCACAGCTTATGGGTCTTCTTCTCCGGCGAGTCTTGCACCGGCGACAAAAAGTGAAATCGTGAAAAGCTCCCGGAAATCTATTAAAGTGAAATCGTGGAAAACAGAATCTGAAAAGCTTTATGCAAGAGAAGAATCGTGGGAACATGATTTTGGGTGGTTAGGAGTGTTGCGGTTGTGAGAAGATAGTGGGGTTGGAGTACAGATAGTGCGGCCAGGGGAGTTTGAACGTGGGGGGAGTTTGAGGGGGGGGGGGGGGGGGGGGGGGGTTTAGATGAAGCTGAACGTGGGAAGGGGGAGTTTGAGGGGAGTGGCCGAGTGGGGGTTAATTATTTTTTTAAAGAAAAGATTTATTATCCGGGTTTGGGTCGTGGGAAACGGGTCAGACGTGTGTATTTTCCGGGTCAATAGCGGGTAATTGGGTTAAAACTCTTCCTCTATATATATATATAGTATAGATATTTATATTTTCGAACAAAAAAACCGCCAATTGACCATTTTTTTATTTTTTTATTTTTTGTTGTTGTTGACAACTATCAAATTTGCTTTTGTTTGAGTTCAATTATCGCTAAAAACGAAGGTATCGGTGTCCGGTTTCCGTTTGTTTTCTTCGATGTGTATGTATCATTTTATTTTCATTGATGTATATTCATCACTTTGTTTTCTTTAATGTATTTGTATCAATTTGTGTATCAGTTTGTGTTCTTTGCTTTGTTTCCTATACTCGGGCTTAGGTCATGGGCACACCCGGGTATATATGGCCGGTGGTGGTGATAGAAGTGGTTGGAAGGGGAAGACGGAGCAGTCGAGTGCCTTGGCTTTGGAATTTTTTATTCTTTTTCCTGATCATTTGTTTGGTTTGCGATGCTTACGATGTATCTCTTATTTCCTCTAATGTGGAATGAATCACGTGATGATGCCAATGTTTCTATGAGCTTTTCCATTAACCACTATTAATCACAAATTTTGTGTCATTTGATTGATTAATTATAATTGCACTCCAGTTTCGGTCATTCTTCTGATAGGGAAGTGTTAACAACTAGAGCTGAAGCCTCTAATCCTCGCAGCATTTTGAAGATTTATGGAATTATTTACAAACTGATTGGTAAGCAAGACGTTTTTTTCTCCGGAGAAATGCAATAGTGAATCTTTCAATTTGCTTTGCTTCAGTCTGACAACTGATAGCTTTTGTTTGAATTAGGTTTGGACTTAAGTATCTTAGCTTAATCCATCACAAGAGTGATCCTCCACCTCAGCTTTTCATCTATGCTGCCATAACTGGTGGTTTTGAGCTGTTCAGTTCTTGGCAACTTGAGCTGTCAATTACTAACAGTGGGAGTAATTTAAAAAAAAAGGTTCAGTTTTTAACGTTTTCTCTTTTTTTCGTTTGCAGCGAAGGTATTCTCTTGGTATGAGTATAAGATCGTATGATGTCTTGATCTGTCTCTGAGCTTTTCTGGAGGATTCATAGTATGAGTACTGAAATAAACGAAAAAATCCAGTTTTTTTTATCCTATATATGTTTATTGCATGCTTTTATGGTCTATCTACTCTTTGTTGTTTTAATGGAATTTTCACTCTACAAAGGTATTGGATGCAACTGACGATGAACCTTGGGGTCCCCATGGCACTGCATTGGCTGAAATTGCACAGGCGACAAAAAATTTGTACTCCCTGGCATTTACTTGATTAACCTACTGATTAGAATAATGATCCATGTTCTATTTCTTCCTTTGTTTTTTTCATAACTAGCAGTGGGTGGGCTCAAATTCACGCTAATCAAATTGAAAGATTCACCTCAGCTTTTCATCTATGAAGTTAATGATATGGTAAAATTTGATAGCATTATTTTATTGTTCATGTTTATACTATTTCAATGGGATAGTATAGCCCTCCCAAAGTTACAGCAGGTCTATAACCTGTAGCATGTGCTTTTGTGAAGAAAGACTTTGGGTTTCCTAACAAATCTCCTGCAACAGTGCACAAGTTTTATAACGATTAGTGTTATAGACAAGCTTGGCCATGATGTAGAAATCGCTTGATGCAAATGACGTGTCAGAAAGAAGAAAGCAAGTTTACATGGCAATGAAAAACACATTTCATTACTTAATCATTGTCATATGATATGTCTTAACATTTAGATTTATTTAATGTTCACTTTTGCAAAATAGTGAAGGCACAGTTTGTTTTTATTCCCTGTTTTCCTAGGAACATATAATTTCCTCTATTAACGGTTTCAAGGTTTATATATTATCAAATTCTGGAAAACCCCCACATGCACATTACCATGGATTTTACATTCTACCAACACATTATTGTTGAATATACACATTATTATTTGGGCGTGTCGGGTTACTGGATTGACAACACTTGGATTGTCCAAAAAAGGTTACTTGCTTTTCGTTTATTTAACGACAATCATACTGCTTTTAACATTGCATCTTTATTAGTTGATATTTTTTAGGAATACGATTTAAAAGGTAAAGTTTTTTCTATTGCGTTTGACAATGCTTCAAACAACACTGCTTCTATTCCCGACTTATCCCGATATTGTGAACCTCTTTGTAACGGTCAATTTTTTCATGTTAGATGTTTATGCCATATTTTTAATTTATGTGTAAAGGATGGTCTAAAAGTTTTTGACCATAATATTAATTCAATAAAAAGTGCGATTTCACATATTTTAGGTAGAAATATTCTGGTTAATAAGTGGTATAAATTTCTTAAAGAGAAAGGTCATCGCCAAGTCAAACTGCCGCAAGATGTACCGCATAGGTGGAACACGACTGTTAAAGGTGATTTTATACGATTTATAACGCTATAATTTATGTTAATTCCCCTCATATCTGTATTAATTTGCATAAGAAACGAGTGTTTAATGGATTTATTGAGAAAATGATATTTTAAATGAGTTAATCGCAAAATAGGTTAATTTATGTGTTTTATTGATGGTTTTATGTTTATTTGAATGATATTACATTTTGCGATATTTTTATGTGTTATAGATACATGTTTGAGGCTCAAAAGGTGATCAAAAGTTGATTAAGTTCGAGCTAATTGATGATAAGAGAGATAATGAAGGAATGAGATAGAGATAAAAGAGATAAAGATCAAGAAATCAAGATTAATACGATCCTGGACTGGCGTCCAGCACCTTGAACTGGCGTCCAGATGGACGGGCGTCGGAATTACGAACGAGCGTCCGGGATGACATAGTTGATTCGAGAGAGTTTGGACGCCGAGTGGACGCCGGCTGGACGGGCGTCTGATCATGACTCGGCCCGATTCGAAGTTCATATGCTAGAGTGGACGAGCGTTCAAGGGTGTGGACGGGCGTCCGTCCGCCGACTTCAGCATAGCCGCCTTTGTTTTCTATATATAGCTGCGTTCTCTTCTCACAATTACATCAGATTTTCGAACCCTAAACCCTAGGGGCGGCTCAGTTTTCATTGTTTTTAGTTTTCTAGTAGATTAAAACACTTTTTATGCTTTCTTATTCAAACAATTCAATCTTCAAGAGGATGCTAAGAGGCTAGACCTCCATTGAACAAGCGTTGTGAAGCCGTCCGATTCAACAATTCGCTTTCTTTTCGTGATTATTTTGTGAGTATCTATTACGAGTTGTTTCTTTATCATGCTTTATGTTGTTTATTGCAAATTTATATCGAAAGATGCTTGCTTTATTGATCGTTTAATTGATGAAAATCATGTTAGACTTTAGATCACCATGATAAAGGATAGACTTTTGATCTAATTAACGAGAGTTATTAGGTTAGATTTCTGGGTTAGAAATTGAGAGATTTCACACCTTGATTTGAAAGCGTTAATCTTTAGATCGAAAGATAGAGATTAATAGACGAACTTGCCTAAGAAATTAGGGTTTATACCTTAGATGAGATGAATCACAACTTGATTAGTAATCACGAAATAATCTGAATTGAAATTGAATGTTGATAGGATAGGTGGATCAATTGCTTGTTCGTTTCGTAATTATTGATTAAAATCCCTTGAATTTGAATTGTCTAGCTAAGTTAGTCTTTTATTGCATATTAGGTTTAGTTTAAATTAGTTCGCAACCCGTATCTTTTCTGGCTTTAGATCATATCTTCTGTCCAGTTTTACGCTTTAGTTAAGTTTGCTTCCAGTTTCGTTTAGTTTTACCTGCTGTTTAGTTTAGTAATCGTGACATAGGTTAGTTAGAAATAAAAACTAGAATTCACAATCGCCAGTTCCCCGTAAGATCGACCCGGTATCAACCTCTTTACTACGATCCTTGCACTTGAGGTATATCGGATTATAAATTTATTACTTGTTTGTTTTGTTAATAAAATCCGAGACAAGTTTTTGGCGCCGTTGCCGGGGAACCGGACGGTTGTCTGGTTTTTGTTTTTCGTTTTTCTGTTTAATTTTTTTTTTTTTTTTTTGTTTTGTTTTTCCTGTTTTTATTTCGTTTTAAATTCCTGTTTTTAGTTGATAAACGTTTAGGTAATTAGTTAATTAGGGTTTTAGCTTAGGGTTTAAGGTTCTCTTGTGATTAGTTCTCTGCTCTTCTTTGCTATCTATCTGTTATTTTCTGCATTTTTTCTGCTTCTGTTCTAATTTTCCCGCTAACCAAACGGGCGTCTGGGATATTGGACGCCCGTCCGCTGGAAAATTTTCAATTCTGTTCTGTTTTCTTTCACTTAGACGAGCGTCCATAAAACTTGGACGCCCGTTCAAGTTTTTCTGAAGGCCAGACGAGCGTTTGGGCATCCGAACGCCCGTCCAGTCCAAAAGTTGGGCAGAAGCCCGTCCAAACCTCTGGACGCCCGTCTGTTTCATCTTTTCCTCAATAATCTTGTTTCCTTTTTCTTCCTTTCCTTTCTTTTCTTTTCTTCTGTTTTCTTTAGGCTTTTAATTTTTAGTTTAGGCTTTTCATTTCTTAGTTTTTAGGTTTCAACCACTTGTTTTTGGTCCGGTTTATGCAAACTCGGAGTCAAAAGGGACCGTTATTATACACCCCTGACCCCGAGCGAACCGTAATCCTGCCAAACAGGCGGATTTTCCGTTCTGCGGTTCTGGCAGACAGAGCCGAGCAAGATCTTGAAGATCAGCTAGCAAAGGAAATCACTGATTTTGTGATAATGGCCGCTAATAATAGACGTACGTTGGCGGAGACTACGCCATGCCAGGCGAAGTCAAAGTCAACCCGGCTATTGTTATCCCAGCCATTACTGCACAAACCTTTGAGCTAAAACCGGGACTTATTCAGATGATGCAGCATGCATCTATTTTTCATGGTTACCAGTCAGAGAATCCCCATACTCACTTACATACGTTCTTAGAGATATGCGGCACTACACGCATTCAAGGAGTAAGTGAGGATGCTATCAAATTGAAACTTTTTCCATTTTCTTTGAAGGGAGAGGCTAAAGAGTGGTACACCTCTCTCCCCTCTGAATCTATCACCACCTGGGCCGAACTCGAAAAGGAGTTCTTGAGTCAATATTTTCCACCTTCAAAGACAGCCCAGTGCTTAAATGAAATATTCACTTTCTATCAGAAAGAGAATGAATCCTTCTTCGAATGTTGAAAGAGATTCAAGTCTCTTCTTAGAAAGTGTCCCCACCATGGCTTGCCACTGGAAAGGCAAGTCAACACATTCTTTAGCGGATTGACCGAGCTTACAAAAGGCATGGTCAATAGTTCATCCGTGGGGCATTTCGAAGAAAACACCCGAAGAGGGATGGGCACTTGTTTGAGGACATTGCAAAGTACAACTACGCCCCCTCTTATCAAGCAATTCAAGCACCTCCTCCTCCTAAGGTTGAGGAAGTCAATATGCGAGTTTGATCGCCATGCTGCAAAAGCAGATGGCAACATCTCAAGTTTCAAACCCGATAAATCAAACTTCTTCTTTCCACGGAACCCTCGGGTTCACGTATTGCTAAGCGTCGGAGGCCCGGCCATATGAATGGCCAGTGTCAATTTAATCCCCCTACACCTTATCAAGTGAATGCTGTTCATGATTATGGACAGTACAATCAAGTCACATGTCAGAATTGTGACGAGGTGGGGCACACATCTAGATTCCGTCCTATGAACGGACAGAATGCTGAAGTGAATGCATTTTATGGCCAGAAAAATCAAAGGTTCAATCAGTTTTCTGGCCAGAATAATTTCCAAAACCAAGGGTTTAATCCATCTTCGAGTTTTAATCCCAATTCGAATTTCAATTCGAATCAAAATTTCAATAGAAACCCTGGTTTTAATCAAAACCAAAACTCAAATTTTTCCAACTCAACTCAAAAATTCAATCAGAATTGGCCAATTCAAATTCTCAATTCCAAAGTCGGCCCAGCCAACTCTATTCTCCAAATATCCAAAATTCTCAAGGCCCCTCCCAATCTAACAATCTTGAAGCTAAATTGGAGGAGCAGAGTAGATCCATGAAAAATCTTGAGAGACAAATTGGGCGGCTGGCTGAGCAGTTAGCTTCTAGACCCCCAGGGCAGCTGCCCAGTTTCACCGAGAAGAATCCAAAAGGCGGTCAAGTTGCTCAAGCCGACTTAAACAAAGGCCAATGTACTGACCTCGTGCCATCATTTCCTTACGGTAAAGAAGAGGCCAGTGCGATGAACCTCAGAAGTGGTACTCAACTTAGTGGTCCTTCCCATCAGGGAAACCACTAGCCCCTCCTGCCATTGATAAGGCAGGAGAGGAAGCTGAGCACCTACATTCCCCTCTACTGCAAGAGAAGACTCAGGTGGCTGATCCCCTGAGAGGTGAAGAAGTTGGAAGTCCTCAGGTGGCTGATCCCCTGACTGATGAAGAAACAAGTGAAAGTCAGGGGCTGATCCCCTGACTAATAAAAAGATTGAAAAAGCAGTTCGATGGAAGGATCTGGAAGATAAAGCTGTCAGTGCATCCTCAAAGAAAGTATTTTCTGAGAGTGATCTGAAAAAGCTTCCATTTCCACCAAGAAAGAGCAACATCCCTTTAAGTGAGGATAAGAAGTATGAGAAGGTTCTGAACCTTCTGAAAAATACTCAGGTAAATCTTCCATTATCAGAAGTCTTGGTTGAAATGCCTAAGTATACAAAATTTATCAAGGATGTTGTTTCTTCAAAGAGGAAGTTGTCAGACATGGAGAGACTGATTGGTGAGGACTGTTCTATGATTAATTAT
Organism: Gentiana straminea; assembly: GCA_036785695.1. Classification (NCBI taxonomy): domain Eukaryota; kingdom Viridiplantae; phylum Streptophyta; class Magnoliopsida; order Gentianales; family Gentianaceae; genus Gentiana; species Gentiana straminea. Next base: position 1,084,069 of record JAVUPR010000448.1, on the reverse strand, counting down.
GAAAACCTACCAACCAAGAGAGGTGACCCTGGGAAGTTCGTGCTTACAGTGTTAATGGGAGGCCTGGTCTTCCCTAACTCTTTGTGTGACCTGGGTGCATCTATAAGCCTCATGCCATTGTCTGTGTGCAAGCAGCTGGGTTTAATTGATCTTCTAGAACCCACTACCATGAATCTACAATTCGCTGATAGATCTTCTAAGAAAGCAGCGGGAATCTTAAAAGACATACTAGTTCAAATTGATAGGTTTACCTTTCCCGTTGACTGGTACGTTTTAGACATTGAAAAGGATGGAAATGTCCCCCTGATTCTTGGAAGACCTTTTCTGTCTACAGCTAGAGCCCTCGTTGATTGCGATGGTGGGCGAGTGAAAATCCGTGTTGGTGACCAAGAGGTAAGCTACAATGTCTCTACATCCATTCAAGTACCCTCTGGTCCTCCAACCGGTTTTTCCATTGAGGATACGTCTGATGACTTCGATGATTTGATGGAAAAACAAGTTATGGCTGTTGCAACGGAGTATGAGCGACTGGTTGATAATTTAAATAATCATGGTGTGGTAAGTCTAGAGCAGTTAGAAGCTGAATTTAAGGATGAATTGTTGGAAGGAGAAGCTTTGGCAGTGGGACCACTGAGTAAGCTCAGTGATGTTGAGTTGAAAGGTGGAGATCTCAAATCGAGTTTAGAGGACCCCCCTGCAGATTTGGTGTTGAAGCCGTTGCCTAAACATCTTAAATATGTGTTTTTAAGAGAAGGTGACAAGCTTCCATTGATTATATCTCGCTAAGTTTGTCTCGTTTAGAGGAGATGAAATTAATCAACGTCTTGAGAAAGAACGAAAAAGCTTTTGGTTGGCAAGTAGGAGATATCCGAGGAATATCTCCTGACATCTGCATGCACAAGATCAAGACGAATGAGGGTGCAAAATGTGTCGACAGCCCCAGAGGAGGCTCAACCCTCATATGCAAGAAGTCGTAAAAAAGGAAATCATCAAACTTCTGGACATGGGAATCATTTATGCCATAGCTGATAGCGAATGGGTTTCCCCTACTCAGGTAGTTCCCAAGAAAGGTGGAATTACGATTGAGAAGAATGAGAAGGGAGAGGAAATAGCCTTGAGACTTGTCACTGGTTACAGAGTCTGCATCGATTATCGAAAGCTCAATGAGGTAACCATGAAAGATCACTTTCCCCTTCCATTCATTGACCAGATGCTTGAGCGTCTGGTGGGACACTGTTCGGTAAAAACGAGTTTTACAATTTATAACCGAAACACCCCAAGTATAAGGATCGTAGTATAGGGTGTTAACGGGTCGTCCTAAGGGAGTGGAATGTTTATCGGATTCAAATATAAATCTATATCAATTATGTCACAATTATCTATCTAAACTAAAGTTTGAAACTAACTAAAACCTAAACCTAAGAATTAAAACTAAAACAAGAGTAAAAACAAGCAAGAAAAATAAGAAAACAGAAAGCCAGACGAGCGTTCACTTTGGTGAACGAGCGTCTGAAAACGGAATCTAACGGACGGGCGTTTGCTATTGCGGACGAGCGTCCAACTACGAACTGAAACAGAAACGTGCAGAAAACTTGCAGGAAACTAGGGTTTATAAAACTAGAACTTAACTAAACTTAATCTAAACGATTTAATTAAAATAATTAAAGGAAAACACAAAGAAGGCGACTAGATTCCACCTATCAACCAACAATCCCAACTAGATGGTGATTAAAAAGACATAGTTTTTAGTAGTGATTTATTCACGAATTCAATTAAATATCTTCAATCAAATTCTAGGGTTTCGTTTATCTTTTCAAATAAACTAAACATGCAATCAAAACGAAATCACGAGGTTGTTTCCAAACTCTTACTCAACTAATCATGCATAATCTCTTACAACACGAATAATTGCATCACTTGAACGAAATAAAACTTAAACCAATATATTTTCATACATAGATCCAAGCATATAGATATAGATAAATCGTTTCATCAAATCGTTAATTCCAACAAAACATGATCAATACAAAACAAAGATCCAAAGTGATGAAAAACTATAAATTAAACTCACTAACATAAAGCATCGAACTCTCTAGTTGGTTGTGTTGTTGATAGGCTTCCTCCGTCGACTCACTGCAAGGCTTTTAGCCAACAATCATGTTGAAGATGATTGTTGGGTTGGAGAAGTTCATCTCTGTGTAAAAAGGCTTGTGGCCGCAGCTTTTTGGTGTGAAAGTGCGATCTCAATTATGTGGTATGAATTAGGGTTGGGGCTGCCGCTTTATTTATAGGAATAAGAGGCGGTTAGGGTTAAGTCGGCACCGGACGCTCGTCCGCTTATATGGACGCCCGTCCATGATGCCTTAGACGCTATCAAGACGCTCATCCAGATTCCGTCCAAACTCTCTGTTCAACTTTTCTTCTCTAGACGCTCGTCCGAATTACAAGACGCCCGTCCATATTGGACGCTGCATGGACGCTCGTCTGGATTGATGCAGAACGGATTCCTTGATATTTCCATCTTTATCTTGATTGATTTCTTCAAGCCAATTCCGACTCTATCTTGAATAATTCGACTTGAGCTTCATTTATCCTCTTTATGCACTCGAAAATCAACACCTACATGATAAATAAACAATGCAAAAATGTAATAAAATCCAAATAATAATAATTCCATTAAATCAACACTTAAAATCATCAATTTTGCATACAACCCTCTTAAAATCATCTTTATTAAATAATTACACTTAAACCCTTAATTCTCATGTAAATTACGCAAATGTGGGGAAAATAATAATGAAATAAACCCTTAATAATCATATAAATATGGCCTTAACAACTCCCCCACACTTAACTTTTTGTACGTCCTCGGACAAAACAATCAAAACTATAGCTCAACTTTATAAATAATCCACATAGGTCTCTAACTCACGTAACAAAAGATACAACAACTATAGCAAATGATACCAACACAGAGATAGATTCGGTGTAAGTGTGACAAGCCATTCTCAATCTAGCAAGCCTTTCAAAGAATTATCCTCTCAAAAATTCCAATGACTATCCTAGGTACGTACAATAACAATGCTCCACTCAAAGCCTTCCCACGCACTCGCAGATAATCCCTACAAAGATATCATGCGGTTCTACTTGGTATAAGATCCATGATAACAAAGACTTCACTTTATTTTTATCCATCATTTCCAAAATGTTCAAATTTGACGCATATCAGAATGAGCTTTTACCCATCATAGTAGAATAGGATGTTTCGTGATAACACCCTACCTTACTCAAATCATAAGGTAGCTTCTCCCCGATTGTCGTGAGCTTTTGGTCATCATAGTGGTATAGGACATTTTGAGATAATGCCCTACCTCACTCCAATCATAAACCAGCTTCCGACAAACGTATTTATTAATAATTGCTCACTCACTTTATTCATTCACTTTTCACAGTCATAAGTTACATCTCACTTATCACATTCAAACTTTATGATATTCACAGTACACGGTCTAACTAAGGTGTAACTATACTGACCTTCCTAAGATAAATCACTAAAACAATGAAAGGATATAGTTCAAAAGTCATGCTTAAAAATCAAAGGCTTTCGTGAGTGAAAAACGAAACTATCTCCATAAAAGTAAAGACATGCTATAATTATCTCACTAAGTCACATACTATCATCGTTAGAAAACTACAACTAGCAAGCATTTAGTTCCAATTATATGCTCGAGACTCACAAAAATTTTAAATTCCGCAGAAATTTAACATTCACTCATATTTCAAAGGATATAGCATAAAAACATACCCAATTTACCCCCCCACACTTAAATCACATTATGTCCTCAGAATGTGCAAATATAAAAGAAAAGAAAACTCACTGGGTTTCAACGGTGGTTGTCGGATGAAAGTTGGCGAGAGTCGGGCCGGAGCATGGATGTACCGCCGCAACTTGAATAGACAACACCGGACAAGATAGTGACTCGAAAACCTGCTCAAAAGTATCTGCCACACTCGACATACCATATAATCTCGGGGTACACGGGGTATATGAGCAACACATAACACAAAACACTCACAATGAACGTAAGAGGAATAGCCATCAACACAAAATCAACTAAAGTAATATTTCGAAAACAATAAAACAAAACAACCTAAGAAAAGGAAACAAACAAAGAAAACTAGGTTGCCTCCTAGGAGCGCTCTTTTAATGTCAATAGCTTGACACAGATTCCAAAAGATCAACCCGGATCGGGCCACTTTGGTTTAACTGCCGCCACCTCGTATCAGAATCAGGAGCACTGGGGCGGAAATGATTTTCACCACAACAACAAGTCAAGTGTGCTATAAGATCATTAAACTTTTCTCCAAACTACACCGACTCTCTTCTTCTTGTTCTTGCGGATGATAGGCATAGACATAGTGGTATGATCAGAAGTCTCAACAGAAGGTACCTTACGGGTGGATATAGGAACGTCATCATCATCTGACTCAAAGAAATAAGATGGAATCTCCTCACAAATCAGGACATCTGTACTCTCATCTCTTCTTTGGAAATAAAGAGTCTCAGGCTTTTCCTTTGGTTGCCCGAAATATTTCTTAAGTCTATGACCATTCACTTTGAAAGCTTGATTACCATACCCGTTCAAAGTAATTACTCCACTTGGATTAACCTCGAGAATCTCAAAGGGACCAGACCATCTAGACTTGAGTTTACCAGGAAACAAATGAAGTCTGGTATTATAGAGTAAAGCCATTTCACCAACTTTGAATTCTCGGTCCTTGATCTTAGCGTCATGGAGTATCTTAGTTCTCTCTTTGCTAAGCTTAGCATTCTCGTACGCTCTGAGTCTGAATTCGTCGAGCTCGTTCAATTGTAACAACCGTTTCTCCCCACAGAGTTGGCTATCGAAATTTAAGAATTTAATTGCCCAGACCATTTGGAAGGGTGACGTGCCCATCGGGGTTTTAAATGCAGTACGATAAGCCCACAATGCGTCATCCAGCTTAAGACTCCAATTAGATCTATTATTGTTCACGGTCTTCTCCAAAATTCTTTTCAGGCTCCGGTTGCTTACCTCGACTTGGCCACTAGTTTGAGGATGATATGGTGTACCAATCTTATGTTTGACACCATACTTCTCAAGGATCTTGTCAAGCGGCGCATTGCAAAAGTGAGTACCTTCATCACTAATGAGTGCTCTCGGACAGCCAAATCTAGTAAAGATATTCTTTTGCAAGAATTTTTTTTACAACCTTGTGATCATTAGTTTGAGTAGCTATGGCCTCGACCCACTTTGAAACATAATCCACACAGACGAGGATATACTTATTACCACATGAGGATGGGAAGGGTCCCATAAAATCTATGCCCCATACATCGAAAACTTCACACTCAAGAATGGGCTTAAGTGGCATTTCCATCCGACTACTCTGCCGTCCAGTTCTCTGGCACCTATCACAACCTTTACAAAAGGCTTCTGCATCTTTAAACAGAGTCGGCCAGTAGAATCCAAATTGAAGGATCTTCGCAACCGTCTTCGGTGTTCCATAATGACCTCCGGTAGGACCGCTATGGCATTGTTCTAGGATATCCCACTGATCATGCTCAGGAACACACCTTCGAAGCAACCCATCTTTACAGACTCTGAACAAATAAGGATCTTCCCATACGAGATATTTAAGATCGAAAAGAACTTTTTCTTCTCCCGATACGTCATATCCTCTAAATGACCACTCGCTAAATAGTTGACGTAGTCGCATACCACGGCCTAACCGTTTCAAGCTTCATCAATTGCTCGGTCGGAAAATCAATGCCTATATCATTGTGATTCTCTCGCACCCTCATTTACTAAGCGAGATAAATGATCGGCCACAATATTCTCACTACCTTTCTTATCTTTAATCACAAGGTCAAACTCTTGTAGAATTAAAATCCATCTAAGTAACCTTGGTTTGGCATCTGCTTTATCCATAAGGTAGCGTAAAGCCGCATGATCCGTCCATACAATCACTTGAGACCCGAGAAGATAACTTCTAAACTTGTCAATGGCAAAGACGACGGCTAAGAATTCCTTCTCGCCGTAGTATAATTGCATTGAGCCGGGTTCAAGGTACGACTCGCATAATAGATGGGCCTGAACCTTTTATCAACTCTTTGACCTAAGACTGCGCCTACGGCGTAATTAGAGGCATCGCACATCAACTCGAAAGGCTTGGTCCAGTCAGGTGCAACTAAAATAGGGGCACTGATAAGCTTATCTTTCAAACAATTGAAAGCTTCTTTGCACTTTGCATCGAACAAGAAATCGACATCTTCCTTCAAGAGATTTGATAAAGGCTTGGCAATCGTAGAAAAGTCTCGAATGAAACGCCTGTAGAAGCCAACATGTCCTAGAAAACCTCGTACCTCCTTCACTGTCTTAGGGTACGTCATCCGTTCAATGGCTTCGACCTTAGCCTTATCAACTTGAATACCAGCATTGGACACCTTATGTCCCAAAACGATTCCTTCGTCTACTAGAAAATGGCATTTCTCCCAGTTAAGCACCAGATTCTTCTCAACGCAACGTTGGAGTACCATATCTAGGTTTTCTAAAATTTCATCAAAACTATCGCCGTAGGCGAGAAGTCATCCATGAAGACCTCCATGCATTTCTCAACAAGTCCATCGAAAATGGCCAACATACACCGTTGAAAAGTCGCGGGTGCATTGCATAGACCGAATGGCATTCTACGAAAAGCAAAAGTACCAGATGGACACGTAAACGTTGTCTTCTCTTGGTCATTGGGGTCGATGGCTATCCGGAAGTAACCGAGTATCCATCGAGAAAACAATAATACTTGTGACCACTCGCCTTTCAATTAGTTGGTCAATGAAGGGTAAGGGGAAGTGATCTTTTGCGGTGACTTCATTCGCCTACGATAGTCTATACGGACTCGTAGCCCGTCACGAGACGCATGGCAACTTCCTCCCCTTTTTCATTCTTTTCGACCGTGATTCCGCCCTTCTTTGGCACAACTTGAGTAGGGCCGACCCACTCGCCGTCGGCGATTGCATAGATGATTCCCATGTCGAGCCACTTTATCACTTCTTTCTTGACAACCTCTTGCATATGCGGATTCAGCCTTCGCTGAGGTTGTCTTACCTTTTTAGCTCCTTCCTCCGTTCGGATTTTATGCATGCATATGTCCGGGCCGATCCCTCGGATATCACCCACTTGCCAACCGAACGCGAGGATGTTTTTCTTAAGCACTTCTCGACCGTGCTTCTTGCTCGTGGTCGAGTTTCGAAGAAATGATCAAAGGCAATTTATCTCCATCCTTAAGAAAGATATACTTAAGGTGTTTTGGAAGCGGTTTGAGCTCTAAATCAGTAGGTGGTTGCTCAATACTAGACTTTAACGGGCCACCTTTCTCCTTATGCGCTTGAAGTGGTTGACGAGAACACCTCATCTTCCCGAGGCTCAACCCCGTAAAGGTACTTGATCAAATCATCCATCGGAATCCTCCGGTCAACACTTGCTTCCTTTTTCTTGTGATCGATCATTTTTCTTAACTCTTCATCTTTAAGCTCTTCTCGCTACTCCTCCCAATCATCTACTTCCCAATGAGTAGCTTCTCTCCAAAACTCTACCTCGTCCCAACTACCCATCGAGCTTCTTCTTCACCGGGGATGAAGTCTTCCCGACTCGGTTCTTTGAAATCATCGTTTGTTGCTTGGCCATCTCCATGCTTCTAACTCAATACCAGGCCCAAGTGTGAGCGAGTGAAGATGACTCGTCAATGCCTACGGCTTGAAATGAATTAGAAGGTGGTCCGCGGTCGCCGGATCCTCAATGTCCATGACTTCAAAAACACCTATCTCTCGTAAGCTCCATTGCATCTTCATAATAGGCATCTCCTCCGTCCTCATATATGGCTTCGACAAACGATATTTCATCAATTACGGCTCTTTCGGGATGTGTCCCTCGTGTGAAGGTGACAGATGTGTCACCAACTCTAAGAGTAATCGTCCTTTGCGTAAGTCGATGAGAGCGTTAGAAGTGTCTAAAAAGGTTCGGCCTAGAATTAGAGGCATCTCCTTATCGGTGGATAGTCTAGAATAACCCGGTCGGTAGGGAAGACTAAATGTTCAACTTGAAGGAGCACATTAGCTACACAACCGGCTGCACCCGGCTAGATTTATCTACCATCCGAAGAGAAATCGGGCGTTCCCGCATCCTTTTATCTAACCCGAGCTTTTTGCATACGTTTAATGGCATCACATTAATAGAGGCCCCCGAGTCGCATAATACATTTTCGAATAAATGGCCTTCGATCTCACAGAGATTGAAGGTCCGCTGTGTCACCTCGCTTAACAAAGCAATTTTCTTCGTGAAACCATCGCGCAATCCTCGCGAAGCACTTCTTCACCATCCCCCGAAGCTTTCTCTTACTCCCACGTAATTCTTTAAGATACTTAGTACATTTAGGCATTTCGTACAATACCTCGGCTAAGGGCATACTCACTTTAGTGTCCCTAAGTATCCTCCTCACCCCATCATACCGCTTGTCTTTGGCGAGGGCTTTCTCTTTCCTTTTTGGTGGATAAGGAAGGGCTTTATCATTCTTCGTGGCCCGATTCTTTATCGCCTCATCCTCCTTATCCTTCCATCTCACAAACTTTTCTTCCTTTTTCTTAGTCGGGGGTACCGCCCTTGACTTTCCTTTCTTTCCTCGTCATCGAATTATTTTCATCCTCCGAAGAATTGTCACTAAGCTCCTCATCGTTGCTTTCTTCGGCATGTGGTTTCTGATTTTCCCCTCCTGAACTCATGGCGTCAGGAGGGGCTACTCGTTTCCCGACATCTTGCCGGGTCCAGCCTTCTTACCACTTCTCAAAGTTACTTCGTTCAACTCCTCTTCTTGCCCATACTCCCATTGTGGTGTAATGGCAGTGCAAACATTCACATCAGCTTTTGGGTTTTTCTCGGTATAACTCGGGAGTTTACCGTGAGGTCTGCTTGCTTGCTGGTCTGCCATTTGACCAACTTGTCTCTCAATTGCTTTAACACTAGTAGACAGAGTCTTCACCATGTCTACCAGCTCATCGAATTTGTGTTGAGGGACACATGAGGTGGTATGATTATTGTTCTGAGTTTGATTCCAGCCACCTTGAGGCCTTTGGGAGTTCTGAACTGGCCTTTGATAGTTCGAGTTGAAAGAATTCGAATTTGGAGGGCCAGGTGGTAACTTGGCTTGATTGAAGTTTTGCCTTTGAAATCCTGAATAGTTCTGGTTCTGGTTGAAGTTTCGGAAGGGTTGGTTTTGATTATCCATTAAGTTTACCTCCTCCGTCATCTCAGTCCCTGCCTGTGTCCCAAGATAATTCACCTCAGAAGGCTGCATCTGAAGATTGGCCAGCTGCTTGCTTATCGATTCCATCTGAGCAACCAACAGCTGTGTATCAGGATTGCTTGCAGTACCTTCTTTCTTAACAATATTGGTCTTCTTAGGAGTCGACCACATGTTGTTCTTGGCAATTGTCTCGGCTACTCAGTAAGCGCCTCATCACCTCCCCTAAGAAGGATCCATGAGCCGTGGAGTCAAGATAGTCTCTATTAGGTTGAGAGACACCTCTCGTAAAACAGCTTCCAACAACTCATGTCTCGTCATATCCGTGATTGGGGCATTTCCTCATCAAAAGATTCAATCTTTCCCAAGCTTTGCCAACAAGCTTTCATCCTTCAACTCGCTCAAACGTAGCTATTTCCCGTTTCATCTCCATAATCTTGCCTGGTGAAACCCACTTAAGAGCGAAGGCTCTTTTGACATCATTCCATGTATGGAGGGAATGATGTGCCAACGATTTAAACCACCGACTTGCTTCACCTTTCAAAGCAAAAGGAAATAGCTTTAACTTTACGATCTCATAATCAACACCAGGATAATGGCCTGCTTCACAGATTTGTACGAACGTGGACAAGAAGTCGTGCGGGTCTTCTTGAGCAGTGCCATGGAAAGAGCTATTTTGGACTAGTGCAACTACTCCATTTTTAAGGTCGAAATTTACTCCCCCATATCGGGTGGACGAATAGGTCTATGTCCCTCGAGAAAATCTTGATTAAGATATGGGGTGTAAGGGTCCCGGTTCAACCGATTAAGCCGGTTTTGGCGGAATTGTTGAAGTTGTTGATTTATGCCGGCTTGCCGATTCTCGTCGTTGCCGCAGCTTGCATTTGTTGAAGGAGTAAATTTAATCGAGCTTGGGGATCGGGATTTGGAATTGGTGGATCTTGATCCGCCATTTTGTCCAAATCGTGGAGAAGCCTTCTTCTAAGGATAGATCGTTCGTGCTCGGGATCAAAGATCGAAGTCCCTTCTTACTTCTCGTTTGCATAAACCAGAAGAAAGGAAATGGAAGAAATCAACCCTTTGGGGTTGATTAGAACAGGTTTAGAAAAGGTTTGATGGTTTAGAGGGAGAAAAGAAAAGAGAATAAAAGAGAAGAAAAGAGAAGAAAGAAAAGAAGTGATGATTTGAGAGACTGAACTGGCGTCCAGTATGAATGGACGTTCGTTCAGAACTGAACGCTCGTTCAGATGAATGAACGTTCGTTCAGAAGACAGAATTGAGGTGGACGGGCGTTCAAGTTATCGAACGCTCGTTCAGCTACGAAAACCTAAAAAACTAGAAAAACACTAAGACGGGAAAAAAAACGTGTTGAAATCTTCTAGGGCCAAAATGGAGGGGAAAACAGTGGATTTTGACCTTGAAAACGCACTGAACGGCCTACGGCCGTTCACCACGTCGTCGGCGGCGGAACGAGCTTTCCGAATTGGGGTCCTGCGTTCCAAACGGACACTCGAGCCGAAAGTTACGGCCAAAATACTACTGCGTGCTAAAAACGACCCTTTTGACTCAGAAAATTATCCTAAATAGAATCCGACAACCGTTACCGACTCCCCGGCAACGGCGCCAAAAACTTGTTCGGTAAAAATGAGTTTTACAATTTATAACCGAAACACCCCAAGTATAAGGATCGTAGTATAGGGTGTTAACGGGTCGTCCTAAGGGAGTGGAATGTTTATCGGATTCAAATATAAATCTATATCAATTATGTCACAATTATCTATCTAAACTAAAGCTGAAACTAACTAAAACCTAAACCTAAGAATTAAAACTAAAACAAGAGTAAAAACAAGCAAGAAAAATAAGAAAACAAGAAAGCGGACGAGCGTTCACTTTGGTGAACGAGCGTCTGAAAACGGAATCTAACGGACGGGCGTCTGCTATTGCGGACGAGCGTCCAACTACGAACTGAAACAGAAACGTGCAGAAAACTTGCAGGAAACTAGGGTTTATAAAACTAGAACTTAACTAAACTTAATCTAAACGATTTAATTAAAACAATTAAAGGAAAACACAGCAAGGCGACTAGATTCCACCTATCAACCAACAATCCCAACTAGATGGTGATTAAAAAGACATAGTTTTTAGTAGTGATTTATTCACGAATTCAATTAAATATCTTCAATCAAATTCTAGGGTTTCGTTTATCTTTTCAAATAAACTAAACATGCAATCAAAACGAAATCACGAGGTTGTTTCCAAACTCTTACTCAACTAATCATGCATAATCTCTTACAACACGAATAATTGCATCACTTGAACGAAATAAAACTTAAACCAATATATTTTCATACATAGATCCAAGCATATAGATATAGATAAATCGTTTCATCAAATCGTTAATTCCAACAAAACATGATCAATACAAAACAGCATCCAAAGTGATGAAAAACTATAAATTAAACTCACTAACATAAAGCATCGAACTCTCTAGTTGGTTGTGTTGTTGATAGGCTTCCTCCGTCGACTCACTGCAAGGCTTTTAGCCAACAATCATGTTGAAGATGATTGTTGGGTTGGAGAAGTTCATCTCTGTGTAAAAAGGCTTGTGGCCGCAGCTTTTTGGTGTGAAAGTGCGATCTCAATTATGTGGTATGAATTAGGGTTGGGGCCGCCGCTTTATTTATAGGAATAAGAGGCGGTTAGGGTTAAGTCGGCACCGGACGCTCGTCCGCTTATATGGACGCCCGTCCATGATGCCTTAGACGCTATCAAGACGCTCATCCAGATTCCGTCCAAACTCTCTGTTCAACTTTTCTTCTCTAGACGCTCGTCCGAATTACAAGACGCCCGTCCATATTGGACGCTGCATGGACGCTCGTCTGGATTGATGCAGAACGGATTCCTTGATATTTCCATCTTTATCTTGATTGATTTCTTCAAGCCAATTCCGACTCTATCTTGAATAATTCGACTTGAGCTTCATTTATCCTCTTTATGCACTCGAAAATCAACACCTACATGATAAATAAACAATGCAAAAATGTAATAAAATCCAAATAATAATAATTCCATTAAATCAACACTTAAAATCATCAATTTTGCATACAACCCTCTTAAAATCATCTTTATTAAATAATTACACTTAAACCCTTAATTCTCATGTAAATTACGCAAATGTGGGGAAAATAATAATGAAATAAACCCTTAATAATCATATAAATATGGCCTTAACAATGGCTGTTAACACGAAATTGAAGAAAGGTCAAGCAGTGAATGGTCATGTTCTAAATATGATCAGTTACTTCAATGACGCCGGTATTCATGGATCAATGTTCGATGAAGCAACTCAAGTGTCGATGATTTTGGAATCGTTGACTCCTGAGTTTATCCCGTTCAAAACTCGATTCGATGGGCAAACATGAGTTGACCATGACACAGATGCTTAATGAACTGACTATCTACGAGGGCCTACAATCAAAAGATAAGGTCCAAGTAGGGGATAAGAAGGCTGAAGCCAATATGGCCGAAGCTAAGCCATCAAACAAGCCTAAGGCCAAACCAAAGAAGAAGGGTAGTGTTGCACCTGTGCCCAAGCAAATAAAGAAAAAGAAAGCCAAGAAAGTTGATGAGGCCAAGCCTAAGGGCAAATGCTTTTACTGTAAGGAGGTAGGACATTGGAAACGCCATTGTCCGGACTATCTTCGTGATGTAAAGGATGGCAAAGTCAAGGCTGTCACTGGGAAAGATAAGAAAGGTAATTCGGAATTACTATTCTTGGAATCTTTTAATGTAGCTAAAGATGTGTCCACTTGGATTCTTGATACCGGAGCTACTAACCATGTATGTTCTTCATTGCGATTCTTAGTTCGTACGAGGAGTGGAAGAGGGTTCTCAAGTGATGCGAGTAGGCACTTTGGGCGCTCATTTCGGCTAAAGCGATGGGAGCCGTGGACTTACATTTTAATAATAGAATTTTACATTTAGAGAATGTTTATTTTATTCCGAATTTCGGGAGAAATTTAATTTCTCATTACGCCTTAGTTGAACAATCATTTTCTCGTTTCAAATTTGAATGGTGAATTTGTTATTTCGAAGAATGGCTTTGAATTGTGTTCAACTACGAATGAAAACGGTTTATATTTTGTAAGACCACATAAAGCTCCCCTACTTAATACCGAAATGTTTAAAATCGCTCATCAAAGATCCGCTAAAAGGCGAGAAAGTTTCTCAAGTAAAAGAAGATAAAACATACTTGTGGCATCCGAGGCTTGGCCATATTTCCTTGGAAAGACTCAAAAGACTAGAAAAGGTTCATGCCTTAGGTGAGTCATCAGTTGACACACTGCCTGTCTGCGAGTGTTGCCTGGAGGGAAAAATGACTAAGCGTCCCTTCTCATCAAAGGGTAATAGGGCCACGGGAACTCTAGACTTAGTGCATTCAGACCTTTGTGGTCCGATGAACGTACAAGCTAGAGGCGGATACGAGTACTTTGTGACTTTCATTGATGACTACTCGAGATTCGGTTATGTTTATCTCGCTTGCATAAGAAGTCCGAGGCTTTTGGTAAGTTCAAGGAGTTCCAAGCAGAAGCCGAAAGGCAACTAGGCAAGTCATTGAAATGCCTTCGCTTGGATCGTGGAGGTGAGTATTTAGATACTGAGTACACTGACTACTTGGCAGAAAAAGGAATTTGTTTCCAACGTTCAGCGCCTTGGACACCTCAGCAAAACGGAGTTGCTGAGAGGAGAAACAGGACATTGATTAACATGGTTAGATCAATGATGAGCTACGCCTCACTACCTATATCCTTTTGGGGTTATGCTTTAGAAGCAGCGGTCTACATTTTGAATGCAGTACCGTCAAAGTCTGTCGAAAAGACACCCGTAGAGATGTGGTCCGGACGTCGCGAAAGCATTCGTCACTTCCGTATATGGGGTTGTCCTGCACATGTGCTGATGGACAAAACTACCAAACTACAATCGCGTACGAAAGTATGTTTGTTTGTAGGCTATCCAAAAGGTACACGTGGTGGTCTATTTTACGATCCGGAAGATAACAAAGTGCTAGTCTTGACTAACGCAACGTTTTTGGAGGAATTAAAATTGTACGATCCGGTCTATTTTATGATCCGGAAGACCACAGACCTCGAAGTAAAAATATACTAGAGGAATTACTCTCTGATGACGTCAGGCCTATTGTGGCTGTTGATGTTCCTGTAAACAACACTACTAATACAACAGTCACTTCCGACATTCCTGTTCCACCTAGACGTACTGCGAGAGTGGTTCGGCCACCGGCTCGGTACGGCATGGATTTAGAGACGAACGTAGTCGCCTCTGATGGGGTGGAAGATGATCCTCCGACCTATAAGAAGGCCATATTGGATCACGATAAGGATAAATGGATTGACGTAATGAATCAAGAGATGGAGTCTATGTACTCTAACTCAGTCTAGAAACTTGTAGAACTTCCTCAGGGTGAAAGGCCCATTGGATGTAAATGGCTCTACAAGCGAAAGAGAGGAGTAGATGGGAAGGTCAAAACCTTCAAAGCACGGCTGGTAGCCAAAGGTTACACACAGCGAGAGAGTATAGACTATGAGGAAACCTTCTCACATGTGGCTATGATGAAAACCATCCGCATCCTCCTTTCGATTGCTGTATGTCTGGATTATGAAATCTGGAAAATGGATGTTAAGACAGCGTTTCTAAACGGCTTTCTCTACGAGGAAATCTATATGCAGCAACCAGAAGGATTCATTGAAGATGGTCGAGAGTACATGGTGTGCAAGTTGCTCAGATCCATTTATGGGTTGAAGCAAGCATCTCGTTCCTGGTATCATAGATTCGATCACACGATCAAGTCTTATGATTTCGAACAACACTTTGCTGAATCTTGTGTGTACAAGAAGGTTATCAAAGATAGTATTGTATTTCTAGTGTTGTACGTTGATGACATACTCCGAATTGGCAACAATAAGGGGATGATGTCCGACGTGAAAATTTGGTTGACCACGCAATTCCAAATGAAGGATTTGGGAGAAGCGAGTTATGTTCGGGGATCCAAATTATAAGGGATCGCAAGAACAGGATGTTAGCTCTGTCCCAAGCAACTTATATAGATAAGGTGCTGGCACGCTTCAGTATGGAGAATGCCAAGAAGGGT
This sequence comes from Gentiana straminea, assembly GCA_036785695.1. Lineage (NCBI taxonomy): Eukaryota > Viridiplantae > Streptophyta > Magnoliopsida > Gentianales > Gentianaceae > Gentiana > Gentiana straminea. The sequence goes on along the minus strand of JAVUPR010000448.1, from coordinate 1,068,570 downwards.
TTTCTACCAACCCGTCACGGCGTTTACCTCTCTAAGACTCAGGGGCCTCAAACTCCTGAAGAGATTGAAGCTATGGGAAGAGTACCATATGCCTTGGCTGTTGGTAGTCTTATGTATGCTATGAGGTGTACGAGACCTGATATTTGTTACGGCGTTGGATTAGTCAGCCGTTTTCAGTAAAATCCAGGGCAACCGCACTGGACAGCAGTAAAGAATCTCATCAAATATTTGAAGAGAACCAGAAATTATATGCTCGTCTATTCGAGTGGGAGTTTGGAGTTAGCGGGGTACACCGATTCTGACTTTCAGTCAGACAGAGATGATTCTAAATCAACCTCTGGTTCAGTGTTTACGTTTGGTGGCGGTGCAATAGAATGGAGAAGCCAAAAGCAATCCAGCACAGCCGATTCAACAATGGAAGCTGAGTTCATAGCGGCCTCCGAGGCAGCTAAAGAAGCAGTTTGGTTAAGAAAGTTCATCAGCGGATTAGGCGTTGTCCCGAATGCTGAAGATCCTATTACTCTCTATTGTGATAACAATGGGGCCATTGCCAACTCTAGGGAACCTCGAAAGCACAGTAAGTCGAAGCATATAGAGAGGAAATACTGGGTGATCAACGATTTTGACGATAGAGGGGACATTTCCGTCCGAAAAATCGCCTCCGCCGATAATCCTGCTGATCCATTCACCAAGACACTGTCGATTGAAGCTTTTAGTCGGCACTTGGAGACTATAGGTATTAGAGACATGTCTCATTTTCTTTAGAGCAAGTGGGAGTGATAGTTTGCTGTATTTTAAATAATAGGGTGTGCTCTAAAACAATTAATCACATGCTTTCGTGCAAGTGGGAGATTGTTAGGTGTCATGCCCGAAAGACAATTTTGTAATTGTTTTATTTAATAAATGAAATGATATTATTATTCATATTTATTATTCTCATATTCACCGATGTGACAATAGTATTTACACTACAGAAAACCCTAAAGTATATCGTTTATGTAATCACTTAACTCAGTGTATGGGATATACACGGGAGGATTGTGTTAGTGAAGATGTACTTAAAATACAATTAGCCCGTAGTGAAGTTAATCGAGAGTATCGGGTCTCTCCTTTAACGTGCTATTAATGCGCCCGAACACAATAGGTGTGATTGTCTTATCCGGACTTTCGGTTAAGAGAACCTAGTGGGGCATTTTTATATGATAGATATATCATATAGGGCTGGACCGATTTGATTAGAGTTCACTATATAATTCCGTAATCGAGAAGTCTTATCGAATCAATCGATGATCATATTTATGGATATATCTTAATCCTGAGGTGATCACAATCAACTGCTTGAATCAGTATGAGGTTTGACTTGACGGTTAAGGATTACACTGAGTCTGTGATCTGAATTACCCCATCTTGGCATTATACTGGATTGAGTGAGTAGTCTGTGTTATCACAGATACGGAATCCATTCCTTCCATTTATGGAAGTAGATAGACAGTTCCCTTATTTGTTAATACTAGAAATTGATCGATCGTACGAGTTCATATTACACTGTTAGCTACCAGTGAGTTGTATGAATTAATTGATCACTATGGGGTTAATTGTAAATAAGGATAAGAGAATCTAAAAAGGGTTAACGGTAACTTCCCGATTTAGAATGAACAGTCTATGGAGGATTAATCCATATGTAATGATTATATCAATGGACGCATATTATCATTCTCGTGAGGAGATAAATATAATCTCATAATCGGAGGAGTGCAGTCACGGGATTATGGTGGCATATTCCTGTGATTGATTTATCGAATATAATTATTCTGTTCGTAAGATAATTATTTATTTGATTTATCGGAGCCGCTGATTATTAGTTCATGGTCCCCGACGTGCCTCCAATATAGCATAGCTATTCTCGGACGTCGAATCCTAATAATATTGATTAGTTCTTATTAGAATTTAATTAAAACGATATGTGAATTAATTGTTTAGTGGACTATTAAATTAGTTGGGCTAAATAATTAAATATATGAAAAAGACATTTTTCATAATCTTGGCCCAATTTGGTTTGTATGGCCGAAAATTATTGTGACTAGGTCACAAGGACTAAATTTTCGGCCAAAGGTGTATTATGGAGCAAGAAATTAGTTTTCTTGTGATTAATAAGACATGTGCACAAAATATTTATTGGATAAATATTTATGGTAAAAAATAAAGATAATTATTATTCTAGATTTGTTCTAGAATATTTTGGGATTATCTTTTATTTATTGGATTTATTTATTTGCAAAATAAAAATCCTTGGAGGACAAGGATTACTCTCCTACATAAAGAGAGTTCTCCCAAGCCTAAAACACAACACAAATTTCGACTTCTATCTCTTAGAGAGAAGAAGGAAAATTTTCGGCCAAGGGTGAGAGAGGGAAAATCTTGGAGGTTTTCCGGGTAGCATATCGGAAGGATTCGAGACGAGGATTTCCTTCCACCGTGAGTTGCTTGGATCACACGTGCGGAAGATCGTGGTGCTCTTCACACCATCTTTTGTTTGAGGTTCTTCTACTTGGATTTTGAGATCCAAGAGGTATGATCTACAACCCCCTTGTAGAGTAGATCTAGTTATTTTATTACATGTAATTTATAGATCTAGATCCTTAAATCGCTTCCGTTGTGGATGATATTACTAACAAGATCAACTGTGTGGATTCTGTGGAGAAGTCCGGTACATGTACATCTTGGCATTGATGAATGCATCTGGTACAAGTACATCTGATTATGAAAACTAAATGACTATGCATGAGAGTTCAAGTCAAGGCGGAGATTTGTTAGTTAAGTGACTTGATCTTTAAACTGATGAATAAACTGGTGGAACGAATCTGTGAAACTGAGCTGAGAATGATGGTCATCTTAGTAAGTGTATTCCGTTCTGTGAAAGTCAATTTTTATGAAGTGCCAACTGAGTTTTTTCTGAAGTCATCTTTCTGTTTTGTCTGCTGAGTTTTGCTGAGTACAACTACGTTCTACATCTGATCAGTTGGTTACAAGTATAGGAAGGTCAGCTGAAGCTGAATTTCATCTGGTGGATAACAACTAGAGCTGGGGTCTGATGGGAGTCAACTTTACGTGACTCCGGTGCATTGTTTATCCCCGTTCACCATACTTTCAACACATTTTTGGGTGATTTAGACCGTTTTCGGGGTATTATCGTGAGCTTATGGCACGGGGAGTGAATCCGTTACTTTGATGGATTGCTACCCCTTTTTTATTGATATTAACCCCATTCCCGAGCACTTTTACCCTCCGGAATTGTTTGGATGTTTTTGGTTGTTTATGATGTTGAAGGGAATTAGTGTCTCGAGGACCCGGAAGGCAATGATTTATGGTGAAAAGTATGATTGAGGCAAGAGAAGAGATCAAAGGAAGAAAAGTTGAAGTTTTGGGGCAACAGGGGTTCAAACGCACGTTTGAACCTCCCAAACGTGCGTTTCAGTAGCTACAATATTGATCAGAGTTCAACCTTTCTAAACGCACGTTTCAACTTGCCCTAAACGCGCGTTCCAAGTCCTTCAAACAAGCGTTTGAACCCTTCCAAACGTGCGTTCTAGATGAAAATCAGCCAAGAACCTGCCTAGAAATGATGCGAAACGCGCGTTTCAACTATGCGAAACGCGCGTTTGAAGATTTGAAACGCCGGTCCCAGCCCCCCAAACGTGCGTTTGAGGCCGAATTCCTGCAAATTTTCCCTCACCTTTAAATACCCCCCTTAGACTAATTCTTGAGGAACAACCATTCTCTTTGCAAAACCTACCCATTTCTTAGCTCGAATTTTGTAATAGCTTAGAATACACTCTTTTAGCTTAAATCAACACTATCTTAGCTTAATCTTTCTATTTCTTAGCTTAGATTTCTACTTCAAACACTAAGAGACCATCTTTTAATTAGTTTGCTATTTTGTACTTTTGGATCTAAATTTCGAGTTTCTGGAACTTAATGGTATATTTCTTCTTCCTTTCACTTGTTATGTCTTTAATTTACTGTTTCTTCTTTGTTTTAACTAGAATAATGAGTAGATAATCCCTTTTCATAGTCGAATAATGTGAAATTTGGTGAAATCACCCTTTTGGGTGATGAAATTGGGAGTGGGTAGTGCTTTTTCTTGTTGTATCTTGCATGTTTCACGTCTTAGAACTTGTTATAACAGATTTGGACTAGATTGATCACCTAGGTCAAAATCACACACCTCACTCTAAAGAGTTTTTCAGATAGAGAGATGTGGGAAAAGAGGTTCTAAGATCACGGCGTAGACTCGGTTTAGTTGTTAAACCGAGCCCAAAGTGAGGTCACTCGTTTTCACGTTTAAGCGGCTCTAGTGCATAACATGTTTTGTTAGTGAATCTTCTATAGGGAAGGGTAGTTAGCATGGCATAAGGTGTTAGGAGAGAGTTGTTCAGACCTTAGCACCGGGATTAGGAGTTTGCACCCGTGAAATTGAATGCGAGAGTTCGTTTGTTATAATGCACACTCCCGGTTTTGTCTATCCTTGGGGTTGAAACTAGCTATTTTGATCATGGTTCGGCTATGTTCCTTAATCTATCTTTAAAACTTAGTAGTTTAATTTTCTTTCTTTCTTCTCTAGCTTTAGACTCGTTAGTATAAATCACTTTAGTGTCGTTGTAGTAAACAAGCACTTTAAAAAGATTGATCACCTAGACTAAGTAACACGTTCACTTTGGTACACTTTTCCCTTGGGTTCGACCTCGTACTCCTGTAGCTATGCTAGCAATCGACCCGGTACACTGCCGGTTAGAGAGTTAGTTTACCCACGGTTTCGAGTCCTTATAAATTGTTTTTGTTGGGGTAATTTTTAGCTCAATCAAAATGGTGCCGTTGCCGGGGAAATGTTTGCTATTTGTGATATCTTGCAAGTGAACCGAAGGCTTGGGCCTAGGTTTTATTTTACTGTTTTCTTGTTGTTTGCTTTTTGTTGTGCATGTCCCGGAGATCTCAGACACCACTCGAGCCATACATAGACGGGATTGAGGCTTACGCAAGGCGTAGAAATAGTCAAAGAAGAAGAGGTTATCAAGTAGAGGAATCGATTCCGGTCTTTGAAGAAAGTAGTTTGGGTGAGTTGGAAGAAGGATCCGGTATGGCACAAAACGAGGCACAAGGCTTGGAAGGAAATTTGGGGGGCAATAATGGAATCCCGAATCAAAACCCGTCTCTTGTCAATAACAATGCACAAGGAGGTGGGAATAACCAAGGAAATAACTATGTGAATGCGAATGGGCCAGTACCACACAATGATCAACATGAGGCCCAGGGGAATCAAATAGATCCCCTTGTTATGCTACATTTCAATGCATGGATGTTGAATCAATTTCAACAGAACCAAAATCAAGCTCACAATCAAGGTGCAAATGCAATGCCTAATTGGTTTAACGGTCAACAAGAGAAAAATCAAGGCGGTTTGACTTGTAGAGACTTTGTGATGGCACCCACGGTAACCATGGGGCATAGTCCAATTCGAATGCCACCGGTGGCCGCCAACAATTTGGAGTTGAATAGAAATATTATTCATTTGTTGGGAGACAATGATATATTCAAGGGGACCGCCATGGAAAACCCTCACTTGTTTATTGATCACTTTCTCCAAATAGTCAACTCAACGAAGATCAATGGAGTGAGTGAGGAAGCGGTTAAACTTATGCTTTTTCCGTTCGCCTTGAAAGAGCAAGCTAAGCGGTGGTATGATTCGTTGCCTAATGATTCCTTGCACACTTGGAAGGACGTGGTTATGACATTTCTATTCAAGTATTACCCACCATCAAAGACATTGGACATGAAAGAGGCTATTAACTTGTTTAATGCCTATGAAGGAGAAGAATTGTATGAGTCCTAGGATAGATTTAAAGCGTTATTGAGAGAGTGCCCGGGGCACGGCTTGCGACCTTTTGAGGTAGTTCATGCATTTTTCCGAGGGTTGGAGCCGATGCACCAAGGGACCTTGCATGCTTCGTGTAAGGGGGATATTATGAGGATGGTACCGGAGGTGGCTATGAATCAAATCGAGAAAATTGCCGAGACCTCAAAGCAATATGTGTCTTCAAGTAGAAAAGGGCCAAGGAGTAAAAAGCCGGGATTGGTTGAAGTAAAGGAAGTGGAGACAAATGAACAATGTCAAGCTAAGATGCAAACGATGGAGAAAAGGTTGGAGAACCTTGAAAGAGAAAATGAAAAGGCAAGGCTTTGCCAAATATGTGGAGGCCAACATTCGGCTAAGGATTGTGGGTGACACACAAATCTCAAAATATGTCATATCCACGATCCTCAATGCAAGGACAAGCTAGTTTTTCGTCACAAGATAGTCCAACCGATCTAGCCAAGAAAATGATGAACATGTATGCCATGGGGCAACTGAGTGCGGGGCACTTGGGCTACAATCCGGTTACGAATCAATTTCAAAGCGCCGAACAAGGCCAACAAAATGAGCAACCGGTTGTGGATAATTCTCAATGTTATGAGGTGAATTATGTGGGGCAAAGTCAAGATGGTAATTATGATTAACAAAGTGATGGTTCTTGGAGAAATAATAATCAAGGTTGGGATCAAAACCATCAAGGGCAGAATTGGAACCGGTATTTTGACCAAGGCCAGAACCAAGCTTATAGGAAAAATCAAAGTTCATTTTATCAAGCGCCTAACCAACAAGCCCAGTACTATTCTGAACAATCTCAACATCAACAACAATGGGGTACTTACCAAGAAACTCCTCCACCACTTGCTCCCATTCCTCAAAAGAGTGCAACCGATGTCATATTGGAGCAAATGAACAAATACTTTGCGGAGATAAAAAAGGACATGGTTGAGATGAACTTCAAACACGGGTCCGCCATTCGGAATCTCGAAACACACATGGGGCAAATCACCGATAATGCCATGGTGAACTTGAAAGGAGGCTTACCGAGCGACATGGAAAATAATCCCCAAAATGTGAAGGCCCTATTTTTGAGAAGTGGTAAAGAGGTGTGTGTTGACAATGCTCGAGGAGAAAGGACTCAAAATCTGTCAAAGAGAGAAAGGCATATTGATGAAGATGATGATTTCTATAAGCCGGTTGAGGAAGAAGACTTGGAAAAAGGAAATATTGAGACAGAGTTGGAAGCAATGAGAAGAGAATTGAAGGCCGTAAATGAAGAGTTGGCGAATGCAAAGAAAGAGAAATTGACAGACAAGGAGAAGGAGTTTGTGGCAATTGACATTGAAGAATAGGAACCGAGTAAAGCAATGGAGAAGAAGGGCACAAGTGAGAACGCACCTCCATGCGTGAAAGGTAAGAAAGGTATATTCCCGCCTCCCTCTCCCGATTTTGATTTAAGTACTTTACCCTACCCACCTAAAGGTCATAGACAAAGTCATTTGAACCAAGCTCAGAACCGTTTCATTGAAATTTTGCGTAAAATTGACTTGACCATTCCCTTTCTTGAAGTACTTGCAAACATGCCTGCTTATTGTAAAGTCTTAAAAGGCTTGTTAAATGATAAGATTAAAATGGAAGGTTTGGTATGTTTGAATGAAGAATGTTCAGCGATTTTTGATAGTAAGATACCCCCGAAAATGAGAGATCGAGGTGGGTTCACCATCCCTATTACTATTGCCGATACTGTGATTGAAAATGTGTTGTGTGACTTAGGAGCTTCTGTGAGCTTAATGCCTAGGGCCTTGTATGAAAAGTTAGGGTTGGCTGAGCTAGAACCCACGGGGATGACCTTACAAATGGCGGATAGGTCGGTTAGGACACCTATGGGGGTAGCGGAGGATGTTCTTGTGCAAATAGATAAATTTACCTTTCCCGTAGATTTTGTCGTCTTAGACATGGCGATGGATTCTAAGACCTCGGTTTTGCTTGGCCGTCCTTTCTTGACTACGAGTGATGCTAGCATAGATGTGAAGAGTGGTGATATTACTTTTCATGTGGGTAAGGAGAGCGTGACATTGAATGTTTATAAGTCTAAATCTCTTGCTTGTCATTCTGTCGAATCTACTTTTGCTTGTGTTGTTGCTACCATTAACCCACAGGTTGATAAGGAGTTAACTGTAGAAGACACGGTGGATGCACAAAAGGTCGTTGATGGAGTGAAGATCAAGACCAAGGATAAACCGGGATCGCCCGTCTCACCATCATTGCCTCATCCGGACCATAAGCCACTCGTCATAGACCCGGTAATTGGATTTAAAGTCAAGTTGAAGAAAAAGGGAACCCTAAGCAAAGGGCACCTTAAAGAGAAACCGGAGCAGGAACCAGAAAAGAAAATATTGAGTGTTTGGCAAGAGGTAACTTCACGAGCTAGAAGAGGTACCCCATGTGTTAACTCCATACTTTTAAAACCCCCTCGCGGTGTCTCTCATGAATATACTTATAATTGATATGCTATGTGTTAGGGTGGTTTGTGATGCTTTGTGGTTCGGGTCGTTGTTTTGATTCTTTTGTGGTATGAGTCTGTTTGGTGCCATTACGTCGATTCTAACGACGTTAAACAAAGCACTTCTACCTTTTCTCGCCTGTGCCAATAGTATAACTTTGGAAAAATTGGCACCGTATAAGTCATCTTGTCGAGCCAACGACGTAAAACAAAGGCGCTTGGGGGAGGCAACCCACATTTTTGGTAGTAACAATTTGTTTGGAGTGGTCTTTGGGTGCAAGAGGGGAGAGTTTGGCTTAAAAGAGAGGTTGGGGTGAGAATTTCCTTTTGGTTCTAGCTTTTGTACATAGACGGGGATGTTTTTATGTGAGCCTCTGTGGCCTTATTTTATGCGTGGATGCTCTGTGTTTCTTTTGATTATCTTTACATCCAGTGCAATTCCCGTCTAGTATGGTTGATATGCTTTGATACTTTGTTTGTGTTATGGCTTCTATTTTTATATATCTCGTATCTATCACCATCTTTTGGCACGTGGATTTTTCCCGTTCATGTGTTTTCCTTGGTTTTTGTTTCTATGGTTTTAGATACTCGAGATGGAGCTTACTAGAAGATGTCACGTGGGCTACGAGTGCGCCTTTCTGCCGGGTTTTGGTCAAACAGCTAAGTCTTTTACTCTTTTTATCTCTCACAGGCTGAGGACAGTGTTTCGTTTATGTGTGGGGTGGGAGACTTAGCCGTTTTCTTGTTTTTGTTGTTAAATGTGCTATATATGTGGTATGCTTAGCCTATGACCGGGCTCGAGTCGATTTTGGGCAATTTTTAAAAAAATTCAAGGGTTTTTAGCACCGTGTTGTGTGTGTTATTTTCACATTCGAGTGGTGACCAGCTTAGTAGGGACCCCGAACGTGTACACTGTGGTTTGATATTATCTTGAGAATGGAGATTATTAATTTCACGTAAGCTACACTTTGTGCATAATTTGATTATTACCACTTCTTATACCACTAGTCTCGAGACGAAATAGAGAGGTTCACCTAAGTAGGACACGGGATGACGGTCCTGGACACGGGATGACGGTCCTGGCGTCTCTTTGACCCTACCAAAGCCAAATAAGCCTAATCCCGAGCATTAGACCTTCGTAGCCCCTCTCAGCCTTGATAGAATGGTCTGACCACCGTTCACCTTATAGCCGTTTTGTTACTTAGTCAGAAACCTACCCTTGAGCCTTAAATATGGTCACATTTCCTTCATTTATACCCTACGAGTGGACTTAATCTTTTGTTAGGACACAATTGCTAAGGCAAGTGTGGGGTGGGGGAAATGATGTTTTGATGGGTTGGTGTTTTCTTGGTTTTGAGCTGTAAGGAGAAGAGGAGCTCATTTGGGCCTAGTGTTTGGGTTTGGCCCAAAAAGAAAAGAAAAATCTATATTTCTTCTTCCTTTCAAAAAAAAAAAAAAAAAAACCAAAGTTGAAAATAAAGTAAGAAGTTCTCAATGAATAGAAGTTTGGAGTATATAGAAATAAAAGGGTTGGAATCAAAGTGATGAGCTCAAAAGTTATCTTTAAGGTGTTGGAGTTGGAATAGTGAGATAGGTGCTAATGTATTCGACCTCGCCTTATGAAACTTGAAACATAGTTGAATTAGGCAAAGATTTCGGGTATGTTAGTATTCTATGGTTCCCAATGTGTTAAAAATAATCAAAAAGGAGTTTGAGTGGTTTGAGTGGTAGAGATAAGGCGGTACACTTGTTGATTAGGTTCACTCGTACTTATTTTTCTCCAGTTCCCAAAATATCCTTTTCGATTAACCGGAATTACCCTAGCCTAACATTATAACCTATCAAGTCCTACCCGATCGTGTCCAAACTTAGTAACCTTGATTAGTGGAGAGACTAGTGAGTATGAAATAGTTGGTATACTTTTGGTCGGGATTCAAGCCCCGACAATCATTTTGAGCACTTGGCTTTAGCTTAGCACCACACACACTCCATTTTCTTGATAATGTTATAACCGGTGTGTATATTTTCGTGTTTCTTACTTTGTGGTTACATCGAGAGTGTGGATAGTAGCACCTACGTCACAACGTAGAATCCCTTGGTTTGTTTTAAAACGCCTAGTTTACTCGAGGGCGAGCAAAGGCTAAGTGTGGGGTGGTTGATGGGAGTCAACTTAACGTGACTCCGGTGCATTGTTTATCCCCGTTTACCACACTTTCAACACATTTTTGGGTGATTTAGAACGTTTTCAGGGTATTATCGTGAGCTTATGGCACGGGGAGTGAATCCGTTACTTTGATGGATTACTACCCCTTTTTTGTTGATATTAACCCCATTCCCGAGTACTTTTACCCTCCAGAATTGTTTGGATGTTTTTGGTTGTTTATGATGTTGAAGGGTATTAGTGTCTCGAGGACCCGGAAGGTGATGATTTATGGTGAAAAGCATGATCGAGGCAAGAGAAGAGATCAAAGGAAGAAAATTTGAATTTTGGGGCAACAGGGGTTCAAACGCACGTTTGAACCTCCCAAACGTGCGTTTCAGTAGCTACAATATTGATCAGAGTTCAACCTTTCTAAACGCATGTTTCAACTTGCCCTAAACGCGCGTTCCAAGTCCTTCAAACGCACGTTTGAACCCTTCCAAACGTGCGTTCCAGATGAAGATCAGCCAAGAACCTGCCCAGAAATGATGCGAAACGCGCGTTAACTATGCGAAACGCACGTTTCAAGATTTGAAACGCCAGTCCCAGCCCCCCAAACGTGCGTTTGAGGCCGAATTCCTGCAAATTTTCCCTCACCTATAAATACCCCCCTTAGACTAATTCTTGAGGAACAACCATTCTCTTAGCAAAACCCTACCCATTTCTTAGCTCGAATTTTGTAATAGCTTAGAATACACTCTTTTAGCTTAAATCAACACTATCTTAGCTTAATATTTCCATTTCTTAGCTTAGATTTCTACTTCAAACATTAAGAGACCATCTTTTAATTAGTTTGCTATTGTGTACTTTTGGATCTAAATTTCGAGTTTCTGCAAATTAATGGTATATTTCTTCTTCCTTTCACTTGTTATGTCTTTAATTTACTGTTTCTTCTTTGTTTTAACTAGCATAATGAGTAGCTAATCCCTTTTCATAGTCGAATCATGTGAAATTTGGTGAAATCACCCTTTTGGGTGATGAAATTGGGAGTGGGTAGTGCTTTTTCTTGTTGTATCTTGTATGTTTCACGTCTTAGAACTTGTTATAACGATTTGGACTAGATTGATCACCTAGGTCAAAATCACACACCTCACTCTAAAGAGTTGTTCAGATAGAGAGATGTGGGAAAATGGGTTCTAAGATCACGGCGTAGACTCGGTTTAGTTGTTAAACCGAGCCCAAAGTGAGGTCACTCGTTTTCACTTTTAAGCGGCTCTAGTGCATAACATGTTTTGTTAGTGAATCTCTTTAGGGAAGGGTAGTTAGCATGGCATAAGGTGTTAGGAGAGAGTTGTTCAGACCTTAGCACCGGGATTAGGAGTTTGCACCCGTGAAATTGAATGCGAGAGTTCGTTTGTTATAATGCACACTCCCGGTTTTGTCTATCCTTGGGGTTGAAACTAGCTATTTTGATCATGGTTCGGCTATGTTCCTTAATCTATCTTTAAAACTTAGTAGTTTAATTTTCTTTCTTTCTTCTCTAGCTTTAGACTCGTTAGTATAAATCACTTTAGTGTCGTTGTAGTAAACAAGCACTTTAAAAAGATTGATCGCCTAGACTAAGTAACACGTTCACTTTGGTACTCACAAACACTTTTCCCTTGGGTTCGACGTCGTACTCCTGTAGCTATGCTAGCAATCGATCCGTTACACTGCCGGTTAGAGAGTTAGTTTACCCACGGTTTCGAGTCCTTATAAATTGTTTTTGTTGGGGTAATTTTTAGCTCAATCAGGGTCCACATCTGGGGTATTTATGATAGTTCCGACAAAGATCTTATGGCTGCTAGGGTTAGGGAATCGTGCCTATAAATACTAATGTTGTAATCAATGCAGTGGGCGTCTTTCACAAGTGTTCACGGATTTTATCTAATGAAAACAACAAGTAATAAATTTATAAATCCGGTATTCCCCAAGTGTAGGGATCGTAGTATAGCGATTAATACCGGAGTCGATCTCAGGGAATCGAGGTTGTTTAATCTAGTTCTTATTAATTCTTCTCAAAATTGTCACTACTATTTATTACTAAACCTAAACTAAAACGGAAAATAAACTGGACAGAGGATTGTCAGTCCAAAGCCAGGAAGGAAAGTTACGAACTTAACTAATGAAAATAAAATCTATTCTAAAAACTAAAACGAAAATAAAATTCTAACTAAGCAACGAAGAACAAGGCACAAAGGTTTTCAATTAATTCAATGACGAACAAGCTATGATCCACCTATCTCACAACTCTGAATTTCTACCCTAGATCGTTTAGTAAAGATTTAATAAAGGTTGTGGTTCACCTATCAAAGGTATGAACTTCTACTCTCGTAGATAATTCGCCTATCAGTCTTCTATCTATCGAAATTAAAGATTGACGCTTTCAAAACAAGGTGCAAGATTTGTTCAATCTAGCAACCTAGAAATCTAACCTAGCAACTCTCGTTATTTTTAGGTTAAAAGTCCAAACTTTATTATGGTGATCTAAGTCTAACAACGATTTTCATCAACGTTAAACATCAAATAGAAACCATCTCTCGATATAAATTGCATAGCAAAATAAACACATAATAAAGAAAAAAAACTTTATAAAAACACACAAAAACAAGTCCAAAGTCGAAAGCAAGATGATGTTGAGATGGTTTCACATGCTTGTTCAATCGCCTAGCCTTAGCTCATCGTTGTTATAGAAATTATATAAATAAAAAGAAGAAGAAATTGTGTTTATAGGAGGAAAAAAATCGCAGCAGAGCCGCCCCCAAAGCGGCTGGGGCGGCCAGGGATCGAATTATGGTCGTTAGGGTTGAAAATAACGCGTCCTTATATAGATTTTTAGGTCGGTTTCGCTGAGGCGGTGCCGTGGACGCCCGTCCATAGGGTCTGGACGCCAGTTCAGAAAATTTCTGAACATCATGAATCGACTTTTACCTCTTGGACGCCAGTCCACTAATTCTGGACGCCGGTCACCGAAATTCCATCAATCTGAACCGATCGCGATCTTGGACGCTAGTTCACCCTTTTAGACGCCGCCACCGGACGGAGGGTTCAAACGCTCGTTCACTTCAGTTCTTCATGAAATCTGCACTTCAACTTCAATTCAAATCTTGCATCTTCCTCCCTCTACTTAATCTTCAGTTAAACATCTTTTTAGCTTCCATTTACTCTCCTTTCACGACATGCAAATGTACCTACAAAGCCATAGAAACGTGCAAAATGTAGAACCATATATATAGATAGAAAATCATCGATAAAAACACTTAATAAGCTCGAGTTTGCACTTAGACATCTTCAAACGTCATTCTTTCAATAAATCCATTTAACATGTAATTTTCTATAAAAATTACTAAAATACGAAGGAAATCGCTACAGAATAATATCATATATATCGTAAAAATCACCGTTAACAACAAGTGTGTGAAAATCCTTGCAACTTTGTGCATAATAATATATCTCCTTTTCTGTCCGTGTAGTAGTCAGCACAACGTCGGAAACCACGTTAAATCATTGTGTTCACTTTGCATCTATTTTTATCAATTTCCGCCATTGTTTATGGTTGTATTGCTTCTGTTTTATCTTTCTTAGAGTGCAATTTTCTCATCCGTGTTTTAACAGTTGTGATTCCCGATTGATTATTTGATCGCCGACTGAGGCAATGACCAAAATGGAAAGAGGGTTATGTTTAGAGTGGATAAGGGTATAAATGGAACTATGTCTAAAATTTATAAGGAAAGATAGGTTTGATGGGAAAAGTCGTGCGTATGAGGTATTCTCCATTTTCTCCAGCCGGAATTGGGAGGTTAGGGTTTTCAGCAAACCCAATGGGCCAAACCATATATTAGTAAACCATAAGGAGGGTAAAACCTTCAATTGCCAAAACGTAAGAGGTTAAAGTGTCTTTTCCTCAATAAATATGAAAATACAATATCCAAATTCGCAATATGAATGAAAAATGACACTAAAAATATATATCACAAAAAATTGACTACCAAATTCGTAATAATATAGAGTGACATTGCAAAATAAACGCTATGGTAAAAATGATAATATTGTTGATATTCTTAGAACAAAAAACAAAATAAAATGCGGCATTATCATTAACCAGAAAAGTAATCAAGTTAAGTACATCATGTTGATGGTAGAGTATTTATAGATGATACTCCAGCCAACGGTTACTATATGTTGTAGTTTATTAATGTTGTTACAACATACAAAGCATCTAGAACTAAATCTTTAGATCTGATCATCTTCTTAGCTGGTTTATGAGTAAATTACATATGGTGCAGTTCGTTGTTCATAATTCTACATTTAGATGATTTATCCTCGAAATTGCTATTACTTTGCCGTATTTTGTTGTGATTTGTAGGCAATGGAACTTTAGGCAATGGAAAGATGGATCGGAGTTTCTGAATTAAAGGGTTCGGGTGAGAGAAAGAGGCAAGTGACGAAGAGAAAAATCGGTAGAAGGCCGGCCCAACCACGACAGGAGCAACACGGGTCACGGCCTAGTCCATTGGATGTTAATTGACTTTACAAGCACCGGTTTCAAGTCGGTTATGGTTTAGATTAAGAGTTAGGTCGGCTCTAAGGCTATATGAATTATGTAGCAGTCAAAAATAAAAAGGGAGTCATTTCTTGAGTTGCATTACAATATACTTTTGCAATTGAATTATGTCTCTTATGTGATTTCATGAAGTTTTGAAGTAGTTTCTTTGTGTTCAACGATCCCTCCCCCAATTAACCGTTAGCTTGAGTTGTTTCTGCTAGCCATCATCATCAAAGGTATGAGTTTTATAACCTTTTTTCATAATCTAGGATAGATGACTGATTAACAATTAAATGACGCCTAATCAATTAATCAGTATAACCAACGCACCTTAATTCATAGTATAAACAGATTCGTAACATGTAAACCTAGAATATTGGACATCTCCGCACCAACCGCGGTGACGGACTTTACCGCCGTGGCTGGACAACCAAAAACACTAATTCTGAGGGTTCAGCGCCAGCTACGCCTGATTACCGAGTTTAACCTACGTGTGTCAAATCTGGCCAGTTTGGTATCCGTCTTCGTAATTTAACATGAAGGAACCTTGTTGAAGTGTTAAATTGGACATAGGTAGTTAGATCGCTTAAGAAATGCCAGCCAATCTACGGTGGCTGCTTAGGTGAGGTTTGCAGGTTACACCGGCGTTCCTAGTTGATAAGCATGTTCTAGTTAGTGAAGTTCTAGCCTATCACAGTAGAAATGTGACTGAGCATAGCATTCTACTGCCTTGCAAGAAAGTAGAATCAATTTAAGGAATTTCACCCGTAGGTGTATAGCTAAGAAACACTACAAGAAAAACACTTTTTTTGCTACACTGTTATTTGCCACACAACAAGAAAAAGTGTTGCTAAATACTTACTTTTAGCCACATGAGCATAGCAAAAGAGTCTAATCATGTACTATTAGCTACACTTTTTTTGTGTGTGTGGTAAAAACTAGTGTAGCAATAGAATATTTTTTTTGTAGTGAAAGAATTACGAATCTGATATACTCGGGGATTAATGAAGCCGTTAGTTATATTGTATTGGTTAATACCAATGTTCGAACATTGATCTCCAAGTCAAGTATAGTCTAAATTTCAAAGATTTGACCGACGCATTAATGCGGAAATGATAGGATTTCGTCATATGCATACAAATGGATAAAATCATAAATCTTTTGAGATGCTTTCCATTAATAAAGAAGCTTTATATTCCATATCATCCAACTTCATTTAATATACTTTTAGAAATTAAAGGTTGCTGTTTGCTTTTTTGAGCTTTATGCTTATTGTCGCTACAGGCCTTTTGTGCAACAAACATGTCAATATTATTATTTTAAAATACTACATTCGTCCTATAAAAAGTATCTATTTTATAAAAATGAATTGTCCCATAAAAAATGTATATTTGGAATAACAATGTATCATTTAATGTATTTTTTTCAAACACACGTCTATCACCATTTAATATTTCTATACGCTTTTCATATTCCAAAAAAAAACATTTATTATAAAGCAGGGGTACATATGTCCATTAGTATTTAAAATATAACACATTAATTATTTTCTTAATCTATGTGCATCATAAAAAATGGACAATTTTTATGAGACAGCGGTAGTATTAATATTTTCACGTTTCAAATGTGACACAAATTAGCTTTAACGCACAAACATGTCATTATTATTATTATTATAAATGATCCGGTCAACTGCTTAGATCGTCGTAATCGTTTGGTCTAAATGGACTAACCCGAATTGACAAGACATTTATATCCGGCCAACTGCTTAGACCGTCGTCATCGTTTGGTGTAAATGGGCTAACACGAGTTGACAAGACATTTACACCCCCCACTTATAAGGGACCGGATGATTTCTAGAGGTGGCCCTCACCGTCTCTCAACTTGGGTCTGACGGCGCTAAATGAGTCATAAATGATCCGGTCAACTGCTTAGAACGTCGTTCTCGTTTGGTTTAAAAGGGCTAACCCGAGTTAACAAGATATTTATGTCTCACAAATATATAAGGCCGAGTATTCTATTAATTTACGAGTGCGGGAGTTTACATTAGCAATGACATGTTGTATATCATATTGTGTCTTCTCTAAGCACAAGTGTTGTTTATGCCTTCATTAGCAACAAAAGAATTCTCAACAACATATATTTTGGAGTGATATTTGGGTAGAAGATGTCTCGTAAAAGAAGAAAGTTCCTAGATTCTTTCGGTTAGAAGAGACAAATGAGTGTCATGTGAAGGAGGGGAGAGTGGAAAGAAGGAGCATAGTGAGTGGGTGTGGGACCGGAGGAGGACCATTAATATTAGAGGAAGAGAGGAGGGAGAAACTTCCGCCGTAACATTAGTATATTTGATCTCTTGTTGCACTTGTTTGAATCACTTTTATGGCCGCTTACTTTGAATCACTTGTTTTCTGTTGGTAGGCTTTAAAAAACTCATCATTGATGTCTTGCCTAATCAAAACAACTTAATTCCTTTGAAGACAAAATTTCTTTCCATTAAAGATTAACATTCTCATTTGGAGAGTTTACCTCAATCGAATTCTGACGGGAGTACCTACCCTTAGATTCCTTATTTTGCCTGTATTCCAACAACGAAGAGGAAGAAGCAGCACATATGTTTCTATATTGTGACTTTGCGGTTTCGTCTTAGAAATTCAAGTGGAAAATTCAACAATCCATGTTGGG
Source organism: Gentiana straminea (assembly GCA_036785695.1). Lineage (NCBI taxonomy): Eukaryota > Viridiplantae > Streptophyta > Magnoliopsida > Gentianales > Gentianaceae > Gentiana > Gentiana straminea. The sequence continues at coordinate 1,050,755 of JAVUPR010000448.1, read as the reverse complement.
AGAGATTTCCACACTCTTGAATCTATAAAACGAAATATATACTATAAATAAATATAGTAGCACTTTTACTACTATCAATTGGTTTTAGTATGACGATAAGCGCTTGATTTTTAACATGGTAGCACATTCGAGACGTCGTGAGATCGAACCCTTGGTTGGAACATTAACTAAAAAAAATTGTCTGGTTGGAACATTAATTATAAAAAAAAATCGTGCAAGTGTGGGGCGAGATTGCCCACAATTTAGGGAGGGTGGGTGTCGGGAGAGATTTCCACACTCTTGAATCTATAAAAGAAATAGGGAAAAATGCATTTTACCCCCCTAAACTATAACTTGCGCAAAATTTACAACCTCTATTTGATCTATTTTAAACCCTAAACTATAGTTATGTGCAATTTACAACCTTAAGTAAGGATTGCTCAATTTTCCACCCTAAATTATTGTAATATCCAATTTACAACCTTTATTTTATTTTTAACAATATTTAAATCTCCAACTAAGGGCGAATTTGTCATTGTACTTCACCACTTATCTTCTTTCATATCTCTTTTTTTCTACCTACCCCTGAGATTGAATATAGATCTTCATCAAAATATTTAATATAGATTTTTAATGTACAATGAAGAGAAGAACTGGAAATTGGATCCAGTGCCATATCAACATTTAGAATAATCGTATTTCATTGATTCAACTGAACGGATAGAGTACAAATATATAGGGTTCGCTGACTTACTTAATAAGTCACTACAAGATAATTATGACAATAATAATATTTAAAGTAAATATAATATTCAAACTATATTATCCTCGACACGCCCCCACAATCCCGTGGGAAGTGGCTGAACACGGAGATTGGATTTTAAACTGGAAAAATGAGGCTGAGCCAACGGTTTGGTGAGGACATCAGCTAACTGATCCTTCGAGGAGATAAAAGAGATTCCGAGCTAGCGAGCTACAACTAATTCGTGAACATGGTGGAAGTCGATCTCTATGTGCTTCGTGCGGGCATGAAACACCGGATTGTGAGCAAGATAAGTGGCACCAATATTATCACACCAAAGAGTAGGCGGGGAAGGCAACAGAACTTGCATCTTATGAAGAAGGCTGCAAAGCCACTTCAGTTCGGCGGTGGTGTTAGAAAGAGTCTTGTACTCGGCCTCGGTGCTACTCTTTGAAACCGTCAAGTGTTGCTTACTACGCAACTAATGTGATTGGCACCAAGGAAAATACAATATGCCCCAACTGAACGGCGATTATCACTGTCAGCAGCCCAATCAGAGTCAGAATAAGCTCGGAGCGAAACAGAGGACCGGCGAGAAAAGAAGAGGCCATCAGATATAGTGTGCTTAAGATACCGAAGAATACGTTTAACGGCAGCCCAGTGCGCCTCGGTGGGTGAAGGCATGTACTTACTAACCTTATGGACCGAGAAGGCAATATCAGGTAGAGTGAAACTGAGATACTGTAGACCACCAACAATAGTACGGTAAAGCGACGGATCGGCACAAGTAGGGCCATCATCAAGTGTAAGACGGGTAGAGGCTGACATAGGTGTCTGACAAGGCTTGGCCTTGTCCAGAGAGGCACGCTGTAGAAGCTGAAGAATATATTTGCGCTGAGTGAGAAATAGCCCGTCAGAGGTAGGAAGCACCTCAATGCCAAGAAAATATGATAGAGAACCAAGATCCTTAACCGGAAAGTGCCGACCAAGATAAGAGACAACCTGGTCAACCAGAGAAGATGATGAACCAGTAATAATAATATCATCCACATAAATCAGAATATAAACACGAGCACCATCGCGAGAATAAATATATAATGAGATGTCAGCTTTAGAGCCGACAAAGCCAAACTGAGTCAAGACATCAGTGAAGCGAGAGAACCAAGCACGGGGAGCTTGACGAAGGCCATAAAGGCTGCGGCGAAGACGGCAAACATAATCCGGATAATCAAGGTGAACAAATCCCTGGGGCTGCTGCATATAAACGGGCTCAGATAAATGCCCGTGGAGGAAAGCATTCTGAATATCCACCTGACGAAGAGACCAACCCAATGAAACTGCAAGTGACAAAAGAAGACGAATAGTGACCGGTTTAACGACCGGACTAAATGTGTCGCTGAAATCAACCCCTTCGGCCTAATGAAAACCCTTGGCCACAAGGCGAGCCTTGTGACGCTCAAAACGCCCATCGGCATGACGTTTAGTGCGATAAACCCATTTATTACCAACAATATTCATACGAGGATGCGGAGGAACAAGATCCCAGGTTTGGTTGCGCAACAACGCGTCAATTTCCTCTCTCATAGCAATATGCTAATTCGGATGTTTGAAGGCTTCGGTATAGGAAGAAGGGTCCACGGAGTCGGTAGAAGCAACAAGGGCTTTAGGAAACGGGTAACGGATAAGGTCAGGCCGAGAGATAGGTTTGAGGGAATTGGTTTTGGTTCGAGTAAGCATGGTATGAGCGGGAGCAGGAGGGGAAGGCGACGAGTCGGGAGAGGCCGAGGCGAAAGTGGACGCAGGGGAGGTGGGCGGGGAAGGCTCGGGAGTGGGGGCCGAATATAGTGGGGCCGGGTTGGAGGGAACCGGCATGGGTGGTGGATTTTGTGGAGGTGCTGGCAGGAAGACATGAAGCGGGACTATGAGTGTATCAAGAGTGGGTTTTGAGGGAGAAGGTGTATAGGGGAAGACAGATTCATCAAAAACCACGTGGCGAGCAATGTAGATACGGCCAGAGGCAAGGTCCAGGCATTTATAACCGTGGTGGGAAGGACAATAGCCAAGAAAGATGCAAGTTTTAGAGCGGAAATCAGTCTTGTGATTGTTGTAGGGACGGAGATAGGGCCAGCACACACAACCAAAGACTCGAAGGAATGTATAGTCAGGAGACCGGTGGTGGACCATTTCGTAGAGAGACTTATAATGAAGAACTTTGGTGGGAAGCCGGTTGATAATGTAAGTGGCACTGATAAAGGCGTCCTCTCAATAGGGAAGCGGAAGATTAGATTGGGCAAGAAGAAAGAGACCAACTTCAACAATTTGACGGTGGCGGCGCTCAATGGCACCAACTTGTTCGTGTGTGTGGGGATAGGAAAGGCGATGCCGGATGCCAAGAGAGGTAAGAAGAGTGGAAACGCGACGGTACTCACCACCCCAATCGGTTTGGATGGACTTCAGTTTGGTATTAAACTAACGTTCAATCATAGCAAGAAAGTCAGGAAAGATATTTTCAACATCTGATTTATTCTTCAGGGGATAAAGCCATAGATATTTGGTGAAGTCATCCAGAAAACTGACATAATAACGGGAACCATAAATTGAGGGCTCAGAACAGGGCCCCCAGACATTGGAGTAAATCAGGTCCAATAGGGCAGTAGAGTTAAACTCAGAAGTGTATAAAGGAAGACGGTGACTTTTTGCTAACGACACGGGGCACGGACGGACGGAGATGCCTTAGTAGGAGTGAAGGTGGAAAGGCTTTTTAAGGCTTGACGGAGTACGGAATAAGAACAGTGACCGAGACGCTGATGCCAAGTGATGGAGGAGGTGGTGGAGGAGGCTAGAGCTTGAACATGAGCAGGAGGAGGGTGAAGCGGAGTGGAGAAGTGATATAAGCCAGCTTTTACAAAACCCCTAAGGTGGGTGTGACCGGTGTAATCTTTTACAAGAAAGTAAGACCCATGAAATTCAAAGTACACGGAGTTATCCGAAGCAAATTTATGTATTGATAAGAGATTTCTAGTGATGGAAGGCGTAACAAGAATATGAGATAAATGAAATGACTGGGAAGGGGAATATAAAGAAGAAGATCCGTAATGAGTAATAGGTAAACTTGTACCGTCGCCTACATGCATTTTGTCGGGCCCGGCATAGGGTGCGGATGAGAGGGTGAGATTGCGACGGTCATGAGTGAGATGATGAGTGGCACCAGTATCCGCAATCCAATCAGAACTAGGATGTGTGTATAGAGAAACAGCATATGACTGGGATGTCCGAGGTGGTGGTGACCGAGAAGGCGAGAGGTGAGAGGAACCATAGCGGTAGGGACACATGATGGAGCAATATGGTTGGCCTAATAACAAATTTGACAGGAAACAGGCGCAACAACATGATGGTAGCAACGCCCCCGATCTCGAGAAAAATTCAAACCATAGACACTGTTTCGTCGCGCTTCCATTGAGGGGGAGTATAGGTGGGGGTCGTGGGAGACGTTGATTTGACAAAATTAACACCAAAACGCAGCAGTTTGGTCGTGGCACAATTCAGAAAAATTTAACCGTCCAAATAGAAATTTCACCGTTCATATTTTAGTAAAAGGAGAGATGAACAAGACCTCCAAATTTCATCACGATCGGAAATTGTTTTGATATCTGATCGTTTCAAGAAAGGTTCAGCTGAAACACCAAATTAAATCCCAACAGTTCGGTTTCGGGAATATTCAGAGAAATTGAACCGTCCAAACGTCAATTCCACCGTTCAGATCGTATAAGAACATATTACGAACACACCCTCAAAATTTCAACGCGATCGGAGTTGTTTCAGTGTCCGATCGTTGCCTGAAACTTTCTGCAGAAACACAAAGAAAAAGCTGCGTGTTTTTTTTTTGGAAAAGAAAAGAGTTAGGGCTTATGGAATAATTGACATAACGAGAGAGAGAAAATCGAGATGCTCTGATACCATATCAACATTTAGAATAATCGTATTTAATTGATTCAACCGAACCGAGAGTACGAAAATATATAGGGTTCGCTGACTTAGTTAATAAGTCACTACAAGATAATTATGACAATAATAATATTTAAAGTAAATATAATATTCAAACTATATTATCCTCGACATGCCACGTTGAACCAGAACAAAGAGAATTGATCCTAGCCGGTGTTTAAGATGCAGGAAAGAGCAACTATTGTTCTTTGTTTGGTGGTTGATATTGTGTTGTTTTGATTTTTTAATTTTTTTTTTAACAACTGTTTTCATCTTCATCTTCTTGCTTATGTTCTGAGGCTTAAACTTTACGTGTAGATGCTAAAAGGCAAAAACATGAAAATTAAAACAATGTCTTATTGTGTGTGTGTGCAGAATTGGTTGTTTTACCTGTTAAAGAGGGTAGGGGCTGGGGAGCAGGAGGGAAGTGGCGGTGGTGGAAGAAAATAACCTAGGGGAAGGGAAGATAGGGTGATGAAAGGCAATGACAGATTTGCCCTTGATTGAAGATTTAAAAAATGTTAAAAGTTAATTAAAGGGTGTAAATTAAACATTTCAATAATTTAGGGGGTAAACATGGTTCAAAGTCTCGGTCGAGTCGTCTCCGACTCGGTGGCTACCGGTACAAAATTACATATACATCTCGTAATATGGTGGAATCGGATTCATATCGGTATAAATCGGATAAAAATAGGTAAAAATCGGTAAAAATAGGCAGAATCATACCAATATAACAATAAATCGGTCAAGTTTCACCGATATAACTCCGGGAAGCCTGTTACGTTGGACTTGGAAAGACAACGTTCTTCATTTCCACATGAAAATAGCAGCAGAACTCCTTCCATCTGGGATGTATCAGCTATAATCTCCTTCAAGGGTAGTGCTACTGCCAGAGCTAGTTTGCTCTAGCCAGAGCAGATTTCCAAAATTGTCCTTCTGTAAATATTTAATGCCATTTCACCCCTGCCGCATCTCAGGCTATTAGCGCACAGGCCCCTATATTCTTTCTCTTTCCCCTGAAGCTATGTCATCATATACTTCATTTATTGTTCTTTAATTGATTTTTTTAGGAAATCCTTTTTGTTTTTGTTTTTGAAGTGCGTTCTTTCTATTTTTTTTTTTAAATTATAGAATCTTTCCCGCATAATGTTTATCTATACAAATGAGTAAAAATATATGGATCCATGTAAGAGCATTCGTATTAGATAAAACATTAAAATAGAAAATATGTATTTTATACCGTATAATTAAAGTAAAATTTACAGAATTTGTGTTTTACAAAGAAAAATAGTGTAACAGATGCACATGTATTTTTATATAGATATGAAGAATATGAAACTTTATAATACAAATTTAACACCACACAACGCCAAAAATAGAAAATATGTATTTCATATAATAAGAAAGTTTACACAAATATTTTACAGAGAAAATAGATTACGGATGCACTTGTATTTTTGCATAAATCTAAAGAATTTGAATCTCAATAAAAATCGAAAATATGTAGTTCATACCAAAGAAGTAAAATAAACATACTAAATGCACTTGGATTTTTATATGGATTTGAAGAGTTTGAATATCTATAATACAAATCAACAAGCTTTTCCATAATGAACTTAATGCGGTAACATTCAAAATAACAAGTGGACAGAAGTTTTTTTTCCAAACAATAACTTAGAAAATAGTAATGACAATAATTTTTCCTTTTTTCTTCATTTTTATCCTCAAAAAATTAAATAAGTAGTATACGGCAAATAAAACGAAAAAGAAAGCATACCGTCAATGCCGGTATTTGTTTTAGTCCTTGAATGGATTCATATGTATATAACAAATGGATTGCTCCTTTATACGAGTATAAATTTGTTTCGGCCATTATTATTTGCTCAAATGTGTTTTTATACGGCACTATAAAATTACTTTTAGTACCTCTTTTTAAGAAAAATATCGTAGAAACTATTAGAGTATATATATAATTTTAGCATAGAGACTTGTACATCTCTCATTGTATATTAATATAGGTAGGCTCGACTCGATTCATTGTACTCATACTATATATATTGTAAAACTCAATTGTGAATACACACACATAATTTCCAACTCTATTATGGTATCAGAGCCCTAGTGGTTCCCCTGCATTGCTCCCTCTCCATCGGCGCCCCTCCCCTCCTCCCCTCTCCAGTATCGCCGCCAGCTTCTTCCATTACCGCCGCCCGTTCCTACACTCTCCTCTGGTATTTCCTGTAACCAAATTCTTTTCCTTCCTTTATTTTTTTATTTTTTTTTTTTAATTTTCGTTCCTTTTCCCTATTCTCTTTTTTTTCCGGCGCTTTCTTTCTGGTCTGCAACCTTTTCATTCTTTCTCCTGTTTTCTTTGCTATCCCTCGCACCCCCCCCCCCTCCCCAGCACTCGTAGTTTTTCTTTCCTTTTTTTTTTTTTCCTTCACTCCCCTCCATGGCTGAGTTCACACCAACTGTCTTTAATTCGCCACTCAAACCCCCATCAAGCTTGATGGCACCAATTATAGCATATGGCAACTCCAAATTGAATCCCTCCTTATTGGCTATGGTTTAATCGGTTATGTTGATGGCACCAAGGCCGCCCCGTCCAAAATGATTCGCGGTGAAGGAGCCGCGACCAATACCACCACACCCAACCCCGAATATGAACAAGTGGATGCGGCAAGACAAGTTAATTCTTCACATGCTCATAGCCTCGTGTACCCCCACGTTCTTGTTTTTCTTCGTCGTGCCAATACTTCGTTCGATGCTTGGGATATTCTCAAGAGCACCTATGCCAAAGTATCCCGTGGTCGCATTAGTAGTGTTCGTGAATCCCTCAAATCAATCAAACGAGGTACACAATCGGTTTCTGATTATATGTATGCCATCAAAAACAAAGCCGATGAATTAGCTCTCCTTGATAAACCGATTGATAATGATGAACTGTTGAATTGATTTTTGAAAATATTGGGGCTGAATATCAGGACCTTGCACGAGCGATCCAAGCTCGCGAAACTCCTATTACGTTTGAGGAGCTTCATGAAAAGCTTTTGAATTTTAAGGTCACCCCATCCTCACAGCCTTCGCCATTCAGCCCTCATTCTGCCCATGCAGCCAACTACCCCCGAGGCCCCTCTTATCAATGGCGTCCTCCCAACTCCGGCCGCCCCTACCCATTCCCGCAGCCCCAACCACCGGTCAACCACCCATACCCGACTTCCTCTCCCCATCGGCCCTTCTTCCCAAACACCTCCCCCCCACGGCCTCCCTTTCACACCTCCTACCAACCGCCCATCTTCAATCCCAACAAACCTCGGCAACCCCTCGTCCATATGGTGGAAAATGTCGGTATTGCCAAGCTATGGGGCACTCGGCCAAATTTTGTCCGACTTTACAACACCTACTTGGCCAACTCCCACCTTCAACTCGCAATGCCTATCCGCCAAGACCTCAAGCACATGTGGCAACCTCACCCGATGTGGTCCCTTCTGATGCCAACCACCCCCCTCCCATGCACCCGTGGCTTCTGGACAGCGGTGCCAATACTCACATCACCAATGATTTACAAAACCTCTCTCTTCACGCTCCTTACTTGGGCACATATGATGTTATGGTTGGCGACGGCAATGGTCTAAATATCACGCATACGGGTTCCACCTCTATTCCCTTATCTTTGTCCAAGTCTCTTAATTTAAATGATGTGCTATGTGTGCCCAATATGTCCCGCAATTTACTGTCCATTTCCCAACTTTGTCAATCGCATAATTTATCTGTTGAATTCTTACCCAATGAATTTCTTGTGAAGGATATCCCGACGAAGACAACTCTTCTCCGTGGTCCAGTCAAGAATGGTCTGTATGAGTGGCCGTCTCAGCCTCTTTTAGCTTTTGCTTCCAATAAAGCCACCACGTCGGTCGGCATCATCGCTTGGGCCACCCAAACATCGTTATTTTTAATAAAATTGTTAGTCGATATGCTTTGGAGGCGTCGCCTTCACCGTTTCTCATTGTACTGCTTGCTTAGAAAATAAAAGCCATAAACTCCCTTTTACTGTTTCTACTTTATCCTCTTCCCGTCCACTTGAGGTAGTAATTACTGATCTTTGGACCTCCCCAGTTTTATCTACTGATGGCTACAAGTACTATCTTATTTTAGTGGATCATTTTACTCGTTATATATGGTTTTACCCGCTTACTCGTAAGTCTGATGTGTTTGATACGTTTACTCGCTTTCGTGCTCTCGTTGAAAAATTCTTTGGTCACCCCCTTAAAATACTTTATTCCGACAATGGTGGTGAATTTACTGGTATGCGTGATTACTTAGCCATAAATGGAATCGCCTTTTACACCACACCTCCTCACACCCCTGAACACAATGGGATATCAGAACGACGCCATATGCATATAGTTGAAACTGGTCTTGCTCTTTTGACAACTGCCTCTCTGTCCAATGATTTTTGGCCCTATGCGTTCGCCACTGCTGTCTATCTTATAAACCGTATGCCCACTCCTGTCTTCAACATGCGTTCCCCTTATGAATCAATCTTTCACACTGCCCCAAACTATCAGAAACTCCGTGTCTTTGGATGTCTTTGCTATCCGTGGCTTCGCCCATACACGAGTCACAAACTACAATCCCGCTCCAAACCTTGCATCTTTCTTGGGTATGCTCTCAATCAGCATGCGTATTACTGTTTCGATCCCGCTGCCTCCCGTCTCTACGTCTCTCGGCATGTCAAGTTTGTCGAATCTGTCTTTCCCTCCATCTCCTCCACTCACCCGTCTCCCTCCTCCTACACCCCTCCCGCTGTCTCGGACTGGCTTCCCACTCCGCCCTCCCTCCCCACCACTTCCAACCCACCGCCCGCTACCCCCGCCCTCTCCACCTTCGGCCTCTCCACCTCCTCCTCCACCTCCGCCGCCACCTACTCACCATATGCGTACTCGGGCTCAGAATAACATTCATAAGCCTATCCAAAACCTGAACCTTCATACTCAACTCATCCCTTCGGCTGACTCTGAACCCACCTCCGTTGCTCAAGCTTTAAAAGTGCCACAATGGAGAAATGCAATGCAAGAGGAATACGACGCTTTGATGCGCAATAAAACCTGGGATCTTGTTCCTTATGACTCTAGTCTCAACGTTATTGGTACGAAGTGGATATTTCGATTAAAGCGCAAACCTGATGGATCCATCGATCATTATAAAGCTCGTTTAGTGGCCAAGGGCTTTGCACAACGTCCCGGCGTTGATTATTTTGAAACTTTCAGTCCGGTTGTCAAACCAGCCACTATTCGCCTTGTTCTTACACTTGCTTTAACGCGAGGGGTGGTCTCTCCGCCAATTGGATATTAATAATGCGTTTTTGCGGGGACACTTAAAAGCGATCTATTTGGCTCAACCTGCCGGTTTTGTTGATTCTTCTTGTCCTACTCACGTTTGCGAGTTACATAAGGCAATCTATGGCCTTAAGCAAGCTCCTCGAGCATGGTATGATGAGCTTAAAAGTTTTTTAACGAATGCAACTTCAAAAATTCTCGGGCCGACACATCCTTATTTGTTTATCATCATGCTTTCGATTATCTATGTCCCGGTGTACGTTGACGACATTATTATCACTGGTAATGACTCGACTGCTTTAGAAAATTTCATTACTCGTCTCGGCTCACGGTTTGCACTGAAAGATCTTGGTCTGCTGTCGTATTTTCTTGGGATTGAGGTTACTCATAATTCGGCTGGTCTTTTACTGTCTCAGACGAGGTATATCACTGAACTCCTTCAAAAGTTAAATTTACTGGATGCCAATTCCATGGCTACCCCTCTTCCTGCTGATATATCCGGTTTAAAGGCTAATGCTGGCACACCCGTGGATGATCCTTCAACGTATCGTATGGTTGTTGGTAGTCTCCAGTATCTCACTTACACTCCCCCCGATATTGCCTTTGCGGTCAACAAGTTGTCTCAGTTTATGCACTCGCCCACTGATGTTCATTGGTCTCATGTCAAGCGCTTGCTTCGCTATCTTGCGGGTACGACTACATATGGCATTCAATTCTATCGTGATTCCCCCCCGTTATTACATGCCTTTTCTGATGCTGATTGGGGTGGGGACAAGGACAACTATGCCTCCACAAGTGCACATATAATTTATTTTGGCAAAAATGCTATTACATGGAGTTCAAAGAAACAATCCACGATTGCGCGCTCCACCACCGAAGCTGAGTATCGGGCTGTAGCTGCTGCTACAGCAGAGCTTAGTTGGATTTCATTTCTTCTTCGTGATCTTCAGGTTTCCATAGCTGGGCCACCGGTGATTTATTGTGACAACCTCGGCACTACTCGCCCGCTTGAATCCGGTTTTCCACTCCCGCATGAAACACGTCGCTATTGATTATCATTTTATCCGCGATCAAGTCCAGCGTGGCACATTACGCATTGCTCATGTCAATGCTGGTGATTAATTGGCCGACTGTCTTACGAAGTCTCTCCCTAAGTCCGACTTTCTTCTTCAGCGAGACAAGTTGGGTCTCCTCCCTCGTCCAACTTGAGGGGTGGTATTAGAGTATATATATAATTTTAGCATATAGACTTGTACATCTCTCATTGTATATTAATATAGGTAGGCTCGACTCGATTCATTGTACTCATACTATATATATTGTAAAACTCAATTGTGAATACACACACATAATTTCCAACTCTATTAGAAACGTCACTGTCATTGTCTCTGTTATACACAAAAAAACAATCTTAATGATGCTTCTCCTATAAAAAAATTAACATAAATATGTGATGCCGTGTTTTAATTTTATGTTTCCGTATTGTGGTGCCTGGAGTATTATGGTGATGCAAATAAAATATTTTTTTAGCTTTCACAAGGTATCATCAATTGTCTTAGACTAATCCTTCGAAATACTGTTAGGAATTAAATGTGAGGACCTCTCCCAACAAAGTTTTCTTTATCCAACATGGCTAAACCGGAGACCTCTTGCTTAACTGCCGAGTGATCTTAGAGTCCCTCCCACTATGACCAATTTTTTTTTTCTTTGGTTGATGCAAATAGAATATCTAAATGAATTGTACTGAACTTTAAAGACTATCTTTGGGGGCTGTAAAATGGGTTTAGATTAAAAATCATATTAGTAAAAAGAAAAGAGCCTTTTATATATAACTTAAAAATATTCTTATTTTTAAGATAGTAAAACAATTTCATTTCAGTTTGTCTGATGGAGTCTATGTGATCGTATACAAAAATATTACCAAATTATTTATAAAATATTTTAATTTTTTTTTTAAGGAACAAAATCTTTTAAAAATTTAGTATGTAAATCGTGACATTATAAATAAATAGTAAAAAAGAAAGACTCAATAGTCAGAACATTATTCTAAAAAAAAAATAGTCAGAACATTTAATGAAAAGAAAAAGAAAAAAATGGACGTAGATAATAAAAACAAAAAAGGAATATGTGTACTTTAATTGCCGCATGGAAAAGAGACATTAAATAATACCACAAGGGTATTTACGGAACTCTGCTCTGGCTAGAGCAGAATTGCTCTGGCATTATTGCCAGCCCTCCTTCAATCTGGGCAAACTGTTTGAGCTTCACCGGCTTCTCTCTTTCCTCGAAGCTTGGTCCGACTTGCAGAGAAGGCTGAGAATGAGATAATGCTGACAGCTCATTTTCCCGTTTTAAAAAAAAATAAATAAATAATGATTATCATTTTATTTACTCTTTATTTTTTTATTATAATGATGCTTGGGAAATGAAATCAAGAAAAGGGTTAATGGGTTAATAAACTGTAAATTAGTCCACGATTTTTTCAAAAAAGAAAATGAGTCCACGAGAAAAGTTTGTACACTATATATAATAATTTTATGACCATTAAATCCATACGATGTAATTTTTTGTGTAACATTTAAATTTATGTCTCCAAAATATATCACCTGCATTTTACAACTAGTGAGACTTTGACAATTGATGTAAGTCAAAATAATTTCGTTGTCTTTAGTATATCACAATAATAAGATATCATATAATATAAAGTATGATGACACAATATAATAACACAGTTATAGTATCAATAAATTCAATACATCATATTATTAAAAATTTAGTGATGTCATATCAATTACTTCAATGCAATATCATACTATTAAAATTTAATGATGACATATCAACTAATAATTATATGATGACATGGAACAATAATAACATAACATTTAAAGACAATGTCCAAGTCGATTAAAAATTTCAATGCGATCTCACATGTCAGGTAATATATATATATAACAATGATAGTAATGGAAAGTGATTACTAACATTGGTAGTGGAAAGTGATTGTTTGGTATGTGTCCAACGGAGGAGGACCATTAATATTAGAGGAAGAGAGGAGGGAGAAAGTTCCGCTATAACATCCCTCACATATATTTGATCTCTTGTTGCACTAGATCGACTTTTATGGCCGCTTACTTTGAATCACTTGTTTTCTGTTGGTAGCCTTAAAAAAACTCATCATTGATGTCTTGCTTAATCAAAACAACTTAATTCCTTTGAAGACAAAATTTCTTCCTTCAAAGATTAACATTCTCATTTGGAAAGTTTACCTCAATCGAATTCTGACGGGAGTAAATGTAAGTCTACGTGGAGTACCTACCCTTAGATTCTTTACTTTGCCTGTATTTCAACAACGAAGAAGAAGCAGCAGCACATATGTTTCTATATTGTGACTTTGCGGTTTCGTCTTTGAAATTCAACTGGAAAATTCAACAATTGAAGGATTCCTCCCGTTAATCTATAAAAGAAATATATACTATAAAGAAATATAGTAGCAGCTTGATCTTTAACAATCCACTCACTCATTCTCCATTGACACAAGGATTCCTCCCGTTAATCCAATTGAAGCGAATGACCCGGATGTCTTTAAACCAATATATGGATCATCTTAATTTTTCCCGTTAAATGATGTCATTCTCTTATGCCATATTATCCAAAGAATAGTTTACATTGGAGCCTCCAAAATCCATTTGTTCCTTTTGATTATAAAATAAAAGGAATAAAGGCACAAAAAAAACCCTCCACGACAATGTTGAAATAGTAGGTATATGACACCACATGAATATTTTTTCCCATACACGACGTGAGAAAGAACTAGTCAAAAAAAAAAAAAAAATATTTTATCAACATCCCATGCATTAAAAAATGAACATCAGGGATAATTTATCAACATTCAATGTTCGTAGAGATTAGCTTTGGTCGGTAGTCTTTGATTTGATGCTTTGCACAAAAAAATGATTAATTCGAGGCAGTGGCGGATAAGAAATTTATTCCAGTAGTGTCACCGCAGACTAAAATTATATTTTTGGTGTACAAATTTGTTTCAATGGGGTCACCGGGGCCTAAATCAACATTTTTAATCATAAAATGACATTTTTTAACAACAAAACTACATCGTTATAATACTAAAAGAATTTCCCCTGATCTCAATGGAGTCACGTGACCCCACCCTTCATAACATGGATACGCCCCTGATTTGAGGGCAAGAACTACTTACTCGACTTCATCGCCAAAAAGTCAATTGTGTGGTTTCCGCCAAAAGAACTCTTGACTTGTGTTCTTTTTTGTTTTCGTTTGGTGTCTCTTCCTTTATTCACTACTTAGTTTGTTGGGTGGTGTCTTTGCAAAGTGGTTGTGTTAAACTTTTGTAATAGGCTTCTTTGTAATTTTTTTTTTCTTGCATCTTGCTAGAGATTTTTTTTAATGAAATAACATCTTTGCCATTAAAAAAAAATATCTTCAACATAGTAGTAAACTAGTAAATAATATATGTTTTTACGCAAGGACCAACAAAAATTGTCACGGACTGCTTCCTACATAAACACACCTGATATAAGCGAGCAAAAAGCTGTAAAGTCCGACTTCTCCCTTCCCCAAAACTCCATATTCCAAGCTACCTTCCACACCCATCCTCCTATTTCTACTCTCCCCGAGTCACACACGTTAATCTTATTGTGAGACACGATTTGTAACACCCCGATTTTTTATGCAAAGGGCAATTTTGTATTTTAATGATAATTGAGGTTTTATGTCTTTATTTAATTAAAAGGATTAAATAAAGAAATAAGAAATTAGAATAAAAGGAAACATTCTGATTGGCCGACGTAAACGGGAATTAAAGGTGTCGGGGTATTTAAACGGGAAAATAGAATTTGATCCTCACTTCTCTTTCAGTTCTATTTTTCTTTCTTACGCTCTGAGACAGAAGAGGGCGCATGCTCCTTCAAAAGGCTCACCCTAGGTCGGTGTTTGATCCGTGGCTCGTTTGTACAGACGGCAGTAGAAGAAAAGGTTCGGAGGATCGCGGTGATTCTCCCGATACAAACGATTTGTGATTTCGTTCCGGTGAGTTTTCATCTTCTTTGGCTTAGAACTTGATGAATAGCATCAAGGTGTTGCTTGCTGCTGTTTTGACATCGTAGGAAGGTTCTAAGGTCTGGTTGTTTGTATAGGTTCAAGGCTTAAGGCTTGTTGGTGCTTCGAGGGCTTGGAATCGTAGAACCACGCAATCAAAAGGTAACGTGGCTAGACTTCGTACTATTTTAGGGGCCCAATCAGTGAATTGGAGTTTTGTATGTTTTATACCTGTTTTACTGCTGTTTTGGTGTATAAAAGGTGGAGCTTGGATTGGTTTTGGGTTGGAAATCGTACAGGGCTGTTCTGCAGTTTTGTGCAGGATTTTGGGGCTATCCGTACGGATAAGTCACTGGTCGGGAGTTTTGGGGGAACTGTGAATTATCCGGATGGTTGGGGCATTTATCCGTACGGATAAACTGGTCATCCGTACGGATAACTTATCCATCCGTACGGATAAGAGCCTGGTTGGGCAAATGTTGGTTTGAGATGTTTCGTGGTGTCAGCTCATGTCCGGGCTTTATAATTTGATCCCTAATCTTGAACTAAGTCTTGAAGGGAGTTCCCACACGTATAGAACCCAACCTTACGGAGTTTTCACTAACCGTGATCGTTCGTAGGGGACCGTGCGGAGAGCCTTGACGGACTTAGTGCTTTGACGAGCTAGTGTTCGCCATTGTCTGTGTATGTGCTAGGAGGTTAGAGTCTAGTGGTCTAGGACCTTGAGTAGATGATAGGGGACTTTTATGTGAATGAACTAGGTGACTAGTCAAACACTTAATAAACTACATATGTGTTAGTTACAAGATTAAATGCTTGGGAGGCTTGCGTAAGGCACGTTTATACTCCGTCGATGTATATGGCCCGATGTGATGTGTGCCTCTGTGGTCATCCGGACTTCCACGAGAGTACATGCACAGGGTCGGCGCACTATCGGACACAAGTTGTTCGTACTACGGAGACGCAATTCTAGTAGGTCGTAATCGTAACCGGTGCGCGTAATTACCGGTCGTATGTGTCCTTGCCAACCTTAGCGTGACAAATAGCGAGCTAAGCTAGAAACCCTAGGGACCTCATGTTGTGCCATGAACGCAATGTGATAGGTAGCTAGGTTAATAACGGAAAAGTTAATAAAAGACGGCGACGCCTTCTTACTGGTTGAGTAACGATGATAGTGCAGAACCTATTCATGTTACCGAGTACTTTGTACTCACCCGTTATTTCCTTGTGTTTTGTCCCTTCTTTCTTTTAGATATCCGGGGGATGACGAGACGGCTGAGGGTTATCCTGAGGACGAGGATTGAGCGGGAGCTGAGCTTGGAGTCCAGCGGTTTCTTTTTAGCTTTGTTATCCTTCCTTTTATATTATTTTTGTTAAGGGAGTTCCGATGGTGTTGTACTTTAAGATTTGGATGATGTTCTTTGGATGTTTAGTTTCTCTTTTGAATTCGGTTTTTTGTAGAACAACACTTGTAACTCTGGTTCGGTTTTTGGGAGACGTTTCAGATGTTTGGTTTTATTTTAATTTCCGAGTTATCTTTTAGCTTCCGCGTCGTTTAGTATCTCTGATTATTGTTGAGGCTGACGTGTATGCATTAAATTTTATTTATTGCTATGCGTGCCGAACGCACTTTTCCGGATAAGGACTCGGTATCCGGGAACGGGGCGTTACAGTTGGTATCAGAGCAAGGTTTACAGTGCTGTTTAAGTTAAATCATTCCTTTAAGATAAGTTAGAGCTTGTAGTAATCCTCTCTCTTGTTGTGGGTGACAGATGGTTCGTACCAGAGGAGGTGCCAACACGGATAATCAACTAGTCGGGGTGGAGAACGAGGAAGTTCCCGAGGTAGTGATGGAAGAGGAGAATCAGGAAGCTGGAAACGAGCGGGCTAATGAGGCCGGGGCCAATGAGGGGGAAGAAATGCCAGTTTGGGTGCGAGCCCCTACGAGGAGGAGGAATAGGGCACCACTTGTACTCCCACCGATTAATAGGTCCTCTTATGCTAGAGTGGGAAACCAAATGAGGGTTCCTGAGTCCACCAGGGCCAACTCTCGAAGTGCTCCACCTAGGGACACCCCAATAAATCCCTCTCAGTTTGTTGACCCGACCGATCTGCAAGAACAACAAGATGTGGTGCATTACTTTCAAGAAATGTGCATCAAGTTCAACAACGACGAGTCTATCCTCCAAAGAATAACGAGTAATGTTGCAACAAGAAGAAGAAAGAGGGACTACCACGTTAGTCAAGCTTCGCAAGAGACAGCCCGTCCGTACTATGAGAAACCGATTGACTGGGTCGAAAAGATTAGGAAGTATCATGTGTCAGATTTCTTTGGAAATGTGAGTGCAGAGAAAGAAGATTTATGGTTCAGGGGTTTCGAAAAGAATTGTACCAGTATGAAGGCTCCGGATCGGCGGAGTGGTTACCGACTGCTTTAGCGTTGATGATGGGGAATGCCCAACGCTGGATAGAGTCATATCAGAGGTTCAATGGAAACTTCACAACTTGGAAGGCTTTTAAGGAGGCATTTTACACGGAGTATTTTCCTCAAGCAGCTCAGGACACTAAGTCCAAGGAATTTCTGGACTTAAAACAGGAATCACAGATGACAGTCACTCAGTATTCGCAGCGGTTCAATGAGTTAGGTCAGTTCTACCCGGAGATCTCTTCGGATCAGAAGAGAAGTATAGAAAATTTCACTGATGGATTAACTGGTGAGATAGCTAAGGGTATGTTAGGCCCACGACCGCTTACCATGGCCGATGTCTTGTGGATAGAGCCTTGACGACGAGAGAAGCTGCGAGGAAGAATGCGGCTGCCGCGGGTGCGAAGAGATCATTCTCAAGTTTTCAGAGGGGCAGCGGGACAGCACCAAAACAAGGGGCAGAAGAAATTTGGGGTGCCGGGAGCAACAGGCTCAGTTGGGAAGACAGCTCAGGGAAATGTGGGTTCGTCGGTGAAATGTTATGGGTGCGGAAAGATTGGGCATTATTCTAGAGATTGCCCGCAAAGAGGAACGGAGGTTAGTACACCGGCCACTAGGGCCAATCTTCAGGGTGCTAAAAATGGGGGCAACAGGCCTACCAGGGTTTTTGCAGCAGACGTCGAGTCAGGAGAGGTGGATGATCTAGTGGTAACAGGTATCTTTTAATGTCTTTAATTTATTTTGAACTATTTAATATGATATGGCGCCGTATGATATTAACTGTAAAATCTAAATAAATACATGATTAGGTACTATAATCCTAGAGAGTCGGCGCTTCGACACTATTTGATTCAGGAGCCTCAGGGTCTTTTGTGTCTACTAAGACAGCTAGGAAACTTAACCTACCATTTCAAGAGTTAGGGAATCCGTTGTCAATAACTACCCTATTGGGGAGGATGACTAAGTGCGCACAACGTTTACAACGAGTCGATATTAGGGTTGGAAGTCATAAGAGCCATCATGACATAACAGTGATGGATTTCACTGACTTTGACATGATCTTAGGAATGGATTGGCTATCCAAGAACCATGTGTTTCTGGACTGTCATGGTAAGAGAGTAATTTTCAAGGTTCCCGGAAGGTCCGCTAAGACCTTTCAAGGGAATTTGGTGAAGACTGGAAAAGGTAAGCAGGTTGTAATCTCAACAGTCAGGGCCATGAGGGCACTGAAGAAAGGATGTGAAGGATTCACGGTGTTTGCCTTGAACACAGAAGTACAGAGAGCTAAGCTGGAAGAAACCCCGGTAGTGAAGGATTTCCCAGAAGTTTTTCCCGAGGAGTTGCCTGGGGATATGCCGGATAGGGTTATCGAGTTTGAGATAAATTTGGTTCCCGGGGCTCAGCCTACGGCAAAGGCACCATATCGGATGGAGCCAGCAGAGTTGAGGGAATTAAAGGTTCAAATCAAAGAGATGTTGGAGAGAAAAGTGATACAACCAAGCACGTCGCCTTGGGGAGCGCCAGTATTATTTGTAAAGAAGAAGGACGGCAGTATGAGGATGTGCATCGGTTATCGGGCACTAAATAATTTGACAATTAATAATAAGTATCCTTTGCCGAGGATCGATGATCTCTTCTGTCAGTTGCAAGGAAAGAAAGTATTCTCTAAGATCGACCTCAGATCTGGTTATCACCAGTTGAAGATCAAGGTGTCCGATATTCCTAAGATAGCCTTCAGTACTAGATATGGGCATTATGAATTTTTGGTGATGCCATTCGGGTTAACCAATGCACCGTCGGCATTTATGGACTTAATGCAGCGGGTGTTCATGCCGTATTTGGACAAGTTAGTGATAGTGTTCATCGACGACATTCTCATCTATTCTAGGGATGAGAAGGAACACGAGGAACACCCAAGGATAGTGTTGCAAACGTTGAAGGACAGACATCTCTACGCGAAATTCAGCAAGTGTGAATTTTGGCTCGATCAAGTTAGTTTCCTCGGACATGTAGTCACAGCGGAAGGAATCAAGGTGGACCCGGCCAAGATTGAAGCGGTAAGTAATTGGCCTAGGCCTACAACAGTAATGGAAATAAGGAGTTTCTTGGGCCTAGCCGGTTACTATCGGAAGTTTGTTCAGGATTTTGCGAGGATAGCCACACCTCTCACGAAGATCACTGTCTCGGATTGTATCTAATGAAAAATAAACAAGTAATAAAAGTAAATCCGGTTTACCCCAAGTGCAGGGATCATAGTATAGAGGTTAATACCGGAGTCGAGTCCACAGGGAATCGGGGTTGTTTACCTAGTTTTTATCTAACTACCTAAAGATGTCACAACTATTATTACTAAAATTATAAGAAAATAAAAACGTTTAACACTTAACAAAACTAAAAACGAACACAACAAAATTAAACTGGACAGAAGATCGAAAATCTAAAGCCAGGAAATATAATTGCGAACAAGATTAACTAACTAATTCTCTTCTATAACCTAAACATGCAATAAAAATATAAACTTGCTATGCAAAACAAGCACAAACGATTTTAATCAATGAATTTAAAAACGAACAAGCAATTGATCCACCAATTCTACAACACTCAATTCCTTCTCTAGATTATCTAGTGATGATTAATCAAAAGTTGTGATTCACCTATCGTAGGTATGAATTTCTAATCTCTTAGATAATTCGTCTATCAATCTTTTATCTTTTGATCCTAAAGATTAACGCTTTTAATATCAAAGGTGTGAAATTTCTCAATCTCTAATCTAGAAATTCAACCTAACAACTCTCGTTAGTTAGATTAAATATCTAATCTTTACTACGGTGATCTAGGGTTTAATCACGATTTTCATCAAACATTAAACATCAAGCATGCAAGGTATCTATCGATTAAATTGCATAACAACAAGTAAAACATAATAAAGGTACAACTTTTAATAAAAACTCACAAGATAATCCAACGGTGAAATCAAAGTGTTGATAAAACGGCTTCACAACGCTTGTTCCAATGAGCTCTAGCCTCTAAGCATCGTTTGAGTACTCGAATTTGCTACTAGAAAGTACATATGATTGGAGAAATTTATCTAGGAAATCAAAAGCATAAAAGTTGTATGTAAAGGGTGGAGAACACGGAAAAATCGCCCTACGGGTTTTTGTGGCCGCCTTAGAGTTAATTCCCCCTCTTTAGGGTTCAGAAAACGCGTCTATAAATAGGTTTTTAAGTCGGTTTCTGCTAAGTCGGCAGCTGGACGCCCGTCTGAGGTACTGGACGCTCGTTCATTCTGCACAAAATCTTCGAGTCGGGCCGAGTCATGTCAGACGCCCGTCCTATGTAAATTTGGACGCTCGTTCAGCAAAAATCTCAATACTCTGAATCCACTTTTTCTTCCTGGACGCCCGTTCGATTCCTCAAACGCCCGTCCATCTGGACGGAGCTCCGGACGCTCGTTTGGTTCAACTTCATTCCAAATTCAAGTTGAATCTTCAATCCAATCTCATCTTTATCCTTTTTCACGACATGTAAATGTACCTTCAAGATGATAAAAACGAGCAAAGTGTAAAACCGTATATATAGATAGAAAATTGCCAATAAATCCATGTAATTAACTAGAGTTTGCTCCTAAACAACTCCCAACTTCCTTTGCTTAATAAATCAAATAAATGCTTAACTTCCTATGCAAAACATTAGAATATAGAGGAATTTGTTACAAAATAGAACGATATAAATCATAGAAAATCACCCTAAACAACTCCCCCACACTTAGCTTTTGCTCGTCCCGAGCGAAACCAAACAAGATCAAGGCTCGGAAAAAAGATCGACATTTCAGCAAGAATAAAGCATATTTAATAACTTAGAGGTTCACCCCTGTGTGTGTGCAAAGCCATAGCAAACTTCCACTAAGTCCAAACTTGAAATCTATTCAAGCAACTAGCAAATACCCCATTTAAACTAGAAATAAATGATACTTATAACATGCACCCTACAAAACGTAACATATCCCGAAAAGGATGATAGAATACATTTAGGACCTTTCTGACATACTCAGAGGATAATCCCTACAACATATCTGTCGGTTTATATTGGGGATAAGGTAGTCTTATATCAATTCATACCAATACCTTTCGAAAGTTGCTTTAATTAACATTCATATTTATACGCACATCAGAATGAGCTATTGCCCGTCATAGTAGAATAGGACATTCGAGATATGACCTACCGTACTCAAATCATCAAGCAGCTTCTTCTGACTGTCGTGAGCTTTTGGTCATCATAGTGGTATAGGACATTCGAGATATGACCTACCTCACTCAAATCATCGACCAGCTTCCGACACACCCAATTAATTCATCATCATTTTTTTTTAAAGATAACTTTTTAAAGCACAATAGTTACGTTTCGCTTATCACATTCAAACCTAAGATATTCACAGTATGTCATACTCCAGCTCTAAACACAAACTATTTAATTCTCACGATACGTACATTAGCACTAAGCACAAGATACTTATAAGATAATCAAAAATTACTAATCCAAATGGGTATAGCTTTATATTTTAGCTCATCATTTAATATGGCTCGTGAAATGTATGTCGGGTGAAACATCTAACCTACTAAACATACAATATACAACATAAATGTCTATAAAAACCGAACAAAAATATGCATTCGCTCAACCGGGACAAAACATAAATTTGAAAAATTTAGCTCTTTTCAGCATAGAATATCAATATAAGCAAAAAGATACACATAACCATTCCCCTCCCCCACACTTAAACGACAACATGTCCTCAGGTTGTGCAGAATTAAAAAGAAACAAAGTACTTAGCTGATTTGAATAGACACTCGAACCGTTGGTCAGGCAGGAGCATGAAGAAACCAACATTCGTAAACTCAAAGATTATCCGTTTCAGCATGATTCCAAGACTAGGTCGACCAAACAGCTAAAAACATGCCTGCACTACTCGATAAACACGGGAAAATCTCGGGGAAAAACGGGGATTATATCACATCGCAGAATAAAGATAAAGATACGGTGACATCGAATCAAACGACAATTCATACACGACACGGAATAATAGAAACCATAGAAATGTCAACGATACGCCGTACGGCTTACAAGATTCATCAAAAAAAAAAGAGCAACGGAAACTGACAGTAGCTCCAAGAAAAATACATATGAATCAAGTAAGGGAAAAAAACATAGTAGCAAGATACAATCAAATTCCAGGGATAAAAATGCAAAATAGAATCAGCATCAGAAAGTCACGTCTGCCCTGGTGCCGAAGAATCACCAGCAGGAGGCACTCCATCCGTAGGAGTATCACTAGAAGGTCCAGTCTGTGGTGTAGTAGTCCTCCCTGCTGTGTCAACCTGCTCCTCATCAGAAGACGACTCATCATGAAGAACATCTGCAATAGCCTGCTCGATCTCGTCAGAATAAACGTAATCCATAGTGCTTGTGTTGTAGCATCGCTGGTCCCTCGGGGGACGGTTCTCACTCATACACCGTAGGATAGTCAAGATATTGTTCTGTGACGTTCTGATGTCCTCCATCCAGTTCCTTAGACTATTTGCCATACTCAAACGCATCCGAACTGATGGAGATAAATAAGGAAGGGAAGATACTGGAGGCGGTACTGAAGATGATCCGGGCTCATGTGCTGCCTCAGACTCAGTCTGGCCTGAAGATTTCACTTTCTCTCACTGCAAGTACCTCGGATTTTTAGGTTTGTGATCAGTTTTGTACTCGGGAACCTCAGCATCTAGACAGAGACTATGGATCAAATGGGGGCAAATCAGACATCGAGCATAGACTTTCTGATTCAATGCTATCTCATCGAAAATCGCCTGTCCAACATCAACATTTAACTTAAAGTTCAAGGCGTAGAGCATCCCAAGATCGCCAATGTGAAAATGTGTCAGGTTGTTCTTAGGCAACAACCGGTTCTGTATAAATCTACACTGGACTTTCCAATCCTCCGCCCAAGAAGTAGTAACCAATTCTTTCCTATCACCTCCCGGTCTAAGTGTCCACGGCACCTCCGGGCACACTTTCAGTCTAATCTCCTCCAGAGGGTCCTCACCCGCATCCAGCTTCGCCTTAATTGCTTCCTTATAATCCAACCCCTCAAATGGTTCTAACTTGTATTTCTCATTAATAACCTTCGGTGTAAACGGCACCTTAACTACTCGAACTATAACTACCCCAGTACCCAGATCCGTTTCAGAACAGTTCGCATAAAACTCACGAACTAGGGTAGCATTTACAGGGGTTCTAGGGGTTCTCTTCAGTGCACCCCACTTTCTATCCGTTAACATCTTAACAAAAGATGGATCTACTTTAGTCTCAAGAACGGCTCTTTCAATCAACATAGTTCTCGTCAGATAATGCTTATTGTACACGTCTAAGGCCTTGGGGTTAATGAACCTCCGAGCAAATGGAATAGGGATAGGGGGTCGAACATTCTGTCTAACAGGCTCCCTTCTCTCAGTTGCTCCCTCAGTCGTAGGCCTAGGTGTTTCTTCAGTCCGTTCAACCCTAGGTAATCTCACTAGGGGTATCTCGTCATCAGTGTCTGACTCAGATTCATCTCTTAACGGCACCCTAGATTGACCTTGAGTAGCCCTAGGAAGACGTTCTCTAATCTCAACACCCCGTGTGGGAAGTACTAAGGTTGGATCTACAACCTTTTTCTTCTTACTCGGTTCCGTTGCTATCCTCTTACCATGTCGTTTCTGAACCTCATTACGTACCATTGCTATACAATCTAGACAAACAACAACCCCAAACCACAATGCAAACAAAACCACCCGTTTATCGTCCAAACGGGATTTCCCAATAATTCAACAACCAACACCAAACCACACCAAAACCATCATGCAACCATCCACCATCAACCATCACCACCCCAGATCACCAACAAAAACAAGAAGAAGAAAAAAACTAATAAGAAAAAAAAACTAATAAGAAGAATCGACTTTATTATATTTTTTTTCACATGAATTAATCTAAGAAAAGGTTATAAATTCTTACCAGGTGATGAAAATGATAATTGGAAGCCCTAAAAATGCAAAATCGACCCCAAAGTTCGAATTTTTCTCCAAAAAAAATCGCACAAGCTAGGTCACTGAATCAGATTAATGGCCGTTTGTTGTTGGATTTGGTTTGAATAATCGACGAGAGGGGTTTGAGAGGTGTTTGCAGAGCCTTAAATCGCCAAAAATGGTTTAGAAACAAAGATTTGAGGGCAAAGGGGGCGCAAGAGTCGGGTTTTGCACTTTGAAAATTTCTGGTGCAAATGAAATTTGGGAGCAGGGGGTATATATAGAAGCAAGGCGGACGGGCGTTTAGTGAAGCAGACGAGCGTTCACCTGGGAATCGTATGAACTGGACGGGCGTTCAGTGAAACAGACGCCCGTCCCACTTTTCAAACAAATACAGAGTTGGAGGGAAATTTCTGGACGGGCGTCCATAAAAAATGGACGCACGTTCAATATAACCACAGGCAGACGGGCGTCCTATATGATGGACGGGCGTCCAAGATCAAATTTAAGCAAAAACATGGAATTTTCATACATTTCTATTCAAACCCTTATTGCCTCAAAAAAAAAAAAACAAAAACTTCAAATACATAAAAAAAAACTAGAAGATAGTGGGTTGCCTCCCACCGAGCACTTTTGTTTAACGTCGTTTGCTCGACAAAACAACTAACGAAGCTAGTCATCATAAATATCAGCCCAATCCACAATCCGGATCAGACGACGGAGCATGTCAATTGCGGGAGGAAAATCGTATTCATCCTGTAGGGCCCAGTCCTCTCCAAAGAACATCCACTCCTCGGAAATGTTCGACGCAAAGACTAGCAACAAGTCGGTCAGCATCGGATCATTGAGGATTGTATACGGTCGTCCTAAAGCACTCTGCAAGTCCTCGGTACTAAACTCTCCACCTCCCAAAGCTTGGGGTACAATGATAATGTAGGTAACAGTCCTAAGGCGAGTGATAATATCATAATCTACGTCCAGAATGATCGTCCCTCCAGGTCCGTCATCTAAGGTGATAAGGTGGATCCTACTAATGAAAGGGAACTCATGCGGCAGAACTCCGTAATCCATTTTTAAAATAAAAAACACAAAGCTGAACTGAAGCAGAGCAAACAATTACCCTAATTAGACTTAAACTAAACAAATAAATCAAAGAAAAGAGTAAAACAAAAGTAACTAATACAAATAAGGATATCTAGGATGCCCCTTAGTGGCGCTTTTGGTTTGTGTCGTTAGCTCGACAATCTCTCAATTTAGCCTGGATCAGGCCATTTAACCTTTCTTCCAGCCAATACATCGTGTAAGCTCTGATCAGTAGTGTGGCTGCAAAAACAGCATCTAACACATGGGGTCAAGCTTTTGATAGCTTTCCAAACACTTTTAATCCTCCCCATTGTAGACTTCTTCTTCTTTAGACGTCTCTTAAGCTGTTGCTCCCTTTTAAACTCTTCCATATCCCAACTACCAGCCATGACTTCCTCTAATGGACCACTGCCGTCATCCTCAGAAAACAAGTCGGGCGAGAATTCTTCAAGCTCATTGACTTCAGTCATACCACACCCGAGGATGTCGAGGAAATGAATAATCAATGGTTTTTCTTTAGTTTGACCAATATAGTGCTTGCACCTTTGACCATTTACTCTAAATGGCTGGTCACCATGACCTCTCAGCTCTAAAACACCTCCGGGAATAATTTGAAGAATTTCAAAGGGGCCGGACCAACGTGTCCTCAACTTTCCAGGGAACAGATGCAACCTGGAATTGTACAATAGAACTTGGTCCCCAACTTGAAATTCTCGCTTCTTGATTTTGGCATCATGAAGGAGTTTCATCTTATCTTTACTTATCCTGGCACTCTCGTAGGCTTGGAGTCTAAACTCATCTAACTCATGCAACTGCTGCAGTCGGTGTTCACCACATGATTGGGTATCGAAGTTTAAGAACTTAGTGGCCCAATACGCTCTATGCTCCAACTCAACTGGCAGGTGGCATGGTTTTCCATATACCATCTGATAGGGTGATGTACCCATGGGGGTTTTGTAGGCAGTTCGATATGCCCATAGTACATCATCCAACTTAAGACTCCAGTCCTTTCTGTGACTGTTTACTACTTTCTCCAGGATCTTCTTCAAGCTCTGATTACTTCGTTCAACCTGACCACTAGTCATAGGGTGATATGGTGTGCCGATTTTATGCCGAACACCATATTTCTCAAGTACTTTCTCTAATGGTCGGTTGCAGAAGTGTGTTCCCTCATCGCTTATCAAGGCACGTGGGCACCCAAATCTCACAAAGATGTTTTTCTTTAGAAAATGCATGACCGTTTTATGATCATTGCGAGAAGTGGCTTGGGCCTCCACCCATTTCGATACATAATCGACACAGACTAAGATGTATTTGTTTCCACAGGAAGATGGGAACGGGCCCATAAAATCAATCCCCCATACATCGAAGACTTCACATTCTAGAATGGGTTTCAACGGCATGTCAAAATGCCTTGTTAAAGCTCCGGTTCGTTGGAACCTATCACAAGCTTTGCAGAAAGCTTCTGAATCCTTGAAGATCGTGGGCCAATAGAAACCAGACTGAAAGATCTTGGCAACGGTTTTCCAAGGACCAAAGTGTCCGCCAGTAGGCCCACTGTGGCATTGTTCAATAATATCACGTTGCTCAGATTCAGGAACACATCTCCTTAACAATCCATCTTTACAAATTTTGTAGAGGTAAGGTTCATCCCATACAAATGTTTTCAAGTCAGAGAAGAATTTCTTCTTCTCTTGATATGAAAATTCCGGATTTAGATATTGGGAATGCAGGTAGTTGACGATGGAAGAATACCATGGAACATCTGGGGTGCAATCGTCTATAAGCATAACATTTTCAAGAGGAAAGTAAAGGTCTATATCGTTAGGTTCTTGCTCTTTCTCATTCAACATCCTTGAAACATGATCAGCTACTACATTTTCACTGCCCTTTTTGTCCTTAATTTGAACGTCAAACTCTTGCAGGATCAGTATCCAACGTAGTAAGCGCGGTTTAGCATCTTTCTTTGTCATCAGATATCGCAAAGCAGCGTTATCAGTCCACACCGTAACTGCAGCACCCAACAAGTAACTACGAAATTTGTCCATAGCGAAGACTACGGCCAATAATTCCTTTTCAGTTGTGGTATAGTTTACTTGAGTGGGGTTTAGTGTGTGATCGACTGGCGTAAGATATGGGCTGGAACTTCCCCTTTATTCGTTGTCCTAAGACTGCACCAACAGCGTAGTTTGATGCATCACACATAAGCTCGAATGGTAGATTCCAGTCAGGAGAGATAAGAATCGGTGCAGAAATCAACTGACTTTTAAGCTCCTCAAACGCTTGCTTGCAACTATCATCAAAATTAAAAACAACATCTTCTTTGAGTAGGGTAGATAGGGGCTTGGCTATCTTGGAAAAGTCTTTAATGAATCTCCTATAAAAACCGACGTGTCCAAGAAAACCTCTCACTTCGCGCACATTTCTAGGCAAACTCATCTTCTCTATAGCCTCCACTTTTGCCCTATCTACTTCCATACCTTTGGCTGAGATCTTGTGGCCAAGAACTATTCCTTCATCTACCATAAAATGGCACTTTTCCCAGTTTAGGACTATGTTCTTTTCCACACAGCGGGATAAAACCTGGTCAAGATTATCAAGACAATCATCGAAGGATTGACCAAAGACTGAGAAATCATCCATGAATATCTCCATACACTTTTCAACCAGCCCATCAAAGATTGCCAGCATACACCTTTGGAATGTAGCTGGGGCATTGCAGAGACCAAATGGCATTCACCTGTAAGCGAATGTACCATAGGGGCAGGTGAAAGTTGTCTTTTCTTGGTCGACTGGATCTATGGGTATCTGGAAATATCCCGAATATCCATCAAGGAAACGAGAGAATGCATGTCCCGCGTACGCTCTAGCATCCGGTCAATGAAAGGAAGGGGAAATGATCTTTCATTGTAACTTCATTGAGTTTTCTGTAGTCGATACAGACTCTATAACCCGTTACTAGCCTTAATGCTATTTCTTCACCCTTTTCATTCTTCTCGATAGTAATTCCTCCTTTCTTAGGAACTACTTGAGTAGGGGACACCCATTCACTGTCAGCAATTGCATAAATAATACCCATGTCCAAAAGCTTGATAATCTCCTTCTTAACTACTTCTTGCATGTGAGGGTTGAGCCTCCTCTGGGGTCATCTAACACACTTGGCACCCTCTTCGCTTTTAATCTTGTGCATGCATAAGTCGGGAGATATCCCTCGATGTCTCCCACTTGCCAACCAAAAGCTTTCTCATTCTTTCTCAAAACGTTTAACAGTTTCATCTCTTCCAACCGGGATAGCTTGGCAGAAATAATCAACGGAAGCTTGTCACCTTCTCTCAAGAAAACATATTTCAGATGCTTAGGTAACGGCTTCAGTACCAGATCTGCAGGGGGTTCTTCTAAACTCGATTTAAGATCTCCACTTTTCAACTCAATATCACTGAGTTTACTTAGTGGTCCCACTGCTAAAGCTTCTCTTTTCAACGAAACTTTACTAAACTCAGCCTCTAATTGTTCTAGATTCACCCAACCATGACTATTCAAATTTTCAACTAATCGCTCATATTCAGTCTCAACAGCCATGACTTGCTTTTCCATGTAATCATTAAAGTCATCTGACATATCCTCAATGGAGAAGCCGGTTGGATAATCAGAGGGTCTCTGAATAGCTTTGGAGACACCGTAGCTCACCTCCCGATCACCGACTCGTATGGTCACTTGCCCACCTTCACGGTCAATGAGGGCTCTGGCTGTAGAAAGAAAAGGTCTTCCAAGTATCAAGGGGACATTCTCATCCTTTTCTATGTCTAGGACGTACCAGTCAACCGGAAAAGTAAATATATCAATTTGAACTAATACGTCCTTTAGTATCCCCGCAACTTTCTTGGAAGATCTATCAGCGAATTGTAGGTTCATGGTCGTCGGTTCCAAAAGATCATTCAATCCAAGCTGTTTACAAACAGACAATGGCATCAGACTTATGGATGCACCCAGGTCACATAAAGAGTTTGGGAAGACTAGGCCTCCCATCAGCAATGTGAGCACAAATTTCCCAGGGTCACCCCTCTTGATTGGTAGATCTTCATAACTTATCGTAGAGCAATCCTCACCAACCAACCGATCCATGTCTTCTAACTTCTTCTTAGAAGAATCAACATCCTTGATGAACTTAGTGTACTTAGGCATCTCAACCAAAACATCAGATAATGGAAGATTAACTTGAGTATTTTTCAGAAGATTAAGCACTTTTTCATATTTCTTGTCCTCATGCAAGGAGGTGTTGCTTTTTCTAGGTGGAAATGGTAGTTTCTTTAAATCACTCTAAGAAAAGACTTTCTTCGAGGATGAACTTACAGCTTTATCTTCCAAATCTTTCCACCTCACCACTTTCTCACTTCTTTTACTAGTCAGGGGATCCGCCACCTGACTCTCGCTTGATTCTTCATTTCTCAGGGGATCAGCCACCTGAGTACTCTCTTGCAGAAAAGGGGAACATGGGTGCTCGATTTCCCCTCCTGCCTCATTACTGGCAGGAGGGGTTAGTGGTTTCCCTGGTTCGGGGGACCACTAAGTTGAGTTCCAGATCTGAGATTCATGGCACTGGCCTCTTCGTTACCATAGGGAATTAAAGGAACTAGCTCAGTGCACTGGCCATGATTCAAATTGGTCTGAGCTACCTGACCACCCTTAGGATTTTTCTCCGTAAAGCTGGGCAACTGCCCTGAGGGCCTGGAAGCTAGTTGGCCAGCCATTTGCCCGATCCGCCTCTCAAGACTCTTTATTGTGCTCTGAAGGGATTGGATATTATTATTCTGCTCCTCCAGTTTAGCTTCAAGATCATTAGAGTGAGAGGGGCCTTGAGAGTTCTGAAAGTTCTACGGGATGGTTTGGCTGGAACGATTCTGAAACGCAGGATTTGAATTGTTTGGCCAATTTTGATTTAACCTCTGATTTGTATTGGAAAAATTCGTGTTCAGGTTCTGATTGAAGCTTGGGTTTCGATTGAAATTCCGATTCTGGTTAAAATTCGAATTTTGATTCTGATGGAAACCCTGGTTTTGAAGATTGCTTTGGCCAGAGAACTGATTGTTAAATCTCTGATTTTGCTGGCCAAGGAAAGCATTAACTTCAGCATTCTGTCCATTCATAGGACAGAAGCGAGAGGTGTGCCCCACATTATCACATGCCTGGCATGTGACTGAATTGTACTGTCCCTGATTCTGGACAACATTGACTTGATAGGTCGAAGGGGAAATAAATTGACACTGGCCAACCATATGGCCCGAAGAGCTTACGGGTGAGCTTACGCTTACTCTCAGCCTCTTTGATTGGTAGGCGGGCGGGCTAAGTCCCCTACTTATGATTCAATTCATAAGGCTAATTTTATGTTGTCGTGACGCTTTGGTTAGGCCGACTACTACTACTCTAGGCTAGCTACTTCTAGCTTTTATAGTGGCCCTTCCATTTTGGTGTAGTTTTTGTTTGTATTGGTACTGAATGAACATATCAAACAAAGGTGAGCAGTATCAGCCCTATTTGACAACAATTTTCACAATACAGAACTTGAGAGTTGTGCGGAAATGATAGATTCTGATTCGTTGGATTTAGAGACCTTGTAAGAGCAGCCACCTGCTGTTGCAGCATGGCAATTTGATTTTGATTGTTCACCTCCTCAATCCTAGGAGGAGGAGGAGGTGCCTGAATAGCTTGAGAGGAGGGGGCATAATTATATTTGGCAATATCCTCGAATAATGCCCACCCTTCTGCAGGTGTTTTCCTCAGGAATGCCCCACTAGAAGAACTATTGACCATACCCTTAGTGAGCTCGGTCAATCCACTAAAAAATGTGTTGACTTGCCTCTGCAAGTCCAAACCGTGGTGAGGGCATTTATGAAGAAGAGCTTTGAATCTCTTCCATGCATCAAAGAACGATTCGTTTTCCTTTTGATAAAAACTGAAAATTTCACTTAAGCATTGGGCTGTCTTGGATGGTGGGAAATATTGACTTAGGAACTCTTTTTCGAGTTCAGCCCAGGTGGTGATTGATTCGGCAAGCAGAGAGTTGTACCACTCTTTTGCCTCCCCTTTCAAAGAAAACGGGAATAACTTCAACTTTATCGCATCCTCACTTACACCTTGAATGCGAGTCGTACCACATATCTCCAAAAATGTGTGTACGTGAGTATGAGGATTTTCATATTGAAAACCATGAAAGATTGATGCATGTTGCATCATTTGGATGAGCCCAGGTTTGAGTTCGAAGGTTGGTGCATTTACGGCGGGTAGAACGATGGCCGGGTTGACTTTGACTTCACCAGGCATGGCGTAGTCAGCCAACGTACGTCTATCTTCTGCAGCCATAATGACTATATCTTCGATCTCCTCAGCTAAACGTTCCTCAAGGTCTTGATCGGCCTTATCAGAAAGAACCGCAGGACGGTTTCTCTGCCTGTTTGGTCGGACTATGGTCCGCTCGAGGTTGGGGGTATATAGTAGTGGCCCATTTTGACTTCGAGTTTGCATAAACCGAAACGAAAATAAAGTTGTCTAAACTAGAAACTAAAAGCTAAAACCTATGAAAAGAAAATAAAAACAGGAGGACAGACGGGCGTCCAATTAATCCGGACGGGCGTCTGCTTGAAGAACAACACGGCCGTTTGGGGCAAGCCAGACGCTCGTCTGATTTCCTCCAAACGGTACCGAGTTAGCTCTTTTTAGATAGACGGGCGTCCACTTACTCCGGACGTCCGTTTGGAAACCAACACAGAAAACAGAAACAGAAAAACTTAGTATAAACTAGACAACCGTACCGAATCCCCGACA
The DNA here is from genome assembly GCA_036785695.1 of Gentiana straminea. Classification (NCBI taxonomy): domain Eukaryota; kingdom Viridiplantae; phylum Streptophyta; class Magnoliopsida; order Gentianales; family Gentianaceae; genus Gentiana; species Gentiana straminea. The sequence continues at coordinate 1,018,265 of JAVUPR010000448.1, read as the reverse complement.
ACGGCGCCAAAAACTTGTCTCGGATTTTATCTAATGAAAAATAAACAAGTAATAAAAGTAAATCCGGTTTACCCCAAGTGCAGGGATCGTAGTATAGAGGTTAATACCGGAGTCGAGTCCACAGGGAATCGGGGTTGTTTACCTAGTTTTTATCTAACTACCTAAAGATGTCACAACTATTATTACTAAAATTATAAGAAAATAAAAACGTTTAACACTTAACAAAACTAAAAACGAACACAACAAAATTAAACTGGACAGAAGATCGAAAATCTAAAGCCAGGAAATATAATTGCGAACAAGATTAACTAACTAATTCTCTTCTATAACCTAAACATGCAATAAAAATATAAACTTGCTATGCAAAACAAGCACAAACGATTTTAATCAATGAATTTAAAAACAAACAAGCAATTGATCCACCAATTCTACAACACTCAATTCCTTCTCTAGATTATCTAGTGATGATTAATCAAAAGTTGTGATTCACCTATCGTAGGTATGAATTTCTAATCTCTTAGATAATTCGTCTATCAATCTTTTATCTTTCGATCCTAAAGATTAACGCTTTTAATATCAAAGGTGTGAAATTTCTCAATCTCTAATCTAGAAATTCAACCTAACAACTCTCGTTAGTTAGATTAAATATCTAATCTTTACTATGGTGATCTAGGGTTTAATCACGATTTTCATCAAACATTAAAATCAAGCATGCAAGGTATCTATCGATTAAATTGCATAACAACAAGTAAAACATAATAAAGGTACAACTTTTAATAAAAACTCACAATATAATCCAACGGTGAAATCAAAGTGTTGATAAAACGGCTTCACAACGCTTGTTCCAATGAGCTCTAGCCTCTAAGCATCGTTTGAGTACTCGAATTTGCTACTAGAAAGTACATATGATTGGAGAAATTTATCTAGGAAATCAAAAGCATAAAAGTTGTATGTAAAGGGTGGAGAACACAGAAAAATCGCCCCTAAGGGTTTTTGTGGCCGCCTAGAGTTAATTCCCCCTCTTTAGGGTTCAGAAAACGCGTCTATAAATAGGTTTTTAAGTCGGTTTCTGCTAAGTCGGCGGCTGGACGCCCGTCTGAGGTACTGGACGCTCGTTCATTCTGCACAAAATCTTTGAGTCGGGCCGAGTCATGTCAGACGCCCGTCCTATGTAAATTTGGACGCTCGTTCAGCAAAAATCTCAATACTCTGAATCCACTTTTTCTTCCTGGACGCCCGTTCGATAATTCCTCAAACGCCCGTCCATCTGGACGGAGCTCCAGACGCTCGTTTGGTTCAACTTCATTCCAAATTCAAGTTGAATCTTCAATCCAATCTCATCTTTATCCTTTTTCACGACATGTAAATGTACCTTCAAGATGATAAAAACGAGCAAAGTGTAAAACCGTATATATAGATAGAAAATTGCCAATAAAACCACGTAATTAACTAGAGTTTGCTCCTAAACAACTCCCAACTTCCTTTGCTTAATAAATCAAATAAACGCTTAACTTCCTATGCAAAACATTAGAATGTAGAGGAATTTGTTACAAAATAGAACGATATAAATCTTAGAAAATCACCCTAAACACTCACTCAAAAGAATGTCAAGTATGAGTGGACGGAGGAGTGTGAAGCAGCGTTTCAGACTTTGAAGGATCGGTTAACTACAGCACCGGTGTTAGCGTTACCAGAGGTTTTCGGGGATTATGATGTCTACACGGATGCGTCGGGTCAGGGTCTGGGTTGTGTGTTGATGCAGTCAGGAAAGGTGATCGCATATGCTTCGAGACAACTGAAAGTACATGAGATGAATTATCCGACTCACGATCTGGAATTAGCAGCGGCAGTGTTAGCCCTTAAGTTGTAACGACATTATTTGTACGGTGTGAAAGCGAGGATTTACACGGATCACAAGAGCCTCAAGTTCTTCTTCACTCAAGAGAACTTGAATATGAGGCAAAGAAGATGGCTTGAGTTCGTCAAGGTCTATGACCTAGATATTCAGTATCACTCGGGTAAAGCCAATATGGTGGCGGATGCTTTGAGCCGGAGGGCGGTAAATGCTATTACGACAGTTCAGGAACAAGTTGATAAATTGGAAGGACTTCAGGTCCAAGTGGTCGAACGGGGAGGTAAGACAGTTAGTTTGGCGCCATTGATGGCGAGGTCCGATTTACTAGACGAGATCCGGGTTAAACAGGACGAAGACCCAGTTATGGTGGACTTCAAACGGGTAGCTCGGGAGAAGCCGACAGTGGGTTATCAGTTGGACAAAAGTGGCCATCTGTGGTACGGAGATCGTTTATGTGTTCTGGATGTGGATGGTCTACGGGACCAGGTCATGGAAGAAGCTCATAGGATTGCATTTGCGGTTTCATCCCGGAGCCACTAAGATGTATAGGGACCTTAAGGAACATTATTGGTGGCCAGGCATGAAACTTGATGTTGCAACCTTTGTGGCTAAGTGTGACACTTGTCAAAGGGTGAAGGCGGAGCACAGGAAGCCTGGAGGCTTGTTGAAGTCTTTGGAGATCCCGGAATGAAAGTGGGAGAACATCACTATGGATTTCATTACCGGATTGCCGAAGAGTAAGGGTGGACATGACATGACTTGGGTGATTGTCGACAGACTCACGAAGTCAGCCCATTTCTTGCCATGTAAGAAGGACATGCCAATTAAGAATTTCACCACCTTGTATCTTGATAATGTGGTAAGATATCATGGTGTGCCCTTATCGATTGTGTCGGACAGAGACACACGGTTCACTAGTCGCTTTTGGAAAGGCTTGCGAAAAGCTTTTGGACCAAGACAAAGACTTAGCACGGCGTTTCACCCTCGGACGGATGGACAGTCCGAGAGGACAATTCGGACCTTAGAAGACATGCTTAGGGCATGTGTCTTGGACGCGGGGGTTCTTGGTTGGATTATCTCGGATTAGCAGAGTTTGCCTACAACAACAGCTATCACTCGAGCCTTGGCATGCCACCATTTGAAGCCCTATATGGAAGAAAGTGTCGGGCTCCTCTATATTAGGATGAAGTAGGGGAGAGACAACTTACGGGGCCGGAGCTGGTGCAACAGGCTAAGGATAAGATCGATCTTATTCGGAAGAATCTCAAGGCAGCTCAAGATCGTCAGAAGAGTTGGGCGGATGTCAGGCGAAGACCGTTGGAATTCGAAGTCGGGGACCAAGTTTATTTGAGAGCGTCACCGATGAAAGGGGTCAAGAGGTTTGGGGTCAAGAGGTTCGGGGTCAAGGGAAAGCTCAGTCCGAGATACGTAGGACCCTTCGACATTATTGAAAGGATTGGACGACTAGCCTATAGACTTCGATTGCCGGAATCGATGTCTAGAATTCATAATGTGTTCCATGTGTCGATGCTGAAGAAGTCTTTGACTCAAGCTGAAACTGATTCTGAAATAGATCCGGGGGTTTTGCAAGACAACTTGGCATATGAAGAAAAACCGATCAAGATTTTGGATAGGAAAGAAAAGATGATCAAGCGCCGGATGGTCCCGTTAGTATTGGTGCAATGGACCAATCATGCACCGACCGAGGCCACTTGGGAAGTGGAAGCGGATATGATCATGAAATTCCCAGACTTTGTGTCTCTACCAGGTACGTTCTAGTTTCGAGGACGAAACTCTTTTTAAGGGGGAAGGGATGTAACACCCCGATTTTTTACGCAAAGGGCACTTTTGTCTTTTAATGATAATTGGGGTTTTATGTCTTTATTTAATTAAAAGGATTAAATAAAGAAATAAGAAATTAGAATAAAAGGAAACATTCTGATTGGCCGACGTAAACGGGAATTAAAGGTGTCGGGGTATTTAAACGGGAAAATAGAATTTGATCCTCACTTCTCTTTCAGTTCTATTTTTCTTTCTTACGCTCTGAGACAGAAGAGGGCGCCTGCTCCTTCAAAAGGCTCACCCTAGGTCGAATTTTGGTGTTTGATCCGTGGCTAGTTTGTGCAGAAGGCAGTAGAAGAAAAGGTTCGGAGGATCGCGGTGATTCTCCCGATAAAAACGATTTGTGATTTCGTTCCGGTGAGTTTTCATCTTCTTTGGCTTAGAACTTGATGAATAGCATCAAGGTGTTGCTTGCTGCTGTTTTGACATCGTAGGAAGGTTCTAAGGTCTGGTTGTTTGTATACGTTCAAGGCTTAAGGCTTGTTGGTGCTTCGAGGGCTTGGAATCGTAGAACCATGCAATCAAAAGGTAACGTGGCTAGACTTCGTACTATTTTAGGGGCCCAATCAGTGATTTGGAGTTTTGTATGTTTTATACCTGTTTTACTGCTGTTTTGGTGTATAAAAGGTGGAGCTTGGATTGGTTTTGGGTTGGAAATCGTACAGGGCTGTTCTGCAGTTTTTAGGATTTAGGGCTATCCGTACGGATAGAAGGCTTATCCGTACGGATAAGTCACTGGTCGGGAGTTTTGGGGGAACTGTGAATTATCCGGATGGTTGGGGCATTTATCCGTACGGATAGACTGGTCATCCGTACGGATAACTTATCCATCCGTACGGATAAGAGCCTGGTTGGGCAAATGTTGGTTTGAGATGTTTCGTGGTGTCAGCTCATGTCCGGGCTTTATAATTTGATCCTTAATCTTGAACTAAGTCTTGAAGGGAGTTCCCACGCGCATAGAACCCAACCTTACGGAGTTTTCGCTAACCGTGATCGTTCGTAGGGGACCGTGCGGAGAGCCTTGACGGACTTAGTGCTTTGACGAGCTAGTGTTCACCATTGTCTGTGTATGTGCTAGGAGGTTAGAGTTTACTGGTCTAGGACCTTGAGTAGATGATAGGGGCCTTTTATGTGAATGAACTAGGTGGCTAGTCAAACACTTAATAAACTACATATGTGTTAGTTAAAAGATTAAATGCTTGGGAGGCTTGCGTAAGGCACGTTTATACTCCGTCGATGTGTATATGGCCCGATGTGATGTGTGCCTCTGTGGTCATCCGGACTTCCACGAGAGTACATGCACAGGTCAGCGCACTATCGGACACAAGTTGTTTGTACTACCGGAGACGCAATTCTAGTAGGTCGTAATCGTAACCGGTGCGCGTAATTACCGGTCATATGTGTCCTTGCCAACCTTAGCGTGACAAATAGCGAGCTAAGCTAGAAACCCTAGGGACCTCATGTTGTGCCATGAACGCAATGTGATAGGTAGCTAGGTTAATAACGGAAAAGTTAATAAAAGACGGCGACGCCTTCTTACTGGTTGAGTAACGATGATAGTGCGGAACCTATTCATGTTACCGAGTACTTTGTACTCACCCGTTATTTCCTTGTGTTTTGTCCCTTCTTTCTTTTAGATGAGTATCCGGGGGATGACGAGACGGCTGAGGGTTATCCTGAGGACGAGGATTGAGCGGGAGCTGAGCTTGGAGTCCAGCGGTTTCTTTTTAGCTTTGTTATCCTTCCTTTTATATTATTTTTGTTAAGGGAGTTCCGAGGGTGTTGTACTTTAAGATTTGAATGATGTTCTTTGGATGTTTAGTTTCTCTTTTGAATTCGGTTTTTTGTAGAACAGCACTTGTAACTCTGGTTCGGTTTTTGGGAGACGTTTCAGATGTTTGGTTTTAATTTTAATTTCCGAGTTATCTTTTAGCTTCCGCGTCGTTTAGTATTTCTGATTATTGTTGAGGCTGACGTGTAAGCATTAAATTTTATTTATTGCTATGCGTGCCGAACGCACTTTTCCGGATAAGGACTCGGTATCCGAGAACGGTGCGTTACACGATTCTAAAGAGCCTAGGATAAGCACAAGCTAAGATTTCCTTTCCAACTCAAGCATCAAACAAAAAATTCGAAAGCTTCCTATCCCTTACCTTCTTAATAAGGGAAGAGGATCACAGAATTCCTGCCTTTTGAATAGATGAAAATTTTTAAACGATACCTTGCGAAATCCTCCCCTTATTATTATGAGCGATGCCTTCCTCATAACCACCATTATCACTATATAATGTACTCACTGTAAAGCCCCTCATCCACTAGGAATATCCACCAAAACTGCCCAATCAAAGGGCGTAAGCATTATCTGAATTCCACCGACCAAAGAGGATCGCATCGTCTGCAAATTAACGATGATTTAACGCAAGGTAGTATTTTACTATATTAAAGCCATTAAAAAGACCTTTCTTAACCACACTATTTATCATCGGAAAATATTATGGTGGTCAATGTCCAACAAACTCAATCTTCAATTCAATAGTTGAGAATTAAATTAATTAATACAAATTATCAAATCACCCATGTAATGATATGTGTCCATTGAGTTTGGTGGTAATTGACCACCATAATATTTTCCTCATCATAATTTTAAGAACTTCACCGTTGAGAAGAAAGAGTAAATGGGAAAGAGGACCCTCTTGTCTCCTCCCCTTATTCATATATGAACGATGCCTTCCTCATAACCACCATTATCACTACGAATATCCACCAAAACTGCCCAATCAAAGGGCATAAGCATTATCTGAATTCCACCGACCAAAGAGGATCGCATCGTCCACAAATTAACGATGATTTAACGCAAGGTAGTATTTTACTATATTAAAGCCATTAAAAAGACCTTTCTTAACCACACTATTTATCATCGGAAAATATTATGGTGGTCAATGTCCAACAAACTCAATCTTCAATTCAATAGTTGAGAATTAATACAAATTATCACAATCACCCACGTAATGACGTGTCCATATGAGTTTGAGTTTAGATTGAACAAAGATAAAATTTGCCTCATCATAATGTTATGAGGGGCGAGTTTGAGCCTCCTACTAAGATTTTTGAAAGAATCTTGTACACTGACCCGATCGATAAGGAAGCATGATTGGATTACGTGGGTATTAAAGTGACAAAGAGGACATAATCCTTTGTTTAATTATCCAAGTTTTCCAAAACATTTCATACGATTCTGAAGAATATCTTCCTTTACCAACAACCATTGGGATTTGAAGAACTGCTAAGTAAAACCATGCATCAAGTATATTATTTTTCATTCCCTGATTATTTATCTTACTTGAATGTTTTCTTATTTCCGAGAAAAACACACACACACACACATATTCCCAACTCGCCGCCTCCCTAATTTGCCATATCTCCAATCCCCTCGAATGAAAACATCCAACCTGACTAAAATCAGAAACAAATTTTCAAGACAATGTTGAATCGGTTCGTGTAACACGATTTTTCCATTCAATTTGACGTCTAGTTAAAAAAAAGGGTAATAATTGCAATGATTCAGGTAACATAAGTGATAAACTTGCAAAAAGGAAACATGAGTGGCATATCACAACCTTAATTAAAAGATAGGGGTGTTTTATGTAATTCAGTCGTGTTAAAAAGATACCTACGTTTATGTATAAATTATTCATTTTATTTACTCCATTTATTAATTTTTGAAAAGAGGAATTTTATTAATCAAGATCCGCCAAACGAGCGTTCAAAACGTCATCCGGAGGCAAGGGGCCCCAAGATGTACGGGCAGACACAAATAAACCATGTCTATTAAACATTTTTTTTTATTAAATTACAATATTCTTATCTCTTACTTTTCCATTTAAGACTGATTTGGGTCTCCTTAACAAGAGCGACACACCGCAACCGCCAATTATCAGATCAGGAAATGAGACCTCTGGAACACCCGGAAAGCACCGGCCCTTTATTGTTTGGAGGGTGCAAACTGTTAAAGTTGTCCCACATTGAGCATTTGTTAATGTATCACCCAACACATTAAGAGATGGATTTCCCTCAACTTACCACCTATGTTTTGGGGATGAAGCCCTTCTTCTTAAATGGGCTTCGGCCTCTCTGTTGGCTTTATAGTGCCCTTTATATGCCTTCGTGCCATGTGGCCCAGGCTATTTATTGACCCACACTTAAGGGGCGTGTTAAAGTTGTCACACATTGGACATTTGCTATTGTATTACCCACCATTTTATAGACCCACACTTGAGGGGGGGCGTGTTAAAGTTGTCACACATTGTGCACTTGCAATTGTATCACCCACCATATTAAGAGACGAACTTCCCTAACCTCAGAACCCTCAGAACGTAGGTTTTGGGGATGAGATCCCTCTTATATGAGTTTGGGCCTAGATTTTCTATACAAACATGTTGTTTTTATCTTTATTTTTATCATGGATTACTTTGTGGTTGAAGGCCACATAGCTGGACATGTCTATTGGTTGCAGATTCATAACTAGAGGAGTAACCTCGACTGATTTGGCTCATAGCTTGGTCAAGCGAAAGGGGATGCGGATCCACGTACTCTCAAAGAAGTTGTTCAAGCATTTTTGGAAGGCAAACCATGTTTTGGATCATGCTTTTGCTTTAGTTTTAGATCTGTGTTTTTTTCTGGTACTTTTTTTGGGTACTAGTTTTAGATGTGTTTTGTCCTTTTTTTCTTTTGTAACTAAAATAGGGTTTGTTTTCCTGTATTTGAACATTCAATTTTTTTTTCAATACATGGGGTGCCGTTGTAACGCCCCGCTCCCAGATACAGAGCCCTTATCCAGAAGAGAAACGTTCGACACGTATAGCATTAATAAATCTAATATTATACGCAAACCTCTTACGTCGTCGTATCAAATAAGAGCAAACAGAAGCTAAAAAGACTCAGGTAAAAACATAAGTGCTACTAAGAATGGAAATTAACCATACTAAAGATGGATAGTTAAATTACAACGACGAAAAGCCCAAAGATTTACACAATATGAGCTCTTAAAAGTACAAACATAACTTACAAAAGTCTAGGAGTAAAAGAACAAGTCTAGTACAACCTTTACGGAAAAAAAAACTAAAAGCATCTTCAAGGCAGCAATGTCATCAAGCCGTCAACTACTCTTGGTCAACCTGTTCGTCTTCTCACCCCGCAATGCATACAAAAGAAAATGCAACAGAGGTAAGTACAAAGTACTTAGTAAAAGTGAGAAGCTAATGAATAACTAAGTTCTACAACAAAAGGTTCTTTTTATTATTATTATGTTATCTTTATGAGAGATCGACTCAATCTAGGATTCACTCCATGGCCATCAACATGTCATGACTATACGTTTCTAGCTTAAATTATCTTGGTTACGTCATCACTCAAGGGCACAATGCATGATGTGTATCCATCACGAGATATACTTGCCAACTACGGTGAATAGCATTGATAGTCCCGGGATTTCCCCGGTATGCATTTACGTTCGATGAATTTCCTCCACTACCCTTCAGCCTTTTGAGCCGGTAGCATTGTTCACCTTTTTATGAACGTATCACATCGCCGATATGACTTGGTGCCTAACCGAGAATAGGTGACGTTTTATCTTTTACTACCACGTATGTAACTTTATTGTGTATTAACTAGCCACCTAAGTGTTTTCAAGTAAGCTCCCTCACATACACTACTCTCTTTCCTAGACCACTAGACACGGACAAGGCCTAACAATTACACAGACATTGATGAACTCTAGTTCATCAAAGCACAAGCCCTTTCATGCTTTCCGACGGATCCGAACTTCAACTCCATTTAAGAGTACATTCGGTGCCGAAACTAAATGAATCGGAAGCTCAATCGAAGCTTGTTAAGGTTTAATTAATGTTATAAGACCAAAGGATAACAATTAGAACGTATTACATAGCTTAAAACACAATTATCACAAAATCAAATAATGCGTGCGCATTCCTTGATCAGCAAGTTGCTGAAACATTCTGCTCAACCAATGTGTGCGCATTCCCGGGAATGCATACACATTGAGAGCAGCCTGAATCATCATGATTCCTGAATGTGTGCGCATTGTTAGGCATTGCGTGCTCATTCAGCGTTGAAAAACCCTAAAACACGATCTCCTACACTTAATCGATTCCCAACCCAAACCAAACACGTTTATCAACAAATAACTCAGAAAAACAGCAGTAGAACTCAACTCAAATATACCAAAAATATCACATCTCATTAATTACAAATTAGCATGAATTCTATCACCAAAACTCACCGGAACTCAACCTATCATTATAAAACTGTAATTACTCATTAGGAAGAGTCTCTTACCTTAATTGCCAGCAAAATGGATCCAAAACCTTCAAGAAAATGCTGAACTTCTAACCCTTCAACTTGTAACCTAATTAAACAACAAGTAAACCTAAAAATCCTATCTTTCTTGAAAATCCCGAATTGAAAAAGTGTGTAAAACTGAATATTACCTGAATTACTTGCTTTCAAACTAATTTTAGAATATCTACGCTCTGAGACGATCGTTTCGACTACTCATGGCTGCAAAACAGAGCGACGGATTGAGAGATATGAATTTTTAAAGAATCGAACTCGACGAAAACAAAAAAAACTAGGGCTAAACTGAAAACTTACGAAATTAAGAGATGTTGTTTTCCAAAGTTGCGTCTCTTCGCGGTGATCACTTTTCTCTACTGCGGCATCTTGAAACGATGAACGGATTGGCCCTGCGATTGGGGTTTACGTTCTCCCTTTTTCAGGCATCTTCTGCGTCTGTTTCTTCTTCTGAGCGCCGTTCCTCTCTTTTTTTTCAGAAGTTGCGTATGAAATAAAATGAGTGATTTTGGGTATTATTTCTTTTTATAGCTATCAATTAATTCCATTAATTAAATAACTAAATCTCTTTAATTAAATCTTTTTTAATTAAATAAATAGGATAAATAATAATTATGTCGTAGCGGGTATGCCCAGTTACTATTTTACCCTTTATGAAAAATCGGGATGTTACAGTCGTACTCTTTTCTTAGCACCCGATTTTCTCACATTGAGTTTTCTGGATAATGGTTTTAAGGAGGCGGGGCCATATATTGATGACGCTAGATTCGGTGTGAGGGCTAGTAAAAGTCTTGTAAAACTCTGTATTGCTGTTTTCATAAATTAAAGTGACTCAGTTTTACTTTAACAAAAATCTCTTGCCTTTTCATTTACAACTATTTGATACGACGTGGATACCTTATACAATTAATCCAAACAACATCTTAACAAAAAGCGTATAGCCTTCTATGTTCTTTATTATCTTTACATCAAATTAATTGTTGTTATAACTACATTGTTGTCATAATTTTTTTTTTCAAAAAATGCACGTTGATTTCTTGAAATTCTAAGTTTTCTAACAACATACAATTAGTCTTTTGTTTAAAAGGGAAACCTTTAAAAAAAAAATACTACATCCGTTCCATAAAAAGTGTCCACACTATTTACGCAGATTAAGAAACTCAATTAATGTGTTGTATTGTGTTTTAGTAGTAATAGACATATATACCCTTATCTTATAATTAATGTTTGTTTTGGAATATGAAACGATCATACAACAATAAATGTTAGGCTAGAGGTATGTTTGGAAAAAAAACATTAAATTTTCTGAATGGACACTTTTTATGGGACAAAACTTTTTCAAATATGAACACTTTTTATGGGACGGAGGTAATACAAAAGACATTTTTATACAATTGTATTATCCCGACCCTCCCTTATACACTAATAGTAGGAAATGTAGAGAAACTAAATTGTTTTCATTAATGTATCATTGTACGATATATATACATTTGAAATGAATGTTTTAGGTCATATATGTTAAAGTGTATAAGAAATATAGTAGCACATTTACTACAACCAATTGGTTTTAGTAGAACAGTAAGCGCTTGATTCTTAACACGCTTGATCCTAACATGGTAGCAGAGCGGAAGGTCTTGGGTTCAAACCCCGCTGCAAACAATTATTTTCCTCCATTTATAATGTGCAAGTGGTGAGCTGGCCTAGTTGGCTCAGGCTTTTTGTGTTCCTATATAGTTGACATAGCATTGATATGGGCTCACACTTGAGGTTCCCCTATTTATAATGTGCAAGTGTTGGGCTGGCCTAGTTGGCCTTTGTGAGCCTAGTTGGGTCAGGCTTGTTGTGTGCCGAGTTGACATAGCCTTGATATGGGCCCACAATTGAGGGGCCGTGTTAAAGTGTACAATGAAATATAGTAGCACATTTACTAACACCAATTGGTTTTAGTACAACGGTAAGCGCTTGATCCTAACATGGTAGCAGAGCAGAAGGTCTTGGGTTCAAACCCTGCTGCAAACATATATTTTCCCCCATTTATAATGTGCAAGTGTTGAGCTGGCCTAGGTTGCTCAGGCTTGAGTTTCCCGGATTTATAATGTGCAAGTGTTGGGCTGGCCCAGTTGGCCTTTGTGAGCCTAGTTGGCTCAAGCTTGTTGTGTGCCGAGTTGGCATACACTTGATATGGGTCCACACTTGAGGGGGCGTGTAGGCTTGTTGTGTGCCGAGTTGGCATAGCCTTGATATGAGTCCACACTTGAGGGGGCGTGTTAAAGTGTATAAGGAAATATAGTAGCACATTTACTTAATCAATTGGTTTTACTAGAACGGTAAGCACTTGATATTAACAATATAATGAACCATAGATCAAAGTACATACAACTATTATCAATCAGAGATTAAAATGGACATATAAATTAAAAGCATACGATCGAGTAAGTTCGACCTGTCTAAGCAATATTCTTCGGGAAAAATGGCTATCGGCAAAACCACATCAACTACTCATGCACTGTATTACCACATACAGGCTTTCGGTTATTTGGAATGGAGAAAAAATAGGATCCTTCAGCCCTAGTTGAGGTCTTCATCAGGAGATCCTATAGCACCGTAATTATTCATCCTATGCACGGACGTCGTCATCAGTGATATAATAAGTACAACAATAAATCAAGGAAGGTGGATATCAGTTAAACTTTCAAGAAGAGGTCCTCCAATGTCACATATCTTCTTTCGAGACGACCTATTACTCTTTGGAGAGGCAACTGAGCATCAATGCAAAGTCATGAAAGACATTTTACTTGATTTCTCCAATTGTTCGGGCCAAAACATCAGCGCAACAAAGTCAAGGTTTCACACATTCGGCAATGTGGAAAATAATATCATTACATCTATTGCACAAGGCTTGAAGATGACTTATACAGAAGACCTGGGTAAATATTTCTGCGTTCCTCTTCTATATGGTAGAATGTGTATTTCTCATTTTACATACTAAGAAGACAAGATGAAGAAAAAATTGGGCCCCGGGAAATCCAAATCCCTTTCAAAAGTAGGAAAATGCATACGTATTCAAAGCTCTCTAGCTACACAACCATATTAATGTTAGGTGTAGTGCCCGAAAGACAATTTCTGTAAGTGTTTTTGACAGGATTTATAATTCATCGTAATATTTGCATTTATGCTTATATTAGTACACTGCTGAAAACCCTAAGTATATCGGTATGTAATCACATAACTCAGTGTATGGCATACACACGAGGATTGAGTTAGTGATGATATGCTTAAAACTAGTTAGTCCGTGGTGAATTTAATCAGAGTATGGGTCTCATAATTAATATACCAATAATACGCCCAGAACACTTAACAGTGTGACCGTCTTATCCGCACCGTCGGTATAGGGTACCTAGCGGGGCATTTATATATGATGTCAATCATATAGGACTGGACCGATTTGAATTCTCGATATAATTCCGTGATCGAGAAATCGATCTTATCGAATCACAAAATGATCATATATGGATTAATCTCAATCCTGATGTGATCACAGTCTACTGCTTGGTTCAAAGTATGGTTTGATGTGTTAGTTAAGGATCACTTGGATACATGTGATCTGAACACTTCTCGTTGGCTCTATTCTGGAATGAGTGAGTAGTCTGTGACTTCACGTATATGGAATCCATTCCTTCCTACGGGAAGTAGACGGACGCCCTTATTTGTTAATCCTAGAACCGATCGATGGGCCCAAGTTCATATTATATTAGTTATGAACTAATTGATCACTAGGGGGTTAATGGTAAATAAGGATAAGATGTTTTGAGAAGGGTTTACGAAAATATCCCGAATCAAAACGAACAGTCTATGGATGATTAGTCTATATGTAATGATTATATCAGTGGACGCTTATTTACTCGATGATTAGAGTGTAAGTATATATCTATAATCGATAAAGTTCAGTTCCGGGTTTATGGTGGCGTAATCCCGGAATTAATAGATTGAATAAGAAATATTTTGTCCGATGAATATTTTTATTTGATTTATTGTAGCTACTGGTTATAGATCCATGGTCCCCGATGTGGCTCCTAACATGCATATGTTTTCTTGACGTTAGGCCTCAATGATAATTAAGTAGTTGGACTATTTAATTGATGTGTGAAATAATTATTCAGTGGCCTATATAATTAAATACATGGAAAAGACATTTTTCGTGGACTCGATCCTTTTGTGTATCATACGTGTGCTAACCTAATTAAATTAGGGGAGGCGCATTTTGTAAGTATATATTTATCAAGAAATTAGTTTTCTTGGATAATTATATGACATTTGATTAATTGTTTATTTGTTAAATAATTAACTGAATTATATTAGATTGATCCTTAAATATTCTAGATTTGTTCTAGATTATTCTAGGAGTATCTTTTATTTAATAAGGATTATTATAATTGATTTTGTATTAGTTATTAAATCCTTGGAGGACAAGGATTTCTCTCCTATATAAAGAGAGATGTCCTAGATCCTACACAAGATGAAAAACACGCCATATACACAATTATAATGGGGAGATGTCGAGTTCCTATTAGGGTTTAGAGTTGGGAAAACCTTCGGGATTTTCTGGGTAGCATATCAAGGAGGTCAAGCATCAAGGATCAACATCCACCGGTTGTTACTAACTGATTTGTTCAGTCCACATCCAACACCGGCAGTTGGTGATAACACTAATAAAAGCTACTAAACTAGATCAGTATATCGATCAACCCCGAACGTAGTGGGAGTATGGTTTGTCCATTACCCATTGCAGGACCTTACTGTCTATAGGGTAGGTTGATGACCTATAGCCCTTCATGGGCTATGTAGGATCCTGATCATAGAGGTTGGTTTAAAAGCCATAACCCTGTGAATGGAGTTTGATACTCTAGTTCTGTTGAAACTCTTGTAGAACCACCTGAGTAACTCAGGCCCAGTGGGAGTAATTAGAACTACACGGAGAAGATTCGAATGAATAGGAAATTTTAACTTTCAATGCAAAGCTGAGTAATTTAGGGGTGATTCCCTAAAAGGTAGAGAGTTAACCAGACCGTGATCTCTCTTACAACTCAGTCTTGCTTGATTTCGTCAGAAATAGGGAAATAGGGGTGATTCCCTAGGACTTCCTTGCCGAACAACGGAATCTGAATTCATTCAGAACAGAAGGGTTTTAGTTAAGAACAAATAATGGATTCGTTACAATGCAGAAAATAGGGGTGATTCCCTAAGACCTTTTTGCGAGACTAACGGTATCTTAATTTATTCAGAAAGAACCTTTGGCAGGATGCCTGCCATAGCTTATATCCTTTGGGGATTAAAGCACACCTCTAGGTCATTTCAAAGTCATATGTTTTAATATGTGGACTTGACCAGAATGTTGATAAGTCTTTCGTAGATTGGCATCAATATTAGTAAAGTAGTATGTAGATTAGTGTTTGTGAATGGTAACACTGAAACATTTGGAAACAACATGGGTGTGTTATCTGAAGTCAGAGTCTGACATGCCATCGGGATTCATTCTAAAGGATTTGATTCGCTCAAATTCTCGAGAATCGATCATTGGCAATCTCATCCATTCACCTGGTTAAGATATTCTTGCATTTATGCAACATTCAACGATGTAGTCTACCCTACCTCTCAGGAAAAATGATTATCAAAACCTGCGGATGATACTAAATGGGATGTTTAGTGAATCCTCAAGTCTCTTCAGGAGAAAGAGGAATAATATGCTAGTATATTCAGGTGCAAACTAGAATATAAGTGATAACACTGATTCTGGCTTTAGGTCAGATTGAGGATGATCGTTAAATCGATCTCGGTCTCAGTGTTTACTCATATGATAAAGTATTATCCAGTAAGCCGATACTACTTCATTGTGAAAACATTGGAGAGGTAGCTCATAAGGGTTTTGCAATCACTAGAGGTCATAAGCATATTGACATCGTACCACCAAATTAGATGGAAAGGCGACGTTTCGATCCCAAAGATTGACTCAAGCCGCCAACCTACCTGATCAGTGTACCGAGTCACATGGTATTCGGATTCTAAGTACGTGCCGGGTCACTGACCTACCCTGCGGCGGTACACTCCGGTCGTGCTTGGAAGGATGAATTACTAAGATGCGCTTGGAGGGTACAGATTTGAGGGATACGTGACGTCACCAAACCAGACCTTAGAAACGGCGTCAAGAAAGGGACAGACCTTTTCTAGGTTAGACGGATCCTAACCGGCAGTGTACCGGGTCAAATTGTAGTGATAAAGTGGTGAGTCGGTGTCGAATCCTCGGGGAAAAAAGTGGTAATTCTTTTAAGTGTGGTTAAACACCAAAGAGTTTATATTAACTCGATCTAAACCGCAATTTTATAACACAGATTACTACTACTCTAACCAACATAAAATAAATGCGTAATTTAAAAGTTATTCTAATATAATATATATAGATATATAAATATATATAGATGTAAATAAATAGTAAAATATATATATATATATATAAATATATAGATACCAATATATAGTTTATAGACTAGACTAGCCAAAGTATATGTAATCAATTTATTCGATCTTTTCAATTAATAGAATGTGTTCGATCTTCCTTTTTATTAGGTCCAATTGAGTAAATGAAACGGTGTACTCCTAATGTCAACAATTCCTCCTCACACGAGCGTATGAAATTGTCATATGTCAAATTGTCATCGATCCAATGTCCACAACTCGCCCCATGCTAAACTTAGTTAGTCAAAACAGTACCGAGTACAAATCTACCCCGGATAAAAGAGGTGATTCCATTTGTCAGATGGCCGATGTTATTCAAGAGGCTCCGGTTGTCAAGCGGATCGATTTAATACAAACGGTGTAGTTTCAATTAAACTGTGATTTTAACATTATTAAGATCTCGAGTACAAAGTTAATAAGATTTGTTTTATTAGGACAAATCGCCCCCGGGTAGGAAATAGGATTCCGTTAATCAGACGGCCATTTTTACCCTCCGGTTTTTCTATTTTTACTCATATCCTGACTTCTCTGGTCAGTTCATCGTCAGGTTATATGTGGTGTTCATCATGATTGATTACGTCATTCCGAATATATTATCTTTACGTAGCGAAATAGAAAAGATTCATTTTAACTCAATTTTAATCATTTTTACTTTAACATCATTCTTTTAACGAAAAGATCGAAATAATACGATTACATAACTTTGGCTAGTTATTAGATTTAGCCTAATAACATTATAAAAACTAAAAAGAAGAAAATAACAAACATAAACATAATTATTATAGAAATTACCCGATTACAACTGCTGACTCAGAAATCGTCTTTTCCCAGGTATTACAACGATTTCAGCAACACCGAACCTTCGAGAATTTCCCGAGCATTACTACGATACTACTATTACTACATTATTTTGGCATAAGGCCTATTTACAAACTAAAGAAAAGAAAAGAAAAAGAGAAAGAGGAGGGAGAGAATATATATAGGATAGGGTATATATATATTGGTACACTGAAAGTGAGCTCTGATCTCCCCTATTTATAGAAATAGCTCCTTCCCGGACCGGTCCCGAAAATCGCCGGATCGGTCCGGTGTAATGATGACAATCATTACGGTTAGTTATCGCATGTGCAAGCATGTTATCTTTAATCATTACTCAGCATGTGCAAGCATGTGATTTGTTAAGGAAGTAATGATGATTCCCATGTGATCGCTTATCAAAGTAATGATTACTTCCATAATTATATAAAATTATATAATTATATTATTATCTTGTAAAATTCATAACTTGCATTCCCGAACTCCAAATGACATGATTCAAGATCTGTTGAAAAGCTCTTCAAATGATCTACAACTTCCATCAAGACCACTTCTTCGTCAAAAACGCATTTTTGATGAGTCATTTATATGTCAAAGACGTTTTCTCGATTTCCACTAATTGACCACTTGACCTTTTATATCGGTGACGCTTTATAACTTCCTTTCAACAACTTGAATTGACTTCAAAAAGATGTCGATACTCGGGATTTCGCTTCATCTTAGGATTCGCAATGAAATAAACACAAAATACCCGTGTAAAATAGACACAACACTCCGGTCACTAAAACCGGTACAAAAACTACAACCTTTTACTATAAATACTAACTTTTACTACTAACTATACTAAACTATAAAGATTAATATTTCATACTAATTATATCATAATTTCATATATTTTACATAGAATTCGTCGATAAAACGTAATAAAATCACGTATATTTAATCATATAAAAGTCATACATCAACTACTCCCCACTTAGCTTTTGATCGTCCTCGAGCAAAAATAAGCGGTAATATATAAATAACAGATAATATAATTGATCAGATTAAAATTTCAAAAGTAATATATATCGTCAATATTACAAACATATAAGTTATAACTTTTATAGAAATTTAATAAGAGAGAAAGTTTATATAACTTAAATAAATTAAGTATCAAATGTTAATCAGATGGAAACATGCATGCAATAATTCATAAATATAAATAAAATATTAGAATTACTTTCTATCTCGATTATTACGAATTTCTAGAATCATTAACTAAGTCAAATAGAAGACACAATGGCTTATAATATATTAGGATAGGACATTGGTTAATCGAAAAGATAGAAAAAGAAATCAAAAAGAGAAAGAGGCAAGTCGTACGTACCTACGTCTTCACATTCTTGATCAAAAACAATTTCAATTAGTAACATCCTTTTATTCCACTATTTTTCAGATTTTCTCTCTTCTTTTTCTACTTTTTATTTTTCATAAATCTTAATATTAAGAACTAAAGCGTGAGTGTGTGTAGAAAAATCAAATTTTACAAGCATTGCTTCATCAAGATTGATCGGAGTACTACTCTTTCGATCTAAAATTACGAGTCCGGTTTCCTTAAACCCGTAATCATTCTTGAGATCTTTTGATTCGACTTATGCCTTCATTCCCAGCAATAGGACATTTCGAGATAATACCCTAGCTGGACTACTATCATCAGGCATTATTAATATTTATATATTATCGATCAAAGATAGGGAAGATACCTGATATTTGACTAATTCGTGTAAAAAAATGGTGCTTTAATTCTTAATATAATTTTTTCATAGGACACTAACATATCCGAACTCATTCCAATCTCAAAGATATACCATTTTTCTCTCAACTCTTAACTCTTTTGTCATCATCTCCTCTCATAAGTACGTACAAACTCGAAGGATGTCAAAGAAATGTAGACCAAAACAAGCTAAGGGTCGGAAATTTCTAGTTAATCAAAATGGCTAAATTCCGAGTGAGGTCTTGATCACTCTTAAAAAACTGAGGTGGGGTCAAAAATTGGAATTTTATTTAGGCAGGCTATTTGGCTATAGTTATATTTTTGTGGTGCCAAAAATCATCATTCCTAATTTTGATTCCACATTCATAATTTATCTTAAAAAGAAAATTATCTAAAACTTTATTTATAAATATAAAAATTACTTGAATAATTCCATAAAAGAAATATTTGACAAAAATTATTTAGTTATACATACTTAAAATCTTAATAAAATTTATAAAAGATATAAAACACATTCATAATATATCTAATATATTTTACTAAATAAAAAATTAATCTTCTCAAATTATATCATTTTTATTCATATATTAACTAACTTAAATCATTCAAGAAAAATTAAAACTAAGAAATAAGTAATTAAAGTACTAATTTATATGAAAAAGGTTATATTTTATAAATATTTTTTAATTTTTTCGAAAATTTTAATGAAATTTTCAAACCTAACTCTACTCCCCACTTACGAAGTGGCATCGTCCCGATGTTCAATGAGTATGAAAAAGTAGGTTCGAAAATTAAATTAAAATTATAGATGATCGTTAATATTGAATAATGTTTACTACAACAAAAATTAAACAAAAGCACATATATTAAACAAAAGAAACTATTACAAACTAAAAGATTCAAAATAAAACAAACTTACTAACTAATTAAAGCAAACCAACCTTAAACAGACTTAAATAAAACCTAACAACAACTATCTCAAATAGTTGACGAACAACCCGGATTCTCCACTGGTAGTAATCCTCTACGATAATCACGAGACGGATATATCTCGTCAGAAGCAATTTCAGGGACTTCATTCAAATGAATACATAACCTTGAAATTAACCAAGCAAAAGGCATCGGCCTTCCATTATTATACCGTTCCAATGCAAAGTTTACTGCCGTCTTAAAAATCAAAATCCCCCAGTCCACATGAGCTCCGCTTATCAACGCAAACAACAAAAGTATCTCATTATCACTAACCCACGCAAAGTCACTAGTCGGATAGACTCGTGAGTTAATGAAGTGTTTCCATGCTCTCAGATGAGCAGGTAGAGCTGAAGTGGTAGAGTCGTAATTTTGATCGAACTCTGGAAACAAATACGGAAAAGCTTCCGTGACATAGTTAACAACGTTAAAGGAGTTCCCTAACGCCCATTGATATTCAAAATGAAGATTATGGATTTGATTGAAAATCGGTATTTCGTAAATATGATTGATAATATGAGGTGACAAGTGAATAAGTGTACCACGAACAGATATAAGTTGCGATGGATCTACTGTAGTAACGGTAGAAAGAGCGGAATAAAATTCCCTAACGATAGAAACATTAATCCTACCTCTTGGATTCCTTACAAACTTTCTCCAACCTCTATTCTGAATTAAATCCTTCCCTGACTGATCAATTTTTTCATAGTTGATACCCTTTTCTACCAAAATTGGAGAATTTGCAAACCTTGCACTCACCAATAAATTAACATTTGAAGCGCTAGATTCCGGGACAAAAACATCTACTGCCTCCGGATCGTATGAATTGACTGACGGTGATGACCGGTTTGACATTTTAGTTGAAACAGATGAAAATAATTAAACGGATAGAAAGGTGAAAGTAACGAGTGAATTTGCAATTTTTCACTCTCGGCTTTCTTTCCTTAAATGGACAAAATTGAGAGTATACGTGGCTGCATATTAACACTCTCAATCATGACTAAGCAAATTTAACTCCCGGATCGGTCCCGAAACCGACCGGACCGGTCCGGCTTTAAGATATTTTTACCGTGTACGGGTTGTAAAGTTCAAGTTTGCTTGTTTATCTTTAATAGGCTCATGGCTATTAGAGTTTAAATAAGTTAATAAAACATATCTAAATGATACGGATAAACGATACACGAATTATATTTTTAAAAACGACATATGAAAATATTTTTTGTTCTTAGATTTTTTATGAAATATTTAAATACTATTAAAAATGATTAAATTTACTACTACGACATAAAACGATTATGAAAACGAAAAACTATTAAATTAGCAAACTTAGTATTTAATAAAGTTAAAATGCGGAAAATAAAATAAACAGACAGAAAATGTTTAAAACTAACAAAGTTGTACGAAATCAAATAATGTCAACATCATCATCCTCAGCTGGATAAACTGGATCATTCAAACTTGGAACCGATGACGTAACTGGCTGTGGAAACGTAGTCGTGGTCCGAACTGAACTGTCGAGACCTATCGAACTCATACTTGACGTCATCCTTGCAAAATCCGAAAATCCTCCCCAGCTAGATGTAACAAAGACCACGAGAACCCGTATAAAAGACACCACGACCACTAGACTGGCTTCCAAAAGGATTTGGCATATGATGAAAGCTCTGAGATGGTGGAATAGGTGCTATCCATTCTGGTAAAGTATATGGGTTAGATTGACAGGGCGGATAGGCAGTTTTATCGAAAGAAGGATCAAGATGCATCTGCTCATGTCTCAACATCCCTCTACGTAAATCATCACTCCACTGCCTACTCTGCTCAGCAAACAAAGCCATATTAGCCTGTCCTCGGGCTACATCTGACACTAAAGATTGAAACATATCGTATGTAATGGTGTTTGGAAAAGAAGGCTCGCAATGATCGAAAAAGATGAAAATGCTTTGAAACCGGGTGGAACCGGGTGGAGGTGCACTACGCCTAACTATTGAGTCTATCGAACCCTCGGAGACCTCCTCGGACTAGGGCCTATCGGGGACTCATCTCGCCATAGTTAATTTGTCGTTAGATAGGAAAGGAACTCCCGATCTACGACATAAATCCGAAATAAAGCCGGAAAGTACATGTGACTCCCTGCCTTGGCAGTAACAATAAACTCGAAAACCCTTCTATACATGATTTTCCCCACATCCACCTTAACATCATGAATCATCGCCCAAGTAATGCATAAATCTTCTTTACCAAAGGCGGTGTGTTTGGTAGTGGGATAGAGAGTATGGCTCAAAAATCTTTTGATTGCCCTCAGATCTCTAAAACACTTCCCATAATTAAATCATTGTCCACCCACTCTCGTAGCATCAAATTCCCTACGAGCTCTGAGGCAATGCGCTCATACATAGCGGGATCATCTAATCCAAAAACAAATACCGTAATCCTCTTCATCCGGAAAAACTTCTACCCCTAAAACATCATTAATAAATTCCGGACTAAAAGACACATGTTAGACCTAAGGGGAATAGACTCTATCATACTACCCTCGGTGGGTGTCAAAGTAGACGAGAATCGCATAAAACTCGCCACTAAGGTAGTATTGATCTCTCCCCGTCCTCCGAGCCGCAAAATCCAACCATTGGCGTCTCGCAAAAATACGCCTAACTTCCTCTCCTAAGTCATCAAAATCTAAGCCTCTTTCCAACACAACTCCACACTTACTATAGATATTCTTATAAGCATTCTTAGCTTGAGGTGAAGTCAGAAGCAGAAAAACTAACGATTCTTCTTCCGGTGTTAAATCTTTAAGACCTACGACTGGTACTTCTATTGGAATATTAGGCTTTCTTTTCTTAGAGATTTTGCGACTAGATGAGGCCATTCTACGAATTTTGGAATAATAATAAAAAAAACAAAAAAAAAAACACAAACAAAAACAACACAAATAAAATGTCACAACACACTTAAAAATCAAAATAGTTGAAAATAAATCTAAAAATTACAAAAATCATGAAATTGATAACTAGAGTAAACAAATTATACCTTATAGTGAACAAAACGGTGAAAAGTGGCCGGAAAAGTCGTATAAGCCACCGGGATGAAATGGAGCTTGTGTTCGATCTTTTTCGAATTTTTCACTTGTGTTGAAGAGAGGAGAGAAAAAGAGGAAGAATGTATGTAATGGTTTAGTGTAATTTGTATTTTTAAGAGAAAAAGAAAATTTTTGGGGGTGGAAGTGGTGCTGCGGCTACTGTTGAAGAAAAGAGGAGAAATGAAGAAGAAAGAAAAGATCCCGTCTTTTTAGGTTAAATCGATCCCGGACCGGTCCTGGATAAGGGCCGGATCGGTCCGTGTGAAATTTTTATGATTTTTTCGAAATTTTTTATTTTTTTTGGATTTTTGATATAAAACTTATAAAACTCAATAAAAACTTAATAAAAATAGAAAATAAAATTTATAAATTTTATAACAATTTCTCAAAATTTATAAAATCTTTATAAAACTTATTTAAAAGTTTATAAAAATTCAATAAATTTATATTAATTCTTATAAAATATCTAAAAACTAAAAAAAAACTTTTTATAAAACTTTTATAAAACTCCTTAATTTTATAAAGATCCAATTTTATAAAATTTTCAAAGTTATGCAAAAATTTTATAAAACTAAAAACAATAAAAGACTTGAACTTACGGGGTTTCTAATTCTTCAATTTCTACAAACTCCAGATTTCTAACATACCGTTCAAGCAAACTATATCCTAGAAATGTAGCGTTTGAATTAAGTCTTGGAAGTCCATCGGGATTTTCGGTTAACCACCTAATCGTTCCCTTCTTAATTACATTCAAACACTCATTACGAGATTGAGTTATATTTTTCCCACATTGCCCACTGTGTTCAATCTTTCCACAGATTCTGCACTTCCTTAAAAACTTAGCCCTTCTCTTTATCGAGCTTCTCGATGTACCATTACAAACTTCTTTCAATTTTTTCTCTCTCAACAATTGCTTGTTCTTTCCAAAAACTAAGGCTTCTATAGTAAAGGCGATATCTCTATTAAAACCAAACTTTAAAAGTAAAACAAAAACTCCTAATCTATCTAAAAAAGACATCCAGCTCTTTTACGTCTATCCGGTAAAAGACGAAACTAGTTTAGACATATAAAAGTAAAGATAAAACCTGGTTAATTTGATACTTTCGGCTTTTCGAGCAACTTGCTTTTTAATCTTTCGGAGGGTCGATCAAAGCAACATCACTTCATTTATGAGAGAGACTTCTTCACCTTCCGAAAATAGTTTCACCCTGTGACCATTGGCTATAAAAGTTGTATTCCCATCGCTTAGTTCAACGACTCCGGTTTATAAACTCGTGTTACTTTAAATGGTCCCGTCCATCTTGATTTAAGCTTTCCTGGAAACAACTTTAAACGTGAATTGTACAATAACACTCGATCACCTACATGGAACTCACGACTATAGATTCTCTTGTCATGGAAAGATTTCGTGCGTTCCTTGTAGATTCGAGCATTTTCATATGAATCAAGGCGAAATTCTTCTAATTCTGTTAACTGAAGTAGTCTATGATCACCGACAGCCTTAGGATCGAAATTCAGAAATCTAATAGCCCAGAATGCTCGGTGTTCTAACTCTACTGGGAGATGACAAGATTTACCAAAGACTAATTTGTAGGGAGAACAGCCAATTGGAGTTTTAAAAGGCGTTCTGTATGCCCATAATGCATCATCTAGTCTAACTGCCCAGTTTTTACGGTTTGAATCCACTGTTTTTTCTATGATTCTTTTAATCTCTCTATTCGACACTTCTACCTGACCACTGGTTTGAGGATGATAAGGCGTTCCTAACTTATGCGTTACACCATATTTTTCAATTAACTTAGTAAATGGTCGATTGCAAAAGTGTGAACCTCTATCACTAATGATCGCCCTTGGAATGCCATATCTAGTGAATATGTTCTTTTTAAGGAATCGTATGACAACCTTGGTATCATTAGTGGGAAGAGCTTCACTTCTACCCATTTCGAGACATAATCTACCATTACAAGAATAAATCTTTTTCCAAACGATATAGGGAAAGGTCCCATGAAATCTATACCCCAAACATCAAATAACTCACATTCTAAAATAGGTTGCATAGGCATTTCATGTTTTTTCGAAATATTTCCCCATTTTTGACATGATTCACAAGATTTAACATATGTATACGCATCTTTATAAAGTGTAGGCCAATAAAAACCACATTGCAAGACTTTAAAAGCGAGTTTTCCAACCTCCATGATGACCTCCTCGCCTCACGATCATGACAAAACGATAAAACACTTAAAATTTCATTATCGGGCACACATTTTCGATTATTCCATCCGAACATTTACGGAAAAGATCGGTTCCTCCCGGTAATAAAATTTTAAGTCATAAAAGAATTTCTTTTCTCGTTGCCAAGTCCAATGAGACGGAATGTAATCACGGGTTAAGTAGTTAATGATATCTCCAAACCAAGGTGAATTTTCCTTAGAAGGAATTCTTTTCTTTAATAACTGCATGGTTGAAGGAGTATCGATTCTAAACAGTTGTTCATCAGGAAACGAATCCTTAATTTCATTTCCTATTTCTTCCTCAGTTTCCATTCTACTTAGATGATCTGCTACTACATTCTCACTTCCTTTTTTTATCCTTAATCTCAATATCAAATTCTTGAAGTAGGAGAATCCATCTAAGAATACGTGGTTTCGCATCTTTCTTACTCAGTAAATATTTCAATGCTGAATGGTCTGTATAAACTATTACCTTAGAGCCAACAATATATGATCTAAACTTATCTAAGGCAAAAATTACAGCCAACAGTTCTTTTTCTGTAGTTGCATAGTTCAGTTGAGCTGCATTTAACGTATGAGATGCATAGTAAATAGCTTTGAGAATTCTATTATACCTTTGACCTAAAACAGCTCCTACAGCTAAATCGCTTGCATCACACATAATCTCAAAAGGTAAATCCCAGTCTGGTGCTACCAATACTGGTGCAGTAATCAACTTCGCTTTCAGGGTCTTAAATGCTTCCATACATTTACTATCAAAATTAAAAGGTACTTCTTTTTCAAGCAAATGACTTAGAGGTTTTGCTATCTTTGAAAAATCTGCAATAAATCTCCTATAAAATCCTGCATGTCCAAGAAATCCTCTTAACGTTCTTAGATTAACTGGTGGAGGCAATTTTTCTATTACCTCGACTTTAGCTTTATCAACTTCGATTCCTTCTTCAGAGATTCTATGACCTAGTACAATTCCTTCTGATACCATCAAATGACATTTTTCCCGCTAAGCACTAAATTGGTATCCTCACGGCGTTGTAACACTCGTTCTAAGTGTAACAAACAGCCATTAAAAGAGTCTCCGTAAACACTAAAGTCGTCCATAAAAATTTCTAAGAATTTCTCAACCATATCAGAAAATATAGACATCATACATCTTTGAAACGTAGCAGGAGCATTACATAAACCAAACGGCATTCTTTTATACGCAAAAGTTCCATAAGGACAAGTGAAAGTAGTCTTTTCCCTATCTCCTGCTGCAATGAAAATCTGTAAATATCCTGAATAACCATCTAAGAAACAGTAATATTTATGTCCACTTAAACGCTCCAACATTTGCACTATGAATGGAAGTGGATGATGATCTTTCTTAGTATGATCATTTAGTTTTCTAAAATCAATGCACATTCGATATCCTGTAATTTCCCTTGTTGGGATCCATTCATTCTTATCATTCTCTTTCACTGTGAAACCTCCTTTCTTTGGTACAACTTGAGTTGGACTTACCCATTCACTATCCGATATAGGAAAAATTATTCCCATTTCTAATAGCTTAATAACCTCTTTCTTAACGATTAACTGCAAATTCGGGTTGAGGCGGCGTTGCGGTTGAATACAAGGTTTAGCATCTTCTTTTAGAATTATCTTATGAACACATATCTCAGGGCTAATACCTCGAATATCGGCAACTGTCCATCCAAAAGCTTTCTTATGCTTTTTCAACATTCCTAGTAATTGATCTTCTTGTTGCTCCGTTAAAGTTGATGAAATAATAACTGGTAAAAGATTATCAATTTTAAGAAAAGCATACTTCAGATTTAAAGGTAACGGTTTCAATTCCAGATTCTTCGGCGGATCTTCTATTGATGATTTAAGAACTGGTCCTTCTAGTTCTAACTCCAAATACTTATGCCATGGTGGTTTAAAAGTAAAACTGCCTTCATTTAGAGATAAGATTATCTCTTTCATTTCAATGTCTTCCTCATCTTCTTTATAGATAGATAGAGTTAAGCATTCTTCTAATCTGTCTTCAAAAGTTGGTAACTGATTATCATAGACAGAATGAATATCTTCTATAAAAGAACATGATTCTGGTGATGTATATTGATGGTTCATAGCTTTGAAAATATTGAAAGCGACTTCATCTTCATTGACTCTCAAAATTAACTCTCCTTTCTGAACATCGATTAAAGTTCTCCCTGTAGCTAGAAATGGACGTCCTAAGATAAGTGGCGCTGAAAATCCTTCTTCCATTTCCATAACTACAAAGTCTACTAGAAAATAGAACTTGTCTATCTTAACCAATATGTCCTCAATTATTCCTTTAGGGTACTTAATCGATCTATCTGCCATTTGAAGAGTCATTTCAGTCTTAGTAAGCTTTCCTATGCCTAGCTTTCTATAATCCTCATAAGACATGAGATTTATACTAGCTCCAAGATCACATAAGACCTTCTTAAACGAGAAATCCTCCAATTTCACATGGAATCGTAAAACTTCCGGGATCTTTCGGTTTAGGTGGTAACTTATCTTTGCGTTGCAATTGCGTAACATTCTTCATTTAGGCATATATTCTCATATTCCTCCAATTTTTTCTTATTTGATAGTATATCTTTCAAAAACTTTCCATAGGCAGGCATATTTATCAGAGCTTCGATAACAGGGATATTAACATGAATATGACGAAAAGCATCAAGGAAACGAGCATACTTCTGATCAGTCTTAATCTTTTTAATTTGATCTTTAGGTGGAAAAGGTAAAGATTCTAAATCTATAACCTTTGGTTTCGAAGTCATTCTCTCTTTTCCTTTATCCTTAAACTTTTGAGTATTACTTGATCGCCATGTTTCAGGTTCTTGAATTTTTTCTTTTAATTTGTTCCCTGAATCAATCTCTACTTCAGATTCCTTTAGTTCTTCCTGTTTCTCATCCTTATTACCAGTTTCATCTATTCTAACATGTTCCTTGAATAGATTCCTTAAATCTTTATCCATGGGATCTTTCAAAATCCTAGGGATTTTTACCCATTTTTCACCTTCATTCTCAGGTTCCAAACTTCTATTCCTTTTCAAGAAATTCTCTATGATTTCTTCTTCCTCATCAGTAAAGTCAAGTTCATCTTTAGTTTGATCATTTTTATCTAAATCATTTTCTACTTCATTATTCCCGAAGTTTTCTACTCCATTGCTACCGTAGAGTTTCCTACTTCTCGTAACTACAACATTTACCTCTCTTGGGTTTCTTTCAGTATTACTTGGTAATCCTCCAGGAGGTCTACTTCTTACGTTCACCTTCCCTACTCAAATGATCTTCCATATTCCTTAATGAAGCTTCTATCGTTCTCATTACGGTATCATGTCCATTCATAGATGTTTTCATTGAACTCATATCCTTACTGACTGAACCTATAGAAGTCATCATTGTTTCCATATTCTTAGCTTGAGTAGATACTACACCCATCATATTTTCCATCAGTTTTTCCCATTTTTCAACCCCTTCTGCAGGTTGAGTTGAACTCTGAGTTACTGGTATACTTTGAGTGGTATGTTGAGGATAGGATCTAGGTAATGATTGTAAATTCTGATTAGATGTATTTCCTTGATAAACTTGATTATTATTCATATTCTTATACGGAACTGGATACGGCGGTTGTCCTGGCTTACTAGGGTTTTCAGACCATCTAAAAGTTGGGTGATCTCTCCTAATAGCATTAAACGAGTTTGAATATGCATTGTTCAAATTCCTATGTTGCTGAAGAAAACTCACCTCCTCTCTTGAATATCCCGTTGGTTCTTCTATCCCTAATGACACGATATCATGATTTGAGTATTCGGTTGGCATACTATTTTCGAATTTTTATTCTTTCCTTGTTGTAATCCATCAAACTTTCTACTCAAATTCTCCAAGTGTGCTAGAACTTCCGTATTTGACGTACATTCTCCCGCAAAAGCTACTTTTCTAGTGCTAGAACCGGTTTCCCACATTCTCGTTATTTTTGGAAATCTTTTCTATAGCATCGTAAACTGTTTGAGCTTCACTCATCATTAACGAACCACCACATGCATGATCTACATACGCACGTGAATCCTTTCTTAGTTTACGACGAAAAGCTGAATTTGCATATCTAAGGAATAACCATGATCGGGACAAGCTCTTAACAATTTTTTAAACCTTTCCCACGCATTCCCAAGTGTTTCTTCAGATCCTTGTCTAAAATTAGCAACCTCGACCTTTAATTCCAAATTCCGTCCTGGAGTGAAATATTGTTTCAGAAATTCAGTTTGAATATCCTCCCAACTAGTTAACGAGTGGTGTGGAAGAGACATAAACCAATCTCGGGCTCTTCCTTTTAAAGAAAAAGGAAACATAGTCATCCTCGTTAATTCCTTATGAGCACCTTGACTTTTGGTCGTATTGCACAGTTCTTCAAACAGATAGAGATGATGATGTGGATCTTCATCATCTTCTCCTAGAAATTGGGCTCTTGCGTCAATTAAACCAAAAAGATGAGATTTAATTTCGAAATTATTCGCTCCTTCATTAGGTAAAAGTATGGGATTATTAGTCTGGTTTCTCCTAACAGTTTGATCACAGATAGGTCTTGGGTTTGGCGGATTGTTACGATTATTCTGGTTCCGATCTTGATTGATTCTATTATTCTGATTATTATTAGGGTTAACAGGGTTTTGGCCATGCCCTAAAGCATGATCTAGCCTCTGTTCGTTTGTTTCATCACTAGTTTCAGCCATTTCTTTATTTTTATTAGAAGATGATTCCGTTGGAGATTTTCCAAGGAGTCCTAAGTCGGTTTGACCACGTTTACTCTCTATCCGCAACCGCCTTTCGTAAGCGTTTATATCGGGCTTATAAGGAGTAAGTGAGGCTTTACCGCTTCTGGTCATCAACTAACGAAAATAAAAAAATGCTCGAGTTTTAAAGAAGAAGAAAATTGGTACTAAAAGAAAGTAGATACCAACGAAAAATAAAAAAAAGAAATGTGAGAAGAAGAGTGTTGGTTTATCCTCGAGAATTTTTAAGCTAATACAAGTAGTAACCAAAGACACAAAAAAAGAAATTAGCGACTTTAGTCCCCGGCAACGGCGCCAGAAAGCTGACGTCACCAAACCAGACCTTAGAAACGGCGTCAAGAAAGGGACAGACCTTTTCTAGGTTAGACGGATCCTAACCGGCAGTGTACCGGGTCAAATTGTAGTGATAAAGTGGTGAGTCGGGTGTCGAATCCTCGGGGAAAAAAGTGGTAATTCTTTTAAGTGTGGTTAAACACCAAAGAGTTTGCTATTAACTCGATCTAAACCGCAATTTTATAACACGATTACTACTACTCTAACCAACATAAAATAAATGCGTAATTTAAAAGTTATTCTAATATAATATATATAGATATATAAATATATATAGATGTACATAAATAGTAAAATATATATATATATATATAAATATATAGATACCAATATATAGTTTATAGACTAGACTAGCCAAAGTATATGTAATCAATTTATTCGATCTTTTCAATTAATAGAATGTGTTCGATCTTCCTTTTTATTAGGTCCAATTGAGTAAATGAAACGGTGTACTCCTAATGTCAACAATTCCTCCTCACACGAGCGTATGAAATTGTCATATGTCAAATTGTCATCAGTCCAATGTCCACAACTGCCCCATGCTAAACTTAGTTAGTCAAAACAGGTACCGAGTACAAATCTACCCCGGATAAAAGAGGTGATTCCATTTGTCAGATGGCCGATGTTATTCAAGAGGCTCCGGTTGTCAAGCGGATCGATTTAATACAAACGGTGTAGTTTCAATTAAACTGTGATTTTAACATTATTAAGATCTCGAGTACAAAGTTAATAAGATTTGTTTTATTAGGACAAATCTGCCCCCGGGTAGGAAATAGGATTCCGTTAATCAGACGGCCATTTTTACCCTCCGGTTTTTCTATTTTTACTCATATCCTGACTTCTCTGGTCAGTTCATCGTCAGGTTATATGTGGTGTTCATCATGATTGATTACGTCATTCCGAATATATTATCTTTACGTAGCGAAATAGAAAAAGATTCATTTTAACTCAATTTTAATCATTTTTACTTTAACATCATTCTTTTAACGAAAAGATCGAAATAATACGATTACATAACTTTGGCTAGTTATTAGATTTAGCCTAATAACATTATAAAAACTAAAAAGAAGAAAATAACAAACATAAACATAATTATTATAGAAATTACCCGATTACAATTGCTGACTCAGAAATCGTCTTTTCCCAGGTATTACAACGATTTCAACAACACCGAACCTTCGAGAATTTCCCGAGCATTACTACGATACTACTATTACTACATTATTTTGGCATAAGGCCTATTTACAAACTAAAGAAAAGAAAAGAAAAAGAGAAAGAGGAGGGAGAGAATATATATAGGATAGGGTATATATATATTGGTACACTGAAAGTGAGCTCTGATCTCCCCTATTTATAGAAATAGCTCCTTCCCGGACCGGTCCTGAAAATCTGCCGGATCGGTCCGGTGTAATGATGACAATCATTACAGTTAGTTATCAGCATGTGCAAGCATGTTATCTTTAATCATTACTCAGCATGTGCAAGCATGTGATTTGTTAAGGGAAGTAATGATGATTCCCATGTGATCAGTTATCAAAGTAATGATTACTTCCATAATTATATAAAATTATATAATTATATTATTATCTTGTAAAATTCATAACTTGCATTCCCGAACTCCAAATGACATGATTCAAGATCTGTTGAAAAGCTCTTCAAATGATCTACAACTTCCATCAAGACCACTTCTTCAGAAAACGCATTTTTGATGAGTCATTTGTATGTCAAAGACGTTTTCTCGATTTCCACTAATTGACCACTTGACCTTTTATATCAGTGACGCTTTATAACTTCCTTTCAACAACTTGAATTGACTTCAAAAAGATGTCGATACTCGGGATTTCAGTTCATCTTAGGATTCTGCAATGAAATAAACACAAAATACCCGTGTAAAATAGACACAACACTCCGGTCACTAAAACCGGTACAAAAACTACAACTTTTTACTATAAATACTAACTTTTACTACTAACTATACTAAACTATAAAGATTAATATTTCATACTAATTATATCATAATTTCATATATTTTACATAGAATTCGTCGATAAAACGTAATAAAATCACGTATATTTAATCATATAAAAGTCATACATCAATACGTCTCACTTGTTTTGAGCAAGTGGGAGAATGTTGTAGATATAGATATAAAGGGTGTGCTCTAAAACAAATAATCCACTTGCCTTTCGTGCAAGTGGGAGATTGTTAGGTGTAGTGCCTGAAAGACAATTATATATTGTTTTATGACAGAATTAATAATTCATCCTATTATATGCATGTATGCTTATAATTAAGACACTACTGAAAACCCTAAGTACCTCGTTTATGTAATCACATAACTCAGTGTATGGCTATACACAAGAGGATTGAGTTAGTGAGATGTACTTAAAATTAACTTAGTCCGTAGTGTTTATTAATATGAGTACGGGTCTCATGATTAATTTGCTAATAATGCGCCTAGAAAACTTTAGGTGTGACAGTCTTATCCGGACTGTCGGTAATAGGATACCTAGTGGGGCATTTGTATATGATGATAATCATATAGGGCTGGACCGATTTGATTTGAGTTCTCGATATAATTCCGTGATCGAGAAGTCTTATCGAATCACAAGATGATCATATATGGATTAATCTCAATCCTGAGGTGATCACATACAACTGCTTAGACTAGGATAGAGTTTGATGTGTTAGTAAGGACCACTTCGCAGTATGTGGTCCAACACTTCTTGTTGGCTCTATTCTGGGATGAGTGAGTAGTCTGTGCTATCACAGATATGGAATCCATTCCTTCCCTCGGGAAGTAGACAGACAGTTCCCTTATTTGTTGATCCTAGAAACTGATCGATCCGCGGAGTTCATATTATATTAGTTATGAACTAATTGATCACTAGGGGGTTAATGGTAAATAAGGATAATATGTTTTGAGAAGGGTTTACGGAGATATCCTGAATCGAAACGAACAGTCTATGGAGGATTTATCCGTATGTAATGATTATATCAGTGGACGCTTATCAACTCATGGTTGAGTGTAAGTTATCTATATTCGGCAGAGTTCAGTTTCGGGTTTATGGTGGTGTAATCCCGGAATTCATAGATTGAATATTATTGTTCAGTCTGACGGATAATATTATTTAATTTATTTTAGCTACTGAATATGGGTCCATGGTCCCCGACGTGGTTCCTAATACAGCATATACGTTTTCTCATCGTTTCACCTCAATTATAATTAAATAGTTGGATTGGACTATTTAATTGATATGTGGATTAATTGTTTAGTTGGACTAGATAATTAAATACATGGAAAAGAAATTTTTCGTGGACACGGCCCAATGTGTCAAAATTTCGTGTGAGCTAATATTTTATTAGGGGTGGCCGAAATTTGTTGTTGTTTAATTATTGAGGAATTAGTTTTCTTGGATAATTATCTAACATGTGATTTATCTTTTATTTGTTAAATGACAATTTATGAAATATTAGATAATAATATTATTTATCCTAATTTGTTTGGGATAATTATTTTATTTATCTTTTATTTGGAATATGGATTAATCTAATAATTATCTTTTAATTATTAAATCCTTGGAGGACAAGGTTTACTCTCCTATATAAAGAGAGTTCCCCCAAGCCTAAAGGACACAAGTAATTTTCGAAATATTGGGAGGAAAATAGCTTAGAAATTTCGGCTATTTTTCGTTGGGTTTGAGTTTTAGAAAACTTCGGGTTTTCTAAGGTAGCATATCGAGGAGGTCCGGCGACTTGAAACACCATCCACCTGGTGGTGCTTGGAGACACACGTTGGAAGACTTTTGCTTCTCAACTAGGCTCTCAACTGGCTTGGATTGAAGATTGTTCTAGACGTTTATTCACAATAAACCGGTAAGCAATCTAAACCCCCTCGTAGGTTTAGATCTATTTTATTCATGTATTTTGGTTGTTAGATCTAGATCGTACTTTCCGCTGCGTAATCGGGTGGATCTTTGATCCATCCGGCAATATTACATCCTACAGTGCATTGGCGTGCTGAGGTTTTCGATCTACATTGTATCATCATGTAATAGATAGGCCTAGTTCATAAGCTTACTGAACTTGTAATTCAGCACCTTGTGAATTCCGGGCATGATAATTTAGTTCTTTGAACTTGAATATCCTTCTTATAATTTGGCTGATAGTTCAGACTGTTTCAGACTTGTATTGATCTTCTATGTATTACCTTTTAGTCTGATGTACCTATTGTACTAAATCTATAGTTTGTTGTATTGATCTTCTATGTATTACCTTTTAGTCTGATGTACCTTTTAGGCTTAATTCAAGTGATTAACTACTGAACCTGCATGTTATAAACACCACACCTTAATCAAGTTAATCTACGCTATTCTTTTTATCAATCAAAACATAAACTTGACATAGGCTTAATAGTTAATCACTTGAATTAAGCCTTAAATGAGCCTTATATGAGCCAGATATGTGTGCCTTGAAGTAGTCACTTAAATTAAGCCTTAAATGAGTCTGATACTGATACTGATATTGTTTTCTGATACTGTTTTCTGATACTGATACCGATATTGATACCGATACTGATACTGATACTATTTAGTGTAAATGCTGCGATTAAATTCGGCTTTCAAATACCATGTCGAAAAGGTATCAAATGAGGTCTCAAAATGAAGATAAAAAAGAATATGAACTTTGGTGAAATTTTTTTTGATGATCGGTGTTCTAAATCAAAATTTACAGTCGTTTATAAGAAAAACGCTCCGGTTAATACAAATATTTTTTCAGCTTTCAAAATTTACGTCAGAAGGGTATCGTATTTGGGCTCAAATTAAACAGCAAAAAAAAAATTTGGTGAAAAAATTTCGATGGATCGGAGTTGTAAATCAAAAGTTACGGATGTTTGAAATAAAAAAAAAAAAAACAAACAAACAAAAAAAAAAAAAACATACCTGAAGCAGAAAGGAAGCACTTGAAGATATACGCGCGTCCCTTCTATAAAGAGGTAATTTTGTCCGTCTGACATTGTTTGTCCTTTTGGCAACTAAAAAAAGGAGTGTGTCCTATTTATTCATTTTGTAATTTTTTTTTGTCCTTTTCCCTCAATCTCTCTTAAAAGATCTCAAGAAAAAAAAAAAAGATGAAAAAGTTTAATTTTTTTTTGGGATATATGGTAGTTTGCATAATTTTTTTTCTACTTTTATCGAAATACGGAAACCATTTGCGTTTATATTGTTTGAGATGTGTTACATATACCTATTCAGCATTTCTTAGTGGTTCTGACTTTATCAAACAAAAGTCTGAGTCTTGGGTTCGTGCTATGAATGTTATATTTATCGTCAATAAGACAAACAAATTATCTTATTGAAAATGAATACGTTCGTTCCAACGAATCCGAAACCAGCAAATGAATTTTCTGTTATACTTAAGAATTGAATCCGAGATTCATTTCCTTATATCACTCTCACTAGTCTATCTGAAATAACTGCCCGTTGTCTATTTTATTTATCAATTAATGCAAAGCTACCTAGTTCTTCCAAAGAACTTTAGCTTTCGAGAAAATTGCTAAGGATGCATTGGTCAGTGATCCTAAATCACTTTCCTTATCCTCTAATTTCCAATTTATTAATATTTCGGTTTATCCTTAAAACTACTTAGTTTAGATGACTAACACGTATAAACATTCTTTCCCATTCTCGACTTTCCTTAGATGGAAACAGTCTTGAACTAGCAGTTCGTTTGAGTAGACACTACTCTTGAACTGTAGGATGTTCAGTGTTACTTGCTTGGACTATCGATTTTTCTAATCATCAAATCATAAGACCAAAGCTCCCACTAGTTTATCGGTTCCAAATACCGTCTAACTAGCAACACTGTGATCGAATGGTTTGAGAGATCATAATAACGCTCCCACTAGTTTATCGGTTCCAAATACCGTCTAACTAGCAACATTTTGTATTTATGATTTTTCCAAGGAAAAAAAAATAGTCAGAACTAAGCTCCCACTAGTTTATCAGTTCCAAATACTGTCTAACTAGCAACGCTTTATTCTTGTTTTTCCAATAAATGGAGAAACTCATGTGCATCTATTACACATTTCTAATGATTCAGAAAAACAACAAATCATAAAACTAAGGCTCTCACTAGTTTATCGGTTCCAAATACCGTCTAACCAGCAACGCCTTATGTATATGATTTTCCAATTTTTCAATTTAGAAATTTGTTGTGTAATTACACTTTTAAAATTCACTAAAGGAATTTGTCTGATAGTCCTGTATCATCTTTTGTAAACTAAGTATGGTCGTCTCTCGTTCAACACGAGTGATATCCGTGACATACCTATACTATGTCACTTAAGTTTTTAAAGACTCAAGGAAAAAAATCTCTTCCGAAAAATTAAATGCATTTATTGATAATTACAATGTACTTGTTACTCTCCACATTTTTAATGAAGTCCTATTACTAACAGTTTAGTAGCCTAGAGATTTATTTGTAAATAAAAGGACAGAAAATTAAATTCAAAAGTAAATTTTCACTACTAGATTTTTATTTTAGGAATAATAAACTATAAAAGAGTTTATCCTACCATTCCAAGGATTTAGAAAAAGAGAAAGAGAATTGAAAGAAAAAACAATCATGGAGCAAATAGAAAGAGATTTGAGAGAAAAAGCAAAGGCTTCTTGGAAAGAATATGAATCGGATTTGTTGGTATCGTCACCAAAAAGGAAAAAATACAAGTCATCGAATTTTACATTCTCTCCGGACCAGGATGCCTTCCGATTGCCCATGACGGTAAGTCGATGAAATCTACTCACTGGCGGCACGCCTATTGTTCTCCTGGTCCTAATCCAATGGAGTATTATCACAGATTTAACCGAGCCTATGATGCCCGTGGTTTCCTAGTCGGCTACAAGTTTTTACAGGGTGAAAAATTTTGCATTACCTCAAAGAGTAGTTGTTCTTGTTTGTCGGACAAGTGCCTTGATTCAACATGGGTTGCTATGCACGGTATGGGTCAATATGCATGGTAACTAGGTGCCATGATGTGGACATGACACGTGTGGACCCTTTCTATCAGTGTTATTTCACAAATCAGCAAACTATGTGCATTTATGCTACAACTGTAATCTCTGAAGTCGAATGCCTTCCATTTGA
The DNA here is from genome assembly GCA_036785695.1 of Gentiana straminea. Classification (NCBI taxonomy): domain Eukaryota; kingdom Viridiplantae; phylum Streptophyta; class Magnoliopsida; order Gentianales; family Gentianaceae; genus Gentiana; species Gentiana straminea. The sequence continues at coordinate 980,554 of JAVUPR010000448.1, read as the reverse complement.
TGACAATTACAATTACCATGACGACGACTTACGTCGATGCATTGGCCATATCATCGAGAAGCCTTTCGGTGTTGTTTATGTGGTTCCAGACACTAAAAAGGTTCATGAAGAAAGTGGCCATGAGGCCTCAAGTGATGAGTATGATGTAAGCAAAGTCACCATGTTTTTGGCGGAGAAGATGACCAGCGGTTTGGTGTTTACTTTCGATGAAAACATACATATAGCAATAAGTGCTTTTCAGCATATGTGCCTCCAGGAGTTGAAAGCTGAAGATATTTGGGTTACTGCTATGCTTTTTTCACGTAGTACTGCAGAACACTTGCACCTCGATCAGAGAAAGGAGCATTTAGCCGTCATTAGCGGCGGCTCGTCCTCTGGTTGCAGTGGCTCCCAAAAACCGTCATAGAGCATTTTTAATTTTATCATCACTTTGGATGAGGACGTCTTTTGAGGCTTTACGGTATTATTATCACTACTACAAGGGGTATCGACCGTGAACCTTCCTGCCGTACTAATCTTGTTTTATTTATTTTTAAATCTATTTACTGTGGATTTGGGATTTTTATTTTTGGGATTTTAAGAAGAGAATATTAGGTTTTAGTCCACTTTCCCATCTGTATATAAATTTTAATCCATTCTCATTTTTTTAGTTGCAATAAGGACAAAATATTTTCCTTCGGATTATTTTGCCCTTTCTTTCAATCAACAATAAACAAAAAGCGTGAACCCAGATCTCGTTGCTGCTGTGATATTGGGAACGGGAACTAACGCAGCATATGTCGAGCGGGCAAATGCAATTCCCAAGTGGCAAGATCTGCTGCCTAATTCAGGAGAAATGGTTCACTCATCAGTCCTTTATTATCCTTTGACATGATATCAATTTTAATATCCTCTTTAACAATTCAATATGTTGAATCATTTGTAAAAACTTAAAGGCCATCAACATGGATTGGGGTAACTTCAGGTCATCTCATCTTCCATTGACTGAATATGATGATGAAAGCCTCAATGCTGAGAGCTTAAATCCTGGGGAGCAGGTAAACACCTTGATTAAACTCAGATTGAAATGTAATAACTTTATGATTTTTCTTGCTCTAGGATGAAATAGAGAGTAATAGTTTTTCTGGACTGAACTTGGAACAAGCTGCCTACGTATCCAAATATATATATTGGAATCAAGTCCAACCGTAGTTCAGGTGGTTATGCTTCGGAGTGGAGTTAGTGGGTAGTTATGCATTCTACCCATGTCTCACGTTTATGCGCAACGGTTTCTTTTGTACAGGTGTACATCTCTGATATGTTCCATCCCGACCAGAGACCTGCTGTGGCCATCATGACTAGGGACCTGCCCTGGTCGTGGACTTACTCCCAGGGTCTGATTTTTCCCTGACCAAGGACCTGATTTAGTGATCTGATTCATGTATTGTTGCTTCGAATTCCGGGTCGGATGTGGTTCTAGATGCATGGCACGTGGACGAATCCGGGTCACCCTCAATCAAAGCCCCCGAGATCTTAATCGATATGGTTCTATCTTGAGATCGGATTAAGATCTGAAGCTTACCACCCTTCCACGTGTATCGTATAGGTGGCGTAATCAATGTTGCCGCGGTTATTTCAAACGCCACCATAATGATGTTAGGTGTAGTGCCCGAAAGACAATTATATAATTGTTTTAGGACAGAATTAATAATTCATCTTATTATATGCATGTATCCTTATAATTAAGACACTACTGAAAACCCTAAATACCTCGTTTATGTAATCACGTAACTCAGTGTATGGCTATACACAAGAGGATTGAGTTAGTGAGATGTACTTAAAATTAACTTAGTCCGTAGCGTTTATTAATCTGAGTACGGGTCTCAAGATTAATTTGCTAATAATGCACCCAGAACACTTTAGGTGTGACAGTTTTATCCGGACTGTCGGTAATAGGGTACCTAGTGGGGCATTTATATATGATGATAATCATATAGGGCTGGACCGATTTAATTTGAGTTCTCGATATAATTCCGTGATCGAGAAGTCTTATCGAATCACAAGATGATCATATATGGATTAATATCAATCCTGACGTGATCACATACAACTACTTAGACTAGGGTAGAGTTTGATGTGTTAGTAAGGATCACTTCGCAGTATGTGGTCCAACACTTCTTGTTGGCTCTATTCTGGAATGAGTGAGTAGTCTGTGCTATCACATATGTGGAATCCATTCCTTCCCTCGGGAAGTAGACAGACAGTTCCCTTATTTGTTAATCCTAGAAACTGACCGATGCGCGCAGTTCATATTATATTAGTTATGAACTATTTGGTCACTAGGGGGTTAATGGTAAATAAGGATAAGAGGATTTGAGAAGGTTTTACGGAGATATCCCAAATCGTAACGAACAGTCTATGGAGAATTTATCCATATGTAATGATTATATCAGTGGACGCTTATCAACTCATAGTTGAGTGTAAGTTATCTATATTCGGCAGAGTTCAGTTTCGGGTTAATGGTGGTGTAATCCCCGATTTAATAGATTGAATATTATTGTTCGGTCTGACGGATAATATTATTTAATTTATTGTAGCTACTGAATATGGGTCCATGGTACCCGACATGGCTCCTAATATAGCATATACGTTTTCTCGTCATTTCACCTCAATTAATAGTAAATAGTTGGATTGGACTGTTTAATAGATTTGTGGATTAATTGTTTAGTTGGACTAGATAATTAAATACACGGAAAAGACTTTTTCGTGGACTCGGCCCAATGTGATGAAAAATGCGCATGACCTAATTATTTAGGTGCATGGCCGCATTTTGTATTGTCATTATTATTAGGAAATTTGTTTTCTTGATAATTATAATATATGTGACTGAGTTTCGTCCGATTGCATTGTGCAACTCGACCTATAAACTTATCTCTCGGGTGATAATTAATCGTCTTAAAAGGGTGATTGGGGATGTGATCTCGGAGAATCAAAGTGCGTTTGTTTCAAGCCGCCTCCTACGGACAATGCGATTATTGCTTTTGAAGCCTTTCACTCTCTGAACGTGGGGGCTCTCGGCTGTGACTCTCATGCAGCGCTGAAGCTAGATATGGCTAAGGCCTTTGACAGAGTAGAGTGGCAATACCTCTGGAGGGTTATGGAGCGTATGAGCTTTCCCCCGACCTTCATTGACTTGGTACGCCGGTGCGTGACGTCAGTGTCATATCGTATTTTGATTAACCGGAAGCCTAGCCAGCTAGTAATGCCGACCAGGGGTATTCGGCAGGGAGATCCGCTCTCGCCTTTTCTTTTCATCATTTGTGTGGAGGGATTTACAGCTTTGCTTCATGATTACGTGCAGCGGGGCGCTTTGCGTGGTATTCATTTTGGCAGAGAGGCGGAAGTTTCTATCTCCCATTTATTATTTGCTGATGATTGTATGATATTTTTTGAGCTCATGGCAGGGGTAGGGGAGACATTGGTGGAGCTGTTTGATAGGTATGGTGCTCTTTCTGGTCAAGCCATTAACTTCCATAAATCTAATTTGTATTTTTCGGAGGGTGTCTCGGCGGCGGAGCAAGCGGCAATGTCTGAGTTGCTGCAAATTCCTCTCGGGGATGGTTCTGGGAAGTATTTGGGGTTGCCGTATGTGATCGGACGGAATAAGCGTCAGGTGTTTGAATTCCTAAGGGATAAGATACGCAAAAAGGTAGCGGGTTGGAAGGATAAATTGCTCTCGCCTGCCGGGAAGGAAGTGTTTATCAAGTCGGCTCTTCAGGCTATTCCTACGTTTATCATGCAGTGCTTCAAGGTTCCGACTACACTCATCCGGGAACTTGAGCAAGCCATCAGGGGTTTTTTTTGGGGGGACACAGAGAATAAGCGTCGAGTACATTGGAAAAGTTGGGAAGCCTATTGCTTGCCGAAGAATCTGGGGGGCTTAGGTTTTCGAGATTTGGAATGCTTCAACTTGGCCCAATTGGCAAAACAGTCTTGGCGGATTCTTAATAGTCCGGGCTCATTGGCAGCACAGGTCTTGCATGCGAAATATTTTGAAGACAGTACCATTCTTGCGGCTGGATTAGGGGCTCGGCCGTCGTTTCTTTGGCGCAGCATATTGGAGGGGCGAGACCTCTTGCTTAGTGGGCTGCGCTGGAGGGTGGGGGACGGTGACTCGGTTTTTCTTTTTCATGACGCTTGGAATAGCCGACAGCCTTTGTTTCGTATACCTTTTGCAGGGCATGAGCTTCCAACAGACTCCAAGGTGTCAGCTTTATTTATCCCGAATGCGAGGATGTGGGATGTGCAGCGGATTCAGCAGCTGTTTCGGCCGTGGGAATCAGATGCTATTTTAGCAACCACTATAGCCCCAGGCGGGCATCTGGATAAGAGGATTTGGCACTTTGATCGCAAGGGGGTCTATACAGTAAGATCATGTTACTTTCTGGCCTTATCACTTTACCGGCCGGCGTCCGTGAGCGGCCTCACTACTTCAACTGGGGAGAATAGAATATGGAGGAGTTGTTGGCAGTTACCGGTGCAGCCTCGTATTCAGCACTTTTTGTGGAGGTGCCTTCATGACTGCCTTGCTATTGGGCAGAGGCTGCGGCGTAGGAGTATGGGAGATGGTCTTTGCTTGGCATATGGTGGGAGTCTGGAAACTATGTGACATGTGCTTTTTGAGTGTGAAATGGCGGACAGGATTTGGAGGGTGTCGCCATTTTATGGGATTCTTGGGCGCCTTCTCTCGGCCTCCTTTGCGGATTTCTTCCTATGCCTATTAGAGAAGCTGGGAGTTCAGGACACTGCGCGGTTTGTGTGGCTTATGTGGGAAATTTGGAAGGCACGATGCTCTGCGGTGTTTGACGACCAGGCTGTTTATGTTTCTGTAGTGTGTGCCCGCTCTCTGGCAGCATCGACTGAGTATTGGGAGGCTATGGCACTTTATCAAATGCAGACCGCGGGTCCACGTCTGGCAGACAAATGGGTAAAGCCACCGGAAGGGGTAGTTAAGGGTAATGTGGACGCGTCGATTTCGGATGTGGGGGCAGGTATTGGCATCATTTTCCGTGACTCTCTTGGGGTAGTCCTGCATTCCTTTGTGTACCACTTCGACCCAGGGGACCCGATAGAATTCTTGGAGCTAAAGGCCGCCCTAGAAGAGGCGAGGCCATTGGGGTTCCAACGACTAGTTGTAGAGAGTGATTGTTTAGCTTGCGTGGCGCGTCTTCAGAACCCTGTGGAGGATCTCACAGCACATGGGTGCCTAATTCAGAACTGTTTGGCTCTTTTATCTAGTTTCATAGCTGTTTCTTTCGCTTTTGTTCGGCGTGCAGGGAATGTCCCTGCCCACCTGTTAGCTCGACATGCTTTGTTAGTTTCTACTCGGACTTCTTGGGGTAGCTCACCCCCTGGTGACGTTTTGGCTGCTTGTTTGGCGGATGTTATTTAATAAAAGTTTTTTTCCTAAAAAAAAAAAGATAATTATAAAATATGTGATTAAATTATTTATTTGTTAAATGATTTAAGGAAAAGAAAATCTTTTATTTATCCTAATTAATTTAGGAATAATCTAGATTTATATTTTTAAGAAAAAGGATTATTTTGATTGATTTTGTATTAATTAAAATAATGCCTTGGAGACTAGGATTTCTCTCCTGTATAAAGAGAGTTCTCCCAAGCCTTTTATCACATAACATCACACGCATTATTGGGAGTATAGTAGCCTAGAATTTTCGGCTATAATACTAGGGTTTAGAGTTGGGATAATCCTCGGGATTATTCCGGTAGCATATCGAGGAGGTCAAGCGGCTTGAAACACCATACACCTGGTGGTGCTTGAAAACACACGTTGGAAGACTGTGGCTTCTCATCTAGCTTGGATCTTGGATTGAAGATTGTTCTTGGAGTTTATTCACCATAAACTGGTAAGCAATCTATCCCCCTCGTAGGTTAGATTTATTATTTATTTATTTTGATTGTTTAGATCTAGATCTTGTACTTTCCGCTGCGTAATCGGGTGGATCTTTGATCCATCCGGCGATATTACATCTTACAAATGACTTGCTGTAATCTTTTCAGACGACGCGTAGTCGGAACGTCCCATCCTTTGACGAAAGGCTATTAAACCCATCAACTCCTGCAAACAGTCGTCATTATAGCTAAAGATATCAGATTTGCCCGATTTGCGAATTGAATCATCAAGTAAGTTCTTTCTCTTCTTGTGCGAGTTCCTTTATTTCTTATGAATCCAGACCAACTTGATACCTCAAACCTTGGTGAGAATCCCCTTCTTTCTATTCTGCCTCCTCATTTAATCGCTTCTTTTATTCCAGCAATTCTTGAATCATCTTCAACTGAGCTTTAAGAAGAACCTACGAGACGAAAAAAATGATGGCTTGTTATGCAATTGATTCCAAATTGAGTGATTCTGATATCACCAAAATCTGTGACAAGTATGGGATAAATAAAGATATTTATGCCCCCATTCGACCTGAACCTGGAAAACGTGCAGCTACTCCTCCTTCTGGACATTGTACGGTTTATAAGGAGCAATTTGATTGCGGCCTTAGATTTCCTCTCCCTCCTGCTTATTTGGAGATACTCCGATATTACAATCTAGGGATCGGTCAGATAGTCCCTAATAGTAGAAGAGCTATCACTGGTTTCTTGATTTGGTGCAGGTGTTTTGTCACCCCTTTCACGTTGTTGCTGTTTTGGACTTTTTATCAATGTAAACGGGTTAAAAATAGTCCCGGTGGTTTTGTTTTTGTAGAAGGACTGATAACCTGAGTAGCATACCTTTGATTAAGAAAACTGATCAATCATTTCCGGATTGGAAGAAACACTTCTTCTATATTAGGCCTCAGACCGCCAGGGATCTAGGTAAATGGAACACTTCTACTAAGAATAGCGATGTGTTGGAAAGCAAGCTGGATAAGAAGTTGCTTAAAGATATTAGGGGGTCTAGCATATATCTGGGTCTGAAGAATTATAGCTCCAATTTAATCGATGCTGCCCACTTGGAGACCGCTGGCCCGGAGCCTTATATTGAGCTGTCAGAGGAGAGATACAATATAAGTAGGATTCATCAATTTTAATTTTTATATACCTTCTCTGATGCATGCTTTTAACTATTTGTTGATATTTGCAGTGGCAAGTTTCACCGATATCATTCAGATAGCTGATGACGCCTCACCTCCTAGGGATCAGGATGCGTCTGAACCCATTGTCAAACCGGATGTACCTGATCCTACAGCCAATCCTGCTGACACTCATCGACCTAAGCCCTCAGTTGAAATGGATCCTGCTGATGATGATTCTGAGAATATGATTGATAACCAGATGGTTCAGCACTCTTCTCATGTGGAGACTACTGCTGAGATTAGCCGTCCTTCAAAATGTATCAGATTTCACAGTCAATTTGATGAAGGTACTGGGGCTTCTGAGCAGGCCAATGAAGAAAGATATGACTGGAAAGAATGGTCCAATCAAGATTTGCCGAAATTTGTAAGCATCTTCTCCCAGACGTGCTAATTTGTCTTTACTATGCAAATATACTGACTTTATTCCCTATAATCTTTTTTAGGGTGCCAAACTGGGTAGGGAGATCCTTTATAGACTGAAGAATTCAGGAAAGGTTGAGGAAAATTTATCCAAGTCTCTGTCTGAGTGGAAAACAAAATATGAAGACTTGCTAAATACCTCTGCAGCTGAGAAGATTGCCTTATCTGATCAGATACATGCAAAGAATGATGAGCTAAAGGTCATGACTGATGAACTCCAGACCCATGTTGCTACTGCCAATGAAGTCAAATCCAAAATGGAAAATGATATACGGCCTGGAGGTGGAGAGAGATGGTCTGAAAAATGCTTTCCCCGATCAGATGGCTAAGGCTGTTGCCGATTACAGAAACTCTGACGAGCTGGCTGGGAATATGAAGATGCTCTTTGCTCCCCTTATATGATATGGATATTCTACAGCCATTGATGATATAAAAGCCACAGGTTCTGATGTTGATACTGCCAAGCTGACTCATTCAGTTGGAGCAGGAGTGATGCACCTCAGACTTATGAGGTCAGGTTTAAGGAGTTTAGAGATGGAGTTAACTTGGTCTCCAAATACGCTAAAAAGCCTCCTGCTGCTCAAACTGGCTCATCATCTTTAATCTATTTCTTCTCCAATTCCAATTCAAAACTTTGAAACTTTTTGAAATTTTGCTTTGCAATGTCTGTACTTCAACACTTCTGCTACCATTTTGTGTGGTACCGTTTTGTAATATGTTTATAAGCTTGCTTTTATCTTTATGTAGCTTTGCCTTTATATAGGTTTACATTTGCCTTCATGGCTCTATACTCTGTACCCCCAGTATGATATGTAACTTGTTTGGAAAGCACATGTCATACTTTGGTTTTTTCTTTAAGTGTTTTCCGATCAGGTTTGGTGCCTGTTAAATTTAAAATCTGACCTGAAGTCTTAAGTTGGTCTGATTTGTCAGACTTATAAAATTATTCTCTCTTTAGGGAATTAATGACCTGATTTTTCAGACTTAAACGAATATCCTCTTTTTAAGAGTTATTGACCTGACCTGAGGTCTGATGATTTAAGACCTGACTTGAAGTTTTGAAGCAGTCTGATTCTTCAGACTTAAACGAATGTCCTCTTTTTACGAGTTTTTTGACCTGACCTGAGGTCTGTTGCATTTAAGACCTGACATGAAGTCTTAAATGGGTATGATTTTTCAGACTTAACAAATTTTCTCTTTTATAAGAGTTTTGACCTGACCCGAGGTCTTGCATTTAAGACCTGACTTGAAGCCTTAAATTGGTCTGATTTTTCAGACTTAACGAATTTTTTCTTTTATAAGAGTTTTTGACCTGACCTGAGGTCTTGCATTTAAGACCTGACCTGAAGCCTTAAATTGGTCTGATTTTTCAGACTTAACGAATTTTATCTTTTTATAAGAGTTTTTGACCTGACCTGAGGTCTTGAATTTAAGACCTGACCTGAAGCCTTAAATTGGTCTGATTTTTCAGACTTAACGAATTTTCTCTTTTTATAAGAGTTTTTGACCTGACTTGAGGTCTTGCATTTAAGGCATGACCTGAAGCCTTAAATTGGTCTGATTTTTCAGACTTAACGAATTTTCTCTTTTTATAAGAGTTTTTTACCTGACCTGAGGTCTTGCATTTAAGACCTGACCTGAAGCCTTAAATTGGTCTAATTTTTTAGACTTAACGAATTTTCTCTTTTTATAAGAGTTTTTCAACAGAGTTGTATTACAACAAACGCAACTTCATTCAACATAATTTAAAGAGTTCAACATTATAACATAGTGCATAATAAATTTGCTGAATGACAAAACGATAAGTACTTGCCTTACACATAAAATCTTTTCAAGTTAACTGCATTCCAACTTCTGGGAATGGTCTCTCCTGTACTGTCCGCCAACTGATACGCTCCCTTTCCATGTACTTTGTTGATCTGATAAGGTCCTTCCCAGTTTGGACTCAACTTCCCACTGGATTCTTGCCAACTGACTTCGTTTTTACGCAAAACCAGATCACCGACCTTGAAATAACGTTGCTTGACCCTTGAGTTATAGTACTGAGACACTTGTCGTTTATACTTAGCCATTTGTATCAGAGCAACGTCCCTTCTCTCTTCTTGTTCATCTTTTGCATGCCTTAATTCCTGTTCATGTACCAGAGCATCATATATGATAGTTCTTGGAGATGGTAGTCCAATTTCGGCAGGGATCAACCTTCACATCCATAGGCTAGGGAGAATGGGGTTTCACGTGTTGATGTATTTGGAGTAGTCCTGTAGGCCCACAGTATGTTTGGTAGATGTTCTACCCAATGGCTTCCTTCCTGTTCCAATCTTTTCTTGAGACCCACCTTAATTTGCCTGTTGGTTTGTTCCACCTGACCGTTGGCGTGTGGGTGACCAACAGAAGTGAAATGATGGGTTATTCCCAAATCAGCACACCATTCCCTAACCCCTCTGTCTTCAAATTGGGTTCCGTTGTCTGAAATTATCACTTTAGGTGTTCAATATCTGTATATTATATTCTTTCACAAGAATTTTTGAATCTGTTTGGCTGTGATGGTAGTTAATGCTTCAGCCTCTACCACTTAGTGAAATAATCAACAGCTACTACCAGAAATTTGAAACTTCATAGGGCTGTAGGCAATGGACCCACCAAATCTACACCCCACTGATCAAAAGGCCAAGCCGATACAACAGGGGTCAGGTTCTCTGATGGACGATGGGATAGATTGCCATGAATCTGACATGTCCTGCATGCCAAAATCAACTCCTCTGCATCCTGCTGCATTTTAGGCCAATAATATCCAAATAACCTGCACTTTCGAGCCAATACTCTTGCTCCCAGTTGATTTCCACAAATCCCTTGATGGATTTCTCTCAACAAATAGTTGTCGTCCTCAATGGTGACACATCGTATCCAAGGAGAGATAAATGATTTTCTATACAAAATGTCATTAAAGAGTGCATACATGTCTGATAAAAATTGGATCTTACGAGCCTGTCCCTTATCTTCGGGTAATTGTCCATCTTTCAGATAGGTAACAATAGGATCCATCCATGTTTCCCTCTGTGTGATTAGTTGTACCTCGGATATCTCATAGCTACGCTGGTCTAACTGTTCGATCAAAACTTTTTTGTCTGATAGGAAATTTGAGGCCAACTTGGACAATGCATCTGCTCGAGTATTTTGCGATCTGGAGACCTGCTCCACTTGAATTTATTGAAATTGGTCAATCTTTGACTGGGCTAGGGATAAATATTTTTTCATGGGCTCCTCCTTCGCCTCGTATTCTCCTTTAATATGATTAACCACTAACTGAGAGTCGCTATAGACCTTAAGACGATGAACCCCCAACTTCAAAGCTAAGTTCAACCCTGTGATCAATGCTTCATATTCTGCTTCATTATTGGTTGCATGAAACTTAAAGTGTAATGCATAGGGAAATTCTTCACCGGTTGGACTGTAAGGAGAAGACCTGCTCCTGATCCAGTTTGCTAGATGCTCCATCAACGAACAGATTCCACTGACCTGATTCCTTTGGGCATAAACGCTGATCAATGGATATGGAATTCTCTTCTGCCAAGAAATATGCTAATGCTTGGGCTTTTATTGCAGTTCTTGGCTTATATTCCAAATCGTAACCTGCCAATTCAACAACCCATTTTGCTAATCGACCAGAAGTATCTGGTTTGCTCAATATTTGCTTCAAAGGCTGATCAGTCAAAACTATTATCGGATGACTCTGAAAATAAGATCTCAATTTCCTTAAAGCATGAACTAAGGCTAGGACAAGCTTTTCCGCATCTGAATATCTGATTTCAGGCCCATGCAAATCCTTGCTCGTGTAATACACTTTGGTTTCGAACTTGTTCCTTCTTTGTCGACCAAAACAAATACGATAGCTTCATCACAGATGGACAGATAAAGATATAAAACTTCTCATTCCTGGGGAGATGTCAGAGTGAGTAGCTCAAAAATGTAATTCTTCAACTCATCAAAAACTTTCTGACAGTCCGTGTCCCACCGGAATGGAGTTGCTTTCCTTGGAATCTTAAAAAAGGGTAATGCTCTTTGTGCAATCTATCCGGATGGCCTTCATCTTGGAGCCATCTAAACCAGTAAGTCTTTTTTTTTTTTTTGCAAAACAGTTTCGGTTTCAGTTCTAGATCGACCTGTTTATTGATTGTATTATGTATACGTTTGCAGAGCTTTTTCCCTGCTATGACAAAGATTGTTGGAACTTTAGGCCCGCGTTCTCGCTCCGTTGAAGCTTTATTTTGAGAAGCATGGTATTTTGGATGATTTACAATTTGATAATTTTGTTAGGGATGAAATTTCGCGTAGCTCGTGCGTAGATGAACAGACAGATGTTCCGAAATTAACATCTTTGCAGCTGAATTTAATTGTTGAAGGTCCCATGCCGTTTATCTTCAGTAATTAGGCTCGAATTCAAGTTATTATCCAAGAATTTTTGTGAAGTAATTATAGTTGAAAAGCTTCCCTCTGGAGTTTTTGCAGATCCATTTGAACTGCAGCATTTGGTACAGCACTCAGGTAATTTACTTTACCTTTCAAAATATACGTCGGAAGGGTATCGTGTTTGGACTCAAATTGAAGAGCAAAAAAAAAACATGAATTTTGGTGAAAAAATTTCGATGATCAGACTTGTAAATCAAAAGTTATGAGTGTTGGAAGAAAAAAAAACAAACAAACAAACATGAAGCAGCGGCAGAAGTGAACCATATGCATATGCGCGTCCCTTGTATTAAGAAGGGGTATTTTTTTTTCTTTTTTACAACTAAAAAAAGCAGTGTGTCCTATTTATTCATTTTGTAAATATTTTTGTCATTTTCCCTCAATCCCCCTTTTAAGAATATATATATTTTTGGGCTAGGCTCATATGCGAAAAAATTAAAAAATTTATATATTCTAATATAATTTTTTTTTTAATTTGTTTGATTAATATACGAGATATATTTTTATTTTTCTTCAAAAAAAGAGATATATTTTTATTTATGGGATTTTAATAATCAATTTATATATCTCTGATTTTAACACGTTTTATCTTATGGACCACTAAGGAAAGAAATATTTTAGGATTTATAGAGGCTTTAAGGACATCTCAACATATATATATACTAGTAGGGAACCCGTGCGATGCACGAAGAACGTTATATTTGAAAAGTCGATCTGTGTATGTAGAAATTTGTAGATACTGTAGTAATTTAAGAGCTATTAGTGAAACCAAAAAAAAAATGGCATGAATGAAATATTTACAATGAGTGGTTCAGATTACGTACCATTGCATGAGCCCTCTGAGTGGTTCAGATTACGTAAAAGGATTACAGGTGCTCCTACTTTAAGCTCTAAAGAGTGACTTGGTAGTCTTGGGAGATCCAAAGAGTTAAGGAATTCTGTTGGGAGTAAGTGTTGTTGGTCATCTTGTTGTTCATCGTGTGAAATGGTGTCAGCTCTCAAGTATGTACGACTAACTCCAGGAATGGTTGACAACATAATGGCATTAATCACATCCACATCAGTGTTTTTTGGTGATAAAATTGCCCTATCACGTAAGAATGGCATATCACGGTAACATTGACAAAGATTGGGATACATGAAGTCAATTATTTCACGTAAAGCTGCTGCTTCATTCTTAAATAGGAAATGATCTGGTATTCTAACCCAATTTGTTTCCCCTAGATTCGTCAAAGATATAGCAGGAACGATCCCATCGCCAATTGACAAAATCCACTTTGAAAAGTCTGCATGACTGTTTCGTACGGATGCAGATAAATTACAGGAGGAAAGACGCATGTTTGTAGTGAGATGTAAGACTGTACAATGCTGCCATATGTATGAGCTTGTTATTGTCACCAATGCGGTGGATTCCCGTGAACCGGTAGTCACGACAGGTAGTGTTTGACGGAAGTCGCCACCAAGAACAAACAATTTACCACCAAAAGGTCGATTTGCATCATCAAACCCAAAGAGATGCATAATGGGTGCTTCGTCCCATATTATAAGAGCAGCTCTACGTATTAAAGCAGCCAGATCAAAGTATACTTGATACTGCAGGTTGATGAGTCATCTGGATCTAATGGGTTCTTGAAGCGTGAATGTGTTGTACATCCCCCCCCGGTAAGAGCAATGCAGAAATTCTAGATGAAGCAACAGAGAAAACAATTTCATTCATAGACCGAAACTTCGAAATTAAAGTCCGCCACAGATAGGTTTTGCCAGTCCCACCGCTTCCGTAAACGAAGTACAGCCCACCTATGTTATTTTCATATGACAAAACGATTGCATTAAATGCGTGTAGGTGTTCTGCATTTAATCCTGAATGCAAGTTTTGAAACAACTCGGTCTCAACCGATTGATCATAGTCTAATTCTTCCCATATCAACCTATTGAGAGAAAAGGTAGCTGCTTCGTTCGATGGCCAGGGCATGTCGAGGTAATCACGTAATGACCGACCATTCCTGTTTAATATTTTTTCGAGCTGCAAAAGAACAAGGTTCTTCAGTTCTTCATCACTGACATTCGTAGCTGAAGTACCGATTTCATGTCGAAGTCGATGAGCAATATCATCTGTAAGACTTACCCAGTGTCGTTCCCAAAAAGTTTTTGGATCTACAACCTCTCAATACAATAACAATGTTCAGAACATATTCCTCATTTGTATTGAAGAAGCCCAGAAAGAGGCTTCATTTAGTGAGCCAATCCGATGACAGTTTTCCCCGCTAATACGAAAAGTGTAAGGAATTTATTTCAAATTTTGGTCTTTAAAGATTCATGTGTTTCTCCTTAATTAGACCTTTGTTGGTTATATTTTTTGGTTGCTTCTCATGCTATGACATGGAATTTATGGTTGTGGCACTCAAGTTGGTTGAGTGCAATAGTATTGTGATCTTATTGCTTGGTTGTTCATCACGTTGATGACTTAATTATCATTTCTTTTCTTTGGCTATCTTGCTGCCAATGAGTACTGGTCTACCAGATATTTCTCCATCTACCTTGTGTGATCAACCTCATTCTTTCATAGAGTGCACAATACATGATATTCTTTTTAGTTTTTGTAGTCTGCTTGTAGCTTTGTTGGCCTTATTGATTTCAATTTTTGTAGACAATGCTAAGGCTAAGCACTAGCCATTGTCTTGTTGTGAATTTTCTATTCAAAAAATAACTCGTATCAATATTTCATTTTCGTATGCTTTTTTGTATTTCTATATGATTTGGTCACCACATTATCTACTTTGGTTTTGGATTTTTTTGGTTTTTAATATATTTCCACATTAGAGGAAGCAGCCAAGTGCCAACCTTCAAAGACAATGTTTAAACAAATGGTTGCTGCACTAAAAAATGGAAAACAAATGAGCCTTAAGCTTGATACTTTGAAATGGTGCAAAAATCTCATCTTACTATTTCAGTTATATATGTTTTCAATGCTATAAAAGAACACTTACAATCCATGTTCCTAAAAAGTGTCTAGATTGTTTTCAATTTAAATATAGTTCTTCTACCTTTACATAGGTAAAAAATGTTTGGTTTATTGGTATTCGGTATTCAATGGATATGAGCATAAATAATTTTTTTATCACTGCCATATTTTCCAGAGATCATTGAAGGTTGATTCAAGTCAATGTACATAGTCTACTCATTTCTCTAAAATATTTTGGATAATCAGGTAAGCATTCAAACATTTTTAAGCTTATGGTTACTGTAAGCTTTTGATAATTCACTTGGTGGCTGCCCTTCATCATTTAATGCATTTTATCATATTATATTGTAAACATTCCATCATCTTATTAACATTCCTTCATCTTATTAGAATTATAAATCAAATTTTTTTAAAGTTCTCTGTTTTTTTGGCATTGAACATGGTCATTTGAACAATTAGTTACTAATCATTTTCCCTCTACGGTTTCAAACGGTGAATCGCAACCGATAAGCAGATGATGTCGTCCATGGTGTTTTACAAAAGTGCCCCCTCACATGATTTATGCAGATGATTGACTAAAAGTCAGGGTGAAGGAGTAAAGAAACATAGTGCATTTCCTCGAGGCTTACGGAGTAGTAGCTGCAATAGTGCATTCCCTACTCGTTCTTTTTTTTGTTGTTGAAGAAAGTCCTTCTCATTCTTCAATTCCCAATTCAACTCACAACCTTGATGCATGGTAAGTTTATTACTATTATAGCTCAGCTTTTACCACATTATTATTGGTACATATTTTTTCCATTTCTAATATCTATTGTCTCAATTATCATTTGTAGAAAGGTCTAACGGGTAGGCGAACGACTTTGTAAAATCAAAAATGTGCTTGCATTATACCTATTATGTGTATGTAGGTTATGGTTTTTTGAATATGCATTAGGACAAGTTCTAATTCTGTTTTGGTTGCCTTCCGGTTATGGATGATATTCTGAGTCTGTTTTGAATGTCTTGCTGAGCCTTGTAAGTCCCTAACCCAGCTGCATTTGCTTCTCATCTTGTGCAAGAGTCAGTCAACTGGTTTGTTAAGTCTTGTGTTGATGTTAGTTCTATTTCTTCTTGTTGCCTGCTAGTTTATATTTGTCCAGGTGATAAGTTAAAGATGAATGTTTAAGTCTCAAAATCTATGTTTTAGTATATGTTAAGTTGCTCTTATGTGCGGCTTAGTTTTTGTCTGTTAAGGTGCCCTTTGTCAGCCTTGAATTTTGGTTAGAATCTATTTAAGTTAGTCTTGCATTCTTGTCTTCAAGTGTGGTATATCCAGGTTGTCGTCCATGTCTGCATTTTTTTGTTAGTCTGCTTTGCTTCCTTAGTGCGCAAGTCCAGTATGTTTACATTTATCATTAGCAGTACGCATTTCAATTGACTTAATTCGTTGCTTGGAATTTTTCTCTTGGTTCAGTTTATCGATTGACTTTGTTGCTTGGAATTTTCTTTATTTCTTGCTGGATATTTGTTTGAGATAAAGCGGTATCTATGATTCTATGGTTGATATATTTTCTTCACATTTGATGGTTTAGTCTCTTTTGTCAACTGAGTAAAGAGTTCTAAAGTACATACTTCTTCTAGCTTGGTATTTGTTGATAATTTAGTCCCGGGAGCGATCAATTCTTTGTTTCTCTTAATTATTTCAGTAACCAAAGTTGCTTAGTTCATTAATTTGTATCCTATTCTTGGCTTGTTTCCACACATTTATTCCGAAAGATCCAAGAATATATGACATATTTTCTGCTTATTTCCATGGCATCTGGTTCGAGTTTTATTCATTGATTATTAGATCGACTTATTTCGGTTGGTTGACTTATGCAAGCTTGCTTTGTTTATTAGTATTTGTTACATGAATGTAAAAAAGTGTTGTTTTTAAGTTATACTAGACACATCAGTATTTTTGTATTCGTGTTATTTAAAGTTGGCAGTTACACTTTTTTGATACATTCCTATTTAAATGCAGGATTTTGTATGGTTCTGGGGATTTTTGAAGACTTGTGTGGAGGGATTGGTAACTTATCATATCCTACAAAGATTGTAGTATGTAGGCATATTTTGGTATGTATTTTGGAACGAACAAAGATATATGTTACTCAAAGACGTGATATTAGGAAATTGTGTTATCATGTATGTACATGTATTTTTGCTTTTGGAACAAAGTCTCTTTGTATATTTTAATAATATAATGTGATTACATGTGGATGTAGTTTGTATTTATGTAATTCATTAATGTAATTTTAAGGTTATAAAAGAATAATAATATCTGCCTAATAATGAGGGGCAAATAATATAATAATAAGGAAGTTTATAGTCATTATAAATTATTTTTAATGAGTGTATATAACCGTCATTGAATGTCATCCCTTTTTAATGACAGGATATATTTACCGTCATTGTTTACTTTTACCGGCGGAAGCTATTATGAGGGGCGATGAGGGTAAAATTCCCCTTATAAAAAGCCTTTAATGACGGGAATCAAGCATTTAATGACGATAATTCCTCTCATTAAAATCCCTTTTTCTTGTAGTGGACCTTGTCCATCCATTATATTGTGGTCAATTTTTCCACCCATCGAAGTGAAAGAGAACATGGAATTATATGATCTAATTCGATCCCTGAATGTTGAACGTAGAAGTAGACTGTTCAACGTGTTTGGAGTTGGAGGTAGCAAAGGTAGTCGAACACTACCATTCATACAACAAAGTTGATACTTTGGTGATCCGGTACTACTGTTTTAATTGTTTCTTCTATCCACATTACAGCATTGCAATGTTCACAGGTGGAGGATCGTGGACCAAAAGACCACCTTAAATGTTGGTGTTGAATGTGTGGAAATGTATGTTGAGGAGAACCTAAGGACATGGTTGAAGTACATGATCATGTAATAATATACTGAATATCAGTTGGAGTTGCATCAATTACATGGTATATATATGTGTTAATAAAGATGGATTTAATTATGGGATGTTAATTGGAAGTAATCAATAATTATATGGGAAACTGTAAACATACACATGGGACAATATTGTAGAAATCGGTACAGAAGCGCAGTTGTAGGTGTATATGAATCCAAACAACAACATTGTGGGAATAAAAAAACAAGTTATGTACAATATATGAAGTTGTAAAGTGTGCATTGACAGACCTGTAGGTGGAACATCCTCAGCAGTAGTAACGTGTACTACATCAACAAGAATAGGCTCATCCTGTGGAGCATCAACGGTGTCAAGGGTCACAGGGACATCTGCCAAATTGTCGTCTGTAGACTCATCATCTGAAATAACGACACGTCGCCTTTTGAAGCCAATTGGTTGGTAAATGTATGTGTTCATACCGTGGGAAATAGGTATGAGTACAGTGGTAGGTGGTACGTGATATTCTGAAAGAAATGAAAATTAAACAAAAATTTGTATAGTTCAGAAAAAATAAGTATTAAGTATATTTGTTGAAGCAATTTAATGAATATATATTTTAATTGGATAATAAGTAAATTAAGTAAGTATTTTATTAATTAATTATGTGGTTGTATGTAATTAAGTTTAGTTAGTACATAATTATATAAGTTCGGTTATTAGCACACAAAAATTTAAGTATTTGTAAGTAGTATAGTGATTTTAATTAGGACATACTATGGATACTTGTTAAGTAGTTTGTATAAATATGTGTATGTCACATAAGTACATAAATAATCATTATTTTTAATATTATGAAGACTCTCCTTCCTAGAAACTTCTCCCCTACTCCATTATTTTAATTACCCATCCTTATCACCATTCTCCACCTCCTCGTTTCTATTACCCACCACCACCTAACCGTCCTTTTATTTTCTTGTCAAAATTAATCTGAAAAGCTCCTTGAAGGGGATTACGATTGCTTCCTTTCCTTTTCAATGAGAAAGCACATCTGGTTTAAATGAAAGTTGTTTCTCCTTCATCTCGAAATAGCCTCTGATGTTATTAAGACTCTGCAACACTTGGATTTTTACTCACATCAAAATTGTGTAGCTTTGGTCCGTGAAGGCAAGATCTTTTTCATATGAGAAATCTCTGCACTACCGAGGCCTATGATGAACAGATCTGAGGCCTATGATGTGTCTTTCTCCAAATCTCAAATCGTGATGCTGTGATGGTGAATTTAAGAAGAAAAAGGCATCCTCTTTGAAATACTCTTCTCTCCATGGCGGTTTCCAATCTCCCGATTTTCATGGCCATCCGGCCGCTTCTGATGAAATCCGCTTCTCATGAAATATGCTTCTGATGAAATATGCTTCTATGGTGAAAATCACCCGATCTAAACGGATGATTACCATCTGATTTCCATGGCCATCCGGCCTATTCAGATGAAGAACCTATATTGATCTATGCTCTATCTCTCACCAAAAAAGCTTTATGATTTCTAAAATCTCTGCAATTTGGTGTTATTGGCTCTCTGGTGCTACTGAATAAATGTTTTCTAGGATTGAAGCCTTCGATGCTTGGATGGCAGAGATGTTGAAGAAAGCTTGGAGCTTTAATGGTGAAAACAGATTTTCTAAGGCCTATGATGAATTATCTGAGGCCTGGTGTATCAACATCAACCCAGAATATACTCTTTTGGGGAAGTCTCTTTCACCGTATTTTTATTTCAGTTCAGTGTATTTAAAAGTGCTTGGTAAGTGAAAACAATATGCTAAATTGACTATCTCGCCCCGCATGCTCAAATCAACTTTATGCTCTCTCTCTTTAAGGCCGATGATGTTGTAAACGACCTCTCTAAGGCCAATGATGAGCTTATTCTGAGGCCTATGATTTTATAGCTGATTGTTGGTTTTTGTAGGGTAGGATGTATAGAAACCTAGGTTTAAAAGAATAGCAAAAGGATTTCCAAATTTGTATAGAGTGATGGGAAAATCATACAATAAATTGTGAAAAGATTGTGAAATTAGTGTTTCTAACATTGTGTTGAATGATGTGAAATAAGTATTAGGAAAATATGAAAAAGTCGATGATGGTGAAAACGGGTAATCAGTGTTTTAAGAAGCAATCATTCAAAATATACCTAACGTTCCATTTTTTTATAGCAAACACTAATTCAAAATCTGTTGTGAATGATATTAGGTAGATTTTGAATGATGTGTATGAAACAGTGTGAAATCAGTGTTTTGAGAAGCAATTGGTTGAATGATGTGTGAAATCTGTTTTTTTAACATTGTGTTAATAGTTAATTGTGTTAACAGTTATAAAGTGGTTTTGTATTCTCTTTTAAATCAGTGTTTGTATTTTGTAACATTATTTTATAACAATTTTATTGCATTACTACGTAACAGTGTTGTTGATTGCTAGTTTTAAAGATGATTGTTGGTTCTGTAGGCTAGTATGCATAGAAGCGTAGGTTTAAAAGAATAGTAATCAGAAAGAATATAAATAGTAATCAAAAAGTTGCTAGTAGTAGCAGAACACTTACATGAAGATAGTAGTCTGAAATGAGTGTGGTTAATGGATGTTGTACGGTCTTCTGTAAGTAAAACAATAGTAATTTTTTTTGGTATTATGAAAACTTGCTGGTAATGCATAATGAAATAATGTAAGAAATGTGTTTGAATAATAGCAGAACACTTACATTTAGATAGTAGCCTGAAACGATTGTTGGTAATGGTTGTTGTCTAATCTTCCTGAAATGATTAATTACCTGTTGTTAAGTTTTGTGTAACAGTGGGAATATAAAGATTGGAAAAAATCAACGGCCAATGCAAGAAGAACTGCTGAAGATGGACTGGTGTAATGTGGTATGAAGATTTGTAGAATGCGAAAAGTGAAGCTGTAAATTTGTTTATAGAAAAGTGAAGCTGTAAATTTGTTTGTAGAAAAGTGTAATGGTTAATTTGAGTGTAGATGTAGACTGAATAAAGTTGTGGTGTGTTTGTAATGCATATCACAGAAGTTGGGAATAGTGGAGATAGTGGGTTGGTTAATTTGTTGAGTAATTTATGGAGTGAAAAACTGTATTAATTTGAAACAAATTTTTTTTTTCTGAACAAAGGGAACGTGGGTAGGTTAAATGTAATTTTTTTTGTTGAAAGAACGTGGGACTGAATAACGTGGGCAGTTTTATAATTTTTGGTTATAGTTTTTTTTTTAATAAACGTGGGTCTGATAACACAGGTGGGCTGTAATTTTTTGTTTTTTGTTTTTTTAATCTGTTGTTTTAATTAATATCCGGGTTTGGGTCGGGTCAATTAGACAAATACGGGTCAATTGGCGATTATTTACTCTCAAATATTAATATAGATTATATTGTGGTACTGTAACGACCCATTCCGAAAACCCGAGTATTTTCGGAATACGGACCGTTCGGCCATGTAAAATACGGCAGTGTATGCAAAATGGATTATAATATAAAGTACACAAAAATGTTGGGCAATTATAAGAAAATTAAAGTGATTTTTCACGGGTGTCTTTTATCGGCACAACGTATTTATTGTTGTCATTGTTTTATTATTATTATTTTTCATTTACTATCGACACCACACATATATTTTTTTTAATTTTTTTTTACTACCGGTCACACTAGCCTTTTCGATAATAACGTCAGTGATGATACATATATAACTAATTAACTATAACGTTAGTGTCTCTTGGAGAGGCTTTTGAAGTTGATGACGATGGTAATGCGAGATGGACCCTGACTGGGACTGGCAGATTCTCTATTAGCTCGGCTTATCATGCTCTTAGGGAGCACCCAACCACAACCATTGCACACGATAGTAATGTACGGAAGGCTTATCGGTCGTTAAGGGACCACTACGGGGAAACTTGCTCTTATGGAAAATTTGTTGGAATGCCCTTCCTACTGCGGGCCTGTTGTACGATCGGCACATCATGGAAGACGATACTTGCTCTATTTGTGATACATACACAGAATCTACCCTGCACGCCATTAGAGACTGTAATTGGGCTTCTTCTATCTCGGCGCGGTGGTCCACGGAAATTTTGGACGCTCTTCTTTTCGGTGCATGAGACTCCTCATGGCTAGAGAATTGTCTCAAAGTTCATATGCACAAACACGATACTATTGTGTGCGAAGATTTCTCTTTCGTGAGGTTGTCTTGGGCCTTTGGTACGGCGCAATCGGGAGTACCACCACACGGAGCGAGATCGTAAGAATAATTATGTCGTGGCTTTTATTTAGCGATTAATTTCCTTCCCCGTAATAATGGTGCTTATAGGAAATTCGTTTTCCCTGGAAATATCTTATTTATTATTTATTGGTTATTTAAAAGGAGTTTTAATTTGATTAAAACTTGGCTTTGATGGACGGCGAGATTAAAGTTAAAACACCAGATCATTCGGATTTCGGCCCTCTCTCCGCCTATAAAAGAAATCTTTCTTTCATCATAAAGCGCGAAAAAGAAAACCAACACATAATGATTATAGGCGAAAGAGAGATATCGGAATCCTCATCAAGGCGGCTACAACAACGGAGTAGAAGTCGAATAACGATGGATGTAGAAACGATCACGATGATTTCTTCCGCATTATTAAGATGCTACTCGAATTTACCGTTTAATTTACGTGGTATCGGAAATGACCTATTATCCGTGTTATTCGATCCTTTTGAATATTATGCTGTCAATATCGCAATAATCATTACTGTATCTTTCTCCGGCATCTTTGTCTGCGCACCGGAAAAAAAAAAAAAAAAAAAAAAAAAAAAAAAAAAAACACGAATTGAATTTAACATCATCACCAGATTATTGCTTTCTCGATGATGTGAAATTTGGATAAGTAGCGGCGGCGGCTGTAGGGTTACGTTTAGATGAATCAATTCTGTTTTATTTTATTTTATATATTATGTAAATTTTTTTTTATATTATGTATGGCTTTTAGTCCCAGTAAAATAAATAAAAATAATAATAATAATAATAATAATAATAAAAATTTAAAGCTTAAAGCAATTGCTTATCTTTGTTGCGGCGCCCGCACTAATCAACCTCGAGCAATTAGGTTTAGTTGCTTGTTTATTTATTTATTTTTATTTACCGTTTCAAAATAAATAAATAACTGATGCTAAATGGTACTCGATGGAATCACTTCTTTTGGGCAATTTTATTTCAGATGATTATTTTGGTGTGCATTACAATTAACATCTGAGCCCAATGAACATCATTTTAATTGTTTGATTAATTAAAGATAGTATTTCATATTTATCTTAGCAAATTTTAGCTATACTGCCGATATATTTGTCTTGCATAAGGACAATTTTTCTTTAAAGAAAGACTGAAATTAACATAAGATCAAAGGCAATGGCTGAATAAGTTAACTGTTAAAGAGAAAACGAATGACTATATAACTGAACCTCCTTTAATAGAATATATGAATTATTTCATTTTATGTGACTCGTTTGATTGTTGTAGATATTGTTAAATCGAACATAACGTGTTATATGAATAATAATTTATCACATTTAGTGGATGATAAATGGTGACACATAAAGAAAATAGTCACACAAAGCTAATTGACTAGCATATTGGTCCCTCTTTAAATAAATGATAAATAATATATAACTAATGATGTTGCTCCCTTTTATAATAACGGTTTATTTCTGCTTTTACTTTCTATTTGTGTACTTAATGTGTACATGCTTTTGTGATGAATTGGAAGGACTATAATTTTGAATATTAGTTGTCACGTATTATGCGTTAAATCATTTATTGTGAATGATTAAATTATGACATCCGAATCTATAAAATCACATATTGATAAAGTGACTGAATATCATTAAAGTGCAAATTACATATGTTTGTTGATATTTGGTTCATATAAAAGTTTTGACATATCATAAAGTTCTGGACTTTAAATTATTGAATTTTGCAAAGATTATAAATATGTCTTATAGTTCTGTCAAGTTTAGAGTATTGCTACAACAGCTCAAATTCTTGACATATGAAGACTATTCACATTATATTTAGTGATTAGATCGTGACATATTTATTTTGTAATTCTAGTAAGGCAATTGTCCATGTTTTGAGTGTCAATGGCGTCAAATGATTGGGTGTAGCCACGTGACCGACATTATGATGAATTAATGTTTTGATCACATTATGTGAAGTGGTTGAAATTTATTGATATTCATTGAATTGACAAATGGTTCAAATTAAGGGATATGTCAATTTAAGGAATAAATTGGTTTAGACCCTAGTTTGGTTGGTATTAGCAACTTCTATATTGTATTATGTTGTTAGCTTTTAAGTGTAGCCACATAAGTTCAAATGATTGTAAAGCCCTTTTAATTTGTTCAAAACTTTAATAACATGGATTCTAGGATTTTGATTGATGATTATAAAATTTACCATGATACTCTCTATTGTTGAAACTTATCTTACCATCACAACAAAAGATATATTGAGTGTATATGTTAAGGGTCAAGGATATCCACGAGATACCTTGTTCGTCTTCTTTACAAAAATATCACTCACTTACGTGTGAGTATCACGACATTATGTGTAGAATTTATGGTGACTACCCACGGAGCACCTTATTTTCTTGTGTATACTCCACTCTTATGTAAGTGTTGTTTAAACTAGCTTCATGAAATATTTTGTATCTCATTTTAGCCACAAGAAGTACCCAGCTTCTTGAAATAATGCATACATACATTTGTGGACCTTTGATGCTCCCACCTTTGGAGGAGAAAAGTATTGTATCACCATTATCGATGATTATTCACGTTATTGTTATCTATACTTGTTGCATGACAAATCTCAATCTGTGGACACTTTACAAATGTTCATAACTAAAGTCGAGAGGAAACAAGATAGAAAGGTGAAAATCATAAGGTTGGATAGAGGTGGTGAATTTTATGGAAGGTATGACGAAACAAGACAACATCCTGGACCTTTTGCAAAAATTCTCCAAAATATGGAATTATTGCTCAATACATAACGCCTGGATCTCCATGGCGGAATGGTGTAGCAGAAAGGCAGAATAATACATATATGGAAATGGTTAGATCTATGATGAGTCATGCTGATGCCTATATCATTGTGGATGGATGCTTTACGCACAACTATTTACGTTTCAAATAGGATTCCCGTAAGGCCGTTCCAAAGACACCTTTTGAACTGTGAAAAGGGTGGAAACCTAATTTGAAGCATCTCCAAATATGGGGATGTCCAGCTGAGGCTAGAATTTATAATCCACAAGTAAAGAAATTGGATTTAGAAAAGTTAGTGGTTACTTCAAGGTTATCCAGAAAAATCCAAAGGATATAGGTTTTATTGTCCTAACCATATTACGAGAATTGTTGAAACCGGTAATTCTATATTCTATGAGAATGGAAAAATCAGTGGGAGTGACAAAATTCGTGATGTGATCATAAAGGAAATAAGGGTACATGTTCCTTTTAACCCTATTCCGAAAAGTATTGGGAATCTCTCCATTGTTGAACCGTTGAACAATGAAGAAAATCCAATAAATGATCAACAACTCCATGATGAGATCATCGCCAATGAAAATAGTAATGAAGCACCACAGGAACTAGCATTAAGAAGATCTCAAAGACAAGGAGATCTGCTATTCCTGATGATTATATGCTTTATCAAGTAGAATATGAAGAAGGGACACGTAAAGATCCGGTTTCATTTTCACAAGCCATTAAGGAAGTTAATTCTATTAAGTGGATTGATGCCATGAAAGATGAATTGAAATCTATGGATGAAAATCAAGTATGGGAAGTCGTTCAATCACCTTCAGGACACAAACCAGTTGGCTTTAAATGGGTCTTCAAGACTAAGCACGACTGTAATGGTAACATTGAATTATATAAAGACGACTTGTTGCCAAAGGTTTCAATCAGAAAGAAGGCATTGATTATAAAGAGACATTTCCCTTGTGTCCAGGATAGACTCCTTTAGAATTATCATGGAACTAGTAGCTCATTATGATCTCGAGTTACAACAGGTGGATGTAAAAACAGTCTTTCTGGATGTAGACTTGAAAGAAAAAGTCTATATGAGTCAGCCTAAAGATTTCATTGTTTACGGTTATGAAGACATGGTTTGCAAGCTTAAGAAATCAATATATGGACTGAAACAAGCTTCGAGGTAACGGTACTTAAAGTTTCATGAAACCATTACCGTTTTCGGTTTCAATTAGAACACAATCGACCCTTGCATATACCTCAAGATCAGTGGGAGTGTGTTCATATTTTTGATTCTTATATTGGTGATCTATCATTGGCCAGCAGTGATCTTGGTGTATTACATGAAACCAAGGCCGATCTCTTCAAGAACTTGGGGCTTCCTATGTGTTAGGGATAGAAATATTCCGTGACAGAGCACTTAATATTTAGGATTGTCTAAAAAGCCTATATTGATAAAGTTTCGGAAAGATTTGGCATGATGACATGTTCTTCCATTGTTGTTCTAATATTATTCCGCAGAATGAGTTGGAACGTAAAGAAATGGAAAAACATCCTTATGTTTCTCTTGTAGAGAGTTTACAGTATGTACAGGTTTGTACAAGACCTGACATTAGTCATGTTGTTGGCATGATAGGTACATTTCAAAGCATTCCAAGAATGTCTCACTGGAAAGCTGCTAAGAAAGTACTGAGATACTTAAAGGAACATGAATTACATGCTCACATACTGAAAATCAGGACACCCGACTGGTTATTCAGACTCGGATTTTGGAGGATAAACTGACACCAGACTTTGTACTCTTGGCTATGTATATCTTCTAAACGGAGGTGCCGTATCACGGAAAAGCCAGAAGTCATAGTTGACATACTCATCCACCATGAAAGTAGAGTACGTGGCATGTTATGAGGCTGCAATCTAGGGGACATGGATCCTCTAAGCATGACATGATATCTAAGGGACCAAAACACATGGACCTTAAATATCAATTACTGAAGCAAGATGTTAGAAGATAATTGTTTGTCATTAAACACAAATTGAAGAATCTTATAGTTGCAGACATATTTACGAAAGGACTACCCCAAGACATAACAGAGAGACACTGAAAGAATGAGTCTTGAGGATAGCTCCTTACTATCGTGTTCTGCCATTTATTTAGTACTTACGGATGACATTTGTTGAGCTCTTAATGTCACTCTTCTACATCATTATTATTTTCTGTTTTCCATTGTGTACACCTTACGAATGGATATATTAAAACAGAAATTGTCTCTTGCAAAGACATAACGGGACCGTTATGTAATCTCCGCTTATGGTCTAGTTAAGACGGTTGTCACTGTTGTGGTACATAGAAGGGAGCATGTTGCAGAATGATGTGTAACCGCTATGACTCCCATTGACAACTCGATTAATGATGACACTTACGCTAACCCACTAAAGGAAATATTTAGCATATAACGCGCGTCTAATGATCCTTAAAAGGAAAACATTAATGAATATTCCAATCGAGCAAGTGGGAGATTGTAAGAAAATTATGTCGTGGCTTTTAATGAGCCCGATTAATTTCCTTCCCCGTAATAGTGGTCTTATAGGAAATTCGTTTTCCCAAGGAAATATGCTATTTATTATTTATTGGTTATTTAAAATGAGTTTTAATCCGATTAAAACTCGGCTTTGATGGACGGCCGAGATTAAAGCTAAAACCTAGATCATTCGGATTTCGGCCCTCTCTCCGCCTATAAAAGCAATGCTTTACTCCATCATAAAGCATACGAAAGAAACCAACACATAACGGTTGTAGGCAAGGAGAGAGATATCGGAATCCTCATCAAGGCGGCTACAACAACGGAGCAGAAGTCGAATAACAATGGATCTAGGAAACGATCTTTATCCGATGATTTCTTCCGCTATTAAGGTACTCTCTTGTACGAATCGATTTATTCAATTTGATTTTTATAAGGGCCCAAATTTTGGATTAGGTTCCGTGATCTAGTTAATTTGTGCATTCGATCTTTAGCCTCAATTCACCAAGATTTTAGTCCCTTTCTATATAGGGAATTCTATTAACACCGTATAAATGTTTCGGACACTACAATTATTACATCACTTAATAAAAATGTTTCAAACAACATATATTTTTGAGAATTTTTTTTTTTGTAGAACTAAATTCATTGGTGATTATATGTTTTTCATGTGTTTTTTTTTTGAAGTGATGTTTCTCATGTGTTAGTGGCACGGATATGCTTCTACCCAACATCATTTTAACATTTCTTGAATAAGAGTAAATATTGTATGCCCGAATTACTCTTATTTGTATCCAGCAATTTTTCTTGAATATGTAACGCCGTTAACATTCGTGTTAGAGGCAAAGATTATATGACTGAAGAGCTAGGTTAACTTTATGATTCTAATTGATTTAAATTTCACACTTAATTTGATGACATTAATTATTTAATTCACAAATTTCGAGTTGATACTTTATCGAGAAAAGTTGGATCGATCTGTAGAAATTTTTGGAAGCCGGAACTACCTATTCAATGACACTGCTCCTGAGTCAGCAGTCTAGTTGCTGATTCAGCGGCAACACCAACCTCCACTTTTATCTACAAATTTCAAAAAAAAAAATTGCACAATACACAGTACACTATCATGTAGTGTCTAGTAAGCATTATTTTTTTTTACATCATTCGAATTATTATTTTATTTAATTGAATTTTATGTCAAGTAGTAATTTTACATGCATGTGAGGATCATGTGCATTATGTATGTCAGATGTGTATGGATTATGTATTGACAAATCCCTTATTTTAGTTATGAGTTCTCGATAATCCACAACAGCCGTAATGTGCCCTCGCCTGGTGGATTTCAGGTGGATGTTGGGCCGGTTATAAGTGCCCACCTACGGGTGTAACCGAGTACATTTATAGTTGGCCGGTTCACTTTTCTAATTATGATTTATTTAATTATTATTTGGGCCATGGTGTGAATGGTAAATATGATAGAACGACCCTTTATTATATATGAAAATGCGTAATACCCTTTAATAATCTGACACATTATTTCACGTATGTTACTTGCGTACAATATGGTATGAAAGTTATGAATGGTAAATATGATATGGAAAATAATACTATGGTAGGTCTGGTAATGCCCAATTATGATTTAGTGTTTTATGATGAATTGAATTATGCTATCTATGATTATCTCGTCAAGGTATTTTTTTGAGGGGCTCGTCCAGGGGTTTTAATGTAATAAATTAAAGGGAAAATTTATATAAAGGGTATGACATATTTACTATTTATTAAAAATGGTATAAATATTCTATAATTTATAAAAAGGGTGCAAGGAGATTTAAAAATTATTATAAAGGGCACAACATCCTTTATAATAATTTTTAGACTTCCTTAACCCTTTTTACAAATTTTAAAATAGAAAATAAAATAAATATTCAAAATAAACTATTATGATTAAACAATCCAGAAAATAATAAAATAAAAATAAAAATATATTATTATTTGAAAAAGATAACATAAAATAAAGAAATACAGATACAAAAACAACCATCGCCCATGTCACAGCCCATCTCGCCTCCTGGTTATTTTTTCTGCTCTAAAAAGGGTTTTTCCACACCCTACACAACCCCTCAAAAACATTTTTCTCGTAAATCATTTTCTAGAACTTTTTGCAATCATTAGTGGTGTTGTGCCATTAATAGTATTTTTTAAAAAATAATCTCTAACCCTTTATCGAGAATTTTCCTAGAGTCAAAAGTACAGGTGGTATTGTAACGAACGCAAAAAAAACCCATAAGGAAATGATTCACAAGAAAAATAATTATTTGGGGGGTAGGATAGGGCGGGGAAAATGTTAGGGCATTCGTAGCAAAAGCCCTATATGGTGTCCTATCCCTAAAATGAAGATAAAAAATAGAGTTTATCCCAAATAGCTCCCACAGCCTATCCCTATTGATTTTTAGGGATATGAATAGTGCATCCCAACTTGTGAGGATGCAATATTCACGTCCCTAAACATATTTAATTATTAAAAGTTATAGGGATAAGGATAGGGATGATGCTGGAGTGAAATAATAAATATTTAATGTGTATGAATAGAGTTGTGAGGTAGGATATGTATTATTTAATATTCTTTGAAATATTATAGGGATAAGGATAGTGATGCTGTTGTGGAGGTTTTCGAATTGTGATGTTGTAAACTAGGGATATTTAATATTTTATATATATTATTTTAGGGATAAAATTTTGTGATTCTGATAAGAATGCCCTTAGCGGATAGGGTGGGTGAGTGGAGAAAAAAAAAATTTCAGAGGAGAAAAAATATTCACAAGGGGTGGGGGCGGTGATGTGAGCCCGTTTTTCTTTCTTTGAATTTTATTTTGAGCGTTTTCAAATTTTAATGTTATTATTTTGTAGATTTTTTTTTATTATAATAATTTTTATTTTGAACATATTTTTCTTGGATATTTGTTTAAAAAAACTTATTTTGAAACTTAATTAGGCATTTAGAAAACTAAAAAAAATCATCGTGGACGCATTTTATTTAATTTTCCAATATTACTCCTAGGCAATAGCGCTAATTTCTCTCACCGGCGTCAATGGTGCCTACACCATTCCGGCCATCAATTCACCTCTTCTGAGCTTCTTTCTTTCCTTTTTTGCTTTGTTTCTTGCTTTTGCTTCATGGGTAAGAATTCTCGAAAGAATCTGGGGCTCCTTCCGCTGAAATTACCCTCGTTCTTGCCATCTGAACTGTTAATGTTGAATTTACAGCTGATTTTGGAACTTTCTCCACCAGAAAGTTGGATTCTTCAGCTCTGAATTCTTCATCTGAGGTATTCTTGACGAATTCTTCGGCTTCTGCTGGTGAATTGGCTACTTGTTCTTCCGGGATTTCTGATGCTTTGTTGGTTGATTACACTGCTCCACATGCTTCTTCTTCCATGAAATTGAAGTCTGGTAAGCTTCTTGGTGCTGCTTTAAATTCTGTACATGTTGGGGTTAATTTGGATAAGGACATTATTAATGAACCTGCTCCTGCTGCTAATGATAGTGGTAAAATACCACCTCGGTAAAGTAAAGTCCTGCTCACCCCCATATAAGTGTGAGACATAAAGGTCTTGTCAACTCGAGTTATCTCTTTTAGACCAAGCGAGGACGGCGGTTTAAGCAGTTGACCGAACCATTTATGACTCATTTAGCGCTGCCAGGCCTGGGGTCTGGGGGCATTACAGAATGGTATTCAGAGCTAACTACAGAACTAAGTGCCACACCGTGAGAGGCGGTGGGGGCCACCTCTAGAATCCTATGGCAGGGATGAACTGAGACAAGTCCACTGGGACAAATCTTGGCCATCCTGGCGAGGACGCCAGTCCCTTATAAGAGGGGGGGGGGGATAGGAAGAATGTAAAATCCCACATCGGTAAAGTAAAGTCATGCTCACCCCCATATAAGTGTGAGACATAATGGTCTTGTCAACTCGGGTTAGCCCTTTTAGACCAAGCGAGGACGATGGTCTAAGCAGTTGACCGGACCATTTATGACTCATTTAGCGCTACCAGATCCGGGGTCTGGGGATGTTACAATAGTGTTATTAATGATGTTCATATTGCTGAAAAAGTTGTTTCCTGGGCTAATTTGTTCAAACAAAACAGAGTTTTCACTAATAAAGTCATTAAATGGAGAGAAGATTTTACTGGTATGACTTGCAATCTTGTTGATCTCAGCAATGTTGTTTTTGAACCTGATGGCATGGTGATTGGCTACTTCCCTTCCGAATTCCCTGGACGGAAAGCTGTTCAAAGCCTTGTGAATGTGTGAGTTTGTATTATGTATGTATTATGGTTTAAAATTCTCTCTATTGTATGTTTTTTTTTTTGAACAGCCAAGAAACTTTTCATTAATCAGCAAGATGCTAAGAAATTACAAACAAATTCCAAAGTTCTAGGTAAAAGATACCAATTTTCAAATCAAACACTATAAAAGAAGCAACCTCAAACTAAATCATTCCGCAAACAAACCAAGTCACAGCAATAGCCTTGATCTCCACGTCAATGAAAATCGAAACCATTATCCTAAGGTCTCAAGAAGCCGCAATCATCGGATTTGCCTTCCAATCTTCCCATTCTAGCTTCTTGAGGCAATTAGCATTCGAAAGCCAAGAAAAAGACAACCTCTGAATCTCTCTGAAGATCAATTCCGGATTAATGACAAACGAATTAAAAATGACTTTATTTCTCAGATTCCAAATGACCCAGGCAGTGACACCAACTATTGCTGACCACAAACGGGAGTTCAAAGACGATGGAGACGGACCGGCGTAAAGGATGCATAAATCACAAAAGGAGAATGCATTTAACCCAACTATCTTACACCAACTTAAAACATGCGACCAAATCAAAAATGAAACATCGCAAGCGAACAAAAGATGATTAACAGATTCTTCAAACTTGTAGCACAACGGACAAAGAGAGTCATGAATATCAATACCGCGATAAATGAGATTCGGTTTTGTTGGAATTCTGTTGAGACTTGCCTTCCACATGAATAAATTAACTTTCGATGGTAGAAGTTTGTTCCACTTTGCAACCTTCTCCCGCTCCGAAAAAGTATTTTTAAAAAATTCCAACTCTAGCTTTTTCCTCAGAATGGCCACCGAAAAAATACCATTTGTACATAGACTCCACCGTAATTTATCATTTTCACCTGTGAAGCCACAAACGAATTGATTAAGTTCTCCAACTCCCTTACCTCCTCCTCCTCAAAGCCCTCCCTTCTTCTCCATGACCAAAAAAAATTACGTCTATTTCCCACCCAAGACACCACCCTCGCAACACCACACCCCCGCTCAAAGACAACCTAAAAGTCTAGAAAAGCAATTTTCAAAGGAACTCCCTACCCATTTATCATCCCAAAAACTCACCTTACTCCCATCCCCTCACCACCCAAAATTCCGACCCCAACAAATTAACACCAACATTCTTAGAGTTTACAAAGAAGACTTACAATACCTTTCCAAATCCCCCCACCCCCACTCCTAATTCCATCAACATCCCATGCACCCTCAACACCATAAATCGACACAATCACCTTTCTCCATAAAGCATTCGGTTCATAATGAAACCTCCACCACCATTTACCAAGAAGAGCCAAATTCTGTAACCTGAGACTACCCACCCCGATACCCCCTAAAGACTTTGGAGCTTGTAACTTTTTCCAAACAACCCAAGAGATTTTATTTAAAGAACCACCCCCGCCCCAAAAAAAAGAAGACCTCACACTTTCCAATAATTTTAACACACATTCAGGAGGCTTGTAGACGGAGAAAAAGAAAAGCGGAAGAGCACTTAGAACAGCTTTTATGAGAACCAATCTACCACCCTCTGACAGAGAAGACCATTTCCATGTACTTAGCTTTTTCTTGCACTTCAGAATAATCTCATTCCACGGTTTCAATCTTTTCATATTCTGCCCCACCCACATACCCAAATATTTGAAAGGCAGAGTCCCTTTCCCACAACAGAAAATATCAGCCGCCTCCCCAATATCCACCTTCGAAACTTTTATTCCTGCTAACGAACTTTTTCCCATATTTATTTTCAAACCCGAAACTCTCTCAAAACATACTAGGATCCTTTTGAGGTTTTTCAAGTTTTCCATGCTCCATTTACCCAAGAAGACCGTATCATCCGCATATTGAAGATGGGATAACGGAATTTGGTCATTTCCAATACAAACTCCCGTGAACTTATTTTTTGCAATTGCTTCCTTCATAAGAACATTGAGACCTTCGGTACCGCAATAAGAAAGAGGAAAGGCGATAATGGATCTCCCCGCCTAATACCTCTTTCCAAATTGAATTCCTTTGACGGACTACCCCCTACTAGAACCGAAGCCCTTGCCGAAGATATACATCCATGTATCCACTTTCTCCATTTTAAACCAAATCCCATATTCGACATCACGTTGTCTAGATAGGTCCAATTAACACAGTCAAAAGCTCTTTCAAAATCAACTTTAAATATAAAGCTGGCCATACCTTTCTTTTTTTTAAAAATCCACCGCTTCGTTTAAGATGAGAACACCATCTAAAATTTGTCGGCCTTTTACAAAACCAGATTAACATTCACCAACGACCGATGAAATAACTCTTTTCATCCTTTCTTCTAAGATTTTTGCCACAATCTTGTAGAAACAACCGAGCAGACTGATAGGTCTGTAGTCCTTTATCACAACAGGATTAGCCGATTTAGGAATCAAAGCAATAAACAGGGAGGTACACCCATTGTGGAATTTAGCCTATCCCTCAAATTCCATTACCGCTTCACAAAATTCAAGCTTCAAAATCTCCCAAAATCTTTTAATGAAATTAAAATTGAAGCCATCAGGACCAGGGGCCTTCGAACCCTCACATAACCAAACTGCCTTTTTAATCTCATCCTCGGAGATTTTTCTTTCGAGCCACACACATTGATCATGAGATAATTTTGCAAATAAGTTACTATTAAAAACATGCCTAGAACGTACCTTTTCTTTATATAGATCCTCAAAAGAATTTTGCACCGCACATTTTACTAGAGAAGGATCCTCCAACCAATTCCCATTGACCAATAAACCCGGCATAACATTTTTCCTAATCTTCCCTTTGACACATCTATGGAAGAATTTCGAATTTGTGTCACCTTCCTTCAACCAATTTATCCTTGATTTCTGTCGTAAGTTGTTTTCCAATAAGGTACCAAAATGAATAATTTTTTCCGAGGCTTCACTCTACATTTTTCCTCTTCCTCATTAAGGGTTTCGACTCTTTCTTTCAAATCCATTTCCCCTAAAAATTTCTCTTCTTGTTTAATTTGACGCGACAAATTCCCAAAGACTTCCTTACCCCAAATCTTCAAAACTTCTTTTAGTTGCTTGAACTTCATTTTTAATCGATTCCCGTAGCATTAGATCTCACATCTTGATGCCAACAATTTCGCACCACCTCCTCCAACCCATCATTTTCCAACCAATGATCAAACACCCTAAATGGATAAGGGCCAAAATCCACATTTTTAATAGAAAGAAGCAGAGGACAATGATCAGAGAGCCTCCTGTCAAGGGCTTCTAAAGACACATCTTCCCAAATAGTTAGAAAACCTTCAGAAACAAGAATTCTATCTAGCCTACTCATCTTGGAACCAGCTTTGTTGTACCAGGTATATTTCCTCCTTCCCATTTTCAAATCTACGAGCTTCGAACAGTCAATGAACTCATTAAAAGATGCAGCATCCCTATGATTAAAAGCCGATCCTTTTCTTTCAAATGATGAACGAACCGAATTAAACTCTCCATGAAGACATATCAACCCATTTTGCTCCCGAATGAAGCAGAGCAATTCTTTCCATAATTGAACTTTTGCCTCTAAACATTGAGGAGCATATACGTTTATCAAAATGCATTTTTGATCTGAACCTTTCCACCACCCTTTGATACTAATAAAACTTGAACCATCATATTTTTCTTTTACCGTAAAAATTTCCTTATCCCAAACACTTAATAATCCACCCGAAAGACCCACAGCCCCTTTAAAATGATAGTCGAAGTCAACATCTTTCCAAAAAGATCTTACCACATTTCGGTTCACCAGTAACATTTTGGTCTCCCGAATAGATATGAACGGCAAATGCCGAGATGAGCACAATTCTTTTAACCATCTCCTTTTGCGGCTCGAACCCAAACCTCTAATGTTTGCGGATATCATCTTCATAAATAACAAAATAATCTCATAACAAAGAAAAAGCATGTAGATCAATTTGATCCCGCCACTACTTTTTCCTTCCACTCAATTCCCAAATTTTTCCCGCCCGACGACGGTTTTCCGACTCACTTTTGCCATCATCTTGTTCGAAAGCCATCTTCTAACTAAATTTGTCATATTTCGAAGATTGGAATCTTCCGTAGATACATCCGTAATCCTACCTTCCATACTTGAGTGAATTGGAAAAACCCCCACATCTTTGATCCTATTTTTGCCACAACTCATCAAATCTTTTTTATTCAATCTTTTTTGTGCAATCGTAGCCAAGTAATTCGGAAAGATCTCTAGTTTTTTTTGTGGGACTAGCTTTTGATTCTGCTGGAGATGCACGAAATTCACTTGATGCATCCTCCGGTAATGAGTCAGAAGATGTATCATGAATTAAAACATAGTCATTTGCTTGGGCCGGCACTACCGGGCCTTCACAAAAGCCGTCCGGAACCGAAGTTACGTCTTGAAAGTTACGGTCCACATCGGGTCAATTTTCATATTGGATTTTGGTGTTATAGGACTTCCGTAAAATTCGAGTTTTTGTCCTCACCCAAACTTGACGAGCGCCGCTAATTTACTCCCATGAAAAGAAGTTTCGCGCCATAATTGCTGTCCTCCCTAGCCGCCTTTGGCAATACCGAAGCGTCATCCTCGTAAATCGGGGCTCAACGAACATTGTTCTTTTCTCGATATCCGAGTTCTCCGGTGAGATGTCCGACGCGATTTCAAACTCTTCATCATCGGAGCCGTGAATTTCCGACGAGGAGCGACTTGAAGAAGACGACGATGAGGAAGATTTTGCTTGACAATCTTCTTCCACATGGATCAACAACTCTTCTCCATTAACATTGATCATCACTCCAAGGAAACATGTTTTTTATGATCCAATCTCACTCGAACTCTTCCGGATTCCAACGAAGATCTTGCCTCCGTACTATAGTCCACTCCAAGAACATCCCCAAAATGACTACCAATGGTGTAAAATGTTTTCCGGTTCCAAACATTAAGTGGAACCCCTCTGCAAATTAACCATACAATTCTATCATTTTGCTTATATCCTTTGACCAAGGGCCCACCCAGTCGAACCATTCTCCAAGACACGAACCACCATTGAGAAGCAATTTATTACGCAGACAAAAGCTTTCACATTCAATAAGTACCTGCGATCCCCGGCAAAATTAGGATTTTAGTCCTCTAACTTGGCCTATTTTGGATTTTAGTCCTGCTCCTGCTCCGGTGAGGAAAATGGTCCTCTAAGTTGGCTTTTTTTGGATTTTAGTCCTATCCGCCGGAAATAGCTGATTGGGCACCGGAATCTTTAAAAAACGCTTACGTGGCATCCTAGTTAGAGGACTATTTTTAAAGATTCCGGTGCTCAATCAGCTATTTCCGGCGGATAGGACTAAAATCCAAAAAAAAGCCAACTTAGAGGACCATTTTCCTCACCGGAGTAGGAGCAGGACTAAAATCCAAAATA
Source organism: Gentiana straminea (assembly GCA_036785695.1). NCBI lineage: Eukaryota > Viridiplantae > Streptophyta > Magnoliopsida > Gentianales > Gentianaceae > Gentiana > Gentiana straminea. The sequence continues at coordinate 943,368 of JAVUPR010000448.1, read as the reverse complement.
TGCCAAGTTAGAGGACTAAAATCCTAATTTTGCCTGCGATCCCCCAATGGGTTTAACCAAACAGTTCTCAAATCCTTCATCTACTAGAACCTTTTTGATCGAGTCCATGGAATCTAGTGATCTTATGTTGCCAAGAATACATCTATCTAGCCATTGGATTTCGAGATCGCTAGTGAAAAATTCCAATCGACACTTTTCTCCGGTTTGGTTAGAAGAGTCCTTGCTTCTTTCAGCCGAAAAAGGTTTCTCTTTGACTGCAGCCTTGTCAGATAGGTTTTTGGGTTGATACACAAGCCCTTTATTTTGGACAGCATCCGCATAGGTCTTCCCTGGTGTTCTAACAGCTCCGAGCCTTTCGTGCCCATATTTTACCGACAGATTTAAATTTGGCCCTATGTAATGTATTATGTTGATGATGACCAAATGAAGCTAAGCTCCAAGACTATCAATAATATTGGATGTTAAGATAGAAATATGCCTTAATTAAAACTGAAAAATGAACTAAATATTTAATGTGTATGAATAGAGTTGTGAGGTAGGATATGTATTATTTAATATTATTTGAAATATTATAGGGATAAGGATAGTGATGCTGTTGTGGAGGTTTTCGAATTGTGATGTTGTAAAATAGGGATATGTAATATTTTATATTATTTTAGGGATAAAATTTGGTGATTCTGATAAGAATGCCCTTAGCGGATAGGGTGGGTGAGTGGAGAGAAAGAAAAATTTCAGAGGAGAAAAAATATTCAAAAGGGGTGGGGGCGGTGATGTGAGCCCGTTTTTCTTTCTTTGAATTTTATTTTGAGCGTTTTCAAATTTTAATGTCATTTTATTATTTTGTAGATTATTTATTTATCATAATAATTTTTATTTTGAACATATTTTTCTTGGATATTTGTTAAAAAAAAACTGATTTTGAAACTTAATTAGACATTTAGAAAACTAAAAAAAATCATCGTGGACGCATTTTATTTAATTTTCCTATATTACTCCTAGGCAATATCGCTAATTTCTCTCACCGGCGTCAATGGTGCCTGCACCATTCCTGCCAGCAATTCACCTCTTCTGAGCTTCTTTCTTTCCTTTTTTGCTTTGTTTCTTGCTTTTGCTTCATGGGTAAGAATTCTCGAAAGAAATCTGGGGCTCCTTCCGCTGAAATTACCCTCGTTCTTGCCCTCTGAGCTGTTAATGTTGAATTTACAGATGATTTTGGAACTTCCTCCACCAGAAAGTTGGATTCTTCAGCTCTGAATACTTCATCTGAGGTATTCTTGACGAATTATTCGGCTTCTGCTGGTGAATTGGCTGTTTGTTCTTCCGGGATTTCTGATGCTTTGTTGGTTGATTACACTGCTCCACATGCTTCTTCTTCCATGAAATTGAAGTCTGGTAAGCTTCTTGGTGCTGCTTTAAATTCTGTACATGTTGGGGTTAATTTGGATAAGGACATTGTTAATGAACCTGCTCCTGTTGCTAAGGATAGTTGTAAAATCCCACCTCGGTAGAGTAAAGTCCTGCTCACCCCCATATAAGTGTGAGACATGTCTTATCAACTCGGGTTATCTCTTTTAGACCAAGCGAGGACGGCGGTTTAAGCAGTTGACCGGACCATTTATGACTCATTTAGCGCTGCCAGGCCTGGGGTCTGGGGGCGTTACAGAATGGTATTCAGAGTTAACTACAGAACTAAGTGCCACACCGTGAGAGGCGGTGGGGGCCACCTCTAGAATCCTATGGTAGGGACGAACTGAGACAAGTCCACTGGGACAAATCTTGGTCGTCTTGGCAAGGACGCCAGTCCCTTATAAGAGGGGGGGAGAATGTAAAATCCGACATCGGTAAAGTAAAGTCCTGCTCACCCCCATATAAGTGTGAGACATAAAGGTCTTGTCAACTCGGGTTAGCCCTTTTCGACCAAGCGAGGACGATGGTCTAAGCAGTTGACCAGACCATTTATGACTCATTTAGCGCTACTAGACCCGGGGTCTGGGGGCGTTACAATAGTGTTCTTAATGATGTTCATATTGCTGAAAAAGTTGTTTCCTGGGCTAATTTGTTCTTACAAAACAGAGTTTTCACTAATGAAGTCATTAAATTGAGAGAAGATTTTACTGGTATGACTTGCAATCTTGTTGATCTCAGCAATGTTGTTTTTGAACCTGATGACATGGTGATTGGCTACTTCCCTTCCGAATTCCCTGGACGGAAAGCTGTTCAAAGCCTTGTGAATGTGTGTGTTTGTATTATGTATGTATTATGGTTTAAGATTCTCTATATTGTATGTATGTAATGTATTATGTTGATGATGACCAAATGAAGCTAAGCTCCAAGACTATCAATAATCTAGGATTTTAAGATAGAAATATGCCTTAACTAAAACTGAAAAATGAACTAAAAGTGGCAGACTATTCGGCTCTTTAGAAAGGGTTTGTTGATATTTTGGCCATTGAGGGGTATCCGATTTCTGATTCTAAGTTGGTTTTGGCTATATTGGGAGGATGATTCGAGGTGTATGAGTCAAATATATTAAATATAACATCCCGACTCACTTCTTGAGTTGGCCAAAATGTTCGAGCTCAACTCACCACCCATGAGAGATTGTTGTGGTTAGGCATATTGACACAAAATAAAACTACAAGCATCTTGTCCAATACTCTAACTTTGGATGAGGAATAGGGACATTTAATAGAGGTAGATCAAGAGAAAGTAGAGGAGGTGGAAACTCACAATCTAGTGGTCTTAGGCCTACTTCTCAAATCTGCAACAAAGATGCCACATTGTTGTGGGTCGCTGGCATTTATTAGATTATGATACTAAAAGTTCAGTGGACAAAAATGCCAAGTGTTTGTTGAATTTCATCCAGCCATATTCTATTTCAAGTTCTGTTTTAGGTGCATATAGTTTTGAAAGAGATTCTTGCATATTTATTTGATTATGATACTAAAAGTTGAGTGGTAAAAAATGCTAAGTGTTTGTTGAATTTCATCCAGCCATATTCCATTTCAAGTTCTTTTTTAGGCGCATATAGTTTTGAAAGAGATTCTTGCATATGTGTGTGTAGTTAAAACATAACCTCAATCGTGTCAGAAGAAAGAAGCTTTTTCGCATGTTTTCTTGTTCTTGTAGACGAGGGCGGTGCAGGATTTGTGTGACACGGGTCAGGGATCGAGATCGACACACCGTATTACAAATTTTTAATACATTACATAAAATATATATGTATAATTATGGGTCAAGGGCAAATATTTGAAAATTTTAGCGGGTCAGTAAATAGATATTAGTACATAAAAATTTTAAATTGTGTATAATATACATAGAAATTTTTATATTTATTTTTTGTTTTGAGGGTCAGGTGACCCTTTTTCTATAAGGTGGCGATGAATATATTCCTAGATCTTCCTAATACTGATCCATTGTATGCTTCGCCGCACCCGGTTTTCCCTACATCATGTCAAGAGGTATATGTATAGATTTATCATGCTGGTGCATGTCTGTAGGTGTGTTAGAATTGCTGTATTGAAATAGGACGATGAAACAACATCCTAGAAGCCTTATGTGCCTTATAAAACCCTTCTCTCAATTGTATGATTTCAAATTTTTTTCTTTTACCAATTGTTCAGGTAAAAGTCTGATCTTTGTCATTATTTTAGTGACTGGCTTGACCTTTTTAAACTTCTTATTGCATTTTGTTGTTTTGAAGAATCACTCAGAATCCAGTCAATTTGCATGCTGTATTTCTGCTTAAATGTGTAAATTTGTAACTCTTGATTGTCCTCATTACATAAAAGAAAAGAAAAGATGTAGTATTTAGTATGATATGATTTAAATTTTGTTTTCATGCTGTTTTGAAACTTGAAATTTAGGGTATCAGTCCATCTATATTAAATCGATGCTATTTGGTGCTTAATCACATGAGCTCGATCCCAATTTCTCCGTGTTGGCATTGGAGTATTTTCACGAACTAGGAATTGTTTACGATTTAAAGCCAGAAAATGTGATGATTTAGAGAACGGGCATTTAATGCTGGTCGATTTCAATTTATCCACTAGACATCCAAAAAAACTCCGGTGCATCAAATGTTAGAGAATTGATGCAATGACATTGATGTCACTGTATTTACAATTAGAGAATTGATGCAGTGACATTGGTGTCACTGCATATACAATTTCATACAGAAATTTGGTAACTTTGTAAAATAAGTGGTGTCGTTCACATTAGGGGTATAATCGAGCCGAATCGAGTCAATACCCCAAGGGCACAACTTGACTTAAAAAGTTTGGGCTCGATCGAGCCATAAAATGGCATGATCAAACTCGACTCGCTAAGTACTCGATATAGCCCGACTCGGCTCGTAAGCTCAATTATTTACTTAGAATTCAATTATTTTTTAATAAAATATAACAAGATCGAACTCGACTCGTCTAATACTCGACTCGAATAATAATTTTTGAATTATAAAACATAATATTTTATAATAAATTTAGTAAATATAATTATTTAATGAAGCTCGATTAGCTCGCGAGGTACTCGATTACTATACTTTAAAACTCCAGATCGGCTCGGTTAATTATTCAAGTAGCTTGGCTCGAGCTCGAACTAAAAAAACCGAATCGAGTCAAACTCTCTTGTGAGTCGAGTACGAGTAGGTCACGATTCGCCCGCCTCACTTACAACCTCGATTCACATGTCACTTCATCGTCAAATTTCACCGCATCATCACATGTCACTTCATCTTCACATGTTACTGTATCGCATCGATTTTATGAAAAAAAATTGATTTTTAGAAATAATGTTGTATGAGCAAAAATCAAATGCCACTGCATAAATTGTTGCAAATGTTCTTGTCACTGCATAAACCATTGCATAAGGTGTCGCTGCATAAACCATTGCATAAGGTGGGTGACACTGCCTAAATCGTTGCAAAGGTTGTTGTCACTTCATCACGGTGTCACTGCATCGTGGTGGTGAATGCATCGCGATGGTCAATGCATCTCTGTGGTCACTGCATTGAGGATGGTCACTGCATCGGGGGTAGTCAATGCATCAGGGGTGGTCAATGCATCGGGGGTGGTCAATGCATCATGGTGGACACTACATCACGTTGGCCACAGCCTTGCGGTGGCCAACGCATCGCGGTAGCCAATGCATCACGGTGCACACTGCGTCGCGGAGGCAAATGCATCGCAGTCATCACTGCATCGGGGTGGTCACTACATCGGGGTGGTCACTTCATCGCGGTGTCTCTGCATCGCGGTGGTCAATGCATCACGTTTGTCAGTGCATTGCGGTGGTCACTGCATCGCGTGTCACTTCATCGTGGTGTCTCTGTATCTCGGTGTGTCTGTATCGCGGTGTCACTGCATCGTGTCGATTTTTATGAAAAAAATTCGATTTTCAGCAATTAAGTCGAAAAATATCAAATGAGATATCAGAATGAAGAGGATGAAAAAATATAAATTATAGTGAAAGAATTACGATGATCGGAGTTTTATATCAAAAGATATAACTGTTTGAAATGTTAGGTAATAGAGAAAAAATAACAAACAAAAAATCCCTTTTATTTTCCAACTTTTCAGCACCCAGGAGGGAAAAAAAAACTATTTTCAGCGTGGTTCACAAAAACATAATAATAACATACAACGCCTGTTTCACATATTCCGCCTGTTCCCCCCCCTTTTTTTTTTTTTTCTTTTTTTTGTTGATTTTTTTCATTAAGACTATTTTGGTCTATCTATCTAATTTGTGTCCTTATAAACAATGAAATGTTTAGCATGTCCTATTTGCCTAATTAAGTCTATTTTGTGTCCTTTTGGGCCCTTAGCCATATTTTTCCATTTGTAAAATATTTTAAAATTTGTAAAAAGGGTGTAAGAAAGTTTAAAAATAATTATAAGGGAATTATGCCCTTTATAATAATGTTTAAATTTCCTTGCACATTTCCTTTTTTACTAATTTCAAAATATTAGAACTCTTTTTAATAAAATGTAAATGTTACATGCCCTTTATACAAAAATTCCATGTATTAAACTTTATTTTTAATTTTTTTCTTCAAAGGACGAAAGTTTTATTGCCACCAAAAGATAACTAATTTACAACAAAACTAGCCAAAGCTAGACTAAAGACGTGGTCATACGCCGCACTAAAATGCAGCCTAACGCTGCACTAAACACAACCTATCGCCGGACTAACAAACCGACACAAACCGAGAATACAACAACACGAAGCCAAGTAATAGATTGGAAATAGGGTGCTGAACAAAACAAGAAAAGTTCTCGAAGGATAGGGCGTTCAGGCACATGGATCCTCTAATGCAATCTATTACCCGACCAACACAGACTACAAACTAAGCAACTAGACACAAACAAATAAAACAAAACAAAAGAAAAAATATCCGAAACAGTCGCCTGCTAGCTCCGCCACACTCCATCTCCGACGGAAGAAGAGATCTCGCAAGCCTGACATCTCTTCCTGATAAGCGAAGGCAAACCGCAAGCAGCACCAAAAGCCACCAGCAATCCGGATACGACACCCACTACCCGAACAAGAGAAAGAAGCCTTTTTATAAGGGCCCGAATTTTGGATAAGGTTCCGTGATCTAAAAATTTTGTGCGTTCTTTAAATTTTTACTCCCTTTCTAAAAAAAATTGTGCATTATGTAGAAACCAAAGAGAAATGAGAAGAAACGTTGGAAGATACTATTATGCCTTTTAGTTATCTTGTTCTTGGAGTTCCTTATTTTCACTTAATACACTGTACCCTTTTTATTTCTTGGGTGCACACCTACAATTTTGATGACATTTATGTCTTTTCAGTTTATTTCATTCGAGACAATAGTCAGTTAATTAGTTGCATTTCTTTAATTATATTAGTGGAATTTAAGTATGCAGTATTTTGGGAAATTTTATGACAGTTTTTGGATTATACTTTTGTTGGTTGGAGTAGTAGATATATATGTAATAGAAAATAGAAATATCTTATTTTGACCTTACCGACGATGCGGCCTTGTGATTGAGCTAAAATTTACCCCAACAAAACAATTTATAAAGACTCGAACCCGTGGGCAAACTAACTCTCTAACCGGCAGTGTACCGGGTCGATTGCTAGAATAGCTACAGGAGTACGAGGTCGAACCCAAAGGAATCGTGCTTGCAAGTACCAAAGTGAACGTATTGCTTAGTCTAGATGAACATTCTTTTCAAAGTATTTTTAACTACAACGACTCTAAAGTGATCCCTACTAACAAGTTTAAAGATAAGAAAGAAAGAACGAAGATTAAATTACTAAGTTTTAACGATAAATTAAGGGACATAGCCGAACCATGATCAAAATAGCTAGTTTCACCCAATGGAATGACAAAACCGGGAATGTGCATTAAACGAACGAACTCTTGCATTCAATTTCACGGGTGCGTACTCCTAATCCCGGTGTTAAGATCGAACAACTCTCTCCTAACACCTTATGCCATGTTAACTACCCTTCCCTAAGGGAGATTCATCAACAAGACAGGATGTGCACTAAAGCTGCTTTTAAACGTTAAAACGAGTAACCTCACTCTAAGAAGTGATCCTAGAACCCTTTTCCCACATCTCTCTATCTGAACAACTCTCAAAATTGATGTGTGTGATTTTTGACCTAGGTGATCAATCTAGCCCAAATCCGTTATAACAAGTTCTAAGACGTGAAATATGCAAGATACAACAATAAAAAGCACTACCCAGTCCCAATTTCATCACCCAAAGGGTGATTTCACTAAATTTCACATGATTCGACTATGAAGAGGGTTTAGCTACTCATTATACTAGTTAAAACATACATAAGACAGTAAGTAAAAGTCATAACAAGTAAAAGGAAGGAGAGAATTACCATTAAATTGCAGAAATTCGAGATTAGATCCAAAAAGTACAAAATAGAGAAGTAATTAAAAGGTGGTCTCTTAATGATTGGAATGGAAATCTAAGCTACGAAATGGAAAGATTAAGCTAAGATAATGATGATGTACACTAAGAGAGAGTATTCTAAGCTATTACAAAAATCGAGCTAAGAAATGGGTAGAGTTTTGCTAAGAAAGTAATTGATATTCAAGAAATAGTCTAAGGGGGGTATTTATAGGTGGGAGAAAAATCTGTAGAAAAATCGGTCCAAACGCACGTTTGGAGGCTGGAACGGGCGTTTGGAATCTTCAAACGCGCGTTTCGCATAGTTGAAACGCGCGTTTCGCATCATTTCTGGGCAGGGACTTGACTGTTCTTCATCTGGAACGCGCGTTTAGAAGGTTCAAACGCGCGTTTGAATGACTTGGAACGCGCGTTTAAGGTGGTTTCAAACGCGCGTTTGGAGGGCTTCAACTCTGGATCACTTCTTGGACTTCTGAAACGCGCGTTTGGGGGGTTCAAACGCGCGTTTGAACCCCTGTTTCCCCAAATCTTCACTTTTCTTCCTTTTTGGCCCCTCTTCTTGCCTCGATCATGCTTTTCACCACAAATCGTCATCTTCCGGGTCCTCGAGACACCAATACCCTTCAACATCATAAACAACCAAAAACATCCAAACAATTCCGTAGGGTAAAAGTGCTCGGGAATGGGGTTAATATCAACAAAAAGGGGTAATAATCCATCAGAGCAACGGATTCACTCCCCGTGCCATAAGCTCACGATAACACCCCGAAAACGGTCTAATTCACCCAAAAATGTGCTGAAAGTGTGGTAAACGGTGGTAATTAATGCACCGGAGTCACGTAAAGTTGACTCCCATCAACCACCCCACACTTAGCCTTTGCTCGCCCTCGAGTAAACTAGGCGTTTTAAAACAACCAAGGGGTTAAACGTTGTGATGTAGATGCTACTACCCACACCCTCGAGGTAACTACAAAGTATGAGACATGAACATATAGACACCGGTTATAACATTATCAAGAAAATAGAGTGTGTGTGGTGCCGAGGTACATCCAAGTGTTCAAAATGATTGTCGGGCTTGAATCCCGACCAAAAGTCTACCAACCGTCTCATACCAACTACCCTCTCCTCTAATCAAGGTCATTAAGTTTGGACACAATCGGGTAGGACTTGAAAGGTTATAACGTTAGGCTAGGGTAATTCCGGTTAATCGAAAAGGATATTTTGGGAACTGGAGAAAAGAAGTACGAGTGAACCTAATCAACAAGTGTACCACTTTATCTCTACCATACAAACCACCCAAACTCCTTTTTGATTAGTTTAAACACTTTGGGAACCATAGAATACTAACATACCCGAACTCATTGCCTAATTCAACTATGTTTCAAGTTTCATGAGGCGAGGTCGAATACATTAGCACCATCTCACTATCCCAACTCCAACATTATAAAGATAACTTTTGAGATCATCCCTTTTTGATTCCAACCCTTTATTTCCCTATACTCCAAGCTTTTATTCATTGAGAACTTCTCAAATTATTTTGAACTTTGATTTTCATTTTATTTTTTATTTTTTATTTTTTGATTTTTTTTTGAAAGAAAGGAATTTCACAGATTTTTCTTTTCTTCCTGGGCCAAACCCAAACACTAGGCCCAATTGAGCTCCTCTTCTCCTTATAGCTCCAAACCGAGAAAACACCAACCCATTGTAAAACACCATTTCCCCCACCCCACACTTGCCTTAGCAAGTGTGGCCTAACAAAAGACTAAGTCCACTCGTAAGGTGTAAGTGAAGGAAATGTGACCATAATTGAGGCTCAAGGTAGGTTTCTGACTAAGTAACAAAACGGCTATAAACGAATGGTGGTCAGACCATTCTATCAAGGCTGAGAGGGGCTACGAAGGTCTAACGTTTTGGGATAAGGCTTATTTGGCTCTGGTTGGTCAAAGAGACGCCATAACCATCATCCCGTGTCCTACTTAGGTAAACCTTTCTATTTCGTCTCGAGACTAGTGGTATAAGAGGTGGTACAATCAAATTGTGCCCAAAGTGTAGCTTCACGTGAAATTAATAAACTCTCTTCTCAAGACAATATCAAACCGAAGCGTACACGTTCGGGGCCCTACTAAGGTGGCCACCACTCGAATATGGACATAGCACACACAACACAGTGTTGGAAACCCTTGAAAAATTTTAAAAATTACCCAAAAATCGACTCAAGCCCGGTCATAGGCTAAGTATACCACATATTAAGCACATTTAATCAACAAAAACAGAAAAAACGGCTAAGTCTCCCACCCCACACTTAAACGAAACACTGCCCTCAGTGTGTGAGAGATAAAAAGAGTAAAAGACTTAGCTGCTTTACCAAAAAGACCCGGCAGAAAGGCGCACTCGTGACTCGAAACTCGTGCCAACCTCGTATATATCCATCCCGTAACCTAAAGCGAGATCAACAGAAAAAATGAAAGCGCATGCACGGGACTAAATCCACGTGCTACAAAGCAAGCAATAGGGTAAGCGGGTGCGTAAAATAACGAGTCCATGCAACTAGAATCAATAATGAGGGGGGATACTGGATATGCAATGGAAGGATACAATAGAATCAATAAAAACAGGACATCCATGCATTAAATATAAACCAATAATAATATCCACGTCATCCCAAAGTATAAGTCAAAGAAAAGGAAAGAATACACGGTCAAGCAGGCCTCAAGGGCTCAATAGTAAGTGCGCGTGCATGCAAAAGTGAAGTGTATCAGTCAGAATAATAGAAAAATATCAAAAGTAGCTGAAACAGAACTAGCATAATAAATGTAAGCAGTAAAATGCAAGAAAACGGCTAGTCTGCTCCAGTGCCCTGTCCATCAGTAGTGGAATCAGGTATGCTCGATGATGGTGCAACCACAAGCCACCGCACTCTCGGTCCGTGTAGGTCCCGCAAAGCACTCGTCCTAATCGCCTCGTCCCGACCCTGTTCCCTAATCAAATAATCCACAGCAATGTCATCAAATCCCTCTTCCGGCTCATCAACAAATGAATCCTCTATGACCCGCTGCAAGTCCTCCTCAATCTCTGGGGTATACTGAAACGGTGAGATATCCATATCAATGAAGGGAGCTCAATCTGCCTCTCCTGAGCGAATACCCGCTGATTCTGCACTATGCCATTCAGTGTCACCCTCAGACTGTCCATCCAATCCCGCTGTTTATGGGCAATGAGAAGCCCCTGCCGCTCACTAAGCCACGGCCCCGCGGTTGTTGGTGTAGAAGGTGGAGGTGTAGGTGTGGTGGAAGGTCCAGTAGTGAAAGGTAGAGGTGGGGGTATAGTAGTGGTGGTGATGAGAGGTGGAGGTATAGGAAGTGTGGTGGATGCAGTGGAGGTGGTGGGGCGGAGGAAGGTGTGAATAAGTCGTGGGGTGGGCCTAGGAGGTTTGGAAGCGGTGCGGGCATTGAACGGTTTTGGTGCCACGGGCAGATTCTTCTTCCTCAAGATTTGATCATCGGGATATTCATCGACCGGCACTTTCTTGCATAAGCCATAAATGAGGTAGGGGCACATGAGCATACGACGCTTGACCTTCTGATTTTCTCTAAACTCCTCGAAAATAGTTTTCCCGACGTCTACCTTGAGATCATAGTGCAGAGCATACAACAATTGCAGATCCTTGATGTGGAAATGCGTTATGTTATCCTTCGGTAGCAGACGATTCTGAGAAAACTTTGTCTTTACTTTCCACTCACCAGGCCAAGTTGTCGTCACCAATTGACTTCGCAAATTACTCCCCTTAGAAACCCACTGTAAATCTGGATTGATGGCCTTCCTCATTTTCTCTAACGGATCCTCAGTCTCTGTATTACCCCAATGCAATCTCTCCGCAAACCAACTGATATAATCTTGTCCCTCAAAAGCAGGTATCCGGTAGTAATCATTAATGGCCTTGACGGACCACGGGACATTGACCCCTCTCACCTTGATGAACCCTGACTCTAGATTGGCCACACTGAAGTTCGCATACCATTCCCGGACTAGTGAGAGATTGAGATTCCCCTCTGGCTCATAAATCAAATTATTCCACCCTCTCTTCCTCAAGTCATCAATGAAAGTTTTAGGAACAGCCTTGAGGTCTAACCCCCTCTCATAACACATGTTCTTCACAGCGATGTACTCATTATAGTTGGAGAAAGCCACCGGTGAGTTAAAACGCTGCTCGAAAGGTATAGGGTCATTAGGAGGGGGAGCTAGTGGAGGGTCTTGCTCGGGGGCACTCTGTGGAGGGGTAGTTTGTGGAGGAGGTGGAACAGGTGTCGTTACAGTTTTGGCTCGCAATCGTGCCAAGGGCACATCGCTCTCAAGGTCCATTGCCTCCTCACTATCACTACTAGAATTTCTCCCCTCACTGTCCGGTTCAAAATCCTCATCTGAAGTCTCATCTCTCAACTGTCCAGCAGGCCTAAGGGTTCCTACTCTCTGCACGGCCCGTGTCACTAATCCGAATACCACCCTTAGGTATCCGAGGATAAACTAGGGTTTTTTGCTTTTTGGGCATATGTTTAGCTACCGGTTGTTTCCCTTTACCCTTATCCTCGGTTTCTTTCCGTTTAGTTTCTCTCATTATCACTGAACTCACCCAAACACCACCAATCAACCAAATCCACAAACAAAACCGACCCGGTTATCGTCCAACCGGGATTTCAAAACAAAACAACCAACCACAACGAAACACCCCACGAGAGCCACACCATTCATCATCGATCAACAAAACAAGCAAAACAAACAGAAACAGGATACAAAATCAATAATCAATAAATAACGGGGTAGGGGCGTTAAACCAAAATAGGCAAAAACCGACCCTAACCGAAACTTAGACGTGAAACCAAAATGTACCTGTACTATGCTTAAATGAGACGACACGAATGATTTTGAGCGAAGAACGAGCCTCGAAACGTCAATGGGGGTCGAATTCGACCTAGGCAAAAAGTTGCCAAAAGTGAAGATCGAATCGAGGAATCGGGGAATTTGTTGGTGGAATGGAGTAGTGGAATCAAAAGAAGAGGAATCGGGGAATTTGTTGTTTGGAATTTAAATCGCCAAAAACGGAGCAAAATTGAGTGATTTCGAGTGAAAAGGGGTAAGAGTGGCCGCCGGACTTGGTTAGGTTTTGAAGAACGAAATCTGGAACGCCGGTTTGAGTTGCAGGGTATTTAAAGGTGATGAGCCCAAACGCGCGTTTGGAATGAGTGGAACGCGCGTTTCGCATGTTCAAACGCGCGCTTGAGAAGTGAAACGTGCGTTTGGGACGAGAAATTAAGAACAGAGAGTTGAGGCCTCAAACGCGCGTTTGAAATGGTTCTAAACGCGCGTTTGGAAAGGGAAAAGCTTTAAACGCGCGTTTGACAGGGCTAAACGGGCGTTTGGACCAGAAACTAGGATAACACAAGATTTCTACCCCACACTTGATTTTAACCGCCCCGAGACCACTGGAAACACCAAACTTGCTCAACAAAAACTACGAAATGGTGGGTTGCCTCCCCCAAGCGACTTTGTTTTACGTCGTTGGCTCGACAAGATGGATTATACGGTGCCAACTTTTTCAAGTTATACCGTTGGCACAAGGCGAGAAAGGGTAGAAAGAGAGATGAAATGGTGGATTAAGAATTATACGAGTCAAGGTTTAAAGTCCATGACAAGACTTACACGATTCATCACACGGTATGGGGTCTTCAAGGTGCACTATTGTTGGTCCCAGAGAAGGGTGAAACTATAGTCGAGGGGGGGGGGGGGTGAATGACTATAGTTGAGTTTCAAAAACTTTTCTTTTATTTAAAAGCTTTTGGGCGGCGGATAAGTCCCTTCTTACTATGTTGTTTTCAAATCGCTTTAGACAATCACGGATATAAGTTATGATGTAGGCAAACTAAATAAATGCCGTAAAGTAAATTGCGTAAATTAAATTGACACAAGGCTTATAGTGGTTCGGGGTGGTGTAATCCCTTAATCCACTCTTCTCCCGTGATGATCGGAGGAATTCACTATTGTTTTCACGTATACAATAGTATGATTGTCCTTGGCTTCCCAAGCTTCAAAATCTACAAGACTATCACTCCTTGACCGCAACGCTTCGGTGATTCGCCTCTTTTTTGCTGCTCCTTAAGATCAAAATCCTTCAACAACCTATCACAGATTCAACTCCTTCTCGCATTGCCTCTCGATTCGGTTGCTTCGCTTGATGTGAATGTGATTCACACACTTGCTTGATCAATCTCAGTTCTGAGTATGACTTTGTAGCTCTGATATTTGAGTTGATCACTAGATGTATCCTTGTAAGTTCATAGAGAAGGCTTTTCAAATTGACAGAGTTTCTGCTTTTTCTTTCTTTTTCAATCGTTGTTTTCTTTTTCTGTCAATGCCTTCTATTTATAGCCTTGAATAACCTTGGTTTTGAAATTCCGTCCGTTGGCTATATTAATGAGGGAATAATCCTTGATTTTATTCTTGATTCCCCCTTAATTGTATTCTCCTTGATTTCAGTGATCGGATTCTTTCTTCAAACGTATAGCAGAAAATCCGTCCTTGATTGATCCTTTAATGATTGTGCGTTTAATGCATGATCTTCTGAATCTTCAACGTATATTAAATCTGATCTGGTAATGGTTACTTCGCCGTTTTTAGAATGGTCGAATGGTCCTTCTGACTTAGCTGTTTTAGCTTTTTCTTCACCGTTTTGTCTTCACTGCCGTAAGTCAGTTTACTTTGCCGATTCACTGTTTTCTTCTTTGCTTCAGTTTAATGAGAATCTTTGTACTTCACTGATCCTTGATTTGGGTGAGACCAGTGTACACCATATTTGAATATTGAGTTTCATCACTTGAAAACATAACTTAGACTTATCCAAGGTCATCACAGACTTCCTTGGTTATAAGTCAGACCATAGAGTCTTCATTGCTTCTCTGCTGGTGCTTGGCTGGCTTTACTCTGCCGAAGGTCTGTTTTTACTTTGCCGTCCTACCAACTAGTACAATACTTGTCTGACTTAACTTATACAACATGCCGGACTCTAAGTAAAGACTTATACGAGAGAATTCTAACTTATTTCGTGCTTGCTATAACAAATTAGTATGGCCATCATCAAAACATAATAAAATGTTCCTAACAATTTCCCCCTTTTTGATGATGCCAAAACCCTCATAAGCCTGAACATAAGTAATTAAAATTTTCATAATAAACAACAGATTAAAAAACTCAACAATTTTATTCATCCATCACAGGGCAATAAGGCATTGGATCTTTTTATTTAAACGACAAAGGCAAATGATATAAATAATTGAATTAAGCAACAGGTAACTGGTTTACTTCTTCATTTCTTCAAACCTGATGCCTTGCCTTTGCTGTCCTCGCCTTTGCTGCCCTTTCCCTTTCCACTGGAGCTTTCTACTTTTCCTTTCCCACTGGAGCTCTCAGGCTTTGAGTTTCCTTCCCCCTTTGTGGCAGCATCAAAATGTGCTTCAAGGTCTGCAATCGCTGCTTCAGACTCAGCGAGAGGGCCATACCTTTTCTCCAGTATTTTGTTGTTGGCCTCACCAACTTTGATTAGAAAGTCCAGTTGCTTGCCAGAATGCTCCATGATCTCATCCAGATGTTGAATTTTGGATGTGTGAGCATTGAGGGTGTCCACCAATGGCTTGAGATTGTTGTCAACCGTCTCAGCATGGAATTCAAGATTGGTTTGGACAAGGTGAGGGATGAGGTGTTGTAAGTTGCAAAGTAAGTTTCCTTGTCTCTCCATGACCTCATCTTGGATTTTGATATGGCTGATGAGGGCCTCAATCTTGTGATTGAAGGAGGTTGTTTCACTCTGTTTAGGGCCAAATTATAGTCATTTTCATATATATTTTATGAATCAATTTCCCCCATATATGGATTATTTTCATAGATATCGGGCCTTATAGTCAAATATTGAGTAAATGAGGTTTTTAATAGTTAAATATGAAAACGTATCGATTTATATGCTTATTTGGTGATTTTTTGTTATTTTGGAAATATGTTACGTTTTGGTATGTTTTGATCCTTGTGTAGATACTCATTGATGATGGAAAAGATGATCCTAAAGAGCTAATTTCGAGTTGAGAGAGGATCAATTAAAGTTATGGAAGATTGGAAGAGATAAGGAAAGAGATAAATCAAGATAAAGATGGAATTATCGAGTTTGATCAGTTGAACGAGCGTCCAAGATTAATAGACGAGCGTCCAAGGCCGAACGGGCGTTTGAAAATCTGAACCAGCGTCCAGAATCGTAATTCACATACAGAGAGTTCAGACGCTGTCCAAACGAGCGTCCAACCCCCATTCGAGAAAGTGGACGGGCGTCCATGTATTCAAACGAGTGTCCGCCGCCGCCTTTGCCTAAACCGACTTAATCTTCTATTTAAACATCCGTCGCCCCAACCCTAAGGGCATCCATATTTTTCTTCACATCAAAAAGAGAGCACAGCCGCATCTTGGAGAGTTGAAGGCCGGTCACCCGAGCCTTGTGCTCGGGTGAACCGAGGTTAGATTAGGAGTAGATTAGTTTCGTTTTTCTTTTCGTTTCCATGGATCAATCCTTGTTCAAAACTATGTGAGTTTGATTCTTTTCAATTTATTTAATTCCAGTTTTCTTCATGATTGTGATTTATTTTGTATCTTTCCTTGCGTTTTGTATGCCATGAGAATAGATTGGAAAATTAGTTCTCTATCGATGTTTACAATACGGAAGTTGTGTAAACCTTAGATCACCATAGAAAGATAGGGTTTTTAGCCATTAATGATGACAAGTTAATGAGTTAGATTTCTAGGTTGTTAGGTTCTTTAAAAACGAGAGTTAATTGTATCTACACCCGAGTTTTGTTTGGTAAATCAGTCTCAACATTCGGAAGATGAGAGATAGATAATTGAATTCACCTAAGAAATTAGGGATTCATAGCTTGAGAATAAATTCACTAAGAGATTAGGGATTTGTGTCTCGTGAAAGGGTGAAACCACAAACTGAATTAGAATCATGAGATTAACTAGAATTGAAATCACTTAGATTTGTGCTTTGGTTGTTCCCATGTTTCTTAGGTTAGATTTATTTTGATTGTTCTTTTGTGTTTTTCTGTTTTTATGCTTTTGCTTTTCGTTTATTTGTTTTTGTTGAGTAGCAATTGGGAGGATTACTAGGATTAGATTCTACATACCTTTTCCCTGAGGATCGACCCCTTACTCATTACGCTATACTAGCAACAACCCGATGTTTTGGTCGGTTAGGAGTTAGTTTTGCATATAGGTTAGGGTTATAAATTTTCTTTTGTTAATGATGCAAAATCTCAGCAACACACTCCTTAAGGCATTCTTCAGATTTTGCCTGCTGTAGTATTGTCTTTCTATGTCCACAATGAGGGGTTGAATGTCCAGATTGAAAACTCTTTCTGGATCAATTTCTTCTGGTGCCACATGGGCATCCTCTTCATCCTCGTCATTTTCATCCTCAGCATCTTCACCTTGCTTCTCCTCATTTTCTACTTCAACTTCTTGCTCTTCCTTTTCCTCTTCTTCCTTTTCATTTTGTGCTTCTTCTTTTTCTTCCATCTGCTCTTGTTCTGCCTCATTAGACACATGGTCATTTAGAGGTTGTTGTTGAATGTTGACTGCTTCATCTATCACTGTTCCCCCTTGTGCAATTGTGGGGGAGTTGACAAGTTCGGCTGAGTGAGCTTTATCAGCTGGCTCACTTGGCTGGTTGTCAACTTTGCCTATGCCTTTGAAAAGCACTTCTTGGAGAGTCAGTTCATCATCAGAAATCCCCAAATCTTCTTGATTTGTTTCAGGATTTCCTCCTTCTGAGCGGTCATCCTCTGACTCATCCTCTTCCTCTTGTATCTCCTCCTCTTCAGATGAAGTGAGTCTGTATCCTTCTTCACCTTCCTCCAGGTAGGTGACTTCCTCTTGCTGGTTTTCTTCTTCTGTTGCTGTGTCATCACTGATTGTCACAGGCTCATCCAAATTGCTGGTGCCAGGCATATTGGTATCCTCTTGTGCCTTTTGAGATCCGGTTCTTCGTCCCACTCCCCGATCCGCCGCCTTCAGGCTGCTTTCTTTTGCTCCCAGCTATGGGTTTGGGTTTCAAGGAAGCCTTGATGTAAGTAAACATCGTCTTTGATTTGTGTGGAGACTGCAAATTTGTGGGTCGTACTTTCAACTCATTGAACAAATGTTGAAGAGGGAACCCATATGATTTCCTCTCCCAGAAATCACCCTTTTTCTGCAAACCCTTGCTTGGTGTGGTGATAGATAGATCGATTTCCTTTTGAATCTGATCCTTCAGTCGATTGAATACAAATGTTGCCCAGTCAAATTTGATGCGATTTTAGATTATGACCATCAGTTTAATTCGCACCTCAGTCAGGTTTTCCATTGACCCTTTACTGCCTTCAATATTTTTGGTGATAACCGGTGCAAACTCAGCAAATGGAAGTTTGAGCGTTGATCTGGGTAGATTGTATGTTTTGCTGTTTTTCTTTGGAATTTTGGCTATCTCAGTCGAGAACTTTGCGATGTCAGTTGTCACAAGCTTGACATTAGCCGGTCCTATCAATGGAAGGTGCAGGTAGCGGTTGAGTGCACCTGGCGTGATGACTATTTCTCTTCCAAAGATTGAGCTTTGTATGCGATCAACTTCAGTCTTCTTTGTGCTGGGCACAAACTTGGCGTTTTTTCCAAAATGCTATCAGATTTTCATAGCAGATTCTAGTTATTGGAGGATTTAGAAAGGTCATCAGCCCCAAATTCGAACAGCAATCAACCAAACGTTGAGCTTTTGCATCATTATCACAAAATGAGAGATAGTGCTCAGGTTTGAAAAACGAGCCGGTGATGATTGATTTTTCGTAGTATTTTTCAGTGGCAGTGATTTGGGAGGATGAAGCCATTGATAAGTAGAGAAAGATTAGAAGGAAATATCTTGAGATTTCAGAGAGAAAATTAGGGTTTGTAATTTGCAAGAGTATGTAAAGATTTCTGAAAATCTCTAAGTATTGTTTATATAGTGTGATTTGGGTAGTGCGAACGTGGTTTGAATATGGAAGGATTGTGTGACATAATGGCGTGATTTTGTGTATGAAAATCGCGATATTCGAGTGGAATGGGGGAGTGGTTTGAGGTAAGTAATGATAGAGCCCGGGAATCGAGGAGTTTATAATTCGAAAAATAATATAATTACCTCCATGATCATAAGTTGATCGCCACGTGTGTACAGAATAATCCTCCATAATTTCCTTATTCTCCACGTGTAATCAGAATTGATTTTGTTCACACTTTTAGTTTATCCAAGTCTTTATTTCGGTGAAGTGCCTTGGCTGGTCACTTAGCCGATCCAATAAGTTCTTCACTGAGCTGCTCCATTTAACTGTTCCTAACAATCAGTTAAGTTACCTTCACTGGATACCAGTGCCTTACTTGCTGTATCTCCTGTAACGGCAAAGGTCGTACCAGTTAATGAAGTCACTTAGCCGATTACTCCAATTAGCCGCTATTTGATACTTATTCAATTTCAATCATTCCTAACTCAGTTCTTAGCTTACTGAATCTTTCATAACTGAGTGGTTTAGTGAAGATGTCAGCCAATTGATCTTCAGTGGGTATGTGTTTTAGGATGACATCCCCCTTTTCAACATGGTCTCTGATAAAATGATGCCTCACATCAATGTGCTTTGTTCTTGAATGCAATACTGGATTTTCTGTAATAGATATTGCACTTGTGTTATCACACATGATTGGAATTGTTTTCTCTTCCACTCCATAATCCCTTAGCTGTTGTCTTATCCAAAGTACTTGTGCACAACAAATACTACCGTCGCTATATATTCTCGTCTTGTTGATGTAGATATGGAGTTTTGCTTTTTACCGAACCAAGAGACTAGTCCGGTTCCTAGCATTTGGCATGTTCCGAGGTGCTTTTTCTATCTATTTTGCATCCAAAGATAGTCGAGTCTGAATATGATATCAATTTAAATCCTCCATCTTTTGGATACCAAATACCAACATTTATAGTGCTTTTCAAGTATTTGATTATCATTTTAGCTGCTAGAAGATGTGATTTGTTTGGTTGAGCTTGAAATCTTGCACACACTCCTACTGCAAATGCTATATCAGGTATGCTAGCAGTTAAGTATAATAAGGAGCCAATGATTCCTCTATACATTTTCTGATCAACATCCTTTCCTGCTTCATCTTTTCCAAGTATGACTCTGGCACACATTGGTGTGTCTGCTGTGCCACTTGTATCCATCCCATACTTGTGTATCAAGTCTCTTGTGTACTTGGCTTGACTAATGAAAATGCCATCCTTCATTTGCTTTACTTGAAGGCCAAGGAAATACTAGTTTAATTCTCCCATCATGCTCATCTGAAATTTGCTCTTCATCAGGTTTGCAAATTTCTCACACAGCTTTTCATCTTCGGATCCAAAGATTATATCATCAACATAGATTTGTACTAGCAATGTGCTTGCTCCTTCCTCTAGTTTGAATAGAGTCTTGTCAATAGTTCCCTTGTTGAATCCATTTTTGATCAGAAATTGTGATAGTGTTTCATACCAGGCTCTAGGTGCCTGTTTGAGGCCATAGAGGGCCTTCTTGAGTTTGTATACTTTGTCTTCTTTTCCTTTAATTTGAAATCCAGGAGGTTGTTCTACATAAACTTCTTCTTCCAAAAGTCCATTTAGGAATGCACTCTTTGCATCCATTTGATAGACTTTGAAGTCTTTGTGTGCAAAGAAATGCTAGAAAGAGTCCGATTGCTTCCAATCTTGCTACCGGTGCAAATGTTTCATCATAATCTATTCCTTCAAATTGGGAATAGCCTTTTGCAACTAGCCTTGCTTTGTTTCTGACTACAGTTCCTTGCTCATCCATCTTGTTCCTGAATACCTATTTTGCACCAATGATGTTGGCCATTTCAGGTCTGTCAACAAGTTCCCAGACTTCATTTCTTTCAAATTCATTTAGTTCTTCTTGCATGGCTGTGTCTTAAAGGCTGTCCTATGTGCCCAAAAAGCATCATCTAACTTTAAAGACCAACTCTTGACATTCGTGTCTACCGTCCTCTCTAAGATACGCTTAATACCCCTATTCGTGACTTCAACTTGACCACTCGTTTGGGGATGGTAAGCGGTACCTAACTTGTGTTTCACCCCATACTTCTCTAAAAGTTTGTCAAACGGCTTGTTGGCAAAGTGGCTTCCATTATCACTGATTATAGCACGGGGCACCCCAAACCGACAAAAGATGTTCCTTCTAAGAAAACGGATAACAACATTTCTATCATTGGTGGGTGAGGCTAAGGCTTCAACCCATTTGGACACATAATCACAAGCGACTAGGATATACTGGTTACCACACGAAGAAGGATAGGGGCCTATGAAGTCAATGCCCCAAACATCAAAAATCTCACAAACAATGATCGGCTTTTGAGGCATCTCACTCCTCCTAGATATACGACCGGACCTTTGACAAGCGTCACAAGATTTCACATAAGCATGTGCGTCTCGGAATAGAGTGGGCCAATATAGCCCGCTTTGCAACACTTTCAAATCGGTCCTTTGCCCCGAGAAATGGCCCCCGGCCTCTTTATCGTGACAAAAAGAAAGCGCACTCAAAATCTCACTCTCCGGGATGCATCTCCTCAAAATGCCATCCGAACACAACCTATATAAGCAAGGATCTTCCCAAACATACTTACCAACCTCACTAAGGAATTTACGCCTTTGGTTTGAGTCAAGGTCGGGATCTACAAAACCGCACTCGTGGTAGTTGACAAAAGGTGCGAACCATGGACTACCTTCCTTACCGGCTTTTAGAAAGTTGCCTTTCTTAACCGGATGAAGGGTGTCAAGTGCATAAAGTTGATCGTGAGGAAAAGAGTCATTTATCTCACTTTGTGCTTTAATCAGCTCCTCACTAAGCTCCATATGACTTAAGTGGTCGGCTACGACATTCTCACAACCTTTCCTATCACGGATCTCTAGATCAAATTCTTGCAAGAGCAAGATCCACCTCAAGAGGCGAGGCTTGGCATCTTGCTTGGCAAAGAGATAACGCAAAGCAGCATGATCCGTGTGCACAACTACACGAGAACCTACGAGATGAGACCGAAACTTATCGAATGCAAAGACGACCGCTAAAAGCTCTTTTTCAGTGGTGGTGTAGTTTTGTTGGGCCGGATTCAAAGTATGACTAGCATAGGCAATAGGCTTGAAGATTTTGTCGATCTTTTGACCGAGGACCGCACCAACCGCGGTATCACTCGCATCACACATTAGCTCAAATTCTTGATCCCACTTCGGAGCAACTAAGATAGGAGCGGACACAAGCAATTGCTTGAGCAACATAAATGCCTCAATGCAAGCTTGGTCGAAATCAAACGGGACGTCTTTTCCAAGAAGAAGGGTAAGAGGACGGGCTATCTTCGAGAAATCCTTAATGAACCTACGATACAACCCCACATGGCCTAAAAAACCCTTAAGAGTCTTTAGGTTGGTGGGCATAGGAAGCTTAGCTATCGCTTCTACCTTAGCCTTGTCTACTTCTATACCCTTACTCGATATTTTATGCCCTAAGACTATCCCTTCCGTGACCATCAAATGACACTTCTCCCAATTTAGCACCAAATTCGTCTCATCACATCTACTCAATACCTTTTCAAGATTATCTAGACAATCCTCAAAGGAATCACCAAATATGCTAAAATCATCCATAAAGACTTCTAAAAATTTCTCGATCATATCCGCAAATATGGCAACCATGCACCGTTGGAAGGTCGCGGGTGCATTACACAACCCAAAAGGCATTCTACGGAATGCAAAGGTACCATAAGGACAAGTGTAGGTAGTCTTTTCTTTGTCCTCTAAGGCCACATGTATTTGGTAATACCCACTAAACTCATCAAGAAAGCAATAAAAAGCATGACCACTCAATCTTTCCAACATTTGATCAATAAAAGGGAGGGGGGAATGATCTTTACGGGTTTGGTCATTTAGCTTACGATAATCAATGCAAATTCTATGACCACTTACCAAACGCTTAGGCACCTCCTCACCTTCGTCATTGATTTCAACGGTCATACCTCCCTTCTTCGGCACCACTTGGGTGGGACTCACCCACTTGCTATCCGAGATGGCATAAATGATCCCAAGCTTTAACATCGTGACCACATCCTTCCTCACAACCTCTTGGAGGTGTGGATTGAGCCTTCTTTGAGGTTGCCTCACCGGTTTTGCTTCATCCTCTAGAATAATCTTGTGTTGACAAATGGTGGGACTTATACCCTTGAGATAACACATCTTCCACCCAAAAGCACGTTTGTGCCTCTTAAGCATTTTCACCAACTCTTCTTCCTGCAAGGCCGTTAGTGTAGCAGAAATAATCAAAGGAAGTAAATCATCATTTTCAAGAAAAACATACTTCAAATGAGGTGGAAGCGGCTTCATTTTCAAGTCTTTCGGTGGGTCCTCAATTGATGGCTTCTCTAGCTCTCCTTCAAGCCCAAGATCAATCTTCTCAGTCCACTTTTCACCCACGAAAGCCGTTTCTTCTGGCTCTATTGCTTCCTCTTCCAACTCTTCTTCTTCATCAAGTTCCGTGCTCACTCTTGCCATGCATTCATCGGACTTATCTTTATATTCCTGCATGTCAACATGTTCCGAAACGCAAGAATATATTGCATCAACAGAAAAACAGTCCTCGGTGCCCTCCTTAGGATGTTTCATGGCTTTATAAACATTGACCGCGACTTTTTCATCACCAACTCGCAAAATAATCTCACCGCTAGCGACATCTATCAAGGTCCTTCCGGTGTTTAAAAAGGGACGTCCTAACAACAAATGTGTTTTAGAGTCCATCTCCATATCTAATACCACGAAATCTACCGGGAAGGTGAACTTATCCACTTTGACAATGACATCCTCTATCACTCCCATAGGCTCCCTAATAGACCTATCCGCCATTTGAAGGGTCATCCCCGTTGGCTCCAACTCTCCTAGGTCAAGACTCTCATATATAGCACGGGGCATTAAGCTTACACTAGCTCCCAAATCACATACGACACTAGGAAAATGAGTTGTACCAATGGTAACCGGAATAGTAAAACTACCATTGTCTCTAACTTTCGGGGGAATCCTAGACTTTCCATCAAAAATAGTGGAACACTCTTCATTTAGACAAACAACTTCTTGCATTTTACCCTTTTTAGTTAGCAACTCTTTTAAGAACTTACAATAAGAGGGCATGTTTGCAAGTGCTTCAAGAAAAGGAATGTTCAAGTCAATTTTTCGCAAAATCTCAATAAATCGGGTTTGTGCCTTATTCAAGCAACTTTGTCTATGATTCTTAAGGGGATAAGGGAGAGTACTCAAATCAAAATCTTTAGAAGGGGGAGGGATCATACATTTCTTACCTTTGGTGCGTGGGGAAGACGGCTCTTTCATTGGCTCTTTCCCTTTTCTTCTAGTTGATTCCTCCTCTTTCACATCGATAACCACATAATCTCCCCTAGCTTGAGCTTCTTTCCTCTCAACTTCCTTTTTCTTGACATATTCTCCATGATCTTCATCATCTTCAATCCAATCTATGTCGCCATCCATGGCTCCCGCTTCCGTCTCAATAGGAGCTTTTCTAGCTTTGTCCTCCTATAGGAATTTCTTTTCTCCACTCGTCCTCAACACTTTACCACTTCGAGTTATGATGGCGTTTACACTTCTTGGATTCTTCTCGGTGTTACTCGGTAAGCCGCCTTTCAACTGTACATGTTCCACCACTTGACCAAATTGAGTTTCAAGATTTTTGATGGCGGACCCATGTTTGTAGTTCATCTCAACCATGTCCTTCTTTATCTCAGCAAATTTTTTGTTCATTTGCTCCAATATGACATCAGTTGCACTCTTTTGAGGTATAGGAGCCAAAGGAGGAGGGTTTTGGTAATTGTTAGAACCTTGTTGATTATACCCTCCTTGTTGTTGCCTTTGGTGTGGAGGTTGATAGACTTGCCCTTGTGAAGATTGGCTTTGATTTTGGCCTTGTCTATAACCTTGGTTTTGGCCTTCGTTTTGATTTCGGTTCCAACCTTGATTGTTGTTATTCCTCCAAGAACCATCACCTTGATTTCCATAATTCCCTCCTTGACCTTGTCCCACATAGTTTACATCTTGGGATTCTTCATACGGCTGCCCACCTTGTTGCTCCCCCATATATTGGCCTTGATAGGGGCTTTGCAATTGATTTTGATATTGGGGCCTGTTAACGGTGAATTTTATGGTTTTTATCGCTTTATTCCGTAACAATATTCTTCGTATTTTATTACTTTTTATAGAAAAGCAGGAGTTTAATTGAAATATTGAGGGGTTGTGTATGAAAAGGATTAAAATGCAAATTCGAGCTATTTATGTGGTTTATTAGTCATTTTCTATCTATATATATATTTCTACAGTTTGCATTTTTTTACCCCCTTGTAGATATACATTTTCGAGCTAAAAAGAGGATTAAAAGTGGTGCAAGATCGGATTTATATGATGGAGAAGAGATAAAGATGAGAAAATCGAGATTTGATCGACATTGAACTGACGTCCAAGTCCCGTCCGGTGGACGGGCGTCCACTATGTCAAACGGGCGTCCAGGAGGAGATATTTGATTCAGAGTCTTGCCAACGTTGCTGGACGAGCGTCCAATTTAACATAGAACGGGTGTCTGCTCAAGACTCGGCCCGACTCGAAAGTTCAACGCACCTGGACGGGCGTCCATCGAAGTAGACGTGCGTTCAGTCCCGTTTTGACCTAGCCGACTTACTTTTCCTATTTAAACAGCTGCGCCCCAACCCTATTAGAGGATCAGATTTTTTTACACCAAATACACACAGCAGCCGCACTTCTGAGGCTTTCAAGGCCGATCACCCGAGCCTTGTGCTCGGGTGATCCGGGTTAGATTAGGATGCTTTTATTTTCGTTTGTTGATTCATGGAGATCATCCATTGTACCAAACTATGTGAGTTTATCTTCTAATTTATTCAATCCTTTGTTTATTCTTATGATCTTTGATTTGTTTTGTATCTTTCTATGATTTATGATGCTATTGTGTGACTAGATCGAGAGATTGGTTGCTAATTGTTGTCTAACGTTGATGAGAATCGTTGTTAGGCTAGATCACCATAGAAAGATAGGATCCTTAATCGTTAATTCGTGACAAATTAATTGGTTAATTATCTAGGTTGCTAGATTCTAAAATACGAGAGTTAACTTGAATCTACACCTTCGTTTTGTATGAAATTGGTCTCAACATTCGAGAGAGGAGAGATCGATAATTGAATTCACTAAGAGATTAGGAATTCATAGCTTGAGAAACGGATTCACTAAGGAATTAGGAGTTCGTATCTCGTGTAAAGGCGAAACCACAATATTGAATTAAAATCATGAGATGAACTTGGATTGAAATCACTTGGTTTGTATATTGTTTGATTCCATGTATCTTTGTTTTATGTTTTTTTTTCGTTTATAGTTTAGTTATGTTCGCAACGATCTTTCCTGGCTTTGGACTGACAATCCTCTGTCCAGTTTATCTTTTCGTTTTGTTATTTTAGGTTTTAATAATAATGGTAACAATCTTAGAAAAATTAATGAACTAGATACCCCGATTCCCTGAGATCGACTCCGGTATTAATCGCTATGCTACGATCCCTACACTTGGGGTATACCGGATTTATAAATTTATTACTTGTTTATTTTCACTGCAAAAATCCGTGACAAGTTTTTCGCGCCGTTGCCGGGGAATCGGTACGGTTGTCTAGTTTATTAATTTTTCTAATTTTCTGTTATAAGTTGGGATAAAAGGGATTGTTAGGGCACATGGTAGTATTTTGGCCGTAACTTTCGGCTCGAGTGTCCGTTTGGCGCGCAGGACCCCAATTCGGAAAGCTCGTTCCGACGCCGACGACGTGGTGAACTAACAGAGGCCGTTCGACACTGTTTTTGAGGTCAAAATCTACTGTTTTCCCTTCCATTTTGGGCTCAGAAGATTTCAACACGTTTTTCTCCCTTTACGGTTTATTTTATTTTTTTTCCTCTTTCAATAAAAAAGTACAGTTAAATAAATTGAGGTTTTTTATTTTTCTGTGTTTCGATAACCATTGGGTTGAGAATGTGCAAAACCTTTTTACTCAATTTATGAAACGTGAATTATATGTTTGTATGTAATCTAATCTAACCCTCTGTGCTATAATTTGATGGGGCTGCGGTGCTGTGATGTATGATGTATGTTCTGGTTTGTTTTGAATTGATGATCTTTTAAGCTATT
Source organism: Gentiana straminea (assembly GCA_036785695.1). Taxonomy (NCBI): domain Eukaryota; kingdom Viridiplantae; phylum Streptophyta; class Magnoliopsida; order Gentianales; family Gentianaceae; genus Gentiana; species Gentiana straminea. The sequence continues at coordinate 916,121 of JAVUPR010000448.1, read as the reverse complement.
TAGGGTTTGCTGTGTTTTTCCTGCGTTTCTGTTGCAAATTCGATGTTTGAACGGGCGTTCAAGGTAAGTGAACGCCCGTCCAGTCCATAACACGCAGGTGAACGCGCGGCTGAATTGTTGAATGGCAGTTCAGGGCTGAAATTCCAGGCGAACACCCGTTTGGAAGAAGGAACGCACGTTCAGGTTCCAAATTTTTCTTGACTTGATTTTTAATGCTTTATTTGACGTGGATATTTTCATACGAGTTTCTGTGGCTAATTATTTTTACGTAGATGTTCTGAACTTGCATGTTTACATCTTTCCATCTACGAATCCATGTTAAATAATTGATTAATTTTTATATACATGCTTCATTATTTGACATGGATGTTTTAATGCGAGCCTCTGTGGCTTTTATCTGATATGCGTAGATGTCCTGTTCTTTCACCGTTATGGTTATTTTTCCATCTATTGCGGTCCGTGTTGAGTGATTGTGTGTGTTTCGAGTCTATTGATGCAAGAGCACCGGGATAGACGTGATTCCAATTTGATTTATGCTGTTCCTTTTGTCGTCTATCTAGGGTGTTAGGGTTGTTTAGGGGTTGGTTGTTTTTGTTGTCCCTTACTTGATTCATCTGTAGCTACTGTCGGTTTTCCGTTGCTACTTAATTTTTGATGGATCTTGTAAGCTTTTAGGGCCCTCTATTCGTTCATCTTTTATTACTTGATTCATATGTGCTTAAGTTTGAGCTGCTGTCGGTTTTCCGTCACTTTCACTTTTAGATGGATCTTGTAATCCTTAAGACCGTTTACACTTTCAATTTTCTTTTCTATATGATTTATATTTGCTTTAGTATAGCTACTGTCGGTTTTCCGTTGCTATCACTTTCTGATGAGTCTTAAGGCACGTCTACACTTTACATGGAAAACTTCTGTGGCTTTGCATAATCGAATTTTGTTGCGCTTCTGTGGCGTTATTTAGTAGACGTTTATATATTTGACCTTCCTTCTGTATGTTGACATGTTTCGTAGCGTAATCTGAATTGTAGATTAGGGTGATATCTATGGAATTAGTTGGGCTAGTTTATTTTCTTTATTTTCTTTTTGCCTTTTTAGTATAATTGCATATCATTTAGTTGCATTGTATTTTATTTTGTTTTTTTTTTTTGTTTTTTTCTTTTCTTTTTAGTGCACCTAGCCCTGCTACTTTGTAGTGTCCTCTATCATTATTTCTGTATGCACATGTTGGACCTTAGTTGTATAGTAAGCCTCTGTGGCTTTATAATTGACGCTTAGGTGTCCTGTGTTTTCCCTGTATGGTGATTTTTCCATCTGAGCCATTATATCATGTGCTTATTTCTTGTCTTTCATTATATTTTTGCGCGACATGTTGTATTCCCCCGTGTTCCCCGAGATACTGCCATATTTCTTTGAGTGGTGCAGGCATATTTTTAGTTGTTTTTGTTAAGCTAGCCTTGGAAGTGAATCTGGAGAGGAATACATATGACATCTCGTGCCTCGGAACCGCGGATCGATTATCTATCCTTCTTCAGCCAATCTTCGGATCATTACAAAATCAGCTAAGTTTCCGTAACCATTTTTTTTCTTTCTTTTATCTGCACATTCTGAGGACATAATGTGATTTAAGTGTGGGGGGTGTCTAAATTGGGTAAGCTATATCATGCTATATTTCGAAAAGCGAGCAAATGTGAATTCCTTGGCAAAAATTTAAAATTTTTCAGAGTAAACGTGGATAATTGTAAATCTTGAGCATGTAATTGAAACAAAAAGGCTCGCTAGTTGTAGTTTCCTGACGATGATTGTCTGTGACTTCTGTGAGATAGTTATAGCATGCTTTTACTGATGCGAGATAGTATTCATTTCATATTCACGTAAGCCTTTGAAATTGAAGCAAAATTTTTAAACTTTATCCATTCACTATCCTAGTGATTTATCCTAGAGAGACTTGTGCTTAATAGTAACGGTAAACATTACACCTAATTTCTAACCGCGTACTGTGAATATCAGAAGGTTTGAATGTGATAGGAGGGATATATCTTAAGGTTTGTATACCAATCTAAGATGAATAATATGAATAAAATATGTGTATGTCGGATGTAGCTGCCAATGATTTGAGTGCGGTAGGGCATTATCACGAAATGTCCTATACCACTATGAGGTTTACCAGCTCCCGACTGCCTGATGATAGTAGTCCAGCTAGGGTGTTATCACGAAACATCCTATTGCTGGGAATGAGGGCATAAGCTATACACGTGGAATTAAGTGAACTTCAAAGAAAAAAAATTAGCAAATGGCAATGTGGAAAGTTAGTAAGCATGGTTGGAAACTTAGTTATCTTCTGACTATCCCCAGTATAAACTGAATGATATGCATTAGGGATCATCCTAATAAGTACACGGGAAGACTTTGTGTGGAACGGTTACTGCCTATACCTAGGAAAGTCATTAGGATTGTTTGAAAGGATTTTTGTGCAAAAAAATAGTGGAGATTGAAAAGGGCTTTTCACACACACACTGAATCTATCTCTATGTTGGTATTACTTGCTATATTTGTCGTATCTGTTGTTACGTGAGCCAGGAACCTATGTGGATTACATGTACAGTGAGCTAGTTTTGATTATTTGTTCGGGACGAACAAAAGTTAAGTGTGGGGGAGTTGTTAACGGTGAATTTTATGGTTTTTATCGCTTTATTCCGTAACAATATTCTTCGTATTTTATTACTTTTTATAGAAAAGCAGGAGTTTAATTGAAATATTGAGGGGTTGTGTATGAAAAGGATTAAAATGCAAATTCGAGCTATTTATGTGGTTTATTAGTCATTTTCTATCTATATATATATTTCTACAGTTTGCATGTTTTTACCCCCTTGTAGATATACATTTTCGAGCTAAAAAGAGGATTAAAAGTGGTGCAAGATCGGATTTATATGATGGAGAAGAGATAAAGATGAGAAAATCGAGATTTGATCGACATTGAACTGGCGTCCAAGTCCCGTCCGGTGGACGGGCGTCCACTATCTCAAACGGACGTCCAAGAGGAGATATTTGATTCAGAGTCTTGCCAACGTTGCTGGACGAGCGTCCAATTTAACATAGAACGGGTGTCTGCTCAAGACTCGGCCCGACTCGAAAGTTCAACGCACCTGGATTGGCGTCCATCGAAGCAGAGGTGCGTTCAGTCCCGTTTTGACCTAGCCGACTTACTTTTCCTATTTAAACAGCTGCGCCCCAACCCTATTAGAGGATCAGATTTTTATACACCAAATACACACAGCAGCCGCACTTCTGAGGCTTTCAAGGCCGATCACCCGAGCCTTGTGCTCGGGTGATCCGGGTTAGATTAGGATGCTTTTATTTTCGTTGGTTGATTCATGGAGATCATCCATTGTACCAAACTATGTGAGTTTATCTTCTAATTTATTCAATCCTTTGTTTTTTCTTATGATCTTTGATTTGTTTTGTATCTTTCTATGATTTATGATGCTATTGTGTGACTAGATCGAGAGATTGGTTGCTAATTGTTGTCTAACGTTGATGAGAATCGTTGTTAGGCTAGATCACCATAGAAAGATAGGATTCACTAAGGAATTAGGAGTTCGTATTGTTAGGTTTTATGCCCGAAAGACAATTTGTAATTGTTTTATTTAAATAAATGACAGAATTTATTTCATCTTATTTATTCGCATTTATTGCCAATATTGATACACTACAGAAAACCCTAAGTATATTGATTATGTAATCACAACTCAGTGTATGGCTATACACACGAGGATTGAGTTTGTGAAATATACTTAAAATAACTTAGTCCGTAGCGTTTATTAATCAGAGTACGGGTCTCTAGATTAATTTGCTAATAATGCGCCCAGAACACTTTAGGTGTGACAGTCTTATCCGGACTTGTCGGTAATAGGGTACCTAGTGGGGCATTTATATATGATGATAATCATATAGGGCTGGACCGATTTGATTTGAGTTCTCGATATAATTCCGTAATCGAGAAGTCTTATCGAATCACAAGATGATCATATATGGATTAATCTCAATCCCGAGGTGATCACGACAACCGCTTAGACTAGGGTAGAGTTTGATGTGTTAGTAAGGATCACTTCGCGTATGTGGTCCAACACTTCTCGTTGGCTCAATTCGGAATGAGTGAGTGGTCCGTGTTATCACGATATGGAATCCATTCCTTCCCTCGGGAAGTAGATAGACAGCTTCCTTATTTGTTAACCCTAGAAACCGATCGATGGGCCCGCTTCATATTATATTGGTTATGAACTAATTGATCACTAGGGGGTTAATGTTAAATAAGGATAATATGTTTCGAGAAGGGTTTACGGAAATATCCCGAATCAAAGTGAACAATCCTATGGAGGATTTATCCGTATGTAATGATTATATCGTTGGACGATTTCGACTCATAAATTGAGTGTAAGTTATCTATATTTGATAGAGTTCAATTTCGGGTTTATGGTGGTGTAATCCCGGAATTAATAGGTTGGATATAATTATTCGTCGACGAATAATTTTATCTAATTTATTGTAGCTACGAATATGGGTCCATGGTCCCCGACGTGGCTCCCGAAATAGCATAATTGGATTTCTCGTCGTTGCACCTCAATTATAATTAAATAGTGGATTGGGCTATTTAATTGATATGTGGATTAATTGTTTAGTTGGACTAAATAATTAAATACACGGAAAAGACATTTTTCGTGGACTCGGCCCGAATTGGTGCGTTGACCTAATTTTTGGTCAAGTATAGAAAAAGGTGCGTGACCTTATTTTGAGAGAAAGGTGCGCATGCATATTGTGATTTATTATTTAATTATTAAGAAATTAGTTTTCTTGGATAATTATTTAATATGTGATTTATCTTTTATTTGTTAAATGATAATTCATGGAATATTAGATAATAATATGATTTAATTATCCTAATTTGTTTGGGATAATTATTTTATTTATCTTTTATTTGGGAAAAGGATTAATGTAATAATTATCTCTTAATTGTTTAATCCTTGGAGGTTAAGTTTTACTCTCCTATATAAAGAGAGTTCTCCCAAGCCTTTTGACACATTACAATTCACGCCATATACACAAGAAAGTGGCTTAGAATTTTCGGCCATCTTTCTTTGGGTTTCGAGTTGGAATAATCTTCGGGATTATTCCGGTAGCATATCAAGGAAGTCCGGCGGCGGGAAACACCATCCACTTGGTGTTGCTGGGAGACACACGTTGGAAGACGGTGGCTGCTCAATCACGGGTTCAAGGAGCCTTTTGATCTTGGAGTTAAGCACCATAAAAAGGTAGGCTCCTAAACCCCCTTGTAGATTTAGATCTTAAATTTATGTTTTTTGTTTCGTTTAGATCTAGATCTGATGCATTCCGCTGCGTAATCGGGTCAATCCATGATTGATCCGCCGATATTACATCTAACACGTATCTCGTGTAAAGGCGAAACCACAATATTGAATTAAAATCATGAGATGAACTTGGATTGAAATCACTTGGTTTGTATATTGTTTGATTCCATGTATCTTTGTTTTATGTTTTTTTTTTCGTTTATAGTTTAGTTATGTTCGCAACGATCTTTCCTGGCTTTGGACTGACAATCCTCTGTCTAGTTTATCTTTTCGTTTTGTTATTTTAGGTTTTAATAATAATGGTAACAATCTTAGAAAAATTAATGAACTAGATACCCCGATTCCCTGAGATCGACTCCGGTATTAATCGCTATGCTACGATCCCTACACTTGGGGTATACCGGATTTATAAATTTATTACTTGTTTATTTTCACTGCAAAAATCCGTGACAGGGCCCCGTATTCCATTGCTCCATAGAACAAATACTCATCATCCGCTTAGCTAACTCATTCATGTTATCTTGAGATAAATTACTAGGTTGCCCTTGAGTTGAGGATTGAGGATAAGCCATATTTTGAGATTTGGTCGTCATCCTACAATCCTTTGCCGAGTGTGATCCACTACAAATTTGGCAAAGCTTAGCACTCTCATTCTCCTTTTGCAATCTCCCCAACTGTTGCTCCATCGCTTGTACTTGAGCATGATATTGATCATTTGCCTCAACTTCTTTCACTTCAACCAAACCGGGCTTCTTGCTTCTTGTCCCCTTTCTACTTGACGATATATATTGCCTCGAGGTCTCGGAAATCTTCTCTATTTGGTTCATAGCCACTTCGGGTACCATACTCATAATATCTCCATTGCATGAAGCATGCAAGGTACTTTGATGCACTTGGTCCAAACCCCGGAAGAAAGCATGAACTACCTCATAAGATCTTAACCCGTGCCCCGGGCACTCTCTTAACAAAGCCTTAAACAGATCCCAAGACTCATGTAACTCTTCTCCTTCATAAGCATTGAATGACATAATGTCCTCTTTCATATCCATGGTCTTCGATGGGGGATAATACTTGAGTAGAAAAGTCTTAATCACTTCCTCCCATGTGTGCAAAGAATCATTATGCAAAGAATCATACCACCTCTTAGCTTGCTCTTTCAAGGCGAACGGGAAAAGCATAAGTTTGAGCGCCTCATCACTCACTCCATTGATCTTTGTTGAGTTCACTATTTGGAGAAAGTGATCAATGAACAAGTGAGGATTTTCTAGAGCGGTTCCCGTGAATATAGCATTGTCTCCCAACAAATGTATGATATTTCTATTCAATTCCAAATTGTTGGCGGCCACCGGCGGCATTCAAATTGGACTATGCCCCATGGTTGCCGTGGGAGCTAACACAAAGTCTCTACAAGTCAATCCAACTTGATTTTGCTCTTGTTGACCGTTAAACCAATTAGGCATCGCATTTGCACCTTGATTGTGAGCTTGATTTTGATTTTGTTGAAACTGATTCAACATCCATGCATTGAATTGTTGCATCACAATGGGATCCATTTGATTCCCTTGGGCCTCATGTTGAACATTTTGAGGAATAGGCCCATTCGCATTCACGACATTATTTCCTTGTCCATTCCCACCTCATTGTGCATTGTTGTTGACAAGAGGCGGGTTTTGATTCGGGATTCCATTATTGTTCCCCAATTTTCCTTCCAAACCTTGTCCACCATTTTGTGCCATGTCGGATCCTTCTCCCAACTCACCCAAACTACTCTCTTCAAAGACCGGAATCGACTCCTCTACTTGACGACCTCTTCTTCTTTGACTATTTCTACGCCTTGTGTAAGCCTCAATTCCGTCTATGTATGGTTTGAGTGGTGTTTGAGATCTCCGGGTCATGCACTACAAAAAGCAAACAACAAGAAAACATTAAAATAAAACCTAGGCCCAAGCCTTCGGTTCACTTACAAGATATCACAAATAGCACACAATTCCCCGGCAACGGCGCCATTTTGATTGAGCTAAAATTTACCCCAACAAAACAATTTATAAAGACTCGAAACCGTGGGCAAACTAACTCTCTAACCGGCAGTGTACCGGGTCGATTGCTAGAATAGCTACAGGAGTACGAGGTCGAACCCAAAGGAATCGTGCTTGCAAGTACCAAAGTGAACGTATTGCTTAGTCTAGATGAACAATCTTTTCAAAGTATTTTTAACTACAACGACTCTAAAGTGATCCCTACTAACAAGTTTAAAGATAAGAAAGAAAGAACGAAGATTAAATTACTAAGTTTTAACGATAAATTAAGGGAAATAGCCGAACCATGATCAAAATAGCTAGTTTCACCCAATGGAATGACAAAACCGGGAATGTGCATTAAACGAACGAACTCTTGCATTCAATTTCACGGGTGCGTACTCCTAATCCTGGTGTTAAGATCTGAACAACTCTCTCCTAACTCCTTATGCCATGTTAACTACCCTTCCCTAAGGGAGATTCATCAACAAGACAAGATGTGCACTAAAGCCGCTTTTAAACGTTAAAACAAGTAACCTCACTCTAAGAAGTGATCCTAGAACCCTTTTCCCACATCACTCTATCTGAACAACTCTCAAGATTGATGTGTATGATTTTTGACCTAGGTGATCAATCTAGCCCAAATCCGTTATAACAAGTTCTAAGACGTGAAATATGCAAGATACAACAATAAAAAGCACTACCCACTCCCAATTTCATCACCCAAAGGGTGATTTCACTAAATTTCACATGATTCGACTATGAAGAGGGTTTAGCTACTCATTATACTAGTTAAAACATACATAAGACAGTAAGTAAAAGTCATAACAAGTAAAAGAAAGGACAGAATTACCATTAAATTGCAGAAATTCGAGATTAGATCCAAAAAGTACAAAATAGAGAAGTAATTAAAAGGTGGTCTCTTAGTGATTGGAATGGAAATCTAAGCTAAGAAATGGAAAGATTAAGCTAAGATAATGTTGATGTACACTAAGAGAGAGTATTCTAAGCTATTACAAAAATCGAGCTAAGAAATGGGTAGAGTTTTGCTAAGAAAGTAATTGATATTCAAGAAATAGTCAAAGGGGGGTATTTATGGGTGGGAGAAAAATCTGCAGAAAAATCGGTCCGAACGCACGTTTGGAGGCTGGAACGGGTGTTTGGAATCTTCAAACGCGCGTTTCGCATAGTTGAAATGCGCGTTTCGCATCATTTCTGGGTAGGGACTTGACTGTTCTTCATCTGGAACGCGCGTTTAGAAGGTTCAAACGCGCGTTCGAATGACTTGGAACGCGCGTTTAAGGTGGTTTCAAACGCGCGTTTGGAGGGCTTCAACTCTGTATCACTTCTTGGACTTCTGAAACGCGCGTTTGGGGGGTTCAAACGCGCGTTTGAACCCCTGTTTCCCCAAATCTTCACTTTTCTTCCTTTTTGGCCCCTCTTCTTGCCTCGATCATGCTTTTCACCACAAATCGTCATCTTCCGGTTCCTCGAGACACCAATACCCTTCAACATCATAAACAACCAAAAACATCCAAACAATTCCGGAGGGTAAAAGTGCTCGGGAATGGGGTTAATATCAACAAAAAGGGGTAATAATCCATCAGAGCAACGGATTCACTCCCCGTGCCATAAGCTCACGATAACACCCCGAAAACGGTCTAATTCACCCAAAAATGTGCTGAAAGTGTGGTAAACGGGGGTAATTAATGCACCGGAGTCATGTAAAGTTGACTCCCATCCCCTTCCCACCATATTAGCGAAAGTCTTGGACTCTGGTTTCTTATTATTGTTCCATCCGTTCTGTTCTGAATCAGATCGATTCTATCATTGAGTGCATGCTTCGAATTCTATGCATTTTGATATGTTAAGTTCTTCTTTTTATCTTCTCCTGTTTTGTATGATGCGACTGATTTGTAAGAATTACGTGTGCATTTTATCATGAGTATTCACGTGCCGAGTGACCTATAACCATTTAGCCTTGCCTATGGTTTGGACCGTTACAATTCTAAAAAACCAACATGAATGAAACAATGGTTTGAAGCCACGGGCGGCTTTAGTAAGGAGGGTTTGGGTCAACTGACCCCAAACCAAAAAAAAATTCTATGTATTGTTTTTATCATCTTTTAAAAAATTTATTACTAATATGTAATAACTGACCCGTTAATTTCTTAAAATATTGACCATTGACCCGTATTTATACTTGAATATTTGAAGTTAATATATTAAAAACTTGTAATATGATATGTTATTCTCGAACCTTGACCCGTATGTCAAAAATCCTGCAGCCGCCCTGTTTGAAGCTCAAGCTTTTTAACTTCAACCCCCCTTTCTCTATTTCTTCAAGAGAAAAGCAACATTCAGAACAACAACATAGACAAGAGAAATTCATAAGGATCAACCAACTACTGACTTATACAGTTATACTAGTAATATTATAATGTATACAGTGAATAATAATTCATAATATCTCTTGGAATTTCTAACTTTAAGATCAAAAAAAAAAAAAATTTCCTTTACAATGAATGTTAGTGAATGAACTTGGTATTGTTAACATATAGATAAATGTACATCCACAAATCAATTTTTCTTTTTCACAGAAATGTTGTACTCCCTTCGTCCAACTTTATTTGTCCCGTTTGATTTTTCACATAGATTAAAAAAAATGTAGTTATTGTACTGAATTTCACTAAATGGTCTAATATTTTTACATTTATGTCCTTTAATTAGTTTGTTGAAGTATTTAATGCTACACACATTTTATTGTACATATTGTAAAGACGGAAGGATATTTGAAGAAATTTGGCAATAAATGCACAAAGTGGACACTTATTTTATACAAACCAAAAAGAAAACATGGACAAACAAAATAGGACGGAAGGAGTAGTATTTTTACATTTATTGTGGATATTAAGATCCAGATGTAGTTCTAAGAACATAGATTGAGATATGCAGTTAAAGTTTAAGCTTGATTTTGTTTAAGGTAGCAACAATTTCTTCCATGCCACTTCTTTCCTTTGGAAACTTGTTGGTGCAATTCAATGCTACATTCATTATCTTCTTCACATAATCCATCATTTCATCAAAATGTTTTCCTTCAATTGTGTTTAGCAGACTATCATCAATAATATCAATCAGTTCATGACTCTCGGTAGAATTATTAATCGATATCCAACCGGGTAGAGTCAAGCTCTCGTTGAATATATCATCGTCGGGTCTTTTTCCTGTAAAGACTTCCATTAATAGTATTCCGAAGCTATAAACATCGCACTTTGTCGACACCAATCCTTCCGAGCCATACTCTGAAACACCATAACAACACAAATTAGTTGCTTTAGAAAGAATAATATTGCCCAGGTTTGGACTTTGGATGTAACACCCTGAGTTTCCAGAAAAGGAAAAATATTAATCGGAATTTTTTTTTAAACCTAATTATTATTTACCCCTATATAAATATGAGACATAAATATTTTGTTAACTTGGGTTAACCCATTTAGACCAAACGAGGACGACGGTATAATAGGATTAGAAGTTGGCCTACATACCTGGAGCGATGTACCCGAATGTTGCTAGTGTATTAGTGTGTGTAATGCTGTTTACCCCCAACATTTTGGCGATGCCAAAGTCGCATACATGAGCAACCTTATCTTCATCAAGCAAGACATTGCTAGGCTTCAAATCAGCGTGTACGACTGGTTTTGGGACACCCGAATGTAGATACTGCAGAGCAGACGCAACGTCAATCATAATGTTCACTCTTTCTGTGAAGCTTAGGAAATGATTTCCAGAATGCAACCAATTTTCAAGACTCCCATTCGGCATGAACTCGAGCACTATCGCCTTGAAGTCAAGATTAGAACAACTCGAGATGACTTTAGTAAGATTACGATGACGAAGATTGCGCAGCATCTCGCACTCCACATCAAAACTTCTATGGGCTCCTTCTGTTATTATATCAAACACTTTAACAGCAACAACCATCCCATCTCTAAGAGTACCTTTGTATACAGATCCGAAGCTCCCTTTCCCGAGCAAATTTCTTTCATTATATCCATCCGTAGCATGTTGAAGTTCATAAACTGAAATTCGATCTTTCTTCACTAATTCTTCACCTCTTCGCAACCGATTCTTTCTTCTAAGTATTAAATATACAACAATTATTGTAATGGCAGAAATGGTGGCTATTAAACCAAAGCACAGAATTAACACATGCGGACGCGTCCACAATTTTTTTGGGGGTGCATGATCATCATGACATGGAGAAACATGAAATCTTTTCTCTCCACAAAGACCTTTATTGGATATGAAAGATTCCCATGTGAATTTTGTAAAAGGGCCTCTATCTGGGATTGGGCCATCTAAATTGTTGTAAGAAGCATTAAATACTTCTAGGTACCGAAGCTCTTCAAGCGTTACCGGAATGGAGCCAGACAAATTATTTGCTGATAAATCTAAGTACTGCAAACTTATAGCACTTCCAATTGATTTTGGGATCAGTCCTTCCAATAGATTGTATTCTAGATAAAGCGCTTCCAAGCTCAGTAAGCTTCCGACTGAATCCGGAATATTACCCGAGAGGTTATTCATCGACAAGTCTAGTGCTATTATGTTCTTTATGTTCCCCACTTGGTTTGGAAGTGACCCGGTTAGGGAATTATTAGAGATATTAAGAACCAAAGCACTGTTCAGGTTCCATAAAGTCATCGGTATACTAGAACTTAGTTTGTTGGAATCTAGGTTGATCTTTGTCAAGGAAGTAGTATTCCCTATGCATTCAGGTATGGGCCCAAAAAGTGTATTGTAACTTAGATATAACTCGCTTAAACGTCGCAAACCGAACAACTCGCATGGAAGCCATCCGCTTATTCCATTGAATTCCAGATCAAGATATTGAAGGTTGTGTAAAAATGCAATAGATTTTGGGAATGGACTGATAAATTGGTTGTGACTAAGAACCAGTGCCCAAAGATTACTCAAGTTTCTTATGCTAGCATGAATTTCACCGGACAATCCACACGCCTGCATCGTGAGTATTGTAACAGAGTTAGAAAGATTGCCTAGAGATTTTGGGAGGATTCCATTCAAAGGATTCGAAGATAACTGTAGATCTTGTAGATATTTGCAGTTGGCCAGTGGTTTGAGAAATTCTAGCTCCAAAGACGAAGAAGAATCCTTTGTCAACTTATTCCCACCCAAATTTAAAAACCGAAGAGACCTTAGATTCCCGAGGAAGTGAGGAATAGTGCCCTTGAAATTGTTAGATGAGAGATCAAGTTCAGATAGTTGAGAACAATTTGAGATTAAGGTAGGCACAACTCCACCGAGCATATTGTGATTTATGTCAAAATATTGTAAATTTGGTAGCCCAAGACCCGTAGCTGGGGGTATACTCCCGGTGAAATTATTTCTACTTAGATACAATGCAATTAGGCTTGAGATGTTGAAGATTCCTTCTGGTATTGTACCAATCATTTCATTATGATTCAATCCAAGCAATTCCAGATTTGGAAGGTTTCCAACCTCTTCTGGTATGATGCCTATAACAATGGAAAACACCGTGATTACTAAAACTTTTCATTCTAAATGTTGCAGTTCACTGCAGTAGTAATTGAGCCAAATAGCATCGGTGATTAAGCAAAGGAATGAAGAGTGAACAAGTTGTAGTTAAGTTTCCGACGCAGTTCAAAGTGAAAGTTCATCGGGGACTTCATCAAACACTTACGTCATTAATGACTAAGTTAGCTAGTGCCGGTTATTCTGTTTTAACAATAATGGTATATTCTTGTAACACTATATAAGTGATCACACTTCGTTATTCTCTCAAGTCTCTGTTGTGCGGAAAAACCCGAAACGAAAGTAAAACACAACGGAATGTAAATGGAAGAATAAAAACACAGATTTAACGTGGTGAATGTCACTCGGGAAATATTGACCAAGTCCAAGAAGTGTTGGAACTTGATCTTCGTAACCACCTCTGTCAACATGTCTGGAGGATTGTCTGCAGTCCCGATCTTTTGTAGTAGAATGTCCCATTCTTTTACTATTTCCCGAACAAAGTGGTATCGAATGTCGATGTGCTTGGTGCGACCATGATGGACTTGATTCTTTGCCAGACATATGACACTTTAACTGTCACAGAAAAATTCAATATTCCTTTGACGAATCCCTAAGTCCTTCACCAAATTATGAAGGAAAATGCCTTCCTTAAATGCTTCTATGATTGCCATATACTCTGCCTCTGTGGTACACAAAGCAACTGTTGACCGTAGTGTTGATCTCCAGCTTACCTGCCCTCCTGCCATGGTAAACACATAACCAGTCGTTGATCGATGCTTGTCTAAATCACCAGCATAATCTGAATCGACGTATCCGACTAGACAATTGACAGTGTCTTGTCTTTCTGGAATTTCAATCAAAAATCCACAGTTCCATGAATGTATTGTAAAATCCATTTTACTGCTTGCCAATGTCCTTTACCAGGGTTGTGCATATATCTGCTAACAATGATGATATCATGAGAGATGTCTGGCCTTGTACACACCATTGCATACACCAGAGCTCCAACTGCATTTGCATATGGAATAGAATTCATTTGCCTCTACTCTGCTTCTATTTTTGGAGACATGGATGCACTCAAGTTGAAATGCGGGGTCATCAGAGTACTTACAGGTTTCGTCTTGTTGTCAATACCAAATCTCTGAAGTATGTTTTTCAGATATTGAGTCTGTGTTAAATAGACTATGCCATTCAACTTGTCTCTACGGATTTCCATTCCTAGAACCTTTTTAGCTTCTCCAACATCATTCATTTTAAACTCTGAACTTAGTCAAGCCTTCAATTTGTCGATCTCCACCTTGATCTTAGATGCAATTATCATATCATCAACAGATAAGAGCAAATAGACACATGTATTATCTTGGAGCTTCTTCAGGTAGACACAATGATCAAACTGACTGCGTTTGTTCTCCTGTTTCTTCATAAAGCTATCAAAACGCTTGTACCACTGTCTAGGAGACTGCTTCAGACCATAGACATTCTCAACTTGCAAGCCCAATTTTCACGGACTGCAACTCAGAATACTTCAGGTTGTGCCATATAGATCTCCTCATCCAAAGTTCCATAAAGGAATACAGTTTTGACATCAAGTTGAGCAAGCTCAAGGTCAAATTGTGCAACCAAAGCTAGCAGCATTCGTATAGATGAATGCTTAGCAATAGGTGAAAATATCTCATTGTAGTCGATACCCTCGTTTTGAGCATAGCCTTTTGCTACCAGTCTAGCTTTGTATCTAATACTGTCGCTGCCAGGAGCACTATCCTTCTTGGCATAGACCAATTTGCAACCAATCCCCTTCTTGCCTTTAGGAAGTGGAACAAGCTCCTCAAGTCAAATTCTGATGAAGGATTGGACCTCTCTTCCATTGCCATATTCAAATTTTCATTTTCCACACTTTTCTCAGCTTCAATAAAGCTGTATGGAATATTATCTCCGTTAATTGGAAGAGCATATGCTACCATGTCAGTGTGGCGAGCGGGTTTCTGAATATTTCTCTTCGGTCTACTGGTGGCAATAGATTCTGGTCGTCTAACTTCAGGTGTAAGTTTTGAAACCTCCACCTCAACAGAGCTTTCATTCTGATCTTTCAATTTGTCTTCAGACGAGTTAGCTGCCCTCTCGTGATTCGTCTGAATCTAAAAATCCACTTGCTTATAAGAATTCAGATTATCATTCTCTTTGTCTTGTGCTATTTGTTTCAACATCACAGACTCGTCAAAAGTGACATCTCGACTTAAGACAATCTTCTTTGACTCGGGATCCCAGAGGCGGAATTCTTTAACTCCTTCACTAAATCCCATAAAAAGAGTTTTCTTGGCTCGAGGATCCAGTTTTCAATTTGTTACATGATAATATGTAGGACAACCAAATATGCGCAAAGAATCGTAGTCAGAAACGGCTTGTCCAAACCATACATATTTGGAATATTTCCTTCCACTGCTGAAAATTGTAGACTGTTTATGATATAAGAGGCATAAGATAACGCCTCTCCCCAATATGCCTTGCTTAATCCAGACTGAGATAGCATGCATCGAACTTTATCAACAAGAGTTCGATTCAGCCGTCGGCAACACCATTTTGTTATGGTGTTCTTGGTAAAGTGAAATGTCTGAATATCCCTTCTTCTGAGCATACCTTCTTGAATGGATCTGATTTTTTTTCTCCGCCATTATCAGAATGGAGCCGTTTGATTTTTCTTCCTGTCTGAGTCTCGGTCGATTTCTTTCAATTAATAAAGATGTCCAGAACTTCATGCTTGTGTTTCATGGTATACTCCTAGACATATCTTGAAAAATCATCAATAAATGTAACAAACCGATGTTTACCTCTCAGTGAATCATTCTTTGAAAGGTCCCAAATCATCAGTGTGCACATAGACCAATGCTCCATTGGTTTGGTGGATGGCAGTGCAAAACTTGACTCTTGTTTGTTTGCCAAAGACACGGTGTTCACATAAGTCAAATTATCCACCCTTGGCACCCTTTAGTAAACCTTTACTCACAAGGTTTTGCAATCTTTTTCACCAACATGCCCTAAGCACATGTGTCTGAGCCTTGACGTATCAAAATATTCTTTCTTTCTCGATTACCTTTTATGGAAAACAATGCACCTCTTACTACCTTCAAAACTCCACCTTCCACGGTTATTTTGTAACCCTCGGATTATAGAGTCCCCAATGATATAATATTTTTCTTCAAATCAGGCACATAACTTACATTTGTAAGCCTTATGATTGTACCATTGTGCATCTTCAACCGTACTGATCCAATGCCTTTTGTTTGACAAACATTGTCATTTCCCATAAGAACAACTCCTATGTCTATCTCCTCGAAGCTTGAGAACAATTGTCGATCTGGACACATGTTGTGGGAACATCCAGAATACATAATCCATCTTTCAGATGCATTAGCAGAAAAAGATGCAGTGAATGCTGTGTCTCCGTCTTTTGTCTTTTCTGCAACATTTGCAATAGACTTGTCCTTATTTGGACAATTCTTCTTCCAGTGCCCCTTTTGACAAAAATACGCATTTTCATCCTTTGCAGGTCGTCTTCAAGAATATCTCTCTCGACTTTGAGCGAGCACGTCCAAAATATATTTCTGATTTGTTGTTTTCTCGACCTCTCGATACCGTTAGAGCTTCTTATGTAGTATCTGCGTGATCATGTTGATCATTCTTCCGATACTCATTATTCACCATAGCATTTGAAACATCGATAAATTTAACCTCGCTTTTACCGTATAATAGAGTTGTGGTTAAATTTTCGTAAGTTTCTAGCAGAGTATTCAACAACAAAAGTGCCATGTCTTCATCCGTAATCTCCACATCTAGTTTCTGCAAATCCGCAAGAATCTTGTTGAAATTATCAATATGCGCAATCACGGGAGTACCTCTTTTGTACTGAAACCGAAAAAGCTTCTTTTTCAAGTATAAACGATTCTCTATGCTTTTCGTCATGTACTTGTCCTCCAGTTTCTTCCAAAGAATTTTCGCCATGGTCTCCTTCATGACAAAATACATTTTTCTTCTCATGGAACATTTTTCTTCTCATTGAACCGCTGATGATTTTCTCCTCTGCAATCTCTGAAATTAATTGATTGTCAACCATTTAAAATAATCACAATATGTGTTTCTCCACTTTTGAGACCTCGAATGAAAAAACAGAGCTCGTAAATAAACTCAGAACGGTCCAATTATCTCGGAACCGATCAAACTTTACAAAGAAAAATGGTCAAAATTGACCAACATTTTAATTCGTTTAAATTTTAGTCACCGATTCAATTTTGGTCGAGGAATATAAAGAAAAAGGTCTGACCGGGTTAGATCAAAGAGGCTGACCGGGTCAACTCTTACTTCTCCACCCGACTTATTGCAAATTTGACGAGAATGCAGTTCAAATGCAGAGAAAAAAGGGAAACTTCCGAGATTGATATCCTGTGATCCGGAGGTCTTTTCACACCGTTTGAAGCAGTGGACTCTTGGAAACAAGAGCTATTTAATGAGATGAATAGAAATCGATTTTGAGCAGATTTCTATTTTGGGTTCCTTTAACAAACCATGTCTCTGATACCAGTTTGTTGTGCGGAAACACCCGAAACGAATTGAAAGTAAAGCACAATGGAATGTAAATGTAATAATAAGAATGCAGATTTAACGTGGTTCGGCAATTCGCCTACATCCACCGGAAACAACAATTTTCAGATCAGAGAAAAATTTACACACACAAGTTTATCTCCAAGGATCCTCACTTTGTACTGAAACTAATACTTAGCTGAAAATGGGATGGAATTACAACTGAAGACGAGGAACTTTATATAGGAGATGGTGACATATTTTCTTCCGTAGGCTATCAAGTATCCGAGACTTTTTGATCATATCTTGGACTTTTCATACTTGTAGCCATTGAAGACTTTTTCTGCAGCCATCATTTGAACATTAACAACACATGTAGAAATGAGCCATTATTCCAACCGTCTCAATAAAAGAATTTAGTTCATTTCAGTTTTTGCTGATCATCTCAATCTGTTTCCATTTGTGTCATAAATCTTAGAGGTCAGTTTTAGTTTAAATCTTGAATCGGATTCAAGATTTTTAACACTAAATGCAAGAAGACATGGTTGAAAGTCATTGGGCGTATTTAATAAAGAAAAAAAAGAAATAGAAAAGTACAGAGATTCTTTCAAACATGTTTAAGTAACCTAATGTTATGTACCTGTGAGATGGTTACTACCAAGACTTAAATATTGAAGATTAGTTAAATTGTTCAACTCCTTCGGCACTGTCCCTGCGCAAGACAAAGCATATAAAACTAAGGGTAAAGTTCTTTACATCGATTATATTTAAAAGGTATATTCATGATGTAGGGCATTTGTATTAGATATTAAGTAGATTTTTTTTATAATATATTATTTTATATATAAAAGAATTGTTGACTATTCGAGGTCTATAGAGAAACCACACCGTACAATCATTTCACAGAGCATTCTCATTGCACTAACATTACTCCAGAGAAATCTCATTGTACTAAGAATACTCTTGAGATTTCATTATCCAATGAGATTACCCTGTAAGCTTTTCTGTGCAATGTGATTTCTCTATGGGCTGGCCCGGAGAAATCTTTGTGGGTTTTCTATTTGTAGTTGCAACAACTGTTTCTCTATTGGGTTATTGCCAAGAAAAAATGATTTTCCTTCCGGCCAAAAAAAGTTTAAAATTGAAGGTTTTTTCTTATTAAGGTAATTTGTACCTGCAGATGACAAAGCACGCATAGGATTAGGGCGGCTCCAGAAAGTTGGTGATACGGGTAGAAAATTTGTCATATTTTGTAAACTAAACTTTGTATTCTATATTATATAGTTCAATACGGATCATATATAAGTGTTAGAGATAATGACAAGATTGAGTTATGATTTGTTTAAATAATATTGTTTGAATTTAAATTATGTTAGGATATATTATTTGGTTTAGATAAACTTCTATTTATCATTAATTAGGCTATAAATATTGTAATGTTCTATCAGTTTTATCAATCAATGCAATACAATCTCTTTTATATTTCCTTATTATGGTATCGAAGCTTTTCAACTAACGTCTTTCCGGTCCTGAGCAGATTTTACAGAAAAATGTCCGGGTGGAGGTTCGTTACATTAATCTAAATGAACCCTCCCCCTCTCGTTACATTATTATTATTTTCCTAATTTTCTTTCCCCCCCCCCCCCCCCCCCCCACAATTTCCGTCCAATTCTCTGTAAACAATTCTCGTACCGGTGTTCCGGCAAACATCTCCCGCAACAACCCTTCTTCTCCGGCCATCCCAAATCTTCTCCACCCTCCTCGCACACATTTCTTCGATCCAAATTTCGTTTCTCTTCCATTCCTTAGCTGTTCCTGTTCCTTCTTTCTAGTTTCTTCTAATGATCTGGCATCTGTCAACATCTCTGGTGGTCTCTTCTCCGGTGGTCTTTCTTCAAATGTTCTTTTGATATGTTATCTCAAATTTTCTGCATAAATATTCATGAGGAAAAGTTCAGATCTTTGCTCTACTGCTCCAAAATTGTCCCCATCTTTCTCTCTCCCCCATCTTCATACCTATAATTCATTCCACTTGCATAAATATGCAGCCTCTTTATGCTATTTAAGCCACTCTTTCCAACTTCTTTCCCACTTCTTCACACCACCATTTACGGTGGTGCTCCTCCTCTCCACCTCCAACCACCATCAAACACGGTGGGGCACCAATGTTAAAATTCCTTTATTTATAAAAAGGTATCAAAACATCACCACTTCTGCCTCCGGCGATCTGCTTTCTCCGACTTGTCAATCCTGTTTTGTCGAATACTTCCACGGCCTCTCCCCCTAGCCAACCACTTCTCAATCCCTTTCAGGATAACGATTCTTGTTCATTAAAAAAAGAAGAAAAAAAACGAAATGGTTGATTTTTTTTCCCTTCATCATCACAATAAATCTCTTTGTCATTATCATCTATCAAACCCAGCACTACCCGGGTCTTCCTTCTAGTATTAATTCTTTTATTTGGTTTTCAAACACTCTACGCCTATTTTTATTATTTCTTTCTAATTATCAAAATCAATTATCTCTCCCTTGACCACTCCTTTCATCGACAATTATAATTTCCCTCGCTTGATTTGCTCTAATCCCTTTCAATTCATCA
Source organism: Gentiana straminea (assembly GCA_036785695.1). Lineage (NCBI taxonomy): Eukaryota > Viridiplantae > Streptophyta > Magnoliopsida > Gentianales > Gentianaceae > Gentiana > Gentiana straminea. The sequence continues at coordinate 896,016 of JAVUPR010000448.1, read as the reverse complement.
TCTTCTATGTTTTTTTTTATGGTATGATATTCCCTCCGAACTATTTCCTACTCTCTATCACAGGTTTCTTTTTTGTTGGGTATGATATTCCCTCCGAAAATATTTCTTCTTCTCTATCACTGGATTCTAGCAATATCAGGTTGGGAAGAAGTTGCTGCCGATTGATATGGAAAAGTTTGTTGCGGACACCATGTGAAGAAACAAGATCCATTCATTGCGAGCCAATCTCTATGTTCATTGCATTACCATGGGATTGCGGGGGCGTGTTAGAGATAAGGACAAGATTGAGTTAGGATTTGTTTAAATAATATTGTTTGAATTTGAATTATGTCAGGATATATTATTTGGTTTAGATAAACTTCTATTTATCATTAATTAGGCTATAAATATTGTATTGTTTTATCAGTTTTATCAATCAATGCAATACAATCTCTTTTATATTTCTCTATTAATAAGAATAAACGGTCAGTTTCATATATATATATATATATATATATATATATATATATATATACATACCTAAATGTTTTTGGGAAAATATTTTTTTAGCGGGTTGGCCGACCCATTTCTTATTGGGTGCGCCGCCCCTGCATATGATAGTGAAGTTCTTGACATTGATAATGTAACATCCCGAATTTTCAGAAAGGGTAAAATGGTAATTGGGTATGTTTATTATGACCTAATTATTATTTAATCTATTTATTTAATTAAAAAGGATTTAATTAAAAGGATTTATTTTAATGGATTTTAATTAATGGGTATAAAAATAAAATAACCCCTAATTCTCATTTATATTTGACGGACGGCAACTTACCTGAGAATTAAGAAGGGGCGACGCACAAAAGGGAAAAAAAAAGTTCGGGTGCTGTTTTTCAAATTCGGGGTTTAACGATTGATTTTCGGGGCAGACCGTAGTAGAAGAAATTGATCACCGTGAGACATTTATTTTATGCAATTTATAATTCTATTTTGAGGCGTTGACTTAGCATCTTTCTCGTTTCAATTGGGATGTAATAAGTTGAACAACAATTATTTCGTTGTTTCGTCTTTTCAGTTTTCTTAGATGTAGATTTTGGGACTTGGTGATCCGTCGTTTGTCGTTTGACATTCTTTCCGAGTTATCTTTAGTTTTATTTATTCCGCTTTTACTCTGATTAATTGTTACGAGGCTTATGTATATATTAATTTTGGCAATAGAAAAATTAATATATGCATGCCGGGCGTTCTTTACGGATAAGTATTCGGTATCCGGAACGTGGCGTCACAGATAATGTCTAGAAAGGATCCAAATTAATTATCAGAAAGTACTTAGTCATTTTATTGTGCAGCTGAAATTGCTTAAGTTTCCAATTGACAAAAGATGGATACTACACTTACCCACTAAATTGTTGGAGTCGAAAAAGGCCCTCTCCAGATTTTCCATGTTCCAAAATGTTTTTGGTATTTGCCCACTGAAGTTGTTATCAGACAAGTCGAGATATGTAAGCCGTGAACATCGATGCAGATCTGACGGTAATGGACCCCTTAACTTGTTAGACTGCAGTGAAATGTAAGATAGTTTCGGAAGATTATGACACATGGTACTTGGCAGATTGCCATAAAGTTGATTAGAATCCAAGCCCAAATTTTCCAAAGAGGAAACATTAAAGAAGATTTGAAAAGGAATTGAACCAGACAACTCATTTCCGTAACATATCAAATCCTTCAAGTTTGTCAAGTTAGTGATGGAAGAGGGAATAGAGCCAGTAAAAGAGTTGTTGGTTAGATACAAGGACTCTAGTTGATTGAGTGAACCGACCCAAGACGGGAATTCTCCTGAAAGTGCATTTTGGCTTAAACCAAGCACTTTCAATCTTCTCAACTGAGCTAATTCACTTGGCAAATGTCCATGGAAGTTGTTTCCAATAAGATCCAGCGACAATAAGAAGGAAAGATTGGCCAATTGCGGTACTATGGTTCCGGTTAGACCCATGTTTGATATATTTAAGGATTTCACCCGATAATGACGTACGGCACAAGAGACTCCAATCCAGTCACAGACTGATGATGATGATCCATTACCAGTAGACCAGTTCTTAGTCAAGATTTGGTTAGGATCATGACTGATTCGAGCTTTCAAGGATAGAAGAGCGTCTTGATCGCTTAGAATGCTAAGTTTAGCGGTCGCCATTGCTGTTGAAGCCAAAAAACAACTTATTAAAAAAGATAAAGTGTAGCAGTAACATAGAAAACTACTTCCTTCCACATCCATGATGAGTATAAAAGTAGTAATAAAGATGAGACTAGAGGGTGAAACAATGAAAATGTGAGGTCGGAGTAGAATGCAAGGATAAATATATAAGGGGGTGATCCCATATTTTAAAATAGTCTAGGAGTGAGTGCTTGGATCAATCAAATGTGAAAAACAATAATATTGATATAGTCTCACATCCGTCCAATAAAAAATGTTCATATTTTGCTTTGTACACATGTTAAAAAATCAATTAATTTGTAGTAATTTAAGTACTAATGGACATATATACCCCTATTACATTATAAATGCTTCTATTAAAATGTGAAACGAAGATACAAATATTAAATGCTAACATAAGGGTATGTTTGGAAAAAAAAATGCATTAAATGATATCTTGGTTTTGTAAATTGACACTTTTATGAGGCAGTTTATTTTTAAAAAAAAAGGACATTTTTTATGGGACGGAGATAATATTCTTTTTCGGCATATCTAAATCATAAAAGAGTGAGATGTTACGATTCCACCCAAGTGAGAGAGTTAAGTGTTCTCTCAAGTGTCATTATTTTTCGATAATTTCATCGAAACGATGTAGTTTTGATATAAAAAAAATATCTACAGATAGATCATCTACACATTATGTGTATACGGTGAGATCAATGGTATTTAAGAGATGACTTGATTTTCTTATTTTAGAGGATCCTTGATCGTTACTTGGTAAATGGCATGGCCACTATATATTTAGATAGCAGCAACACTTGTGGATTGTTCGACATGCACTGGCAACCACAGTCTTTGAATATGACTTGACCACTGGACATTTTATTCCACGCCAGCCATCAGTATTATACACCACATCTTTTTCCTCTTTGTTTCCTATCCTAACCACTCCCACACGACACGTCGGGGAGATGTTTAAGCGATTCATTTCTTACTTGCATATCTATGAAGCGCGGACACGGCGCACAACACACGACACGCGCGTGGAATGATACGGCGATACGACTAATTTTAACATTTAAGTACCTAACGTGTTATATATATATATATATATATATATATATACACATACCGCCATACCGCTTTATTAATATACGGTCACAAAGACACTTTACCTCTTCGTGGTTTAGCAATTCAAGGTTTTACCCCCTTATGGTTTATCAATATAGGTATTGTTTGCCATGAACTTTCCGATTCCGGCTGTAAAAAATGAATATTCCACTAGCTAGAGTATTCTAATATTTCATGAACTTTCCGATTCCGGCTGTAAAAAATGAATATTCCACTGGTTGGAGTATTCTAATATTCCATGAACTTCCCGATTTGCCCTTTTTTTTATTATGTTCCATCATACTTTTTTGGCGAAACATAAGACTATAAAAAGTCAATAGTGAAATCTGTTTGACATAGTGCCCGAAAAGCAATATTGTATTGTTTTTAATTAAATAAAATGACATTTGTTATTAATTCTTTTATTTGTGTATTTTTATATATTTAAATGTACATCACATAAAATCCCAAAGGATTCATAATGTGACCATATTACTCAGTGCATAAGAGTTGTGTACAAGTGGATTGAGTTAATGGTAATACTCTTTAAATGTTAAGTCCGTGGTGAAATTAATTTAAGTCCGGGATCTTTCAATTAAAACATCATTAGTGCCCCAGAACACTTCATGTGTGACCGCCTGATCCAGGCCGTCGATCTTGGACATCTTAGTGGCAGCACTTACATATGATTTGATCATGTAGGACTTGGACCGATTTAATATGACGATCTCATGATAATTCCGTAATGAGAGAATTTAATTAAATCACAAGATGACAATTGATTAATCTTAATCTTAATGTGATTATAGACTCATGACTATTTCAGGGTGGTGTTTGATGTGGCGTTAAAGTTAGCTCAGCGAAACTTTCCCAAACACGTCCATGTTGCCATCATTCAGGAATAGGTAGCCGGAAATGTAAATAACAAAGATGGAGTCCATTCCTTCCCGTGGGAAGCAGAAAGACGGTTCCCTCGTTTATTAATTCTGTTACTGATCGATCGGCCGAATTTATGATCTTGGATTATAATAATCGATCACTAGTGAGTTAATGGTAATCGAGGATAAGATGTTAGTAGGGGTCAAGTTAGTGATGGAAGAGGGAATAGAGCCGGTAAACGAGTTGTTATATACAAGGACTCTAGTTCATTCAGGTAACCGACCCAAGACGGGAATTCTCCTGAAAGTGCATTTTCGCTTAAACTAAGCACTTTCAATCTTCTCAACTGAGCTGATTCACTTGGAAAATCTCCTTGGAAGTTGTTTCCACTAAGATCCAGCGACGATAAGAAGGAATGACTACCCAAATGTTTGGTATATTTAAAGATTTCACCCGATAATGACGTATGGCACAAGAGACTCCAATCCAGTCACAGACTGATGATGATGATCCACTACCAGTAGACCATTTCTTAGTCAAGATCTGGTTAGGATCATGACTGATTCGAGCTTTCAAGGATAGAAGAGCATCTTGATCACTTATAATGCTATGTTGAGCGGTCGCCATTGCTGCTGAAGCCAAAAAACAACTTATTATAAAAGATATAGTGTAGCAGTAACATAGAAAACTAATTTTTTTTTCTATGATGAGTATAAATTAAAAGTAGTAATAACTAGTACGTACTGAGGGAGGGTTTACTTGGTAAATGGCATGGCCACTATATATTTAGTGTTAAAAAACGGATGGAGATAACTCCAGATGCAAGAAACAGAAACAGAAGCAATCAAACATAAACAATCAAAGGAGAAAACAGAAACAAGAAGAACACAGATTTAACGTGGAAAACCCCTCAGTGTGAGAGGTAAAAAACCACGGGCAAAAAAGAGATATTTTATTATGCACTGAATTTTACAGATTTCAACACACACAGACAATGTGACAACAACTGTATTTATAGGCACAAATCCCTAAACCCTAGCCGCCGGGAATCTTTGTCGATGCACCATAAATACCCCTACACGTGTCCTCCTTTTAATGACACCGTATACCGTCACATAACGTAATTAGCGGATGTGGGACCCCGTCGTATTCGAGTACTCGGCGGACTATCACCCCGCTCGATAGTCACCCCGCCGACGAAGCTCGCAGACTCCACCCTACCGCTAAGCACGAAATTGAATACACTTCTCAGCTGACCATCACTCAGCTGAGTCTTCAGATTGGTTCCACCAAAATGTAGAGTTTAAGTCACCTTACTGACATTTAGCGAGAAATATTATGGTGAAACGGGTATTTTCGGGTTATACCAAATGGAGGATCATGATTATTTTCTGATTTCCTCACACACACTAGGAGTGTGTAGGTGTGAGTTGGATTAATTTGACCATCCACTTGGTATAACCCGAAAAAACCCGTTGTCCCATAACTTTTCTCATATTTAACTTGTGTATGTGGAATGTTCAACATGCATTAGCCACCGGAGATGATCTTAAGGACGGAGCAATAATGGAGTCAATGAGCAGGAAAGTCTTTGGATATGACTTGACGACTGGACATCTTATTAGAGCATATGTAATGGCCTTTTTTTTCTTGGCTTCCACTGACACTTTAAAAATAATATAGGTCTTATTAACAAACTAATAGGGTAATGGCTCTCTTTTTCAAACATTTTGGATAAAAGCTTCTCATTTGGCTTCTGTGCAGAGAAGCCACTACAGACGGGTTTTCAAGCCAAAAAGCAAATTTTAATTATATTTTACATTCCACTTGTTTAATCTCTCTTTCGGCAAATTTATGTCCTATCATTTTGTATTTTTTTTCTTTTAAATATTATAATACCCTGAGAAAAGCTAGGAAGCCATTAGGACCCCGATCCCCGGCGGTACAAAACGAGCGGTACAATTTGCTGTGCATTTTTTCCGTCCAAATTTGGACGGATCCGTCCAAAATTTGGACGGGAAGAGAGTGAATCAAATTTGGACGAAAAAAGTGAAACACTTTTTCCGTCCAAATTTGGACGGATCCGTCCAAATTTTGGACGGAAAAAGTGCAAAGCAATTTGTACCGCTCTCTTTGTACCGTCGGGGATCCGCTTCCGAAGCCATTACCCAGAATTTTCAGTCTAAGCTTCCAAACGTGGGCCATATAGTGGGCCATATACCTCAATAGATAGGCATATTTGTTTTAACCATTACTATTGCTCTTATACACCACCCATCAGTACCAAAGATTATACACCACATCTTTTTCCTGTTTGTTTCCTAACCTAAATCACTCCCAGTGTCCTACACGGATCGCGCGTCCAGAAAATATTTAAGCGAGTCAAGACACACGGCACGACATGATGCATCGATACGACTAATTTTAAAATTTAAGTGCACGACATGTTATATATATATATACACACACACATACTAGTTTATTAATATATATTAGGAAAAACAAACCGAGCGATAGCCCTTAACGACGGTAATGTAAAATAACAAACGGACGGGAAAAGGGCAAAACACCAAATTTACGTGGTTTCCGGCAATGTGCCGACTAGTCGATGGACGAAAGAGAAAATATTAGTATAGAGGAGGATTACAAAAGATACAACTCTCTTGAAATCTAAAAATAATAACCAAAATACCTAAGACAATTGAGAGTTTATCTTAATTGACATAAATTTGTACATCATAAAACAAAAGGCTAAACCTATTAAATAATTGCTTAAGTCGGCTACTCCCTACATATGGGATCCAAACAATCAAAATAGTGATTGTGAGCTTTTGGCCCACTAACACTAACAAATCTCCACATTGGGACAAAATGTCCACATCTAGAAATATTAATACTACTCTTTCTCCACGAGTTTCAAAGTCTTCAGACAGTCTCAAATAAGTCCAAGCACTGCTTGAACTTAACAAATGGACGACGCTTCGTAACGTCTAACTCTGAACGGGATGACATTGGGATTGCAGAATTGCCAATAACTGTGGATCCTTGCAAAACATACAAACCACTAGAACTGCAAGCTTTCATAACAACAAGGGTACCTTTAATTAGCTTCAGAACTCCACCTTCAGCTGTGTACCGAAATCCAAGAGATGAGATTTTTTCATATCTGGAACATGTCTGACTTTCTTAAGTGTTCTGACAACACCATCATGGGTCCTGATTCTAACCGTACCAATACTAACAACCTTTCAAACTAAGTCATTGCCCAACGAAACAACTCCACCTTGAACTGAATCATACGTGGAAATACAGTCCCTATTGGGACACATATGATACGTGCAACCAGAATCCAAGATCCATTCATCAGTAGACCTTAATTTATCATCAGCAAAGAAGATTTCTCCATCACTCTCATCTTCTACGACACTGGCCTGAGCAGGCTCTTTACCACGCTCTTTTTTCTGTTCACGCTTTTCTTTGTTCTTAAGTCGAAAGCAATCGGATTTGATATGCCCAATCTTCTTACAATAATTGCACGTCAAATCTTTATGTCTGGGATTCAAAACATAATTTTCACTATCTGCATCCTTCTTATTTGATCTGCCCCGAACCGCCAGCACGTCTGCCTGACTACTACTACTACTTCCCCCAGTTATATCATTATCAATCTGTTCTTTCGATTTTAAAATCGACTTAATTTATTTGTAAGAAATAGTATTCTTACCATAAAGCCTTGTTTCTCTAAAATGCTTAAACGACCGGGGAAGCGAACACAATGACAACAGGGCCTGCTCCTTATCATCAATCTTAGAATCTATATTACTCAAATCCATAAGCAGGGAATCAAATTTATCTAAGTGCGATAATATAGACCCTTCAGACATACGAATGAAATACACTCTGCTTTAAATAAAGTCTATCCTCCACGGTTTTCTTCATATAAAAGGATTTTAATTTTCCCACAAATCCTTATCAGTAACCTCAGTGGCTACCTCTCTTAAAACCTCATCAGAAAGATACAAGATGATACATGATAAGGCCTTCTTGTCGAGACCATCAAACTCATCATCTGACATTTTCTCTAGGTTTTTCTCCTTCCCAAGCAGCGCAATATCGAAGCCCTCCTGAATCAGCATGATCTCCATCTTCAACTGTCACATCCTGAAGTTGATGTTTCTGTCGAACTTCTTAAAATAATACTTAGTTTCCGTCATGATGGGTAATTTTCAAACGCTCGAATAACATCGGCTCTGATACCAGTTTGTTAGGAAAAACAAACCGAGCAATGGCCCTCAATGACGGTAATGCCGCAAAATTACAAACAGAAGGGAAAAGGGGAAAACACCAAATTGACATGGTTTCCGGCAATGTGCCGACTAATTCACGGGCGAAAGAGAAAATATTACTATAGAGAAGGATTACAAAAGATACACCTCTCTTGAAGCCTAAAAACAATAGTCAGAATAGCTAAGACAATTGAGAGTTTATCGTAATTGATGACACAAATTGGTACATCATAAAACAAAAAGCTAAACCTATTAAATAATTACTTAAGTCGGCTACTCCCTACTGCATAGGCGATGTGGGATGCAAACAATCAAAATAGTGATTGTGGGCTTTTGGCCAACTAACACTAACAATATACAGTCACAAAGACACTTTACCTTTTCGTGGTTTGGCAATTGAAGGTTTTACCCCATATGGTTTATCAATATGCTTACGGTCGGTTTACCAAAAAACCTAAACTCTCGATTCCGGTTGAAAAAAATGAATATTCCACTAGAGTATTCTAATATACCATGAACTTTCCGATTTGCCCTTTTTATTTTATTTATGTCTTTTCCATCATACTTTTCTAGGGAAACGTAAGAAAACAAAAATTCAATAGTGAAATCAAATGGATAAAAGTTGTGGTTTTGCGATTTTTGGGCGATTGTGTGTCGAGTTGGTTAAATATTTCTACGGTTACCGCTTCTTATTTGCTTCTCACTACCGAGTATGGCCCTGAACCGTATGCTCTTGACCCTGTAAGTACTACATTAATATTCTCCTTTGGTTTCAATTTTTTTCACGGACATCTTAAAAAAAATATTCAAATTTTGGTAGCAATTATATTAATTGTTGTGATTCTCGATTGATTATTTGATCGCCGACTGAGGCAATGGCCAAAATGGAAAGAGGGATATGTTTAGTGTGGGTATAAAATTTATAAGGAAAGATAGGTTTAATAGGAAAAGTCGTACGTGTGAGGTATTCTCCAAAATTTTCAGCCGGAATTGGGAGGTTAGGGCTTTCGGCAAACCCCAATGGGACAAACCATATATTAGTAATCCATAAGGGGGTAAAAACCTTCGATTGGCAAACCATAAGGATGTAAAGTGTCTTTCCCCTAGTAAATATGAAAATACAATATCCAAATCCGCAATATGGATGAAAAAATGACACTAAAAATATATATCACAAATATTTGACAATACCAAATCCGTAATAATATAGAGTGACATTGAAAAATAAATGCTATGGTAAGAATGATAATATTGTTGATATTCATAGAACATAAAACAAAATAAAATGCGGCATTATCATTAATTAGAAAAGTAATCAAGTTAAGTACATCATGTTGATGGTAGAGTATTTATAGATGATAATACTCCAGCCGACGGTTACAATCTGTTGTAGTTTGTTAATGTTGTTACAACAGACAAAGAGTGTAGAACTAAATCTTTAGATCTGATCATCTTCTTAGCTAATTTATGAGTATATTACAAATTGCCCAGTTCGTAGTTCATAATTCTACATTTAGATGATTTATCCCCAAAATTGGTATTACTTTGCCGTATTTTGTTGTGATTTGTAGGCAATGGAAAGATAGATCAGAGTTGCTGAATTAAAGAGTTCGGGCCGGAGAAGGAGGCAAGTGACGAAGAGAAAATCGGGTAGAAGGCCGGCCCAGGCACAACAGGAGCAACATGGGCCACGGCCTAGTCCGCAAGATGTGAACCGACTTTACAAGCACGAGTTTCAAGTCGGTTATGGTTTAGATTAAGAGTTAGGTCGTCTACAAGGCTATATAAATTATGTAGCAGTCAAAAATAAGGAGGGAGTCATTGATTGAGTTGCATTACAATATACTTTCGCAATTCAATTAAGTCTCTCATGTGATTTTGTGAAGTTTTGAAGTAGTTTCTTTTTGTTCAACGATCCCTCCCCAAATTAAACGCTAGCTTGAGTCTTTCTTGCTAGCCATCATCATCAAAGGTATGAATTTTAGAACGTTTTTTTTTTCCTATTCTAGGATAGATGAATGATTAACAATGAACTGACGCGTAATTAAATAATCAGTATTGTAACACAAATTTCGTGTTATCCCTGAAAATAAACAAAGAAAACACAAAATTGTAACAAATCAAATTTTTATTAATTTTGAAAGATAAAAGTTACAATCTCTTGAATCCTTTGATTCTCCCTTTTGGCAAATAATTGTCTTCCGGATGTCGCGGAAGGACTTTGAATTTAGTGGTAGTTTTTTATCTCCCGGATATTGCGGAAGAGCTTTGAATTTGTGATCTTCCGGATATGGCGGAAGGGCTTCGAAGTTTGTGATCTTCCGGATATGGTGGAAGAGTCTGGGGATTTGTACGTAACCTTCCGGATGTAGCGGAAGGGCTTTGAGTTTATGGTCTCCCGGATATGGCGAAGAAATTTGGAATTGAAGACTCCGGATATCGCGGAAAACTTCGAAGTTGATGAAGATTTGAAGGAACTTCGTGTTACCTTCGATTTCCTTGTTGAAGAAGCTTTGGCTTCGTGTTGATCTTTAAGCGTTGGAGACGCTTTTCGGACTTCCTGTCTTCTTGAACAACTTGGAGGATTTCTTGGGAGATCTTCGAGTGTTTCTTGAATTTCTTGAAGATGCTTGAAGGGTTTCTTGGAAGATCTTCGAGGCTTTGGTGCTGTTGATCAATGCTTGAAGTTTCTTGCTCTGGGATTTCCACCAACTCTTCAGTGTGTGTCTCTTCCAAATGACCAAGGCTCTCCTATTTATATTGCTAGGTGATGCCTGTGCATTAATTCGCTTTAAATGCGTTCACACCCTTGATTGATTTCCAAAACTTTTGCATTTATTATAAATCGGTAAAATCTCCTAATTAATTGATTTTAAGAGATTTTATGATTTATTAAATTTTATATTATTTTCCAATATTTAATGTAGAAAATAATACAAAATACTTAGATTTAATGACATATGTAGTATGTGACAAATATAATACGACACATATGTATTCTGTATTTCTACACAGCCATTTAATTATATATAACTAAATCTCTAAGATTCTTTTAAGAGATTTTGATCAATCATTTATTTTTTACATTATTCCCTAACAAATTAAATAGGAAATAATATAAAATAAATTTTATTTAGGACAAATGTATTATGTGACATATTTGACATACCACATAATTTTTCCGTTTCTACAAGTATAACCAACACACATTAATTCATAGTATAAACAGATTCGTAACATGTAAACCTACAATATAGGACATCGCCGTGCCAACCGCAGTGACTGTCTTTACCTCCGTGGCTGGACAACCAAAAACACACTAATTCTGAGGGTTCGGCGCCAGCTACGCCTGATTACCGGGTTTAACCTATGTGTGTCCAATCTGGCCAGTCTAGTATTCATCTCCATAATTTAACATGAAGGAACCTTGTTGAAGTGTTAAATTGGATATAGGTAGTTAGATCGCTTAAGAAATGCCAGCCAATCTATGGTGGTCGCTTAGGTGAGGTTTGCGATTACACCGGTGTTCCTAGTTGATAAGCATGTTCTAGTTAGTGAAGTTCTAGCCCATCACGGTAGAAATGTGATCGAGCATAGGATTCTATTGTCTTGCAAGAAAGTAGAATCAATTAATTTAAGGAATTTCACCCGTAGCCGTATAACTAAGAAAGAATTACGAATCGATATACTCGGGGATTAATGAAGACGTTAGTTATATTGTATTGATTTATACCAAGCGGGGACTTGATTGATTGGGAGGATTGGTTTTCGTATGTTTATCCTCTTTGTCTTGATTGTTGGTCGATGACCAATATTTGTTCTCTTAACCTTACGATAGTAGCTATTCCGTAAGAAAATTGGTGTGGATATTCGTATTTCTCGGAAATTCTTCGTTTTTCTCTCGTTATTCCCCGTCGGTGATAGGTGGTTGGTCCCATTGAATCCGGGTTGCACTAGATGTGGCGAGTTTGCCGACCGTACTTTTGTTTCTTTTTCTTCTAGTCGGGTTCTAAAGAAATAACCCAGATCTTGAGCAGTCAGTTTTGTCCATTTCTTCTTCCATAACTTTCACATGCAACATGTTGGGAATATAGTCTTCGAGGCTAAGCCGATCTTGTTTGATCTTAGAAATGGAAAATCGAGGAGTAAGTCGAAACTTGAGCGAAAATGAGGACATCGGATGAAGGAAGCCCCGATGCCTCCACGAGAGCTAGAGAAGCCGGCCGGAATACTACCTCAAGAGCAAAAAAGGTAAGGCTAATGAGTTCTTAGACCCCGATTATATTATTGATATTTCTTCCGATTCGAAGCCCAAATATTACTCTAAAGTCTAAATCCGAACCTTCGAGGCCGATGAGTCTTTAGACCCGAAGAGGTTGAGAAGTTAGAAGATCCGGGTAGTTTCCGTTTAGCGCTTTTAGTAAATGGTAAATCTTTAGGTGTTGGGTGTACAAAGACTCGCCCTCCCATGTTAGTTCAACCCATGGCGCCGTAACGGTGTGATTTAAGGAAATAAAGTTGCGCCTTTACTACCACCAATTGGTTTTAGTACAACGGTAAGCGCTTGATCCTAAGAATTGGTATCGTAGAAGGTCATGGGTTCGAATCCCGGCAACAAGATTTCGTGGTAAACCATTTCGGCCCAGGGCATACTACGGGTGTCCCGGTTGAACGTGGGTAGCAGTGCCGGGGGGAGATTGTTGGGTGTACAAAGACTCGCCCTCCCATGTTAGTTCAACCCATGGCGCTCGTAATGGTGTGATTTAAGGAAATAAAGTTGCGCCTTTACTACCACCAATTGGTTTTAGTACAACGGTAAGCGCTTGATCCTAAGACTGTCCAACTTGATGATTGTACGATTAGTGTAGGAAGATTATTTTTTCCTGCCGATCTTATGGTACTGGATGTACCCGAGGACCTTAGTGCTACAATTATTCTGGGGCGTTCATTTCTAGCTACAACACGAGCCGTGATGGACATGGACCTAGGTGAACCGACCTTAAGGGTAGGTAATGATTTCCAATCGCATAAAATTGTGAACTCCTTGAATAACGGGCATGTGACCGGTTACATGGTGAGTTCAAACAAGAGTGTATTCCATGTTCGAGCCGGAAAACTGTCGAAGGAATTAGGAAGAGAGTTTCTATCCCAGGAACATATGAGGAGGAGTTCCTAACCATTCTGCTTTAGAAATAGAGCCTGATCCACTCCCAATGCAAGGGGAGGATAGTCATCCCATTCCGATCGAGATTGACGGTCCTGCCAAGCATAGTCATAAAGAGAGTTTTAAGGAAAAAGTAGTGGATACTGAGTGCTTTGAAAGATAAAAAGCGAGTCTAGGCAAGGAAAGTCCAGGAAGAGGTCCAGGGTTCCGCTTACTCATCTCAAACAATCGAGGTTTTCATCTAATCAAAGCAAGCAATAGAAACAGAAAATATCATCCAATACAAAACAAGAAAAATGTATAAATGAAATCCTATTTGGGGGAGTGGTTTAAAAGGACAAAAAGACAGAGGGAAAATAGGAATCAGGACAGTGGAAATGTAAATTGGGTGTGTAACATCCCGACTTTTCGTAAAAGGGTAAATTAGTAATTGGGCATACCCTCTACGACCTAATTATTATTTAACCTATTTATGTAATTAAAAATGATTTAATTAAAAAGGATTTGGTTATTTAATTAATGAATTTGATTAAATGGCTATAAAAAAGAATAATCCCCAAAATAATCATTAGATTGGAGCGCATATTCTGACAAAAAAAAAAAGAGGAACGGCGCTAGGAGAAGGAACCAACGCAGAAGAAAGCGAAATAATAGGAAGAACCGTGTGATCAATCCGTTCATCTGATCAAGATGCCGCAGGAGAGAAAAGTGATCAGCACGATGAGATGCAACTTTGGAAAACAACATCTCTCGAATTCGTAAGTTTTCAGTTTAGCCCTAGTTTTCGGTATTCGTAGAGTTCAATTCTTGAAAAATTCATATCTTTTAATCCGTAGCTCTGTTTCGCAGCCATGAGTAGTCGAAACGATCGTCTTGAAGCGTAGAATAATCTAAAAATAGTTTCACGGCAGTAAGCCCAGGTAATCTTCTGTTTTTCAGGATCTTTCAGTTTCGGTTTTCAGCAAGAAATAGGATTTTAGGGTTTCTTGTTGATCACATAGGTTTTGGGGTTGAGGATCAACAATTGTTGCAGTTGCTGGGTGTTTTGCTGTCGGTGTTGCAGGAAATTAAGGTAAGAGGCTCTTCCTATGATTCCAATTATCGTTTATAAAGTTTAGATCAAGTTTTAAGGTGTTTAAGATGTTTTAATGCTAGGAAGATGTGTTTTTCGTTGATCAAGGATCATAGGTGTTCTTGGAATGGTTAGATATGTTTATTTACGTTTTACTATGTGTAAATTGCTATACTTTTGGGTTAGAAACTGATTTGGATCGAATTTGAAGATTTTAGGGTTCTAGTCGAACCCAGGTGGACGAGCGTCTGGCCTCTCTGGACGGGCGTCTACTTGGGGCACATTTCGGACGAGCGTCTGGTTTCTCTGGACGGGCGTCTGAGGTGTTATTTTACATTCAGGATGTAACTATTTTAGGGGGACGAGCGTCTGGGGGAAAGTGGACGGGCGTCCAGTTTTGGACGGGCGTCCAGTAGGTTCCAGACGGGCGTCCATGTCTTTAAACGGGCGTTTGACCTGTTTTATTTGTTTTCACTGTTTTCATCGTTTCAGCTTAGTTTCAGGTTTTATACTCATGTGTTTACTGTTTTAAACCCTTAAACATGATATATTAACATTGAATAAATATAAACAAGCCTGAATTGAGCTTCTGATTCGTTCAGTTAAAACACCGAATGTACTCTTAAAGGGAGTTGAAGTTCGGATCCGTCGGAAGAGCATGATAGGCTTGTGCTTTGATGAGTTAGCATTCATCAATGTCTGTGTAATTGCTAGGACTTGTCCGTGTCTAGTGGTCTAGGAAGAGAGTAGTTAATGTGATGGAGATTAATTGAAAACACTTAGGTGGTTAGTTAATCATTTTAATAAAATACGTACTTGACTAGTAAAAGATTAAACAACATGTCTCTCTTGGCTAGGCACCAGGCTAAATCGCGATGCATGTGCTACCTCTGAAGGTGGAGGAACTCTGTAGGTCAAAAAAACCCTAAGTACAGAGGGACTCCGCTGAGGTGTGCGTGCTATCGGAGTCTACCTTTTCTAGACTTCGTGGATATTGGTGTGATCCACTAATATGTTGCAAAAGAGTGTCCATGAGGTGGAAGAACTCCGTAGGTCATAATGAACCTAAGTACGGAGGGACTCGCCGAGGTGGATGCGCGTAGTGCCCTTGAGTGCGGTTGTAACATAGATAAGCTAAGTAGAAACGTTTAGTCAATTCATGTTGATGGACATGAAATGAACCCTAGATTGAGTCGGTCATACATAAACAACTAAACGATTAAATATCTTTTCTTTATAAATCTTAATTGTTATCGTAGCTTCTCACTTTTACTAAGTACTTTGTACTTACCTCCTTTGCATTTTCTTTTGTATGCATTGTGGGGTGAGAAGACGAACAAAGTTGACCAAGTGTAGATGACGACTTTTGAAGACATTGAAGTCTTGACGAACTTTTAGTTTATTTCTTTGTAAAGGTTGTTCTAGACTAGTTGTATTCTTTTACTTAGATTTGTTGTACTTCTACTTTTAAGGCATCGTATTGTATAGGCCTTTGGGTTTTTCGTCGTTGTAATTTAACTATCCATCTTTAGTATGGTTAATTTCTATTCATAGTAGCTCTTACGTTTTTACCCGAGTCTTTTTAGCTTCCGTTTGGTTTTATTTGATACGACGACGTAGAGGCTTGCGTATAATATTAGTTTTATTTAATGCTATACGCGCCGAACGTTTCTCTTCCGGATAAGGGCTCGGTATCTGGGAGCGGGGCGTTACAGTTGGTATCAGAGAGAAGCGTCCTTTCTATTCTAGGCTTCTCTTCCTCTAAGATAAGAATCCTTTAGACCTTCTAGAACTTGAGTTTGGTGGTAATCCTCGTATGACTAGGAATCCTTAAACCGTGGTCAAGTTATCAGGACCTAGTGAGGAGTCTTCTGAGACGATGGTTAGGTTGAGTTCTCAGTTCATATGTTTTATGTGATCACCTCAGGTTTTGTTCCTTCTAGTATCCTTAGTAGAAACTCACTCATCTTTTGAAGTTTCCAAACCGTAACTTGTCACATAGGGTTAAGTGAAACCCCTTAAGTAAAACTTTGGGATCGGAGTCTTATGCCTACATCTTAAAGTCGAGGTCCTCTTGGTTGATTTCTTTAACTTCTCTATTGAAATCTCTTCACCTTCTCTACACATGAATATCTAAGTTTACTTTTATCTTGGCCTAACTTTGTAGAGAATGATATTTGATTCAGCTCTACAAGTCCTCCACTTTCTCTTTTCACTATCACTTGGTTTGAGTTCATCAACATTCTTTGACCTTTGCTTTGCTTGAGATGGTTCTACATGAACTCCGTGTGTAACCCTATTATTCCCAAGTACTCCTCAGTCGTTTCAACTCATAGTGATAAAGGTCTCTTACTTTGGCACATACTTTTCATTGTCCTCGTGTTTGGACTTACCCAACATGAGTGAATGCTTTTGTTACCATATTTTCCCTTTAACATAAGACTGTCTTCCCCTACTCCAAAAATTCTGCAAATTTTCAGCAAAGTAGATTACTGTCTTATCTACAATTTCACCTTTTACACCAACTCGATAATCATTATGGATTGTTCAGAAAATTCATGTTTATACCGGACACTCTGTCCAGAAAATCTGCAGCAGCACCTTCACTTCCTCTTCTGTTTTGAACAGGTTAAACACCCTTAAATGACCTGAATTTTTGATATGTTGCAGACAAAACTTTTATCTACAATTTTCTTTTGGAATTAAGTTCAGATTCTTTTTCGTTTGATCTCGATTTGCAATTCAACACAGTGTTTATTAATCTGAAAATTCTGGCAGCTTGTGCAATCGTCAGAAATAACTATTTTTGATCAACTTACTTTCATTCAAAAATTCTAATATTTTTATCTCACCTGGAAAACTCCGGTATCTAAATCTTTTCTCTTTGGATTGTGCTCAAATTCCTCTTCGTTTGTTCTGTAAAAATTGATAATGTCAGATCCGGAGTAAAAACCTTACACAGCAACCTAAAAGGAATTTTCACCTCTTTGACTTAGAGTTTGGGCTAAGAGGGTAGTAAGTTACGACTGTTATGTTTAGGAGTTCCCTGAAGTCTGATCTCCCTCTGAGTTAAACCTTTTAGTAGGAGTTTGTAAAGCTAACGTTATAATTTCTTTTGCAGTGTTAAACGAGAATCAAGACGCTATCCTCCAGCATGCCATGTTTGATGTTCAGACCATTTTCGTGCCCTGTTATAAATATACCTTTTCTGGTAATTTGTTTCTCATGTAATCCCTCACTTGAGATCTTTAAACCCAACAGATCCTCTCGGCTTGTTGTCATAAATTACTTCAAAAACATATCGCCTTAAACCCTTCTTTTCAACAAATTCATTCTTTCTTACTTTTCAAATCAAGAACCAAATTCTCTTCAAAGTTCTAAATAGTTGCACTCCCATCATTCATGCAAATTCAAAGTTTGCTGAACCTTTTTAATGTCAGAACATTCTTTTTACTTGTGTTTATTCTCACCTCCCCTCCTAAGGGTAGTGTCGATATTGTAACTATTTCACCTAATGCTGCCTGTTCCTCTAAGGTATGCATATCTTCTTTTGCTGGTCAATTTTTAAGCCTATCATGACATTCCTCTTCAGTTACTTATCTTTAACCTTCTATCAATTTATGCTAAGCTAGTTTCAAGCAGAAGGTAGACCTTTTCAAGATGCCTTCCGAACTTATTTAGCCAACCGACGTTTGAGTTCCTAAACTTTTGATCTCCATTTCAGGTTATTGCACCTTGTACGCTTCAGTTTAAATCTCTTTCGGGCCATTTAGAGCCATGAACCGCCATATACATCATTTTGACTTTCCACTTTCTGTTTTGGCGTTTCTACTACAATTTTGATACGCCGGTTGAATGCCTTTTGTTTTAACTTTTCCATTCCCTCATGGGGAATAACCTCGAGCATTTATTTCTTGGCGGTGTACTATTCCTCTCGAGTAGTGCAACCTTGAACCTTTGATTTGAATCAGTTATGATCGTTTAAACTTCCTTTGAAGATTTGAATTAATTCTTTGAAATCAAACCTTATTCGACAATTTTTAAGTATCGTTTCCTCTTCACTCAAAATCTTGTTTGACGCTTAATTATCCAAACTTTTGATTTTCCCTTACAATTCCTTAAGGGAAATTTCTATTCTTTTAAATCTTGAATTAACCTCTCTTTGACTGTTGCAAACTCGGACACTTCCTGACAAGTGTTTATCTTATTCTGAGACCTTTTAGTGTACTCGTTTGGTCTCCATAGCTACTTCATGTTGAGATCCTTGCTCTCTTTTGATTTCTAACTTCTAGTCCTTCTGGTGCTCGACCTTGCACCTTTACTTTGCTTTTCTGTTGTGTGATATTTCCCTTACGAAACTCATGTGAACTGAAGATTTTTCTAGTTCGCCAACACCCATCTTTGTTAACCAAATGATTAACAATCAAGGTCACTTTCCTAATGTTTTCAAGCTCGGTGTTCTCTTTTCATACATTGAGAATATCTTCAAGTCCATCTGGTGATGTTTCCCTTAACGTCTCCACTTTCTAAAGGTTTATATAAAAGCCTATTACCATTCTTTCAACTTGCCTCTGAAGTCCTTGTAGACCATCGTATCTTGCGGAATTCCACTCTCTCAAAAGAATTTCATCTGCAAGGTGTTCTTTTGTTTCCTTCTGGTGGCTACCTTTTGTATTATGATACAATGCCTCATTCTTCATCCTAGAACCAACTTCAACTTTCCTCAACGCGGAACCATCTTGTTTTGCTTGTAACCCAAGCGACCTTCCTTATTTCAATTGCATCGTACCATTCCTTGGCTTACCTAGTTGACATACCACCCTGGTACTCAGCTTGTCACTTTTCAACTTCTTTTATTTTCCAAGCTAACCTTAATTGGCACAAGGATTGGACTAGACCTCCGGAGAAAAAGTATGGCAAATCATGTTCTCTATCCCCAAGGAGTCTCAGAAGTCTCTCAGCCGGGATCCTTGCCGTTCTTCAGCAAGCTTGTGGTGCCATGATGGTAGTTGAGATCGAAGGAAGTCAAGTATGCCAGGAAGCTGTGAGTCAGTTGGGAAGCTCAAGCACTCAGGACATAGGTCAGCAGGAGCAAGCAAGGAGTGGTAAACCGATGATTGCAAGATTCGAGGCAGTTGATGAGTTCGTGAAGAAACAAGATGAAGATCCAATGGTTTTGATTACAAGTGAGTGGTTGGAGCCCAACCAGCCTTTGGTCACGAGTTAGAAGAAGATAGCAACCGTTGGTAGCGGAATCAGCTTTGGGATTCTGATTGCGGAAGATCGGGAAGAACAATGAAGAATGGAAAACCTCAAGATGATAATTGCAGTTCCTCTCGGAGCGACCAAGAAGTACAAGAATTGGAACAGTACTGGATCTTTCAAGAAGATAGAGGTAGAAGAACACGAGTTTCTGGGATGAAGTGGGGCGACAACAGAATACGAGACCAGAGTTGCTACAGCAAGCCAACAGAAAGATTGAAGTAGATCGTCGCTACCTCAAGATAGCTCAAGACAGGTGGAAGAGTTGGGAAGATGGAAGAAGAAGAAGAAGACTGTACGAGTTAGGAGACGAGACGTTTCGCAAGTCCAGAGTTCAAGTACCTCTCGGTTACATTCGAGTTTCGAGGACGAAACTCCTCTTAAGGGGGAAGGAATGTAACATCCCGACTTTTCGTAAAAGGGTAAATTAGTAATTGGGCATACCCTCTACGACCTAATTATTATTTAACCTATTTATGTAATTAAAAATGATTTAATTAAAAAGGATTTGGTTATTTAATTAATGAATTTGATTAAATGGCTATAAAAAGGAATAATCCCCAAAATAATCATTAGATTGGAGCGCATATTCGACAAAAAAAAAAGGAACGGCGGCGAGGAGAAGGAACCAACGCGAGAAGAAAGCGAAATAATAGGAAGAACCGTGTGATCAATCCGTTCATCTGATCAAGATGCAGCAGGAGAGAAAAGTGATCAGCACGATGAGATGCAACTTTGGAAAACAACATCTCTCGATTTCGTAAGTTTTCAGTTTAGCCCTAGTTTTCGGTATTCGTAGAGTTCAATTCTTGAAAAATTCATATCTTTTAATCCGTAGCTCTGTTTCGCAGCCATGAGTAGTCGAAACGATCGTCTTGAAGCGTAGAATAATATAAAAATAGTTTCACGGCAGGAAGCCCAGGTAATCTTCTGTTTTTCAGGCTCTTTCAGTTTCGGTTTTCAGCAAGAAATAGGATTTTAGGGTTTCTTGTTGATCACATAGGTTTTGGGGTTGAGGATCAACAATTGTTGCGATTCTTTGGGTGTTTTGTCTTTGTCGGTGTTGCGGGCAATTAAGGTAAGAGGCTCTTCCTATGATTCCAATTATCGTTTATAAGGTTTAGATCAAGTTTTAAGGTGTTTAAGATGTTTTAATGCAAGGAAGATGTGTTTTTCGTTGATCAAGGATCATAGGTGTTCTTGGAATGGTTAGATATGTTTATTTACGTTTTACTATGTGTAAATTGCTATACTTTTGGGTTAGAAACTGATTTGGATCGAATTTGAAGATTTTTGGGTTCTAGTCGAACCCGGGTGGACGAGCGTCCGGCCTCTCTCGGACGGGCGTCTACTTGGGGCACATTTCGGACGAGCGTCCGGTTTCTCGGACGGGCGTCCGAGGTGTTATTTTACATTCAGGATGTAACTATTTTAGGGGGACGAGCGTCTGGGGGAAAGTGGACGGGCGTCCAGTAGGTTCCAGACGGGCGTCCATGTCTTTAAACGGGCGTTTGACCTGTTTTATTTGTTTTCACTGTTTTCATCGTTTCAGCTTAGTTTCAGGTTTTATACTCATGTGTTTACTGTTTTAAACCCTTAAACATGATATATTAACATTGAATAAATATAAACAAGCCTGAATTGAGCTTCTGATTCGTTCAGTTAAAACACCGAATGTACTCTTAAAGGGAGTTGAAGTTCGGATCCGTCGGAAGAGCATGATAGGCTTGTGCTTTGATGAGTTAGCATTCATCAATGTCTGTGTAATTGCTAGGACTTGTCCGTGTCTAGTGGTCTAGGAAGAGAGTAGTTAATGTGAGGGAGATTAATTGAAAACACTTAGGTGGTTAGTTAATCATTTTAATAAAATACGTACTTGACTAGTAAAAGATTAAACAACATGTCTCTCTTGGCTAGGCACCAGGCTAAATCGCGATGCATTTGCTACCTCTGAAGGTGGAGGAACTCTGTAGGTCAAAAAAACCCTAAGTACAGAGGGACTCCGCTGAGGTGTGCGTGCTATCGGAGTCTACCTTTTCTAGACTTCGTGGATATTGGTGTGATCCACTAATATGTTGCAAAAGAGTGTCCATGAGGTGGAAGAACTCCGTAGGTCATAATGACCCTAAGTACGGAGGGACTCTGCTGAGGTGGATGCGCGTAGTGCCCTTGAGTGCGGTTGTAACATAGATAAGCTAAGTAGAAACGTTTAGTCAATTCATGTTGATGGACATGAAATGAACCCTAGATTGAGTCGGTCATACATAAACAACTAAACGATTAAATATCTTTTCTTTATAAATCTTAATTGTTATCGTAGCTTCTCACTTTTACTAAGTACTTTGTACTTACCTCCTTTGCATTTTCTTTTGTATGCATTGTGGGGTGAGAAGACGAACAGGTTGACCAAGTGTAGATGACGACTTTTGAAGACATTGAAGTCTTGACGAACTTTTAGTTTATTTCTTTGTAAAGGTTGTTCTAGACTAGTTGTATTCTTTTACTTAGATTTGTTGTACTTCTACTTTTAAGGCATCGTATTGTATAGGCCTTTGGGTTTTTCGTCGTTGTAATTTAACTATCCATCTTTAGTATGGTTAATTTCTATTCATAGTAGCTCTTACGTTTTTACCCAAGTCTTTTTAGCTTCCGTTTGCTTTTATTTGATACGACGACGTAGAGGCTTGCGTATAATATTAGATTTATTTAATGCTATACGCGCCGAACGTTTCTCTTCCGGATAAGGGCTCGGTATCTGGGAGCGGGGCGTTACAGGGTGATAAGGACAAATCTACTGTTCATAACCACAAATCCACTATTTGCTGCACTGAAACTGACCTCAAATCCACTGTTTACTGCAAGTGGATATGTCCTTTTTACCCAGAAAAATATTCCACTGCCCTCTTCACATATTTCTATTTTCAAATTGTCGTTTTTGACAATAAACCCATCATATTTTCCCTTTTGTATTTTTAGTGACCAGAGAAGATATTTTTGTTTTTCGATAATGTATGTAGCGCCTCATAGCTGAGTGTGATCTAGCATTTCTTTTATGATACCCCCTCTGCTTTTTATATTCGTCGTTGTTTTTTTTTCTTTTTTCGCATGCGCACGGATTAAAAATGTGATTAATAAGTATGAAATAAAATGTAAAATAATAGTGTTGTCCTTTTCTTATTGTATTTAAATGTTATACCTGCTTCGTCTCAATTTGTTTGAGACATTTTGGAACTCACTGTATTTAAAGAGACATCAATTAATAGGTTGTTTGGTCATTGAAAAAACTTGACTAATATACTTTTTTGTCCTTTCTATATGTAGCACTATTTTCACTTTATAAATACATTATGACAATCTAGGCAATTAAAGCAAAAACATTGAGTCTAATTAGAGTTATGAAACTTATTTTAAAACACTCATAAATGGAATAAGTCTCAAACAAATTGGACGGAGGGAGTATCATCCATTGATATTGTGATTTTAAAGTACTAAAAATTTTCATTTTTGCTCAACATAAAAAAAATTCATTTCCCAAAAATTTTCACACTATTGCTCCATGGGAGTAGTACAACAGTGCAACTAATGCCAAATGTCAACTCCATCTGTAAATTGTTCAAATTCTCCCCGTGGGTGGTTTCCTTTTATAAGTAGGGTCCATCATAAATCTTAAAATTCCTACTGGTTGTGGTGCATCAACTAAGATTTGGCCAATAACCAATCTAAATTTTATGAAATTGGTTATATGTTATTAGTTTAACTAAAAAAGTCTAAAAGATCCTTTGAATGTTTTTAATGAAATAATTTTAAACTAGTGAAAAGTATGTGAATATATAATAAACGAGTGGTAAAAAGAGAAAAAGAAATGTAATCAATGATTGTTAAATGTTCTGAATTGATTTATATTATAAGACATGTTAGAAAATAAGTATTTTAGTGTGTATTTATCTTGTGTACAAGTGTCACTAAATGAGTGTAACAAGTGTCACTGTGTGGAGTTGACATGTGTCCTCCTTATCTTTTAGCTGTTTTGTTTTCCATATAAGGATGTGTAACAGACTGGAGCCAGTACGATGAATTTTGAGAATCTAATATCAAAGATTATGTTTTCACTTTCCTTCTGTCTTGGTATCAGAGCCTAACGTATTCATGGCCACCACCACCGCTGCTCCGGCACCGGAAAACACAGAGATCGGAGCCACCGGAAATGCTGACAACAACAACAGCTCTTCTCACCTTACTACTACAACCATTCCAATCCTGGGATCGAATGCCACCAGCTACATGCAGACCACAAGACTTGGATCTATAGCACCAGGGATGAGTCTACCAATCTTCTCCGGTGGAATAGTCACCGGCATTCCCGTTTTGAGCTCAGGTCTGTCTCAAAATACTTCATCTTTTTTACGATCTGACTCACCTTATATGAATGTAAGAACCACCATACCTTCACCTCCAATGTTTGGAGCTTTAAGCTCGAATCCAACTTCACCTCTGCATCCACCGTTTTCTAGTAACCTAAATCAGACCTGTACGGTTAAGTTGGATAGGAACAATTATCTTTTGTGGAGATATACTGTTCTTCCCATCATTAAAGGATATAAGCTGGAAGATCACTTGTTCAGTCCCTCTCCTCCTCTTTATAACACCACTGGATTTCATGGGCTGAATGATGACTGGCTCACTAAGGATAATCTGTTGATGGGATGGCTTTTGGGATCCATGACCGAGCAGGCCTTGAGTGAGGTTGTTGGTTGTGGCACTGCTCATGAAATCTGGACAACCCATGAAAGTTTATTTAATAGTAGATCTGAATCTCGAATGTTAGAATACAAAGATGCCTTATCCAAAGCATCCAAGGGTTCAAAAATCTATGTCTGATTACCTTGCTCAGATGAAATCGTATTCTAATAATCTGGTTGCAGCTGGCTATCCTATATCCAAATCAGAATTGATACTAGCCATACTGGGAGGCCTGGATAGGGATTATGAATCTGTAGTGGTAAATATCACCTCCAGAGTTGGTTCTTTGAGTTGGCAGGATGTTCAATCTCAGCTCATAACCAATGAAAGGCTTATATCGAGAAACAATGGTACTGGTCCTACTGCTAATCTGGTCCAAGGATATCAAATGAGGGGAAAAATACATCTTATAGAAACAATGGTGGAAGGCCCCCTCAGCAACAGAACATTGGTGGAAGAGGAAGAAACACTGGCAGGGGTGGTAGAGGCAGAGGTAGAGGTGGAAGTGGTAGAGGCTCAGGTGGCTACACAGGAAACAAAATGGTGTGTCAACTATTTGGTAAAACTGGGCACATTGTTACCTCCTGCTGGCACAGGTTTGAAGAAGACTTGTCCCTCCAAGTAACATCACTGGAAATGATCAAAAACCTGTCTCCGCTTATGTTGCTTCTCCTCAATCAGTGAGTGATCCTGCCTGGTACATGGATAGTGGAGCTTCAAACCACCTAACTGTTGATCTGAACAATCTACACATGAGCTCAGGTTATACATGCTCTGAATCTTTAGCTGTTGGAAATGGTGAGAGGTTGCCTATTTTGCATATTGGACACACACACATTCCCACACACTGTCCACATACCACCCTAGCTTTAAAGAACATCTTACATGTACCACTTATTACCAAGAATCTTATCAGTCTGTCTAAATTGCTATATGATAATCATGTCACCATTGAATTCACTCCCTTTTCTTGCTGTGTGAAGGACAAAACAACAGGGAAACTGCTTCTGCAAGGAATTCTCAAGGATGGTCTGTATCAAATTCTGGTTCCAAATGAGGACTCCCTTCACTCCAAAATCAAGCTCTCATCCACCACTCAGGCTGTTCCTACTTCTCTTAGTGCTCTCCTAAGTATAGTCAATCCTAATAATGACCCTAATGTATGGCATAGAAGGCTAGGTCATCCATCTAGACCTGTTTTGAGTCAGATTCTACAAACTTGTATTGTTAATGTGAATGATCATTTGACCTTCTGTGATGCTTGTCAGTATGGTAAGGGACATGACGTACCTTATTTTAATTCTGAATCTCATGCTTCCAATGTTCTTGACTTAGTTCATTCTGATGTTTGGGGTCCCTGCTCTGTTAAATCCACTTCTGGTTTTTCTTATTATGTGCATTTCATTGATGATTGGTCTAGATACACTTGGATCTTTTCTCTCAAAACCAAAATTTGAAGTCTATCCCACCTTTGTGCAGTATAAAAAATTGGTTGAAAATCATTTTGGAAGAAAAATTAAGTGTTTGCAATCAGACTGGGGGGGAGTATAGGAGTCTAGAAAACTACTTAAAAGACCAAGGAGTAGAGTTCAGACACCCCTGCCCTCATGCTCACCAACAAAATGGTAGAGCTGAGAGGAAACATAGGCATATTGTTGAACTAGGTCTTACACAAATGGCACAGGCATCTCTCCCTTTGAAATTTTGGTGGGACAGCTTTCTTGAAGTCACATTATTAATGCTCTACCAACTCTAGTCCCGCAAAATAAATCCCCATTTGAGGTTCTTTATAACAAGAAACCGATTATAAATTCTATAAGGTTTTTGGATGTGCTTGCTTTCCTCACACCAGACCTTTCTATCCAACTAAATTCAAATACCATACTAGCAAATGCACCTATATAGGCATCAGTCCTCATCACAAAGGGTACAAGTGTCTAGATGTGTCAGGAAGATTTTTCATTACAAGAAATGTCATCTTCAATGAGAGTGAATTTCCCTTCAAAGAAGGATTCTCACTAGGGCCTCATAGAGAAACCTACACATATCCTAATCTGGTTATTCTATCCCTTCCTTTGTCTGAACCTGAAACACACAATCAAGAACCACAATCTGACACTGATGCATCTGAGAGAAGAAGTGCAGAGCAGACTCCTGCTCCAAGTCCAACACAACAAGAGGTACAGTCCTCTTCTCCAATCCTTTATGTTCCTGATCTTCACACACAAGGCTCAGAACTAGACCAGTCCAGGACAAGCACATACACAAACTCCAGTCCTGGATCAACCAACACCTTTAATCACCACTCTGATACTCCTCCAATTTCACCACAACCACATATTGCTGAGGATTCACCTCTTATCCTTGAACCAACACCTGTCCACCACCTGTTCAAGGCCATCATATGCAAACTCGTTCTAAAAGTGGTATTTACAAACCTAAGACCTATTCTACTCAAATCCAATCAAATGTGCTTCCTGATCAACTCTCTGAACCAACTACAGTTTCAGAAGCTGTGACCTGTACTGAGTGGAGACAGGCCATGATCAAAGAATTTTAAGCATTACACAAGAATGAACATGGACTTTGGTTCCACCTTCCAGACACCAGAATGTTGTTGGGAGTAAGTGGGTTTTTAAATTGAAGTTGATGCCTGATGGCACCATTCTAAAACACAAAGCTAGACTTGTTGCCAAGGGCTTTCATCAAACTTATGGAGTTGATTTTACAGAAACCTTTAGTCCAGTTGCCAAGGCATCAACAATCAGAGTTGTGTTGGCCCTAGTTGTGAACCTAAACTGGAACATTCACCAAGTGGACATAGATAATGCTTTTCTGAATGGCCCCCTGTCAGAAGATGTATATATGCATCAACCTGAAGGGTTTGTGGACAAGACCAGACCCCATTATGTTTGCAAATTACAGAAAGCACTGTATGGTCTCAAACAGGCACCCAGGGCCTGGTTCAGTGCATTGAGATCACAGATGTTGCAATGGGGTTTTCATCAATCTATTTCTGATTCTTCTCTTTTCATACTCAAAACTGATAAACATCTACTATATGTTTTGGTGTATGTTGATGGCATTCTTGTGACAGGAGATTCACAGATTCTAATTCAGAAGTTTATTACAATGCTGCACTCAAGATTTGCCTTTAAAGATCTTGGACCTGTATCTCACTTCCTTGGCATGGAAGCTCATAGAAATGTGGATGGTCTGTTTCTTTCACAAGGACACTATGCTTCCCAACTTCTCAAAAGATTGCAGCTGGATCATTTAAAGCCCTGTGATATTCCTATGACACACAGGCAGCATTTGTCACCAGATCAAGGTGAACCTATGACCAACCCTACTATCTATAGAAGTGTCATGGGTGGTTTACAGTACTTAACATGTACAAGACCTGATATATCTTATTCAGTGAACTACCTCAGTCAATTTATGCAAAGTCCCACACAAGATCATTGGGCTGCTGTCAAAAAATTATTGAGATATGTTCAGGCTACTTTACAATATGGGATAATGTTTAAATCTGGAGGGAAAATGCATTTGGCTGGTTTCAGTGATTCAGATTGGGCCTGTTACCCATCAGATGGGAAGTCTTTTGCAGGATACTGTGTGTACATTGGTGATTCACTAGTATCCTGGTGTTCCAAGAAACAGAATGTTGTATCCAGATCAAGTGCTGAATCTGAATACAGGTCCTTAGCCAATCTGTCCTTAGAAATGTTCTGGATTAAGCAGTTACTTCAAGAAATGGGATTCAAGCTGAGTGTGACACCAATTGCTTGGTGTGATAATCTAAGTGCTACCTTCCTGGCTCAAAATCCAGTGTACCATGCAATAACTAAACACATCGAGGTTGATATTCACTACATCCGCAATCAGGTCTTAGACAAACAGCTTTCAGTTCAGTTTGTACCATCCTCCATGCAGCTTGCTGATGTTCTAACCAAGGCTTTACCAACACCTCAGTTGAAGTTTTTCAGACACAAACTCAATGTGGTAGTTGTCCCCACCTTCGTTTGAGGGGGGATGTTAGAAAATAAGTATTTTAGTGTGTATTTATCTTGTGTACAAGTGTCACTGTATGAGTGTAACAAGTGTCACTGTGTGGAGTTGACATGTGTCCTCCTTATCTTTTAGCTGTTTTGTTTTCCATATAAGGATGTGTAATAGACTGGAGGCAGTACGATGAATTCTGAGAATCTAATATCAAAGCTTATGTTTTCATTATCCTTCTGTCTAGACACAACCAAAAAACTAATCGGATTTATATTTTGAAACAAGCTAATATTTTCTTAATTACATTTTTTGTGCACAACTTGATTTAAATAAAATATGTGTAAAACTGGAAAAGAAAAATAAATTTTGTATTGTTATCATAAAATGGCAAATAAATGTATATAAAAATATTCTAGATCTTTTAGTATCCTCATTGGATAAGTCCATATCCTTAATGAATATTTTCACCATTTATTTCATCATATTAAATAACTTGTACGGTTAAATAATTAATTTCTCTATTTTTAACACAACAATATGTCAAACATCTAATGTGCGAAATGAAATAAGACTATTGTTTTCTACTTTTATCACTAGTGTACTAAATAAATTAAAAAACATTATCCATTTGATTTAATTATTTCAAAACATTTTTATTTATATTATAAGTAACAAATGACATAAATCATTAAATAGAAATCATATTTTTCTTCCAAAAATAGATGATTAGAGACATTACCCTTCGACCAATGGCGATTGTCTATTTCAAATCGTTTACCGAATTATGCATCATAATTTGATTGCTTTGATTCTGGAAATCGGAGCAGCAAAAAGATTGAAAAAGTAAAAAAAAAAAACGATTCATCTGGAACGATTCATAAGGAAGAAACTTCTCTAATATTGGAAAAATAGGGTAGTTCTTATAACGCCCCGTTTCCGGATACCGAGTCCTTATCCGGAAAGGAACGTTCGGCTCGTATAATATTAAATAAATCTAACCATATACGCAAGTCTCTACGTCGTCATATCAAAATAAAACAAACGGAAGCTCAAAAGACTCGGGTAAAAACCATAAATGCTGCTAGAGTAGATTACAAACCATACTAACTAAAGATAAAAAAAAGAATAATTTACAACAACGAGATGTCTTACAAAAGTACAAAGCCTTAAAAGAAAAGTACAACACTCGTCTTACAAAAAGTCTGGTAGCAGAAGAAGTACAACCTATATACTATACAGAAGAAAAGAAGCATCATTAACGCGTCATCGTCAAGATCCTCCTCGTGATCCTCAACAAACTCATGGTAAACATGTTCAACTTCTCACCCCACAATGCATACAAAACAAACATGCAAAGGAGGTAAGTACAAAATACTTAGCAAGAGTGAGAAGCTAATGAATAATTAAGTCTACAATAAAAAAAGTTATTATCATTAATTATGTTGTCTTTATGTGACCGACTCGATCTAGGGTTCACTCAACGTCCATCAACATGTCATGACTATACCTTTCTAAATTAACTTATCTTTGTTACCTCAGCACTCAAAGGCACTATGCATGGTGTGTATCCACCTGAAGATATACTTGCCGACTACGGTGGGTTACACCGATAGCCCCGCGATCACCCCGGTATGCGTACACGTTCGGTGAAATTCCTTCACTGCCATTTAGCCATCTAGAGGCCAAGCAGTGTTGTTCACCTTTAGAACGTGTCACATCGCCGATATAAATCGGTGCTTTACCAATAATGGCATGACGTTTAATCTTTTTACTACACAAGTATGTATTTAAGTTAACTAACTACCTATGTATTTTCAAGTAAGCTCCCTCACTCCAGCCACTCTCTCTCCTAGAACAATCTAGACAAGGCCTAGCACATACACAGACATTGAAGAATTCTAATTCATCAAAGCACAAGCCTAGCATGCTCTTCCGACGGTCCCGAACTTCAACACTTATGAAGCATTCATTCGGTGCCGGAACTAAACGCATCAGAAAATCAATCAAAGTTTGTTCATGTTCATTTAGTGTTATCATATCAAGAAACCATATTTAAAACTAGACTTGGGACTTAAAACACAACTATTCACAAAAAAAACACGGGCCAATGCGCACGCATAGAGCTTAAGGCACACGCGTTGAGCTCTCTGCAACATTCTGAGTGGTTTTCCAGGGCAATGTGCATGCATTGCCCACTGAATGCGCACGCATTCAGTCAGAAACGGTCCTAACTTCAGTTTTCTGCACTAAATCGATTTCTACCCAATTCCGAACATAATCAACAACGAAAATACTCAGAAAACAGTAGTAAAACATGTTCTAAACATCTTATAGCATATCATAGCATAGCAACAATGTATAAACACGAATCCTTCTTACAAAACACTAACACTCAACCTAAACATTGCAAAACGTAATTACTCATTAGGAAGAGCCTCTTACATGGTGACTCCGAGCAAACAAGCAATCTTCAAAGCAAAACGCCAAGCAACTGCTACTACTCTTGATCCTCAAACCCAAAACCTAGATTATTTTCTGTAAAACTATTTTTAGAACAATTTACGCTCCAAGATGATCGTTTTGACTACTCATGGGAAATAGGGAGATGTTGCTTTCAAAAGATTCGTCTCGTCGCGGTGATCACTTTTCTCTAGTGCGGTGTCTTGAAACGATGAACGAATTGACTGCACGGTTGAAATTACGTTCTCCCTTTTTCCAGGCAACTCCTACGTTGCTCTCTTCTGTTTGCCGTCGTTCCTCTCCTTTTTTTTCTTTTTTTTTCTTCAGAATTGCGTATCAAATATTATGAGAAGACTTTGGGGATTATTTTCCTTAAATTACTAATTATTAAATCTTTATAATAATTAATCCATTTATTTCCAATTTTATCGGATGTCCACGAAGGGACAATCCGTTTATTTCTTATAATATATTTCCAAGACATTAAATTAAATCCTTTTTAATTAAATAAAATGCGAATAATAATTAGGTCGTAGTAAATATACTCAATTACTACTTTACCCTTTTCTGAAAATCCGAGATGTTACAGTTCTTCCCTAGTTATTCCATTTATACTGTAGACCCACGTGGATAAATCTGAAACACACAGTTTCAAATTCAAATTGTCTGGTATTGATTCATCCATGTGGCTCTACGGTACAAATAGAGTAACTAAGAAAGAATTTCCCAAAAAAAATAAGGTCGGAAATGATAGGATTTCGTCATATGCATACAAATGGATACAATCATAAATCTTTTGAGATGCTTTCCAAGCTTTATATTCCATATCATCCAATTTCATTTAATATACTTTTTGAAATTAAAGGTTGGTGTTTGGTTTTTTGAGCTTTATGCTTATTGTCTCTACGAGCCTTTTGTGCAACAAACATGTCATTATTATTTTTTTTTTAAATATTAATATTTTCAGGTTTCAAATGTGACACAAATTAGCTCTAAGGCCTGCTTAGGCCGTCGTCATCGTTGTTATAAATATGCTAACCCGAATCGACAAGCCATTTTATGCCTCACACTTACATGGATGGACATTCTATTACTTTAGAGATGCAGGACTTTACATCCTCCCACTTATAAGGGACTGATGTGACGTCCTCGCCAGGACTTGTACCAATCTCGTCCATACCATGGGTGGACATTCTATTACTTTAGAAATGCAGGACTTTACATCCTCCCCACTTGTAAGGGACTGGCGTCCTCGCCAGGACTTGTTCCAATCTCGTCCATACCAAAGGAATTCTAGAGGTAACCATCACCGTCTCTCAACTTGGGTCTGGCGGCACTAAATGAGTTTAAATGATCTGGTCAACTACTTATAGCGTCGTTCTCGCTTGGTCTAAAAGGGCTAACCCAAGTTGACAAGATATTTATATCTCACACATATATGGGGGTGAGAATTCTATTAATTTATAGATGTGTGACTTTACATTAGCAATGACATGTTGTATGATGATACGGAACCTGACACGGTCCCATTATCCCTGGTCAACTCGTCTGAGGACATAAGTCAAACTCTTTCCCTGAGCATAAGCGCGCGACGTCGCCAACTTGATGGCCATCCCGCCATCCTCATAAGCATAAGGGGGCCGCCCCGCAGCACTGCGGGCCCATTCCTATGAGAATATCAGTTAATGGAAGGTTCATAAGCTTAGATAGAATGTGAGGCCAACTGCCATCTGTCGGGCATCGGCGCCGCTAGCACGAGTAGTCTTTTACAGCTTTATCCTTTCCCTATAAATAACCCCACTGTGACATTAATGAAGACAGAGAAAATATAGAACAACTTTTGCACATTTATTTCTATCAGCACTGTTCTCACCCTCTCTCATATTTGTTTCATATTACCACCGCGGGCTCATCACCAACGTCGATAAACGCCACCGTCCGACGGCGATAACCTCACCGATCGGAGCACCACGAAGAGGCCGGATATCCCACGTCCAAGTCTTCCTTCCAAACTACCCGACGGAAACGGATCACGTCAATTGGCTCCGTTACCGGGAACGTTTTCTTCAAAGGATTCAACACCTTCGTGGACTCCATAGTTGCTCGGCTTTGTACCGATCTCCGTCTCCCTTGTATAAAAGGTTTGTTATTCCGGTTTATCATCATCAAATCGGTTATCTTTGTCTTCACGATCCGTTGAAAAATAGCTCATGTGTTTATGTAGACTATCCCAATCTTGCGTTTGAAGATTCACCACTATTGGGATAATCTTATATGAACCGCTAAGAAACGGCCGTGGTTAGCGTTTTTCCGATTTGTATGTTGATCGGGACGGTGTGAACGCCATAAAATTCGACTTGTAGCATCTCCGTGTTTGGGATCGATTGCTTGTAGGAGGGTAAAAGGTTCATCGGATGTTGGGTACATAAAATCTGACAGCAGATCACGTCACATCACGTCACATCAACTACCTTTTGAAAAGGATACTAGAGTTGGCTTGTGTCAGAGGCAATAATCCCACTTGCTACCTTGGAAAGCTTGTTGTCAGACTGGCATCAGACCTCCCATCATGGCTAACCCTTCGCCTAACCCCGTCACACCCAACCCGGCAGAAAAGCAGATCGCCCCAACGAGGTCTCATGAGAGTGACCCCGCCCGTACAACCGTCGATTACCGCGAGTTCTTAGAGTTAGAAAGAAAAACACTCAGTTAGAGGCAGAGCTCGCCCGAAGACGAGATTAACACCGAGGGCCCGGACAAAGAGGCCCCCGCCCCGCCGGTTCCTAGCGAGGCGATCGGCAAGAATAAAGAGTTATGGTGAATACGCGGCGAAAATGAAGGCGACCAACGAGATCTTAATCTCCGCCGGCCAGCCCGCGCTAGCAATTGATCCTCCCCCAACCGTAGAGGGCATGAACGCCGGACCTAACGTCATCGCCCCTCCGTGGAAAGGGCCAAACATGGGGGAAACAACGCGAGCTCAGCGTCATGAGCATCGAGGGGAAAGCGTATCCTCCTCTCGGCACGGTGAACACAGCCAAACTAGATTATCGGCGCACGACCGCACAGGGAAAACGTAGAGCTTTACCATCACCACCGAGGGATGAAGATAAAGGAACGCGAGGCAAAGTCGGACGGAGGCGGGTCCCCTCGGTGAAAATCCCCGGAACATTATCCGAGAAGAAGAGCACGGGCCGAAACGAAAAGGCACGGCGGTGGCGAGGACGACGCCCACTCTCGGGCGCACCTCGAGCCCGGACCAACCGGCGATTTGAAGATGCGAGGCCGATGGTTCGGAGATGAAAAAGAACAAACGAGAAGAGGATAAGGAACCTAGCGGCGCTATGGATGCACTTTCGGACTCGCTCATAGCGAGCCTCCTCGATGCCGAGTCTCCAACATCAACATAACAGATTATCAGGGTAAGTCAGACCCATACGAATGGATAGCCTCGTTCGAGAGCAAAATGATGCTCGCTACTCACCATAGCGCGGCCTGGTGCGTGGCTATGGTGGGTTGCATGAAAGATAGAGCCTCTACATGGCTTCGCAAATTGCCGGCCCGGATCGGTTAACAATTTGGGAGGATATGCGGACAAAGTTCTGACGAGAATTCAAGACGGCGCATAGACCTCGCAAGACCACAACCGATCTGTTTTTGATAAAGCAGGACACTGGGGAGTCCGCCCGGTCGTATTACGAGAAATTCATCCAAGTTCACGATCAAACACGGGACGAGCCCGAACCCACGGTCATGATGGCATTCTTAACTGGACTGGTGGGCGGCGAACTTAAGACACACTTAACGATGCACGCTCCGACCAACTTGAGGGACATGTTGGAGCAGGCCCGGAAGTTTACTACCGTCGAGGTCATCCCCGCCGAAACCGGGGCCTTCAATCGATCCCACGGCCCCGTCCAATAGTACTCGAGGCCGATCCCCAAAGAAAGGAGGAGGCCGTCAATCCGGCGAAAGAACGGACGACCGTGATTTCAAAAGGCCGCAAAAGTTCGACGTAAAAGATTACATTCCGGCGAATGCCCGACCGTCGGCGATCCCGAACGAAATTTCGGAACACATCCGGAAGCCCCGCGACAATCGTAGCGAAGACGGCGTTCGTAAAGCGGACACAAGCAAATTACGTGAGTTTCATAATTATCACGGCCATAACACGGATGATTGTTTTCCCGATAAGGATCCTAGACAAAATGGCCCGGGAGGGAAAGTTAGATCGATTCAAATTGGCGGCGGTGCCAACCGAGAGACTCGCCGTAGCCCGGTATGAGCGCGAGCTTAATGTCATCCACGAAAGCCCGCCTAGCAACGGGCGGATAAAAGAACGATCAACTCGATCAAAGAATTTGGACGTGAGCGGCCTAGAACTCGCGGCCGGATGAAGAGGCCTTGACTTTCACAAAGAGCGAGCTTAGCTTTGTTACGGGAGCAATGGAGATGCCCCTCATAATCAAAATCGGGATCGGCAAGTGCGGGGTTAACGAGTCTGGTGGATACGGGTGCCGCCGGAGACATCATCTATCTTGACCGCCTCAAAGGTTTGAATTTCACCGAGGCCAATCCGAAACCGTACACGGGCTCGCTAGAGGGTTTTACCAACCATGAGGTAAAAGTTAAAGGAATGATTGACCTGGAGGTCCGCATCGGAGACTTCGAGCCCTTCCGGATCAAAAAAATAGAATTTCGGTGGTCGATGCGCCGACTCGCTACCACGTGATCCTGGGCATACTGCGATGCGCAAATTTCGGATGGTGTCTTCCATTCCGCATCAGAGGGTCAAATTTTATACAGAAAATGGCAAGATAGGCCAGGCGATTAGCCGACCACAGACTTATCTTGACCACTTGGCAAAATCAAAGTCAGGGTTGAAAAGGGCACGGGAGCCCGAAGTCCAAGGTGTGCTAGGACAAGCTTATGCTACACCTCCCGTCGCACCAGCAGGGACTAACCCCATCACGAATTCAATAAATCGGTTGGGAGAAGCTCTAGTGATAATCGATACAAATGAGATCCCAAGTACCGCCGGACGGCCGAACCCCCGGATAGGTGAGTCCATGGCCGAGTTAGAGGCGAGCGCTAAGAAAAGAGCGCTGGAAGCCCATATCGAGCGGGGACAAGGCACGAACAGCCCTCCGCCGCTTAAGAAACAACAAAAGGAAATTGTATGTGACACATTGAAGATACGAGATGATCCAAGCATTGAAGCAGAGGGGGAGCTCGTCGAGGTAATCATCAATGAGAGATACCCCGACCAAAAGATCAAAGTCGGGGCGCACCTCAGCGAGGCCGATATGTCCGCGCTGATCAACGTGCTGAAAGAGAACCTGGAGGCCTTTGCTTGGGAGGTCACTGACATGCGAGGCGTCGACCCTGAGGTCGCACTCCACCGTCTCAACGTGAATCCCCACTTCAAGCCAATTCGACGGCGGGCTCGCCAATTTTCAACCGCAAAGGAAGAGGCTGTAAAAATTGAGATCGCCAAACTACTTGCGGCGGATATCATCGAAGAACTACAATATCCTACTTGGCTAGCCAACGTCGTTATGGTTTTGAAGCACAACGGCAAGTGGCGAATGTGCGTAGATTTCACCGACTTGAACAAAGCCT
Organism: Gentiana straminea; assembly: GCA_036785695.1. Taxonomy (NCBI): domain Eukaryota; kingdom Viridiplantae; phylum Streptophyta; class Magnoliopsida; order Gentianales; family Gentianaceae; genus Gentiana; species Gentiana straminea. The sequence continues at coordinate 859,246 of JAVUPR010000448.1, read as the reverse complement.
GCCCCAAGGATCCCTATGAGCTACCCCGCATAGACAGAATGGTAGATCGGATAGCGGGTTTTGAAATCCTCAGTTTCGTCGACGCCTATTCTGGATACCATCAGGTCCGTATGGCCGGGGACGAAGGACAACTTACTGCTTTCAGAGCTGGAGGCGGCATGTATTATTACAAAATGATGCCCTTCGGCCTGAAGAATGCGGGTTCAACATTCCAGAGGATGATCAACCGGGTCTTCCACACTCAAATCGGCCGCAACATGGAAGCTTACATAGATGACATGGTCATCAAATCCGGCGGATGCGACTTCATAGCGATTTGAGGGAAACTTTCGCGAACGTACGAAAAAACAACATGAAGCTAAACCCGGTCAAATGCACGTTTGGGGTTAAAGGCGGAAAATTCTTAGGCTTCATGGTCACACAGCGCGGCATCGAAGCAAATCCTGAGAAAATCGAGCCATTCTTGACATGGCGCCTCCCACGACCGTGAAAGAGGTTCAGAGGTTGAATGGAAGGATAACCGCTCTGGGGCGTTTCATTTCGAAATCGGCAGACAGGTGCCTTCCTTTTTATAAAATTTTGAAAAGCGGCAAGGGGTTTGAATGGACTGGAGAATGCACTGAAGCCTTTGAAGAGCTCAAGCAATACCTGGTCAGCCCGCCTCTTTTAGTAAGTCCTATCATAGGCGACCAGCTTTATTTATATTTGGCGGCCTCAAGATAGGGTGGTCGCCGCGTTTCTTGTAAAGGAAGAGGGGACTCCGAGAAGCCCGTTCAAAAGCCCATTTACTATGTTTCGAAGGCTCTCAGTCCTGTGGAGGTCGATATTTTAATGCAGAGAAATTGGCTTACTCTCTTGTTATAGCAGCTAGAAAGCTCCGTGCATATTTTTCATCACATACGATCATTGTACTATCGGATAGTCCACTGCGTCAGGTTTTACATAAGCCAGACCTCGCCGGTCGTCTCCAGAAATGGGCAATTGAGCTCACTGAATTCGACATCAAGTACGAGCCTCGAAGGGCAATCAAGGCACAGGCCATGGCCGAGTTCATTCTTGAAGCAAGCTTCCGAGATCCCTCGACAACACAACCCACTTCCCCTTCGACCAACTCGCCCGACAAACCGGCTCCTAGCGGCCCCATGAGGCCCAGCCACTGTTGGCAGTTGTTCGTTGACGGCGCTAGTGGAATTGGAGCTTTCGGGGCCGGCATCGTCTTGCTCGAGCCGGGAACGTCCGAAGAAATTGAGAAAGCGCTTCGCTTCGATTTCACGGCGTCAAACAACCAAGCTGAATATGAGGCAGTCATCGCAGGCCTTGAGCTCGCCCTCGCAATGAGAGTTGAGAACATACACGTCTTTTGCGACTCACAACTGGTTGTCAATCAAGTGAATGGAGGTTATAAGATTTATTGTTCGAAACTGCAGCAGTACATCGACCTGGTCCAGAAGTTACGTCGTCAGTTCGGATATTGCGAGCTCTCTTATATACCACGCACTCGAAATTTGAGGGCGGACTATTTATCCAAGTTATCCGACGCCGACGCGGCGCTCGCTCCCCGACATCCCTTTGGAATACCTCGGGGAACCTTCTATCAACAGATGCGAGGTCATGGATATTCAACCCTCCTCGCGCTGCTGGATCGATGAGGTCAAGGATTATATTGAGCATGGAGTTTTGCCTTCAGACAAGATAGAGGCGAGAACCTTGGCTCGCCGAGCAGCAAGATATGTCGTGCAAAATGGGATACTTTACAGGCGCTCTTTCTCCAAACCTCTGCTCCGCTGCGTCAGGCCGGAGCAAGTAGAGGGTATCCTCCATGAGCTTCATCAAGGAGTGTGCGGCGGGCATCCAGCCTGTCGAACCCTCGCACAAAGGGCGATCACCGCAGGATACTACTGGCCTACCTTGTTGAGGGATGTGGATATATTCGTTAGGGAATGCGACCCCCGTCAAAGGTACGCAGATATACCCAGGTTACCCTCCGTAGAGCAGAGCATCGTCACCGCTTCATGGCCTTTCGAAATGTGGGGCATCGACCTCGTCGGTCCAATGCCTAAAGGGCGCGGAGGATGTGAATACATAGTAGTAGCGGCGATTATTACACCAAATGGACGAGGCGAAGCCCCTCAGAGAGATTGCCACCACCCAGGTCATCTATTTTTTAATGGATCAAGTGTGGACTCGTTTCGGGGTACCTCGCATCATCATATCTAACCATGGACCACAGTTCAGAACGGAATTCGACGAGTTTTGTAAAGAGCATGGCGTCATTCATGCGACGTCTTCGGTCAGCTATCCTCAAAGTAATGGTCGGGCGAGAGAACGCAAACAAACAAGTGCTCGGAGGCCCGAAACGCACTCTATGCGGAAAGAAAGGCGGTGGGTAGATGAGCCGCCCGCGATCTTATGGTCGCTCCGGACCGCCAAAAAGTCCACCACGGGAGAAACCCCATTCTCCCGACTTATGGTTCGGAGGCGATGACACCGGTGGAGATGTCTCTACCTAGCATCGAGTGTCGCATTTCAACGAGGACACCAACGAACGATCGCGTGAGTTTGAGCTCGACATGCTCGAAGAAAAAAGACGCAAGCGGCGACCCGTTTGGCTAACTTCAAGATGGCCGCTAAGCGACACCACGATAAGAAGGTACGCCACCATTTTTTCAAGGCGGGAGATTTCGTATTAATTAAATGTGAAGCCGCCGGCCGCAAACCCAAAAAGTTAGACGAAAGAATTGGGAGGGACCCCTTCAGATCTCTCGCGAGCTAAAGAAGGGGACATATTATCTCAAAGACAGGAATGGCCGTGAATATGAGAATACTTGGCACGCCGACAACCTCAAGAGATATTACATGTAGTCCTCTCGTTTTTTGGAAGTTTTTGTTCCTTGTGTATATATTTTTCTTCCTTTTTGCACAAAAAAAAAAAGAAGGGAGTAGGGGGACTGTGCCCAGTGCCGCCCCGACCCCGCGCACAGGCTTGTGTATTTTTGGGTTAGCAAAAACAAAAACAACTCAAAATACCAAAGCGAGAGAACAAAGGCATAAAACGAAATGGCCATGCGGCGGCCCCAATGTGCACGAAGGAAAAGGATCAAAGTTAACGGGGTGGCGAGCCCCACATCGGCCGGAAACAAAAGTTAATATTACAAACCAATAACAAAGTTTCGTCAATAACAAAAGGAGAATCAAACGCTTCCGGAATCAAGGCCAGCTTGCGAATCTCCTGGCTGCACCCCCTCCTCACCACCTGGAGCTGCCTGATCCCCCTCTGTGTCGGCCCCATCCAAGATCGCCTGCACGAGTGATCGCATGTTCTCTTTTGCTGCCGCTGGAAATACCGCCGCCTGTAAACCATCAACCCTACATCGCTCGCGGTATTCCGCGATCTCCTCCTCGGAGTATGGAACCACGGGATGATATTGAAGGAGCTCGGCACTGAAGGAATTCTCCCGAGTCCACGCCGCCATATCATGTAAGTCGGGGACCCTCTCGCCGGTGCATCGACCTACGGACACACCTCGCCATATGATAGCGACCTTGGTCATAATTGTCACCCAGATCCTTCCAATATTCGGCGCTGTCCTTATATTCAGCAAGGGCGGCCTCGATTTTGGCCTGGACATCCGAGGCAAGGTCCTCGGCCCTTTTGATGGCTTCCTCAGCTTTCCGACGGGCGTCCTCAGTTTCCTTAGCAGCATCAGCAACAGCATCCTCAGCAGTTTTCAACTTTTGCTCACAGGCACCCAGGGCGGCTTCGACCTTCTTGCGATGATTCTTCTCATGAGTAACTTGGCGCTCCAACTCCGCTATCTTGTCCGCCCAGGTCTTTTCTTTAGCGGTATATAGAGCCTTGGCGTCGCCAACTTTGGCCTCCGGGTCCTTCATCGTACCGCACCAACTCCTGGTTCTCCCGCGCCTTCTTCGCCGGCTCGTCGCTCGTTCGTCGTTCGTCGCTCTCCACCAACTTCTCAACGGTATCTAAAGCGGCAAGCATGCAACGCGAGACCTAAAAAAGACACGGTAAGCACTTGGAAAATAAAAGGAAATTCGTGCGAGGAAACATATTTACCTTATGCGCCGACATCCCGTACTCGGCGACGGCGGCCCCTCATAGCCTCGCGGGGATCAATAGAGCCGTTGCCGATGTTGGCGGGAGCAATCCTTTTTATCGATCCGGTCCCCACGGATAGGCGAGCCTCGGCGCTCCATTTTCTCGGTAAGTACGGGGAAGAGGAGGAACCGGCGACGGAGCCGACTCCATCATCACACCCCGGTCGGGCGATGATTGATCGGCGCGAAAGCCTCGTCAAAATATAAAGGAATGTCGGCGCTCGCCGAAGCTTCTTGCCGTGCGCGCTCTGCGGCACGAATTCATGAACGGTGCAAGGTTGAGAGGGGTGAGTCAAGACCCTCTAGGTCGACAACCTCAGATGGCGCATCCACTCTTGGTCTTTTCCGGGAAAGGGGGACGTCTTCAAGAACATCTTCAAACTCTACTGGCTGCTTACCAGGGCGGTGCCCAGAGCCTTCAGCTGGCGGGGGGCGGACATCTTCTGTAATCGCTCCGGCGATCGCAATACCGGAGGAAGTCCCCGCCTCAGACGCTGTACCCGCCGCAGCAACGGTCACTCCCTGATTGATCCCCACATGAACAGTCGGTATGATCACGGGATCTGCCCTCGCTAACTCTTCCTCCCGCGTCTTCCTCGCGGCATTAGCAGCGGCAACATTAGCGCTCCTGCGAAGACCGGATGCCGGCATCTCTGAAAAAAGAAAAGAAAAACAAAAGAGGAAGCAATCAGAAATGTACAAGTCAAAAAAAAAAAAAAAAAAAAAAAAAAAAAAAAAAAGGGGGGAGTAGGGGGACTGTGCCCAGCGCCGCCCCGACCCCGCGCACAGGCTTGTGTATTTTTGGGTTAGAAAAAACAAAAATAGAGAAGAAATGGTTTTACCCTGGCGGCTCGACCAATCGCCGCCACACTCTTCGCATTGCGTCGGAAAGTTCCTACCCAAGTGGCACTCGCCGACCCAGTCAGGATCACTAAACTCCACAGATGGCGGGGGAATGTTCACGACAGGCAAAATCCCCGACTCCAAACAGCCCGGGATCCCCGCCATCCTCGCGCTACCCGGCTTTACGTTCGTCAACATCCGAACGGCGATCATGCGGACCTGTGCAGATCTGTCCGCAGAGCTTATCAAGGCCACAATCGCCTCTACTTCTTCAGGACTTGCGAGAGGAACCACTCTGCCTTTGAGCCACTTGGAGTCTAGTCCCCGTGCAGCCCGACTCCCAAAATGCGGGAATGGCCATCCGACCCTGGATTGCACGCGCATCACTCTTTGGCTCCAGTTGTAGATTTTGTTGTCGGCGGGGTAAAAAGGGCGAGGCCTCCCCTCACGCTCACCTGACCCGGAGTTTGGGTGCCGACGAAATCATGGAACTCCCTAAACAGCCCAAGGAGGGCTCAATTCCATTAAGGCGGCACGTCGCAATAAACGCCGCCGGGGCCCTAACGACATTAGGGTGAAAGTCCGCCGGCAAGGCTTCCGAAGCAAATACATCACCTCCACCAAAAAAGGATCGAAAGGGGGCCTGAACCCCGCCAGGAAATTGTCGAAAGGAACATACAACTGGTCCCTGGTAGAGCGCCCACAAGTATAATCATACTGTCGGCTGTCCATGCACGGACAAAAATGATAGTCGTCGGAAAGCCGGTATCGGGCGCGGATAGCGGTGTTAAAATCAGGCGCCGCGGTCAACAAAGATCTCCATTCTACATCGGCGGCGCGATGCATGGCCTTCAGCTTGCCACCCTCTTTCAAAGACTCCGCAGTCTCCAAGCTGATCTGGATTTTCCCCCTCTGCGGGGCGGAGCTAGCAGGTTTGGGTGCCCCCACGGCTGTCCCCCTTCGCCTTTGCGGCTTTGGGGCGGACGCCGTCTGAATCCTTTCACCGGCGGTCTTAGGAATTCGCTCTCTCTGGGGAGCTAAGTGCGCAAGGATTCGGAAAGCAGCTGAGTGCCCCTCGTTATAAGTAGCCTTTGGGCCTCGCCAGTCGCAGGACGCGAGTCCTCTTCGTCAGAATGGGAAGGTGAAACCTCGCCGCCAGCCATTTCTTCGTCCCCGCCATCCCCATAACTAAATTCCTCTTTATCGCTGTCGTCCCCGCTGTGCGACATGCTGCAAAATGAAGAGAGGTGGATCAACGCTTCGTTCAGGTCGACACCGCCCCCCCCCCCATTTCCGCGCAAGCCAAACAGCACAGGGGGCATTGGGGTCATAAAGAAATACTACACGGAAAAATTGAAAAGTGCACCCTAATCCCTGAAGGCTTCAAATTCACATAAGAAGGGCTTAGGTATACGGATTCTATCACCGGTTAGAAAACCTCAAAAATCCGAATATCTACGGGACAAAAAGCATACTTATGATCTATACAGGCCAAGAACCAACCACAAAAAGACGATCGACAAAGAAAAACCTAGTGTTAGATCGGATAAAGATGGTACCTTTATGATCTGGATGGCAGAAAATTGGGAAGACAAGGATGATCGCTCCGATCGGCGAAAAAGGCTCACTCCGATGAAGTTCAAACACAGCCTCAGCCTCAGAATTCTGGAAACTTGGTTCTAAATCACCACAGGATGCTCTTGATTTCTGGCTTGATCAGCCTGGGAATTTTGGAGGAGGTTTTCGAAAAAGTGGCAAAAGGAGGGGCAACACCCCCTTAAATAGACAGGCATTCAACCAACCAGCGGCTGTGATTATCTTCATCCAACGGTTCGGGTTTACGCGGGAAAGCGAAAAGTTTCAGAATCCGACACGACGCTTTGAAATTTGAAGTTTGCATAAAGAACGAAACGCCATCATTACCAGCCGTCACGTCCTACGGCGAAACGTCACCTTGTCAGAACTGAAAGGACGCCACAGTTAATGATACGCAGCGTTCTGCAGCCCATTTGTATTGCTCCACGTGGCACGCCACCTGCAATAGCTCGCTTGTACAGTTTTCGCTCTCGACAACACAAATGACTTCGCCATCTCGCCTGGGATCGCAGAAAATGATTAAATCCCGAAACTCAACATGTCGACCTCGGTCAGACCAAAGAGCACGGACGATTTCCATCGCAAGCTCTCAAGCCGCAGTCGCGGCGACCAGAACAGCTCCTCGCGGCATATCTGGATCGCTCTATGCTGTGCACCTCAACATGTCGACCTTGGTCGGACCAAAGAGCACGGACGATTTCCATCGCAAGCTCTCAAGCCGCGCCGTGGCGACCGAACGACTCCTCGCGGCATATCCGGATCGCTCTATGCCGTGCACCTCAACATGTCGACCTCGGTCGGACCAAAGAGCACGGACGATTTCCATCGCAAGCTCTCAAGCCGCGATCGCGGCGACCGCAACGCCTCTCTCGCGGCATATCCGTATCGCTCTATGTTGTGCACCTCAACATGTCGACCTCGGTCAGACCAACGAGCACGGACGATTTCCATCGCAAGCTCTCAAGCCGCAGTCGCGGCGACCGTAACGCCTCCTCGCGGCATATCTGGATCGCTCTATGCTGTGCACCTCAACATGTCGACCTCGGTCAGACCAACGAGCACGGACGATTTACATCGCAAGCTCTCAAGCCGCAGTCGCAGCGACCAGAACAGCTCCTCGCGGCATATCTGGATCGCTCTATGCTGTGCACCTCAAATCGCAGTCCGCAGGTGTCATCGCATCTCCCCGCTGCGTCCACAAACTGTCAGGTATCCCAACGGATGGAACGGTTCAAAAGCCATCATTGGTGGTCTTCCCGAGTTTTAGCCGTGTTTAATAGGGCTACTTTGACTAGGGACTATTCTGGACGAAAAATAGCCCATGATTACCCACCATAAATAACCGTCCCTTCGAATGCTCATAATGACGGTAAACCTCTCAGATAACCATCATTACGCCGGTCATTATGACTGTCTCTTCAGATAGCCGTCGTTACGTCTCGTCCACCATTATGGTAATCCATGCCAAACACGCCACCTCCCTCTATAAAAGCCGCCCATTTCACCGCCTCCTCCACGATGCTTCTTCTCCCATTCGAATCACTCGTTTCTTCCTTACAAAATCCCGAAAAATCAAGAATGTCTCAGTCGGATAATGTTGAATACGAATTTACGGAGGATTACAAAGGCAACGAGCATCTGGAATCCAGCTTGCACTTCCTCCATAACCCTTCAGGGGAAGGACAACCCCCAATTTCAATACCACGAGTGGAAATGGAACAGAATCTTGATACCGCTGCCGCCTTCTTGCTGCCCGAGATTGCGGAGTTAGAGCGTGAGGAGGAAGCTGAGATAAGTGAATCCAGAGTCCTGCGGGCTCACAGGAGGATCCAGAGGTATTCATCGGCGATCGGATCCACGGACCGCACAAAGCAAGCTGTTCAAAAAGTTTGTGCGTCTAGTCCGGAATGGAAACCGCCGGGGGCCATGGTCGACGCCGTCCGGGAAGAATGGCAAAGCGTTTTTCGCGAATTGGGCCCTTACAATCACCGAGTCCGCAAGCCGAGATCCAAGATGAGAGAGGATCGCTTCCTATATGAGGGGAAGACGACCCGGTAGGCCGCCGGATGAGAGAAGATCGCTTCCTATATCCGAAAAGGGGCGGCCCGGGTAGGTCGGATCCCTTGTTGCTTGCGGCCGACGCGAACTACCGAGCGCGACGACGACTCCGGATCACCACTAACGTGTACTAGGAGGAGGAAACCCGCTTGTAGTGATTGGCAAGCCTTTCGTATAGCTTCAACTTCACGAAGCGCTCGCGGGATATGTTGCATCAACTTCATGTCGCAACCCCGCCTCGCCTCTCGAAGGAGCGGTCTTGAGATTTCGATACAAACGAGAGAGTACTCTTTTCCCTTGCTTAAGATTTTTTCCCACCGGGTTTTTCTTAAGAAAGGTTTTGATGAGGCTCTACGAGTTTGTATCCCTAATCCCGAGTCCGCTCAACTTTTGTCTTCCAAGAGTGTTCGACAACGGAGACTCCTCGACCGATACTACTACTACGCCGCAACAAATTTCCGCCGCGAGTAGGGGGCCATTGATGATACGGAACCCGACACGGTCCCATTATCCCCGGTCAACTCGTCCGAGGACATAAGTCAAACTCTTTCCCCGAGCATAAGCGCGCGACGTCGCCAACTTGATGGCCATCCCGCCATCCTCATAAGCATAAGGGGGCCGCCCCGCAGCACTGCGGGCCCATTCCTATGAGAATATCAGTTAATGGAAGGTTCATAAGCTTAGATAGAATGTGAGGCCAACTGCCATCTGTCGGGCATCGGCGCCGCTAGCACGAGTAGTCTTTTACAGCTTTATCATTTCCCTATAAATACCCCCACTGTGACATTAATGAAGACAGAGAAAATATAGAACAACTTTTGCACATTTATTTCTATCAGCACTGTTCTCACCCTCTCTCATATTTGTTTCATATTACCACCGCGGGCTCATCACCAACGTCGATAAACGCCACCGTCCGACGGCGATAACCTCAATGATCGGAGCACCACGAAGAGGCCAGATATCCCACGTCCAAGTCTTCCTTCCAAACTACCTGACGGAAACGGATCACGTCATTGTATATCATCATATTGCGTCAATGTTGTGTCGTCTCTAAGAACCAGTGTTGTTTAAGCTTTGTTTAGCAACGACAGAATTCTCAACAACATATATATATATATATATATATATATATATATATATATATATATATATATATATATATATATATAAAAATAATTTTTTTTTTTTTTTTTTTGTTTTTTTGTTTTTTTGTTTTTGAGGGTACATATATTTTGGAGTGATATTTGGGTAGTAGATGTCGCGTAAAAGAAGAAATTTCCTAGATTCTTTCGGTTAGAATAGAGAAATGAGTGTCATGTGAAGGAGACTAGGAGAGAGGAGAGAGGAGAGGGGAGAGAAGGAGCATGTGAGTGGGTGTGGGACCGGAGGAGGACCATTAAAAGAAGAGAGGAGGGAGAAACTTCCGCTTTAACATCTCTCACATATATTTGATCTCTTGTTGCAATAGATCGACTTTTATGGCCAAGTGCGGTTGCACCCTATAAGAATTGGGTCAGTCGACCTGTTAAAATAAATATTACAATGGTTAAAAAAATATAGATACACATATATATGTAAAACTGAGCCGCTTATTCTTATATATTGATCTGTATTGACCCGTATTGAATTATATAATATATACGACTAGATTTGTTTACAAAATATGACAAATTTCTGACCCTTATCACCAACTTCCTGGAACCGCCCCTGTTTATGGTTGCTTACTTTTTTTTTTCCCGAAAACGAAAGGAGGGGGAGGGGATTCGAACCCTGGACCTCCAACTGGAGGCCAGGGTAGACCCTAGTGGTACTAGGGTATGAATCACTTGTTTTCTGTGGTAGCCTTAAAAAAAACTCGTCATTGATATCTTGCCTAATCAAAACAACTTAATTCCTTTGAAGACCAGCGGGAATAAATTTCTTCCACCAAAGATTAACATTCTCATTTGGAAAGTTTACCTGAATCGAATTCTGATGGGAGTAAATGTAATTCTACGTGGAGTACATTCCCTTAGATTCTACTTTGCCTGTATTTCAACAAAGAAGAGGAATAAGTAGCGCATATGTTTCTATATTGTGACTTTGCGGTTTCGTCTTTGGAAAAAGATATTCAAGTGGAAAAACAACAGATAGATCAAGGAACTAGAGAAGCCATGTAAGTGGTGTAGCTATCTTTGAGAAGTCCTGTACAAACTTCCTATAGTAGCCAGCCAAACCGAGAAAACTTCTAACCTCAGAAACTGTAGTCGGTCTGGACCACTTCTCAACTGCTTCAATCTTTGCCGGATCAACCTTAATGCCATCTCTAAAAATGACATGCCCAAGAAACTAACTTGATCCAACCAAAAGTCACACTTTGAGAACTTAGCATACAACTGGTTCTTCTTCAAGGTATCCAACACCATCCTTAGGTGTTCTTCATGTTCTTTCTCATCATTAGAGTATACGAGGATGTCATCTATGAACACTATCACAATCTTGTCCAAGTATGGCATGAAAACATGCTGCATTAAATCCATAAATGCAGATGGATCATTAGTGAGTCCAAAAGGCATAACCAAGAACTCATAATGTCCATACCTCGTACTGAAAGCCGTCTTTGGTATATCTGGTATATCTGCCACCTTGTTCTTCAACCGATGATAACCGGACCTAAGATCAATATTAAAAAACACTCTCTTGCCTTGCAATTGATTAACTAAATCATCAATCCTTGGTAAGGGATACTTATTCTTGATGGTGAGGTTCTTCAACGCTCTGTAGTCTATGCACATCCTCATGCTACCATCCTTCTTCTTAACGAACAACACTGGGTCTCCCCAAGCCGAAGTACTAGGCTGAATTATATTCCTTTCAAGCATATCCTTAAGTTGAGCTTTCAACTCCTTCAATTCAGCCGATGCCATTCTATAGCGTGCCTTAGCAACATGTACTGCTCCTGGTACCAATTTGATCTCAAATTCGATCTCCCTATATGGCATATTTCCCGGTAACTCTTCAGGAAACACTTCAGAGTATTCATTTACTACAGGGGTTTCCTCTAACTTAGGCTTCACTTGTTCCACATCCATTGCGTATAACAAGTAGTCTTCACAACACTTCTGACAAGCTCTTATAGCCATAACTGCTGAAATTATAGGGTGACGCTTCTTACTCGGCTTGTAAATATTACCTTGGTAAGTCTTATCTAATTTCCCGGGTATCTTAAAGGTCACTCTCTTTTCTCTACAATCCAGGTGGACAACATTCTCTAATAGCCAATCTATTCCAAGAATCACATCGAAATCCGAAAAGTCCAAAACCGTAAAGTCACTCTTGCAACGATACGTTCATACTCGCACATCCACTTGAGGCATCAACTTGGCTACCTTAGACACTTTTCCTAAGGGTGTTTTTATTTCCAATGTGTTTCTTAAGGTTTCCATTGGTAAATTAAGCTTCTTAGCTATCTTAGACGACACAAAAGTGTTAGATGCTCCGGTATCAAACAATGCCGTAACTGCTAGGTTGTCTAATATTATTGTACCTATGATGTAAATTCATTTATTTAAATACAAATACAACATGATTTAAATCGTGCTATAAAAGTACTCTAATAAATTAAAATAAACAATAAAGGTACCTGAAATAACATTATCGTCTGGTTCAGCCATCTCAGCATCCACTGCAAAAACTCGAACTGGGCGACTTGGGCCGCCCCTTCCATTTCCCTGTTTTTGACCATTTGTAGACCCCTTTGTCGGACAGTTCTAGCAAAATGTCCCAAATCTCCGCAGAGATAACAACCGTTTGCATGGACTCGGCACTCACCGGTATGATTCCTATTGCACTTAGGGCATAGCGGTGCTCCGGTAAGAGGTTTACTTGCTATAGGGGCTGTCGTCCTCTTAGCATTCTTCTGCGGTGCTCCTCGGTTATTGCCTTGACTTGTTCCAAAATTTCTCTTAACGCCGATCACAACCGAGGGCTTATTCCTGAAGGTCTCAACTTCTAAATTGCCTTGTTCAACAATTCAGCCATATTATTGGGTGTAAAACATAGCATCCCTGCTTGTATCTCACAGGCCAAACCTTCTTTGTAAAGCTCCATATTTCTCTCTTCGACCTTCATAAGCTCAGGTCAGAATCTTTCCAACTCGTTAAACTTGTTGGTGTACTGAGATACTGTAATATAATTACCCTGCTTAAGCTTCAAGAACTGACTCGCCTTGTCTGCTTGCACTTTTGCTGGGAAGTACTCGTTGTAAAACATAACTTTGAAACCTTCCCAATCTGTAACCATACCATTGCTGCTCTCAATGGTATCTATCCATGATTCAGCTGTGCCTAAAAGGAAACTAACGGCCAACTAGGCCATCTCGGATTCAGGAACATGTATATTCCTGCAAGCCTTTTCGAAACTCCTTAACCATTCTTCAGCCTTTGAATATTCCACATTCCCAAAGAAATATTGAACTCTGAACCTTCTTAGCCAGGTATACCAATCAACTGGCGGTGCATGCTCGAAAACCGGTCTAACTGGTGGAACTGGTGGGTACACTGGAGGGTATCCATAAGGTATTTCTTGCTGAAGAGGTTGCTGGTATGGTGGTGGTTGATAGAAACCGTAGGGTGGGTAACCAATGCCTTGTTGATGTTAAAAAAGGGGTGAAAGGGGTATAGTAGGTCGAGGAGTGTGACCTACTAGTGATGGATAAAAGGTCTGATGGTGGAAAATTGGTGGATAAGGGTGGCTTACCGGTGGACGATAGACACTCACTGGTGGAGGATATATGTTGGTTGATGGGGGTACGTAAACTGGTGGAATATCTCCTACTACGGTAACACGAATGGGTGCTTCCCCGGGTCCTCCATAGATAAAGTTGTACCTTGGTTGAGGTCTAGGTGTAGGATTATGCCGTGGTCGTGGTGACTGACTCTGCTGAGATCGTGGTTTCGGGGTCGCAGTGTGAGGGGGTGGACTGTAGCTCGGGTGAGGTGATGGATTCTGCCTCACGAAACCGCCTCCCTCAACCGGCGTCGGACTTTCACGCCGCACTCCTGAAGCTTCTGCACCTGCTCCGGTTCTAGTGAACACCATCCTGATGATCAAAGAAAACCAGAACGTTACTAAAAGGTCTAAAGAAATCTTATCTTAAAAGAAAGAAAGCCTAATGTTGTGGAGATTTTGCATCATTAAAAACAAAAGAAATTTATAAACCTTAACTATCATGCAAAACTAACTCCTAACCGACCAAAACATCGGGTTGTTGCTAGTAAAGCGTAATGACTAAGGGGTCGATCCTCAGGGAAAAGGTATGTTCAATCTAATCTCCTTAATCCTACCAATTGTTACTCATAAACATAAAAACGAAAAAAAACAAAACATAGAAACAGAAAATAATTCAGATAATCTAACCTAAGGAATAAAATAAACAATCTAATCTAAAGACATGGGATCAAATAATGCACAAACCTATGTGATCTCAATCCTAGTTCAATTCATGATCCTAATTCAATTTGTGGTTTCACCTTTTCACAAGACATAAACTCCTAATCTCTTAGTGAACTTATCTCTCAAGCTATGAAAGCCTACTTTCGTAGCGAATTCAATTATCTATCTCTCATCTTTCGAGTGTTGAGACTGATTTACCAAACAAAACTCGGGTGTAGATTCAATTAACTCTCGTTTTTAAAGAACCTAACAACCTAGGAATCTAACTCATTAACTTGTCACTTAATGGCTAAAAACCCTATCTTTCTATGGTGATCTAACGTTTATGCAACTTCCGTATTATAAACATCAATCGTGAACTAATCTTTCGATTTATTCTCATGGCATCATAAACTCAAAGAAAGATACAAAATAAATTAACCATCATGAAGAAAAACTGGAATTAAATAAATTGAAAGAAATCAAACTCACATAGTCCCATACATTGAAGGATCCAAGAACGAAAAAGAAAACGTCTAATCTACTCCTAATCTAACCTCGGTTCACCCGAGCACAAGGCTCGGGTGACCGGCCTTCAACTCTCCAAGATGCGGGCCGTGCTCTCTTTTTGATGTGAAGAAAAATATGGATGCCCTTAGGGTTGGGGCGACGGCTGTTTAAATAGAAGATTAAGTCGGTTTAGGCAAAGGCGGCGGCGGACGCTCGTTTGAATACATGGACGCCCGTCCATTTGCCTTGGACGGAGAGTCAACGCTCATTCAGCTTGCGTCTGGAGACTCTAAATGTAAAATCTCTTTTAGGACGCTTGTTCACTTCACCAAACGCCCGTCCACTATTGAACGCTCGTCTGCTTCAGATGGACGCTCGTTTGCTTCAGATGGACGCTCGTCCATATTGACTTGAAATCGAATTTCTTGATTTTTCCATCTTTATCTTGATTTATTTCTTTCCTTATCTCTTTTATTCTTCCATATCTTTAATTGATCCTCTTCCATCTCGAATTTAGCCTTTTAAGATTATCTTTTCCATCATTAATTGGGTATCTACAAATATCAAAAACATACCAAAACGTAATAATTTCCAAAATAATATAAAACCATCAAAAAAAGACTATAATTGATACGTTTTCATATTTAATCATTAAAAACGTCATTTACTCAACTAATCAATTATAAGCACGATTTCTATGAAAATAATCCAAATATGAGGGAAATTGATATATAATATATATGTGAAAATCACTATAATTTGACCCTAAACAACACCCCCACACTTATCTTTTGCTCGTCCTCGAGCAAAACAAAACAAAGTCAAGCTCGAGACAAATAAACATCCATACAAATATGAAGTATATTCAATAACTTAGAAGTTCACCCGTGTAGTGTGTGCATAGCCATAATAAATTTCCACTAAGTTCCACAATTTGAAAGTTATTCAAACCAAAACTAGCCCGGTTTCCCATCTAAGTTAGAAATATTCAAAAATTATAACAGGCACTTTACAAGACATACATATCCCAAAAAGAAATAGTAGAGGATATCTAAAACATTTCTGACAAACTCAGAGGATAATCCCTACAACATATCCTTCAGTTTATACTGGGTATAAGATTAACGATAACTAAGTCGTTACTTATTCATAATAATATATTCCAATATTTTCACTTTTTTCACACTTTTCTAGCACACATCAGAATAAGCTTTTGCCCTCATAGCAGAATAGGACATTTCAAGATAATCCCCTACCTTACTCCAATCATAAGGCAGCTATAAACTGACTGTCGTGAGCTTTTGGTCATCATAGTGGAATAGGACATACGTGGTACACCCTACCTCACCCAAATCATCGACTAGCTTCCGACACACACAATTACAATTATGTTTACTTAGAGATTTCTGGCTGGCAGTGGAAAAGATTATTTTCTAGTAGCACGGACACCACCGAGCATAACACCTCAAGTAAACAATTTATTACTATTGCAAAGACTTAATCACGTTTCACTTATCACATTCAAACTTACGGATATTCACGGTATGTCATACTCTAATCCTAGAATACAAACTACTAAACTTTTCAAGAATTGTACATAAGCAAAGAAACATGCTATAATCATCAAAAATCTCCAACTAAAATGGGGTAGGCTCTCAACATTTAGCTCATCATTTACTATGGCATGTGAAAAAGAGTGTCGGGTGAAACAACTAAAATTACTAAATATACGTAATATAGCAAAAATGATATAAACTCAAGCAAAGATATGCCTTTGTCTACTCGGGACAAAACAAAAATTTTAAAAATTAAGCACTTTTCATAGAAATATAATAGAAATTGAGCAAACGACTCATAGATACATATAAACCATCCTCTCCCCCACACTTAAATTGCAACTTGTCCTCAAGTTGTGCGAAAATAATA
The DNA here is from genome assembly GCA_036785695.1 of Gentiana straminea. Taxonomy (NCBI): domain Eukaryota; kingdom Viridiplantae; phylum Streptophyta; class Magnoliopsida; order Gentianales; family Gentianaceae; genus Gentiana; species Gentiana straminea. The sequence continues at coordinate 842,782 of JAVUPR010000448.1, read as the reverse complement.
AATTAGAGAACTTAGGCGATTGGATGCGCTTGGCGGCAATTACGGAGGAACCAACAAGAACCAGGATTGCTTGCATAGCTCGATAGAGCGTGGAGCATCACGGGTAAACCGAATACATCTTTAAAGTGCACAATCGCTATAGAAAGTATCCTGCAGACTTGATTAGTGCAAAAAGAGTCTACGGGGAAAAAGGAAAGATTACATATATAAAGCACATGAAGACAAGGATCATAGAGATTTTTCAACTTAAGCTCAACTAAAGATTGAATACTATACATGAAATACTATAAAGTCGTAGGCTAGGTGCAACTATATGAAAATGCAATCTATATATGAAATGAAAAACCTAAAAAAAATTTCTGACAGGCTTAGTGTGATCAGGTCGGTCTGAAACCCTACAGCCACTACGGCCCGTGCAGAAACAAAATAAAAATGAGGTAGTATTACGGAAACCGACAGTTAACTACGCTCAAGAAAAATAAAAGAAAAATAGAAAAACAATGCAACTAGATGGTATGCAGCTAAATGATATGCATCTAAGTGATATGCAAAAATAACAGAAAATAAAAGAAAGAAAACTAGCCCACTAAGTAGCAACACGACATGTATAAAATAAACGTCTACCAAATAATGACAGGTTACGATAAACGACAGTGTTGTCCATTACATGCAGTGTAGACGCGCTTTAAGACTCATCAAAAGTGATAGCATTATGGAAACCAACAGTTAGCTATACTAAACAGATATAACTCATAAGGTTTCCGATGGTAGCATTACGAAAACCGACAGTAGCTACCCAAATGAGTTATAAAAATAACAAAGAAGCACATAAGTCTCAAAGCTTAAAAGATTCATCACAGCGGTATGTAGCATACGAGAACCGACATTAGCTACTAATTAATAATAAGAACAGTTATAGCGTACGAGAACCGACAGTAACTATAACTTGCATAGATGAATCCTATATAAGGAATTGATCAATTATCTAACATGGATTCATAGATGGAAAGGTACAAACATATAAGTTCAGGACATCTATGTAAAAATCAAGTAGCCACAGAAGCTCGAATGAAAAAAATCCACATCAAATAAAAGCATTAAAAATTAAAATCAAGAAATTTAGAACCTGGACTGAACCCCGGCCGAACGTTCACTTAGCGTTCAGAACTGGACGGGCGTTCCACCTTGCAGACGCTCGTCTGCCTTGAAAACCGACCGGACGGGCGTTCAGAAAGTATAGACGCTCGTCTGCCTTGAAAACCGACCGGACGGGCGTTCAGAAAGTATAGACGCTCGTCCGGACTCCGTCCGGATCGAACGAGATTGAAAATATTTGAACGGACGAGCGTCCAATACTTCCCAACGCTCGTTCACTGCCGGATGAAGAACGGACGGGCGTCCAACAGAACGACGCTCGTCCATACAACAAGAATGCACGGACGACGGGAAAAACACAAAGAAAACCCTAAATACTTATGAACACAACACGGAACACGGATCACAAGACAAGGAAATTTTATCAAATTAAGCACATGGGTTAGACTAGGTAACACATAAACATATAAACTTCACGTAAAACAAGTTGAGTAAAAAACTTTTGCACATTCTTAACCCTACGGTCATCGAAACACGGCAAAATAAAAACTCTCAATCTATTCGACGCTACTTTTATTGAAAACAAAAATAAAACGTAACAAAATCGAGAACTAACAAAACTAGATTCAACATGACACCTATTCCCCGGCAACGGCGCCACTTTTGTTGTGGAGATTTTGCATCATTAAAAACAAAAGAAATTTATAAACCTTAACTATCATGCAAAACTAACTCCTAACCGACCAAAACATCGGGTTGTTGCTAGTAAAGCGTAATGAGTAAGGGGTCGATCCTCAGGGAAAAGGTATGTTCAATCTAATCTCCTTAATCCTACCAATTGTTACTCATAAACATAAAAACGAAAAAAAACAAAACATAGAAACAGAAAATAATTCAGATAATCTAACCTAAGGAATAAAATAAACAATCTAATCTAAAGACATGGGATCAAATAATGCACAAACCTATGTGATCTCAATCCTAGTTCAATTCATGATCCTAATTCAATTTGTGGTTTCACCTTTTCACAAGACATAAACTCCTAATCTCTTAGTGAACTTATCTCTCAAGCTATGAAAGCCTACTTTCGTAGCGAATTCAATTATCTATCTCTCATCTTTCGAGTGTTGAGACTGATTTACCAAATAAAACTCGGGTGTAGATTCAATTAACTCTCGTTTTTAAAGAACCTAACAACCTAGGAATCTAACTCATTAACTTGTCACTTAATGGCTAAAAACCCTATCTTTCTATGGTGATCTAGCGTTTATGCAACTTCCGTATTATAAACATCAATCGTGAACTAATCTTTCGATTTATTCTCATGGCATCATAAACTCAAAGAAAGATACAAAATAAATTAACCATCATGAAGAAAAACTGGAATTAAATAAATTGAAAGAAATCAAACTCACATAGTCCCATACATTGAAGGATCCAAGAACGAAAAAGAAAACGTCTAATCTACTCCTAATCTAACCTCGGTTCACCCGAGCACAAGGCTCGGGTGACCGGCCTTCAACTCTCCAAGATGCGGCTGTGCTCTCTTTTTGATGTGAAGAAAAATATGGATGCCCTTAGGGTTGGGGCGACGGCTGTTTAAATAGAAGATTAAGTCGGTTTAGGCAAAGGCGGCGGCGGACGCTCGTTTGAATACATGGACGCCCGTCCATTTGCCTTGGACGGAGAGTCAACGCTCGTTCAGCTTGCGTCTGGAGACTCTGAATGTAAAATCTCTTTTAGGACGCTCGTTCACTTCACCAAACGCCCGTCCACTATTGAACGCTCGTCTGCTTCAGATGGACGCTCGTTTGCTTCAGATGGACGCTCGTCCATATTGACTTGAAATCGAATTTCTTGATTTTTCCATTTTTATCTTGATTTATTTCTTTCCTTATCTCTTTTATTCTTCCATATCTTTAATTGATCCTCTTCCATCTCGAATTTAGCCTTTTAAGATCATCTTTTCCATCATTAATTGGGTATCTACAAATATCAAAAACATACCAAAACGTAATAATTTCCAAAATAATATAAAACCATCAAAAAAAGACTATAATTGATACGTTTTCATATTTAATCATTAAAAACGTCATTTACTCAACTAATCAATTATAAGCACGATTTCTATGAAAATAATCCAAATATGAGGGAAATTGATATATAATATATATGTGAAAATCACTATAATTTGACCCTAAACACCTAAAAGATGCTTCGCTCTGATACCAACTATAACTCCCCGTTCCCGGACACCGAGTCCTTATCCGAAAAAGGAACGTTTGGCACGTATAAAATAAAATAAATTTCACTTTATACGTAAGCCTCTACTACGTCGTATCAAATTAAAGCAAACGAAAGCAAAAAGACTCGGGTAAATTTTTGGAATATCCAAGAATAGAAAGTCAATATCTAAAGATAGAAATGTAATGTTATTACATTGGAAAAAGAAACCAACGAATCCAAAATGTACGAACTCCAAAAGTACTAAAAGCAAACTACAATGTTCTACAAAACTCCAAGTCTAAAGCATAAATAAAAACATAAATGAATAAGCTCTTCAACTTCGGCGTCCTTAAACGTCGTCATCGAAGTCCTCCTCGAACTCCAAGCTTACCTGTTCATCTTCTCTCCCCCAAACACATAAATAAACATGCATTTGAGGTAAGTACATTGTACAAAGCAAGAAGTAGAAGCTACAATATAATTAAGGTTTATTATTGAGTTTTAATAAAAGGATTATCTTTGTGAGACCGACTCAATCTAGGGTCCATTTCATGCCCATCGACATGTCATGACTATAAGTTTCTAGCTAAACTTATCTTGGTTACGTCATCACTCAAGGACACTACGCATGGCGTAAATCAGCCTGAAGATATACTTGCTAACTAACGGTGATTAGCACCGATTAGCTCCGGGGTCTCCCCGGTATGCGTATACGTCCGATGAACTTCCTCCACTACCCTTCAGCCTTTTGATCCAGTAGCGTTGTTCACCTTTTATGAACGTATCACATCGCCGATATGATAGTGACTAACCGAGAATAAATGATGTTTTAGCTTTTACTACACTTATGTAATTATTTACCGTTGTTATCTAGCCACCTAAGTGTTTTCAAAATAAAAATCACCTTATCAACTCTACTCCCTCACTTAGATAGCTAGACATTACAGCCTATCAATTACACAGACATTGATGGACTATAGTCCATCAAAGCACAAGTCTTTTCATGCTCTTCGGACGGTCCCAAACATCAACTGCCTTTAAGAGTACGTCCGGTGCCGGAACCAAACGCATCTGAAACTCAATCGGGGCTTTTTCAAGTTTAATTAATGTTATTAGTTCAAGAAATGACATTCAAAACTCATCTCATAGCTTAAAACATTAGGAATAACATTCAAACAGTGTTGGGGGCGCCAACACCTTTGGCGTGCGCCAAAGTGCTTCAGAGAGCTCTCTGAACTCTCTGTCCAGGTTCGGGGGTGCCAAAGCCTTCGGGGCTCACCAAAATTGCTCCAGAAAGTCACTGAACTCTCTGTTTCAGGACTGGGGGGCGCCAAAGGGCTTGGGGGCGCCAAAATGGCCAAAAACTGCTCCTGTGTAATTTTCTGCACTCTACCGATTTCTACTTGAATCCAAACATGTTCTACACGATTTTCCCCATAAAAACACCAGAAAACATCCCCTTAATGATCCAAAATGATCCTTAATCCTAACCAACATTTAGGCATAATCATTGATACAAAAATGCACCTAAACAAAACCTAACCACTCTAAACCATAATCAAATTGTAGGAAGAGCTTCTTACCTTTTGAGCATGCTAATACCAATCCGAAACTCAGAAGAACAGCAGCAAACGCTCTTCCTCTCACAGAAAACCTATGTGATCAACCCATAATTCGCATTAGAATCGATCACAAGATTTGATCAACACAAAACTATTAAAGACATGAGTTTTGATCCCCAAAACTCATCCAAAACAACAGCTAGGTCGAAATTACATACCTCAACAAAGCTTTGAACTTTGAGTTTTGAAACGACGCTCTCTTCATGACGATTCCAACGCTCTACTCGAATCTGAAAACGATTGAAGATAGCTTCAGAAATCAAGAAAAGTCTCTTGGCCTCTTCTTCTTACTTTTATGCGCTCTCAATGCTTGATGAAGAAGAAATTTGATTATAATTAGGTTATGGAATAATCTGAATATATTTTCCTTAAATATATTTTCCAATTACTCCCCTTTTCTTTAATTACCCTTACTAATAAGATTTTCTTTTCCTTAACATATATATATATTTTCAGCCATACATACATATAATTAATAAAATACTTAAACTCCGAATAAAAGGAACCGAACCCAATATTTCGTTTTCGCAAAATGACACGTCTGCCCTTTCCTGAAAATTGAAATATTACAATTTATGTCTCACACGTATATGGGAATGAGCATTCTATTAATTTATAGATGTGTGACTTTACATTAGCAATGACATGTTGAATATCATCATATTGCGTCAATGTTGTGTCGTCTCTAAGAACCAGTGTTGTTTAAGTTTTGTTTAGCAACCAAAAAATTCTCAACAACATAGTTACTTTCAGAATTTGAGGGCACGACACGCCGTCGACACGTTATATATATATATATATATGATTTTGAAGGTTTTTATTTCTTTTCTAAAAATGAAAAGGCCGTGTCCCTTGCGTGTCCCCAACGTGTCGGGCTTTGTCCTGCCGTGTCCCCAATGTGTCAGGCCGTGTCCCGCCGTGTCCCTTGCGTGTCCCCAACGTGTCGGGCCGTGTCCGAATTCAAAAATTGAATTTAACATTATTTTAATCGAGTGACACGTTTCCGACATGTGTCGGGAGCGTGTCGGGCTGAAAATGTGTCGGACACAGCACACGGCGACCTAACTGAAGTGTCGGTGCGTCATAGGTAAACATATACTACCTCCGTCCCAAATTGTAAGTCCTTTTAGGATTTTTCACACAGATTAAGAAAGTGGTTTAATGTCATTAATTATAGTGGTAAAAGTCTAGAATACCATTTGACTATAAATAATGTAATAGTTGTAAAGTATGTGGATGTATAATAAATTAGGGATAAAAAGAAGAAAAATATAATAAATACCCTATTGGTATTCTAAATGGATTTATATTATGGGACAAATGCAAAAAGCTTAAAGGACTTAAATTTTGGGACGGAAGTAGTATTTTGGAGTGATATTTGGGTAGTAGATGTATCGTAAAAGAAGAAATTTCCTAGATTCTTTCGGTTAGAATAGAAAAATAAGTGTTATGTGAAGGAGACCAGAAGAGGGGAGAGTGGAAAGAAGGAGCATGTGAGTGGGTGTGGGACCAGAGGAGGACCATTAGAGGAAGAGAAGAGGGAGAAACTTCCGTTTTAACATCCCTCACATATATTTGATCTCTTGTTGCACTAGATCGACTTTTATGGCCAGGGGCGGCTGCACCCTATAAATATTACAATGGTAAAAAAAAATAGATACACATATATATGTAAAACTGAGCCCGCTTATTCTTATATATTGATTTGTATTGACCCGTATTGAACTATATAATATATAAGACTATGTTTTGTTTACAAAATATGACAAATTTCTAGCCCTTATCACCAACTTCCTGGAACTGCCCTGTTTATGGTTGCTTACTTTTTGAATCACTTGTTTTCTGTGTAGCCTTAAAAAAAAACTCGTCATTGATATCTTGCCTAATCAAAACAACTTTATTCCTTTGAAGACCAGCTGGAATAAATTTCTTCCACCAAAGATTAACATTCTCATTTGGAAATTTTACCTCAATCGAATTCTGATGGGAGTAAATGTAAGTCTACGTGGAGTACCTTCCCTTAGATTCTTTACTTTGCCCGTATTTCAACAAAGAAGAGGAATAAGTAGCGCATATGTTTCTATATTGTGACTGACTTTGCGGTTTCGTCTTTTGGAAAATGATATTCAAGTGGAAAAATAACAGATAGATCAAGGAACTAGAGAAGCAAGGAGCATACAGGAGCAAAAAAGCAACAATAAGATCATGACTAAAGAACCAAATGAGATGTACCTAATTCAACGAAAGATGATTAAAACCATCGACACAAGAAGTCCTCCCATTAATCCAATTGAAGCGAATACCCTAGATGTCTTTAAAACCAATATATGGATCATCTTAACTTTTCCCATTGAATGATGTCATTCCTCTTATGCCATATTATACAAAGAATAGTTCGCCTAGGAGCCTCCAAATCCACTTTTTGACTATAAAATAAAATTTTAATTGTCAATTAGGACGCATTTAGAAAGATGTCATGATTTTAAAACTATAAGAAAAGATTTTGTCAAAAAGGGCATTTCATCGGTGAAAGTGAAAATGAAAGTGAATTAAAATCAACGTAATTCACTTTCAAATTCCTTTTCACTTTCACTTTCACAGATTAAATGTTTTTTTTTTGCCGGACATCTTCCATATTGTGTCCTTTAGGACCATTGTCCCTAAAATAAAAGGAATAAAGGCACAAAGAAAACCTCCACGACAAGGTTGAAGTTGTAGGTATATGACACCACACGAATATATTTTCCCATATACGACGTGTGAGAAAGAACAAGTCAAAAAGTTATGCTCTTCCTCATCATCCCATGCATAAAAAATCAAACATTAGGTATCATTTATCAACATTCAACGTTCGCAGAGATTAACTTTTGGTCGGTAGTCTTTGAATTGATGCTTTGCACTAAAAATGATTAATTCAAGGGCAATAACTACTTACTCGACTTCATCGCCAAAATGTGAGTTGTGTGGTTTCCACCAAAAGAACTCTTGAGTGGTGTTCTTTTTTGTTTTCGCTTGGTGTCTCTTCTTTAGTGACTAGTTAGTTTGTTGGGTGGTGTCTTTGCAAAGTGGTTGTGTTAAACTTTTGTAATAGGCTTCTTTGTATTCTTTTTTTCAAGCATCTTGCTAGAGATTTTTTTTAATGAAATAACATATTTGCCATTAAAAAATATATATATCTTCAACGTAGTAGTAAACTAGTAGAGAATGTATGTTTTTACGCAAGGACCAACAAAAATTGTCACGGACTGTTTCCTACATAAACACACCTGATATAAGCGAGCAAAAAGCTTTAAAGTCCGACTTCTCCCTTCCCCAAAACTCCATATTCCAAACTACCTTCAACACCCATCCTCCTATTTCCACTCTCCCCGAGTCACGCACATTAATCTTATTGTGAGACACGATTCTAAAGAGCCTAGGATAAGCACAAGCCAAGATTTTCTTTCAAACACAAGCATCCAACCGAAATTTCGTAAGCTTCCTATCCCTTACCTTCTCAATAAGGTAATAAGAGGATAACTGAATGCCTCCCCTTATTCTTATATGAGCGATGCCTTCCTCATAATTAACCACCATTATCACTATATAATGTACTCACTGTAAAGCCCCTCATCCACCAAATTAAAGTGCACCTTTTTCGCCCAATACCCCCAACTCCCAAGACATTTTTCGCCCAATACCCCCAACTCCCAAGACATTTTCCTTTCGGCCCCCAACCCCGAAAACATTTCACTCTCATACCCTCAAAACACTCAATTATAGCCTTTGATGAACAAAAAAAATAGAAAAATAGAATGTTACAAAACTCCAAAGGGAAACCTTTAAATGTGCAAGTCTTCCCCCACCGGATAAAAGTTTAGCTTTCCACCCTTGCATCTTAAGCTTTATTTTATCCGCAAATGGTTTCCGTGAAGATATTATGTTCATATTCAACCCAACCTGTAGCCCAAGATAGATAAAATGGATTACACCCGGATTACATTATTTGGTCCTCTTAGCAACTCAACCATCTTCACAGTAATTCCAAACAACTTGCATTTTCCTACATTAATGTTTAGGTCAGAAGCGCATGAAAAGACCTTACTCTTACTAAGGACATAAGCATTATTTGAATTCCACCAACCAAAGAGGATCGCATCGTCCGCAAATTAAAGATGAGTTAACGCAAGGTAGTATTTTACTATATTAAAGCCATTAAAAAGGCCTTTCTTAACCACACTATTTATCATCGGGAAATATTATGGTGGTCATTGACCAACAAACTCAATCTTCAATTCAATGGTTGAGAATCAATACAAATTATCACAATCACCCATGTAATGACATGTCTCCATTGAGTTTGGTGGTAAAATTTGCCTCATCGTTTTATGTTAAGAACTTCACCAATGAGAAGAAAGAGGAAATGGGAAAGAGGATCCGCTTGCCTCAACCCTGTCTCCATCAAATTTACTGGTTGGGCTACCGTTTCCGAGGGTAAAGATTCTGGTATACATTAGACATCCGGATGTCTAATTTCTGATCCAATTCCTCCAAGTATCTCCAAATTAAGTTCATTTTCATTATAATGGAATCAATGAATGCCCAATTTCCATAGTTGAAGGCCATAACTTTTTTTCCTTTTTGAGAAGTCAATTTTCTCATTAGTTATCACAACCTTATAAAGAATTTGGCTTCCTTTTTATTTAAGTTGATTGGCTATCCCCAATAAGGGTTATAGGCCTGTAGTTTGTGAAGGAAGCATGATTGGATTTCTTGGGTATTAAAGTGAAAAAGAGGACATAATCCTTTGTTTAACTATCCAGGTTTTCCAAAATATTTCATACAATTCTGAATAATATCTTCCTTTAGCAACAACCATTGGGATTTGAAGAACTGCTAAGTAAAACCATGCATCAAGTATATTATTTTTCATTCCCTGATTATTTATCTTACTTGAATGTTTTCTTATTTCCGAGAAAAACACACGCACACACACATATTCCCAACTCGCCACCTCCCTAATTCGCCCTACTTCCAATCCCCTCGAATGAAAACATCCAACCTGATTAAAATCAGAAACAAATTTTCAAGACAATGTTGAATCGGTTCGTGTAACACGATTTTTCCGTTCAATTTGACGGCTAGTTAAAGAAAGGGTAATAATTGCAATGATTCAGATAACATAAGTGATAAACTTGCAAAAAGAAAACATGAGTGGCATATCACAACCTTAATTAAAAGATAGGGTTGGTTTATGTAATTCAGTCGTGTTAAAAAGATACCTGTGTTTATGTATAAATTATTCATTTTATTTACTCCATTTTATAATTTCTGAAAAATGAATTTTATTAATCAAGATCCGCGAAACGAGCGTTCAAAACGTCATCCGGAGGCAAGGGGCCCCAAGATGTACGGGCAGACACAAATAAACCATGTCTATTAAACATTTTTTTATTAAATTACAATATTCTTATCTCTTACTTTTTCATTTAAGCCTGATTTGGGTCTCCTTATCAAGAGTGACACACCGCAACCGCCAATTATCAGATCAGGAAATGAGACCGCTGGAACACCTGGAAAGAACCCTTTATTGTTTGGAGGGTGCAAATTGTCAAAGTTGTCCCACATTGAGCATTTGTTATTGTATCACCCAACACATTAAGAGATGGATTTCCCTCAACTTACGACCTATGTTTTGGGGATGAAGTCCTTCTTCTTATATGGGCTTCGGCCTCTCTGTTGGCTTTATAGTGCCCTTTATATGCCTTCTGTGCCATGTGGCCCAGGCTATTTATAGACCCGCACTTAAGGGGCATGTTAAAGTTGTCACACATTGGGCACTTGCTATTGTATCGCCCACCATTGCATAGACCCACACTTGAGGGGGGCGTGTTAAAGTTGTCACACATTGTGCACTTGTTATTGTATCACCCACCATATTAAGAGACGAACTTCCCTAACCTCAGAACGTAGGTTTTGGGGATGAGATCCCTCTTACATGAGTTTGGGCCTAGATTTTCTATACAAACGTGTTGTTTTTATCTTTATTTTTATCATGGATTGCTTTGTGGTTGAAGGCCACATAGCCGGACATGTCTATTGGTTGCGGATTCATATCTAACCTCTGCGATTTGGCTCATAGCTTGGTCAAGCGGTAGGGATGCGATCCACGGACTCTCAAAGGAGCCGTTCAAGCATTTTTGGAAGGCAAACCATGTTTTGGATCATGCTTTTGCTTTAGTTTTAGATCTGTGTTTTTTTTGGTACTTTTTTTGGGTACTAGTTTTAGATGTGTTTTCTCCTTTTTTTTCTTTTGTAACTAAAGTAGGGTTTGTTTTCCTGTATTTGAACATTCAAGTTTTTTTTCAATACATGGGTGCCGTTGTAACGCCCCGCTCCCAGATACCGAGCCCTTATCCGGAAGAGAAACGTTCGACGCGTATAGCATTAAATAAATCTAATATTATACGCAAGCCTCTTACGTCGTCGTATCAAATAAGAGCAAACGGAAGCTAGAAAGACTCAGGTAAAATCATAAGTGCTACTAAGAATGGAAATTAACCATACTAAAGAAGGATAGTTAAATTACAACGACGAAGAGCCCAAAGATTTACACAATACGAGCTCTTAAAAGTACAAACATAACTTACAAAAGTCTAGGAGTAAAAGAACAACTAGTCTAGTACAACCTTTACGGGAAAAAAAAACTAAAAGCATCTTAAAGGCAGCAGCGTCATCAAGCCGTCAACTACTCTTGGTCAACCTATTCGTCTTCTCACAACGCAATGCAAAGGAGGTAAGTACAAAATACTTAGTAAAAGTGAGAAGCTAATTACTAACTAAGTTCTACAACAAAAGGTTATTATTATTATTATTATTATGTTATCTTTATGAGAGATCGAGTCAATCTAGGATTCACTCCATGGCCATCAACATGTCATGACTATACATTTCTAGCTTAACTTATCTTGGTTACGTCATCACTCAAGGGCACAATGCATGATGTGTATCCATCACGAGATATCCTTGCCAACTACGGTGAATAGCACCGATAGTCCCGGGATTTCCCTGGTATGCATTTACGTTCGATGATTTCCTCTACTACCCTGCAGCCTTTTGAGCCAGTAGCGTTGTTCACCTTTTTATGAACGTATCACATCGCCGATATGACTTGGTGCCTAACCGAGAATACGTGAAGTTTTATCTTTTACTACCACGTATGTAACTTTATTATGTATTAACTAGCCACCTAAGTGTTTTCAAGTAAGCTCCCTCACATGCACTACTCTCTTTCCTAGACCACTAGACACGGACAAGGCCAAACAATTACACAGACATTGATGAACTCTAGTTCATCAAAGCACAAGCTCTTTCATGCTCTTCCGACGGATCCGAACTTCAACTCCCTTTAAGAGTACATTCGGTGCCGAAACTAAACGAATCGGAAGCTTGTTAAGGTTTAATTAATGTTATAAGACCAAAGGATAACAAATAGAACGTATTACATAGCTTAAAACACAATTATCACAAAACTGGGGGCCAATGCGGGCGCATTTCTTGATCAGCAACTTGCCGAAACTTTCTGCTCAACCAATGTGTGTGCATTCCGGGGAATGTGTGCACATTGCACTTACTGAGAGCAGCCTGAACCATCCTAATTCCTGAATGCATGCGCATTGCTAGGCAATGCGTGCGCATTCAGCGTAGAAAACCCCTAAAACACGATTTCCTACACTTAATCGATTCCCAACCCAAACCAAACACGTGTAGAACTCAACTCAAATATACCAAAAATATCACATCTCATTAATTACAACTTAGCATGAATTCTATCACCAAACAACACCAAAACTCACCGGAACTCAACCTATGATTATAAAACTGTAATTACTCATTAGAAAGAGCCTCTTACCTTAATTTCCAGCAAAACCGATCCAAAACCTTCAAGAAAATTCTGAACTTCTAAGCCTTCAACTTGTAACCTAATTAAACAACAAGTAAACCTAAAAATCCTATCTTTTTTGAAAATCCCGAATTGAAAAAGTGTGTAAAACTGAAGATTACCTGACTTACTTGCTGTCAAACTAGATTTAGAATAATCTACGCTCCAAGACGATCGTTTCGACTACTCATGGCTGTGAAACAGAGCTACGGATTGAGAGATATGAATTTTTGAAAAATCGAACTCGACGAAAACAAAAAAACTAGGGCTAAACTGAAAACTTACGAAATTAAGATATGTTGTTTTGCAAATTTGCGTCTATTCGCGGTGATCATTTTTCTCTACTGCGGCATCTTGAAACGATGAACGGATTGGCCCTGCGATTGGAGTTTACGTTCTCCCTTTTTCAGGCATCTTCTGCGTCTGTTTCTTCTTCTGAGCGCCGTTCCTCTCTTTTATTTCCAGAAGTTGTGTATGAAATAAAATGAGTGATTTTGGGTATTATTTCTTTTTATAGATATCAATTAATTCCATTAATTAAATAATTAAATCCCTTTAATTAAATCCTTTTTAATTAAATAAATAGGATAAATAATAATTAGGTCATAGCGGGTATGCCCAGTTACTATTTTACCCTTTATGAAAAGTCGGGATGTTACAGTCGTACTCTTTCCTTAGCACATGATTTTCTCACATTGGGTTTTCTGGACAATTTTAAGGAGGCGGGGCCAAATATTGATGACGCTAGATTCGGTGTGAGGGCTAGTTAAAGGCTTGTAAAACTCTGTATTGCTTTTTTTTTTTGAGTGGAAAAAATATTTTTATTCGGCACTATCCAAAGTGCAAGCATGAAGTACATCCAATAGGGGAGAGGGGCCCCATTCAACAACATTACCAACAGCCAAAAAAGACCCATATCTAGCTAAAAAGTGCGTAGGGGCATTCCCCATACGTTTGATAAAAGAGAAAAGAAGCCGAGTTCAAAATGTGCAATAAGTCCCTACAACTTGTTACCATTTGTCCAACATCGATAAGTCTTCTTCGTTAGATTGAAGTTTTTGAATTGTTGCTAGAGAGTCCGCCTCCAAAATAAGTCGATAGTAGCCATAGGATATCGCAAAGGACAACCCAAGAAAGACTCAGCGCTTCGCTTCCAACACCGAAATATTTGTGCCTATGTGAAAAGAGAAAGCATTAAGAATTTCACCATTTTCATTTCTGAAACTGCCGCCAACTGAGAGTGAGTCGTTTTTTAGACAAGCATCAACATTACATTTGATATATGATGTTGGGGGGGCTTCCACTTCACTGGCCAATTACGAGAGGATTGATTATCACTTTGGGGGGTATTAACAGTTGATAAAAATTCAAGACAACCAAATTCAGCCTCTTTAAAAAGGGAGGGCACATACACCGCTTTCTTTTCGAAAATCCATGAGCACCGGACCTTCCAAATATGCCATAAGAGATAAAGAATCTTACCCCGAGCGAAGTCATCGTCCATGTGCAAGATTAAATCGAGTACATCGGCAAAAAGAGTGCAGCCTGCTTTTCCCCCACAAACTTGATAAAAGGTTCTAAGCTCCACACCTTACGTGCTATTGAACAATCAAGTAGGCAATGGCCAATAGTTTCTATTCCCGCCCCGCACACACTGCAAATGCCATTGGAACAGCCCCGTTTTTGCAAATTATCACTGGTAGGCAAACAGTTATGTGCTGCGCACCAGAGAAAGTGCTGTACCCGAGGTGCAACATTTTGTTTCCATAATTTTTTCTAGAAAGGAGAGGGGGTCAAAGGTTATGCCTTCGGGAACTCATTATTGCTAAATTCTTGATAATCTAAAGCAATGGTATATCCCGATTTTACCGAATAGAGACCATTTGTAGTGTGATGCCATATTAATCGATCTTCCCGATGCCTTGGAGCAAGATTTATTTTCATGATGTAATTCGCAACATGTGGCATGAAAGAGGTCGTAATGATATTTTTGTTCCATTTGCGTTCTCTAGGCGGCATTAAGTTCTTAACCGTACGGTCATTCGGGAGTGCGAAAGTGTATTGGAAGTCCTGAAACTGTGGGCCATAGAGATCCAAGGGTCGTCAAACACTCGAATATTTTCCCCAGAGCCAATACGCCATCGCAAACAACCCGTCAGAAGCGCTCTTCCATGAAGAATACTATGCCATACATACGAACCATTGTGGCAATAACCTGCATCGAGAAAGCATGAATTTCAGAAATATTTCGCTTTTAAGAGCCTGGCCAATAATGAATCCGGTTGATGAATAATTCTCCATGCTTGCTTACCCAACATAGCAGAGTAGAAAGCTCTCAAGTTTTCAAATCCTAGGCCACCCTTTGCTTTAGGCATGCATAATCCAGTCTAGGACTTCCAATGTTTTTTCCTCGAGACTTCGTTCGCACCCCAAAAGAAACGTCAAATAGCAGCTTCAATTTTCTTAATCGTATCAATAGGTAAAAGGAAGCAACTCATAGCAAAGGTGAGAATTGCTTGGATCACCGCTTTGATAAGAATTTCTTTCCCGGAAGCTGCTAAAATTTTTTCTTTCCAACCTCCAAGCTTCATCCAAATTTTATCAATTAAGAAAGTGAAAATCTCTTTTTTTTGTTCTCCCAATGAGGTATGGTAAGCCTAGATACAAGCCACTCTCAGAACTTTGATTTATTTCCAATTGCCACTTTTTTGCCAAAGAAAATGGATGATTTTCCATAATTAACTGCTTTGCCGGAAAGCCGCTCATACTTTTCAAGTAAGAACTTTATATTTGTGCAGGATTCATAATTTGCCTCCAAGAACATAATACTATCATCGGCGAACAAAAGGTGATTAATGAACACTTCACCATTGCCAAAAGAGAGTCCATTCACTTTACCTTCCTCTTGAGCCTTACGCAACATAGCAGAGAATCCTTCCGCATAAATGATGAAAATAAAAGAGGACAAAGGATCGCCCTGACGAATCCCTCTAGTGGGCCGGAATGTGGGTGACGGTGAGCCATTAATTAGAACTTGGAATGATGTAGTGGTAATGTACCCCATAATTAAATCCACCATATGTTGTGGAAAGTCCATAGAAAGCATGATTTTTTCGACAAAAGGCCATTCGACCCTGTCAAAAGCATTGACCATGTCAAGTTTGAGGGACATATGATCACTGCAACCTTTTTACCTGTTTTCATAGAATGAAAGACTTCGAAAGCAGTGATAATGTTATCCGTTATAAGACGACCCTTAATAAAAGCTGACTGAGCCCCAGATATAACATCATTGATAACAGACTTCGGACAATTTACAATAGTATGAGATAAGATTTTATAGATGGAATTGGTAAGACTTATGGGATGAAAATCTTTTATCGTACCTGGCTCTTTCACTTTTGGGTACCTGGCTCTTTCGGAAGAGCCGGACATATAGGTGTGATGTTTATACCCTGCAAACTTGCACCATCGTTAAGAATATTGCTCAGAATCTGAATCACACTCGGCCCGAAAATGTCCCAATGTTTCGCATAAAAGCCATGTGCATACCATCGGGTCCTAGCGATTTTTTGGGTGGCATTTGATGTAGTGCTTTTGTAATCTCCTCTGGTGTAAATGGAAGTGAGAGCTTTGATATAGCCTGATCAGAAAGTTTATTTAAGTTCAACCCATCAACTGTTAGAAATAGTGACTTGACCTCTCAGCAGGGCAAGCCAGCTGAGTAATGTCAGCAGGGTATATCAGCAGGGGCAATGTCAGTAGGGTATATCAGCAGGGCAAATATTAGCAGGGTATACCAGTGTCTCGGATTTTTTTCAATTAAAAGTAACAAGTAATAAATTTATAAATCCGGTTTCCCCAAGTGCAGGGATCGTAGTATAGCGATTAAAAACCGGAGTCGATCCACAGGGAATCGGGGTTGGTCTAGTTCTTAATTTTTCAAAAGTTGTCACGAGAAATAAAAAAACTAAAAACGAAAAACAAATAACTGGACAGAGGGTTGTCAATCCAAAGCCAGGAAAGATAATTACGAACTAAGTTATTTCTACTTTATAACTAAAACTACAATTTCTACGATTACTACGATGAAGACGAAAGCAAGACAGCACAACGATTTCTTTTTAATTAATTTAACAACGAACAAGCAATGATCCACCGATTCCACAACACTCGTTTTCTACTCTGGATTATCTTGTGATGATTTAACGAAAATTGTGATTCACCTATCGTAGGTATGAGTTTCTAATCTCTTAGATAACTCGTCTATCAATCTTTTATCTTTCGATTTTAAAGATTAACGCTTTCATAACAAAGGTGTGAAATCTCTCAATTTCGCAATCTAGATATTCAACCTAACAACTTTCGTTATTTTTAGGTTAAAAATCTAGTCTTTACTACGGTGATCTAAGTTTAACTACGACTCTCGTCAAACGTTAAACATCAAACATGCAACGATCTCTCGATATAATTGCATAAAAACGAATAAAGCATAATAAAGATACAACTTTTATTAAAACTTACAAGATAATCCAAATTCGAGATCGAGATCTTGCTAAGAATCGGTTTCACAAGGCTTGTTCCAACGTGCTTTAGCCTCTCATCATCGTATGATTGCTTGAAATCATTTCGATTTCAACGGTTGATTCGGAGACCGTATTCTCCGGAAACTTATATATAAGATAGTATATATATTTTGGTACATAGATATATAACTATAGATATATATATATCTAGATATAGATATAGATATATTTATATATATTTAGTTACTACAAAGCAAAAATAAAATAAAACAAATGAAAGGAAATTAGTGTTATATATATATATATATTAATACTACAACTTAGGAAAATAAGAACAAGAAAGTAAAGAAGCGGCCGAAAAGCAAGGGGCGCTTTACTCGTTGATCATTCAGCCTATTTATAGGGAAATTTGCCAAGGCCGGATCGATCCGGGAAAGGGCCGGATCGATCCGGTGCAAATCCTAACGATTCTATCCAAATCTTCGGATGATTTGACATATATTGGATTAAAACTTCTAAAATTCATATCTTGAGTTGTAGACCTCCAAAAATTGCAAACGGAATGCCAAAATTACGGTCTCGAGAAACTCTACAACTTTCATGAAGGACTCTTCTTCAGAAAACGTCTTCTTGAGTACCTCGTGTTCCTCCGAGCGTTTTTGCGACATTTTTACGAAATTGAATCAATTAGCCACTTGACCATAACTTGAGTTGTAGAACTCCAATTGACGTGATTCAAAATCCATTGGAAAGAGTTCTTGAAGATATACAACTTTTATTAAGGAAACTTCTTCAGAAAATGTCGTTTTGATGAGCCATTTCCATTACGTGTCGTTTTACGACATTTTACGATACGAATCGATTAGCCACTTGACCATAACTTGAGTTGTAGAACTCCAATTGACGTGATTCAAAGTGCATTGGAAAGCTTATGTGAAGATCTACAACTTTTATTAAGAAGTCATCCCCTGAAAATGCCTCTAAGCTGGGTCAAATCTCCGTCGAAAATATGTAACGATTCAAATACTTAGGAAAAACGACCCTTTTGAACTCGTAAGCTTGTGGCACCTTCTTCTAACCCTCTAAACACATCTTTTAGACTCAAAACATGTCGTTACGTGGAATCTTGGTCAATGTATAATCCTGCAATGAACCACCAAAATACCAAACGTAAATCCGACACGACACTCCGGTTACTAAACCGGTACAAAAACTAGTAAAAACACGATAAAAATACGATATTTTATATAATAACTACTACTAACATATTTTTATGAAACTTAGGAATTAAAGACTCGAAATGATACAAAAGTGCTCCAAATCCAAACCTTATCATCTTTTAATCATCTTTTAGATCGAAAATATGTATCTACAAGACATCAAAACATTGCAAAGTGTAACAACATCCAAATAAACATAAAACCAACGATAAAACACATAAATCAACCACTTTTGCAATTAAACCGTTTAAAACCTCACTTGCTCAATAAATCGATTAAAAACTCATTTTCTATGCAAATTATATTAATGTGGAGGAAATCATTATAAAATATATCATTAGAAATCATATAAAATCACCCTTAACAACTCCCCCACACTTATCTTTTGCTCGTCCCGAGCAAAACAAAACAAGAATCAAGGCTCGAGAAAAGATAGACACCTCAAAGCAAATATAACATATATTCAATAAATCGAGAGGTTCACCCTGGTGTGTGTGCATAGCCATAGAAAACTTCCACTAAGTCCAAACTTGAAAAATTCAAAGCAAACTAGCTAATACCCCTTCAAGCTAGTAATAAATGATACTTATAAGATGTACCCTACAAAACGTGACATATCCCGAAAAGAATGATAGAATATATCTAGGGCCTTTCGATATACTCGAGAGGATAATCCCTACAACATATACGTCGGTTTATACGGGGATAAGGTATACGATAACTAAGTCTTTCACTCAATTCATACCACTTTCTTATGTAAGTTGATTTAACTAACTTTCTCATTTAAACACACATCGATTGAGCTATTGCCCGTCATAGCGAATAGGATATTCGAGATATACCCTACCTTACTCAAATCATAAGGCGAATTTCTTCGATCGTCGTGAGCTTTTGGTCATCATAGTGGTATAGGACATTCGAGATATGACCTACCGCACTCAAATCATCGACCAGCTTCCGACACACACAATTAATTCCATTTAACTCAACTTCTTCTTTTTTTTATTTTTTTATTTTTTAATTACAATAGTTACGCTTTACTTATCACATTCAAACCTAAGATATTCACAGTATAACATACTTTGGATCTAAACACAAACTATCATAATTCTCACGATACGTACGTTAAGCACTAAGCACATGACTTATAAGATAATCAAAAATCACTAATCAAAAGGGGTATAGCTTTATATTCTAGCTCATCATTCACTATGGCTTGTGAAAAATATATCGGGTGAAACAACCAACTTACTGAACATACGGAATACAGCATCAATGACTATAAAGAACCGAACAAAGATATGCATTGCTTACTCGGGACTAAACAAAAAAAACTAAAAATTTTGAAAAATTTAGCTCTTTTTTGCATAGAATCATAATGAATTAAGCAAATGGTAGATACACATAACCAACTATTCCCTCCCCACACTTAAATCACAACGTGTCCTCAAGTTGTGCAGAAAGTAAAAAGAAAAAGAACACTTAGCTGATTGTAGTCGAAAGAGGCAATTCTGAAAGTGCTTCGAAGTCAGATCCAGAAATGTCTGACGAAAGCAGTAGACTGTGGACCATCCACCGGAAAACTGATTTTGTCTAAAACTCACAATTGCTATCATAAATATCCTGCACACTTGACAAACACGGAAATATCTCGGGGACACGGGGGAATATAACATATCGCGTAGAAAAGTTTGATACAAGCATAGGAAATAATCACTCAGATGGAAAAATCACCACACAGGGAAAACACAGGACATCTAAGCATATACGTATCATAGAGAGTATTACATGAGCATAAATCATAAATTCATAGTCAGATATTCCTACTAGATTATAAAATGAAATGTAGTGAGTCTTTTATACCCAGATCCTCAAGGGTTTTAACATTCTAACAACCTATGTCTAAGGAATGACACAATTGAATTTTTTCTTTGTTCTCCATCGGGATTTTCGGATAACCACCTAATCGTTCCCTCTTTAATGATATTCAAAACATTCATCCCGAGACTTAGTTGTACTTAGTGTAAATTTTTCATACGAGATTCTACATTTCATTAAGACTAATCTTTATCCAAATTATTATTATTATTATATATAACTAGATATCTAGGATGCCCCCAGTGGCGCTTTTGGTTAACGTCGTTTGCTCGACAAATCTATTCTCAGCCTGGATCAGGCCACTTCACCTTCCTTCCAGCCACTACATCGTGTAAGCTCTGATCATTGGTGTGGCTGCAGAAACAGCATCTAACACATGGGGTCAAGTTTCTGATTGTTTTCCAAACACTTTTAATCCTCCCCATTGTAGACTTCTTCTTTTTCAGCTTTCTTTTTAATTGTGCCTCCCTTTTAAGTTCTTCCATATCCCAACTACCAGCCATAACTTCCTCTAATGAACCACTGCCGTCATCCTCAGAAAACAAGTCGGGTGAAAATTCATCGAACTCAGTGACTTCAGTCATACCACCCCCGAGGATGTCGAGGAAATGAACAATCAAAGGTTTCTCTTTGGTTTGTCCTATATAATGCTTGCACCTTTGACCATTCACTCTGAACGGCTGGTCACCATGACCTCTTAGTTCTAAAACACCTCCAGGGAATGATTTGCGAAATTTCAAAGGGGCCGGACCAACGTGTCCTTAACTTTCCAGAAACGGATGTAACCCGGAATTGTACAATAAAACTTGCTCCCCAACTTGAAATTCTCGCTTCTTGATCTTTGCATCATGAAGGAGTTTCATTCTATCCTTACTCATCCCGGCACTCTCGTAGGCTTGGAGTCTAAACTCATCTAACTCATGCAACCGCTGCGGCCGATGTTCACCACATGATTGGGTATCGAAGTTTAAGAACTTAGTAGCCCAATACGCCTTATGCTCCAACTCAACCGGCAAGTGGCATGGTTTTCCATATACCATCCGATAGGGTGATGTACCCATGGGGTCTTATAGGCGAGTACGGTATGCCCATAGCACATCATCCGGTTTGAGACTCCAATCCTTTCTATGACCGTTCACAACTTTTTCCAGGATCCTCTTCAAACTCGATTACTTCTCTCGACCTGGCCACTAGTCATAGGGTGATATGGTGTGCCAATTTTGTGCCGGACACCATATTTCTCAAGGACTTTTTCTAGTGGCTGTTGCGAAAGTGCGTTCCCTCATCACTGATTAAGGCACGGGGACATCCAAATCTCACGAAGATATTTTTCTTGAGAAAGTTCATGACCGTTTTGTGGTCATTACGAGAAGTGGCTTGAGCCTCCACCCATTTTGATACGTAATCAACGCAGACTAAGATGTATTTGTTTCCACAGGAAGATGGAAACGGGCCCATAAAATCAATACCCCATACATCAAAGACCTCACATTCTAAAATGGGCTTTAATGGCATGTCAAAACGCCTAGTTAGAGCACCGGTTCGTTGGCACCTATCACAAGCCTTGCAGAAGGCTTCTGAATCCTTGAAGATCGTGGGCCAATAGAAACCGGATCGAAAGATTTTAGCAACGGTTTTCCAGGGACCAAAGTGGCCACCGGTAGCCCCCACCGTGGCATTGTTTAATGATATCACGTTGCTCAGATTCAGGAACACATCTTCTTAACAATCCGTCTTTACAAATCTTGAAGAGGTAAGGTTCATCCCATACAAATGTTTTCAAGTCAGAGAAGAATTTCTTCTTCTCCTGATATGAAAATTCCGGATTTAAATACTGGGAATGCAGGTAGTTGACGATGGAAGAATACCATGGAACATCTGGAGCGCAATCGTCTATTAGCATAACATTTTCTAGAGGAAAGTAAAGGTCTATATCATCAGGCTTTCTCTCTTCCTCATTCAGCATCCTTGAAACATGATCAGCTACTACGTTCTCACTGCCCTTTTTGTCCTTAATCTGAACGTCAAATTCTTGCAGGATCAGTATCCAACGTAGTAAGCGCGGTTTAGCATCTTTCTTTGTCATGAGATATCGCAAAGCAGCGTGATCAGTCCACACGGTAATTGCAGCACCCAACAAGTAACTACGAAACTTGTCCATAGCGAAGACTACGGCCAATAATTCCTTTTCCGTAGTGGTGTAGTTAACTTGAGTAGGGTTTAGTGTGTGACTGGCGTAAGAGATGGGCTGGAATTTTCCCTTAATTCGCTGACCTAAGACTGCACCAACGGCGTAGTTGGATGCATCACACATGAGTTCAAAGGGTAGGTTCCAGTCAGGAGAGATAAGGATCGGGGCGGAAATCAGTTGACTTTTAAGCTCATCAAACGCATGCTTGCAACTATCATCAAAATTGAAAACAACATCTTCTCTGAGTAAAGTGGAAAGGGGCTTAGCTATCTTAGAAAAATCCTTAATGAACCTCCTATAAAAACCAACGTGTCCAAGGAAACCTCTTACTTCACGCACATTTTTAGGGAATTTCATCTTCTCTATAGCCTCAACTTTTGCCCTATCTACTTCCATTCCTCTTTCGATATCTTGTGGCCAAGAACTATTCCTTCGTCTACCATAAAATGGCATTTTTCCCAGTTTAGGACTAAGTTCTTCTCCACACAGCGGGATAATACTTGATCAAGATTATCAAGACAGTGATCAAAGGATTGACCAAAGACTGAGAAATCGTCCATGAATATCTCCATACACTTTTCAACAAGCCCATCAAAGATTGCCAGCATGCATCTTTGGAATGTAGCTGGGGCATTGCAAAGACCGAATGGCATTCGCCTATAAGCGAATGTACCATAAGGGCAAGTGAAAGTAGTCTTTTCTTGGTCGACTGGGTCTATGGGTATCTGGAAGTATCCAGAATATCCATCAAGGAAACAGTAGAATGTATGTCCTGCCAGACGCTCTAACATCTGGTCAATGAATGGAAGGGGGAAATGATCTTTCATTGTAACTTCATTGAGCTTTCTATAGTCGATACAAACTCTATAACCAGTAACGAGTCTCAATGCTACTTCTTCGCCCTTCTCATTCTTCTCAATAGTAATTCCACCTTTCTTAGGAACTACCTGAGTAGGGGATACCCATTCACTGTCAGCAATTGCGTAAATGATACCCATGTCTAAAAGCTTAATAATCTCCTTTTTAACCACCTCTTGCATATGAGGGTTGAGCCTCCTCTGGGCATCTAATACACTTGGCACCCTCTTCAGTCTTAATCTTGTGCATACAAATGTCAGGAGATATCCCTCTGATGTCTCCTACTTGCCAACCAAAGGCTTTCTCATTTTTTCTTAAGACGTCCAATAACTTCATTTCTTCTAATCGAGATAACTTGGCAGAAATAATCAACGGAAGCTTGTCACCTTCTCTTAAGAACACGTATTTCAGATGCTTAGGTAACGGCTTCAGTACCAGATCTGTAGGGGTCTTCTAAACTTGATTTAAGCTCCCCACTTTTCAACTCAACATCACCGAGTCTACTTAGTGGTCCCAATCGCCAAAGCTTCTCCTTTCAACGAATCTTGATCAAATTCAGCTTCTAATTGTTCTAGATTCACCCAACCATGATTATTCAAGTTCTCTATTAATCGCTCATATTCAGTTTCAACAGCCATGACTTGCTTTTCTATGTAATCATTAAAATCATCAGACATATCTTCTATAGAGAAGCCAGTTGGATAATCAGAGGGTCT
This sequence comes from Gentiana straminea, assembly GCA_036785695.1. Lineage (NCBI taxonomy): Eukaryota > Viridiplantae > Streptophyta > Magnoliopsida > Gentianales > Gentianaceae > Gentiana > Gentiana straminea. The sequence continues at coordinate 818,529 of JAVUPR010000448.1, read as the reverse complement.
CTGAATAGCTTTGGAGACACTGTAGCTCACCTCCTGATCACCAACTCGTATGGTCACTTGGCCTCCATCACAGTCAATGAGGGCTCTGGCTGTAGAAAGAAAAGGTCTTCCAAGTATCAAAGGGGTATTCTCTTCCTTCCCAGTGTCTAGGACGTACCAGTCAACCGGAAAAGTGAATCTATCTATTTGAACTAGAACATCCTTTAATATCCCAAAGAGCCTTTCTTGGAAGATCTATCGGCGAATTGAAGTTTCATGGTTGTGGGTTCTAAAAGGTCATTCAAACCAAGTCAAGCACGGACGTACAATGGCATCAGACTTATGGATGCACCTAGGTCACATAAAGAATTTGGAAAGACTAAGCCTCCCATCAACAATGTGAGCACAAATTTCCCAGGGTCACTCCTCTTGATTGGTAGATCATCATAACTTATCATAGAGCAATCCTCACCAATCAACTGATCCATGTCTTCGAGCTTCTTTTTGGAGGACACAACATCCTTGATGAACTTTGTATACTTAGGCATCTCCACTAAAACATCAGATAATGAAAGATTTACCTGAGTATTCTTAAGAAGATTAAGCACTTTCTCATACTTTTTGTCCTCATGCAAGGCGATGTTGCTTTTTCTAGGTGGATATGGAAGTTTCTTTAAATCACTCTCAGAAAAGACTTTCTTCGAGGATGAACTGACAGCTTTATCTTCCAAATCTTTCCACCTCACCACTTTCTCACTTCTTTTACTAGTCAGGGGATCAGCCACCTGACTTTCACTGGATTTTTCATCTCTCAGGGGTTCAGCCACCTGAGGTCTTTCAAACTCTTTACTTCTCAGGGGGTCAGCCACCTGAGTACTATCAAACAGAACAGAGGGGCATGGATGCACGACTTCCCCTCCTGCCTCATCGCTGGCAGGAGGGGTTAGTGGTTTCCCTGGTTCGGGGGACCACTTAGTTGAGTACCAGACCTTAAGTTCATTGCACTGGCCTCTTCTCTACCGTAAGGAATTGAAGGTACCAGGTCAGTGCATTGGCTATTATTCAAGTCGGTCTGAGCAACTTGACCGTCCTTTGGATTCTTTTCTGTGAAACTGGGCAGCTGCCCTGGGGGTCTAGAAGCTAACTGTCCAGCCAACTGTCCGATTTGCCTCTCAAGATTTTTCATTGATCTATTTTGCTCCTCCCTAAAGGAGTCCCATTGAGCTTTGATATCACTTGAGTGCGAGGGGCCTTGAGAGTTTTGGTAGTTCTGTGAATAAGGCTGGCTGGACCGATTTTGAAATGTAGAATTAGAATTGTTAGGCCAATTCTGATTGAACCTCTGATTTTGATTGGAAAAATTCGTGTTCAGGTTCTGATTAGGGTTTCGATTGAAATTTTGATTTTGGTTAAAATTTGAGTTTTGATTGAAATTTTGATTCTGATGGAAACCCTGGTTTTGAGGATTACTTTGGCCAGAGAACTGATTATTAAATCTCTGATTTTGCTGGCCAAAGAAAGCATTAACTTCGGCATTCTGTCCATTCATAGGACAGAAACGAGAGGTGTGCCCCACATTATCACATGTCTGGCATGTGACTGGATTGTACTGTCCATGATTCTGGACAGCATTAACTTGATAGGTCGAAGGGGAAATGAATTGACACTGGCCAACCATATGGCCAGTTTGACAACAATTTTCGCAAAACAGAACTTGAGAATTCTGTGAAAATGAAGGATTCTTATTCTTTTGATTTAGAGACGTGGTAAGAGCAGCCATCTGCTGTTTCAGCATGGCGATTTCATTTTGACTGTTCACCTCCTCGATCCTAGGAGGAGGAAGTGGTGCTTGAATAGCCCGATACGAGGGGGCATAGTTATATTTGGCAATATCCTCGAATAATGCCCACCCCTCTTCAGGTGTTTTCTTCAGGAATGCCCCACCAGAAGAACTGTTGACCATGCCCTTAGTGAGCTCGGTCAAGCCGGCGAAAAACGTGTTGACTTTCCTCCGCAAGTCCAAACCATGATGGGGGCATTTTCTAAGAAGAGCTTTGAATCTCTTCCAACGGTCGAAGAAAGACTCATTTTCCTTTTGATAGAAAGTGAAAATTTCACTTAGGCAACTTTGGTCGTCTTAGATGGAGGGAAGTATTGACTCGAAACTCTTTCTCGAGTTCAAATTTCCGGGTGGTGATTGACTCTGCGGGGAGAGAGTTGTACCACTCTTTAGCCTCCCCTCTTAGGGAAAATGGAAATAATTTCAATTTTATTGCATCCTCACTAACTCCCCGAATGCGAGTCGTACCACATATTTCCAAAAATGTGTGTACGTGAGTATGAGGATTTTCGGGACGAAAACCATGGAAGATAGATGCATGTTGCATCATTTGGATGAGACCAGGTTTAAGTTCGAAGGTTGGTGCATTAATGGCGGGTAAAACGATTGCCGGGTTGACCTTGACTTCACCAGGCATGGCGTAGTCAGCCAACGTACGTCTATCGTCTGCAGCCATTATGACTATTTCTTCGATCTCCTCGACGTACGTTCCTCAAGATCCTGATCGGCCGTGTTCCCTTCGTCAGGAAGAACCGCAGGACGGACTCTTCGCCTATTTGGTCTGACTATGGTTCGCTCGAGGTCAGGGGTGTAAAGCAGTGGACCTTTCTGACTCCGAGTTTGCATAAACCAATTCGAACACCAATACCTAAATCACGAGGTTTCGGGATTTTTTTTTTATTCCTTATGCTTCCGCAGAGTGGGATTCACCGAGAATCCATCACCCAACCTCGACGATTGAATTAAATTTTTATTTTTTATTTTTTATTTATTTTTTTTTTTTTATTTTTTTTTTAAACCTAACTACGAAAGATAAAAAACAGAAAAACAGAAAAATTAAAACAAACTAGACAACCTTTTCGAGTCCCCGGCAACGGCGCCAAAAACTTGTCTCGGATTTTTTTCAATGAAAAGTAACAAGTAATAAATTTATAAATCCGGTTTCCCCAAGTGCAGGGATCGTAGTATAGCGATTAAAAACCGGAGTCGATCCACAGGGAATCGGGGTTGGTCTAGTTCTTAATTTTTCAAAAGTTGTCACGAGAAATAAAAAAACTAAAAACGAAAAACAAATAACTGGACAGAGGGTTGTCAATCCAAAGCCAGGAAAGATAATTACGAACTAAGTTATTTCTACTTTATAACTAAAACTACAATTTCTACGATTACTACGATGAAGACGAAAGCAAGACAGCACAACGATTTCTTTTTAATTAATTTAACAACGAACAAACAATGATCCACCGATTCCAAAACACTCGTTTTCTACTCTGGATTATCTTGTGATGATTTAACGAAAATTGTGATTCACCTATCGTAGGTATGAGTTTCTAGATAACTCGTCTATCAATCTTTTATCTTTCGATTTTAAAGATTAACGCTTTCATAACAAAGGTGTGAAATCTCTCAATTTCGCAATCTAGATATTCAACCTAACAACTTTCGTTATTTTTAGGTTAAAAATCTAGTCTTTACTACGGTGATCTAAGTTTAACTACGACTCTCGTCAAACGTTAAACATCAAACATGCAACGATCTCTCGATATAATTGCATAAAAACGAATAAAGCATAATAAAGATACAACTTTTATTAAAACTTACAAGATAATCCAAATTCGAGATCGAGATGCTGCTAAGAATCGGTTTCACAAGGCTTGTTCCAACGTGCTTTAGCCTCTCATCATCGTATGATTGCTTGAAATCATTTCGCATTTCAACGGTTGATTCGGAGACCGTATTCTCCGGAAACTTATATATAAGATAGTATATATATTTTGGTACATAGATATATAACTATAGATATATATATATCTAGATATAGATATAGATATATTTATATATATTTAGTTACTACAAAGCAAAAATAAAATAAAACAAATGAAAGGAAATTAGTGTTATATATATATATATATTAATACTACAACTTAGGAAAATAAGAACAAGAAAGTAAAGAAGCGGCCGAAAAGCAAGGGGCAAACTTTACTCGTTGATCATTCAGCCTATTTATAGGGAAATTTGCCAAGGCCGGATCGATCCGGGAAAGGGCCGGATCGATCCGGTGCAAATCCTAACTGATTCTATCCAAATCTTCGGATGATTTGACATATATTGGATTAAAACTTCTAAAATTCATATCTTGAGTTGTAGACCTCCAAAAATTGCAAACGGAATGCCAAAATTACGGTCTCGAGAAACTCTACAACTTTCATGAAGGACTCTTCTTCAGAAAACGTCTTCTTGAGTACCTCGTGTTCCTCCGAGCGTTTTTGCGACATTTTTACGAAATTGAATCAATTAGCCACTTGACCATAACTTGAGTTGTAGAACTCCAATTGACGTGATTCAAAATCCATTGGAAAGAGTTCTTGAAGATATACAACTTTTATTAAGGAAACTTCTTCAGAAAATGTCGTTTTGATGAGCCATTTCCATTACGTGTCGTTTTACGACATTTTACTGATACGAATCGATTAGCCACTTGACCATAACTTGAGTTGTAGAACTCCAATTGACGTGATTCAAAGTGCATTGGAAAGCTTATGTGAAGATCTACAACTTTTATTAAGAAGTCATCCCCTGAAAATGCCTCTAAGCTGGGTCAAATCTCCGTCGAAAATATGTAACGATTCAAATACTTAGGAAAAACGACCCTTTTGAACTCGTAAGCTTGTGGCACCTTCTTCTAACCCTCTAAACACATCTTTTAGACTCAAAACATGTCGTTACGTGGAATCTTGGTCAATGTATAATCCCGCAATGAACCACCAAAATACCAAACGTAAATCCGACACGACACTCCGGTTACTAAACCGGTACAAAAACTAGTAAAAACACGATAAAAATACGATATTTTATATAATAACTACTACTAACATATTTTTATGAAACTTAGGAATTAAAGACTCGAAATGATACAAAAGTGCTCCAAATCCAAACCTTATCATCTTTTAATCATCTTTTAGATCGAAAATATGTATCTACAAGACATCAAAACATTGCAAAGTGTAACAACATCCAAATAAACATAAAACCAACGATAAAACACATAAATCAACCACTTTTGCAATTAAACCGTTTAAAACCTCACTTGCTCAATAAATCGATTAAAAACTCATTTTCTATGCAAATTATATTAATGTGGAGGAAATCATTATAAAATATATCATTAGAAATCATATAAAATCACCCTTAACAACCAGCAGGGCAATGTCAGCAGGGTATGCCCGCAGGGCAATGTCAGCAGGGCAAATATCAGCAGGTTATGTCTGGTGAAGTCAGCAGAGTTCACATCTGGGGTATTTTAGTCAGTCTACCGGTATCTAGTTATGGTGGCTAGGTTTAGGGTTTGGTGACTATAAATACAAGTCTGTTGTAACCTAGAATATTTGCAGTTAACATCAGTAGCAACAGAATTGCGTATGCAATTGCACAGTCTGTAAAATCTCCAGTGATAATATAATCTCCTCGTTTCTGCCCGTGGACTAGTCGGCATATTGCCGGAAACCACGTTAAATCTTGTGTTATTGTTCTTATGTGATTTATTCTTTCTCGTTTATTCTTGTATTGCAATCCATTTTTATCCCTGATGGTCCTGTCATAACAAGTGGTATCAGAGAAATGTTATCATCTGGGATTCAGAGATTCTATTTAGGAATCATCCGTTTGAACAAAATTTTATCTTCACCAAGACCTTCACCGGTGCAAGGATTCTGTGATAAAAGTTCTGTTCTTTGGCAAGATCAAGATGTCTGGGTTAAATGTTGAGATTGATAAATTCACAGGAAGGAACAATTTCAATCTGTGGCAAATCAAGATGCGTGATCTGTTGAAGAAACTAGGGCACTGGGCTCCGTTGTCAAAGGCGGTGGATGCCGGAAACGCTGAGATGGCCGATCTAGAGGAGAAAGCACATTCAATGATTTTGTTGTGCTTGTGTGATGATGTTATCACTGAAGTTGCTGAAGAGGATTCAGCAGCAGGGCTGTGGCTGAAGCTTGAGAGTCTGTATATGATAAAGTCATTGACCAACAAGTTGCTGATGAAGCAACGTCTGTTCAGTTTAATGATGCATGAAGGAATGCCTCTCAGAGATCATCTAGAAAAGCTGAACACAATATTGCTTGATTTAAGGAGTATTGGTGTTAAGATCGAAGATGATGACGTAGCTCTAATTTTGTTGGTATCACTGCCAGCATCATATGAGAATTTTGTGTAGTCTTTTATTGTTGGGAGAGACAAAGTGTCATTGGAGGATGTTAGGGCATCTCTCCATAATCAAGAGCTAAGGCATAATTCAAAAGGCGTGCACGTGTACGTACAATCGTTACTTGGTTTAATTGCTAGTAGCAGTTGCAAAGGGAATGGAAAAACTGAAAAGAAGACATTCAAGAAGGGTGATTCCAAAGACCCTAATGCAAATCTGGTCTGAATCTGAATCTAGGGTGTTGACAAGCAGGTGGAGCTTCAGGTCCATACTCAGCTGAGTCTGCAGAACTCTGCTGAGAATAGTCAACACTAATCTGGCACTTAGTTGTGCATCTGAACCTGAAGAATCAAGAGCTGAATCTGGTGGAACCAAAATCTGGGGTCAGCAGGGTGAAGTCTGCTGATCCGGTATCAACTGAGTGAAAGTCAGCTGAGTAGAGTGGAATGTTCAAGTCTGGGAAGTCTGCTAATAAAAGTCAGATGATTCTATCTGTCAGCAGGGTGGCATCTGCTGAATCTGTTGAACATGTCTGTAGTGGTTCTACATCTGTGTCTGGAAGTCTCAGCAGAGTTAAGTCTGCTTAGCATCTAGTGAACATGTCTGAGGTGGAGTTCTCATCTGGAGTTAAGTCTCATCTGGAGGAGTCTAACCTTATTTCTGTTTTGTTCACATCTGGTCAGCTCATAGTCTGAATCTGAATCTGCAATCTGTTTGGTTGAAGTTGAATCTGAAGAACTCAGCTGAGTGTTCTCAACTGAGGTCGTTACATCTAAATCTGGTAATCACATCTTGTCTGGTGATCAAGTCTGAATTTGTTGATCACATCTGTTCTCAACTCAATCAAGTCTGAAGAAGAGGGAGAATCTGGTACAGTACATCTGGCATTGACGAATGCATCTGGTACAATACATCTGGTTATACATCTGTTTGAACGAGAGTTCAAGTCAAGGTGGAGATTGTTAGAAATAGTGACTTGACCTCTCAGCAGGGCAAGCCAGCTGAGTAATCTCAGCAGGGTATATCAGCAAGGGCAATGTCAGCAGGGTATATCAGCAGGGCAAATATCAGCAGGATATACCAACAGGGTAATGTCAGCAGGGTATGCCAGCAGGGCAATGTCAGCAGGGCAAATATCAGCAGGTTATGTCTGGTGAACTCAGCAGAGTTCATGATGGGAACAAACTTTACTGTACATTTCTATACAGTTTAAACCATGGTTATCATATTTCTAGCATGGTTCGGGTGAGTTTAGACCCTATATTGAGTGTTAATGAGGTTTTCTTTGCTCGGCGAGTAACTGTCGGTTTTTCCGTAAACTCGGCCTACTTTTAGCACTTTTTAATCATTTCCCGAGCACCCGTAGTTTGCGGGGTTATGCGTTTGCTCGTTGTTTCCTTATTTATGCAGGATTTGGGTGAGTTGGGAGCCCGGAAAGCGATGATTTATGAGATTAGACATGTCCGAGGCGAGAAACGAAGGTTGAGTATGAAGAAAGTGAAGTTTTGGAAGTCAAGGAACCTATCTGTACGGACAAACCTCTGTCCGTACGGGCAACCCTCGGCCAGAATCAAGATTTTAAATAGAGAATTAGCCGTACGGATGGGTCTTTTATCCGTACGGACAGAAGGATGCAGTAGAGATCCATCCGGACGGATGGAAATATATCCGTACGGACAAACGCTGGGAATACAAAACAGAAGGTTTAATCTGAGATATATCCGTACGGACAACCTTCCAGCCGTACGGACAACCGGGAGAATCAAGAACCATCCGTACGGATATCCTTTTATCCGTACGGACAAGCTGAATTTGCCCTAGCCTATAAAAGGGCAGCTCAAACGTTTTATTTGACAGATTTTTACGATTTTAATTAGTTGTAGCCTCTTCTGGGCGATTTCCTTCGTCCGGAAGCGTAGAATTAAGTTCCATATACCGTTGTTCTCGTCTTTCGATCCTCTTTTACACTAAATACATTACAACATCAATCCGTTACGTCTCGATTGTCAAGATTTGATTTTTTTGTGAGCACACTTTGGTATTTCATCAATATTCAATAAAGTGGGTATGAATTCTTGTTCTTTTATCTTTTATATCATGAATTCCTTTATCAATTATTGTTTCAATCCGATAATGAATAGCTAAATCATTTGTACGGCCGAATTATGTGAAAGCGGATGAAGCGCCATTAGGGAGATGAACCGGGAGGTAGTGTAGCAGGTAATGAAACGTTCTAATCGATAATTCATATCACGAAACCTGTTTTAATCGAAATCGATGCTAGCTTGATCACCTAGTCATTCATCATCACACACACCTAGCTTATAAATGTATGTTGCGGCTAGCTGTGGGAAACGGGGTTTCGGGACCGTAGACGCTTTGGCTTAAAAGGTAGTTTGACACCTACCTGTGCACTAGATTGACACTCCAGTCATTAAGTCCATTCCAATACAGGGTTTTTATCGTTTAAACAAGGAAGGTAGAGCACACTCCCGGGGTAGTTTGTTTGAGGGTAGAGTAATCCGCTGGATCGTAGTTCGGCTGTACCTCTTTTAATCGTTAAGAAATCCGATTAGTATAATTTTTAATTTACGCATTAGTAAAAACTTTTCACCAACTTGGTTGACCTGAACTGAGTGATAAGTCAACTGTGGTACTCAAAGCCAATCTCTGTGGGTTCGACCTCGGACTCCTCAAGCACTACCTACAATCGATCCGGTCCACCGCCGGTTAGAAAGTAGATTTTGCTAAGGTTTCGAGTTTTTACTTGATTAACCGGATTGCAAAAATCCTCTTATCGCTTCACATCCGGGGTATTTTAGTCGGTCCTACCGATCTAGTTATTGCGGCTAGGTTTAGGGTTTGGTGACTATAAATACAAGTCTGTTGTAACCTAGAATATTTGCAGTTAACATAGTAGCAACAGCAATTGCGTATGCAATTGCAGAGTCTGTAAAATCTCCAGTGATAATATAATCTCCTCGTTTCTGCCCGTGGACTAGTCGGCATATTGCCGGAAACCACGTTAAATCCTGTGTTATTGTTCTTATGTGATTTATTCTTTCTCGTTTATTCTTGATTATTGCAATCCGTTTTTATCCCTGACGGTCCTGTCATAACATCAACAATGCTGAGATTGGCTCCCTGAGCTGTGAACAGAGTTTGGAAATAACCATTAGCTATTCTTTGAATATCCTGCTCATTTGTAAAAAAAGTGTCATGGCAATCTTTAAGCTGCGTAATGGTATTTGTCGACGCGAATTGGCTCGTGATGAAAGTATTTGGTGTTGCGATCCATGTTATTTACCCAATCAGCTCGGCTATGAATTTTCCAATATTCCTCTTCTATGCTACGAAGGTGTTCCAACTCTTTTATGATCTCCTTCTCTCTTAGAACCAAAAATTCAGCGCTTTCCCGCAAAGCTTGTAGATTGCCCTGCAAATCTTTGATCTTTCTTTTTTATGTTACCATATTTTTTATATGACCTGCATTGCTTCAAAGATTGCCTCACACTGCTGACTGCACTATTAAACCTTCCAACTGAATAAATAAAGGAGCTGGGCCATATATGCTGCAAAATATCAGGTAAATCTGCGTCCATAAGCCAGAAAGTGTCGAAACGTTGAACAACTTTCCACTGTTTCGGACCAGTGCTACAAGGTTGTTGTCTCTGTACAATAAGAATAGGCTGATGGTCTGAATAATTAGTTGATAAATGGCTCACTGTGTGATCCGGAAAAATGTCTTTCCAGGTTGCGGAAGCTAGTCCTCGGTCTAGCCTTACCCTCACTTTTCCTGGGTCCTCCCATTACACCAGGTATAATCAGCACCAGTATACCCCAAATCAATCAAATGACAATCATCAATTGCTTCTCTAAAAGCTAAAATACCTGCCAAGGGCCGATTTGGGGTACTTTGCTCATAACTTTGCATAACTTCATTGAAGTCTCCCGCCACCAACCAAGGGAGACTATTAATGGAACTTAGACGACGAAGAAGATCCCAAGAGTGTTTTCTTTCACTAGCCTCCGGATTGCCGTAAAACCCAGTAAAACGATATGTAGTTCCATTTGACAAAACCACCTTCGTATCAATGTGACCCTGTGATTTTGACAGTAAAGTAACATCCACACTATCTGGCAGAGAGAGAGTATCAACTGCGGTGGGATATAAATTGCTGTTTCCATAAATTGAAACTCTGTATTGCTGTTCCCATAAATTGAAGTGATTCAGTTTTACTTTAAAAAAAATCTCTTGCCTTTTCATTTACAACTATTTGATACGACAGCTATTTGATACGACGTGGATACCTTATACAATCCAAACATCTTAACAAAAAGTGTATGGCCTTCTATGTTCTTTATTATCTTTACATCAAATTAATTGTTGTTATAACTACATTGTTGTCATAATTTTTCTTTTCAAATAATGCACGTTGATTTCTTGAAATTCTAAGTTTTCTAACAACATACAATTAGTCTTTTGTTTAAAAGAGAAACCTTTAAAAAAAAATTACTACATCTGTTCCATAAAAGTGTCCACATTATTCACGCAGATTAAGAAACTCAATTAATGTGTTGTGTTGTGTTTTAGTAGTAATAAACATATTTACCCTTATCTTATAATTAACGTTTGTTTTGGAATATGAAATGATCATACAACAATAAATGTTAGGCAAGGGGTATGTTTGGAAAAAAAGCATTAAATGATGTATTGATTTTCTGAATGGACACTTTTTATTGGACAAAACTTTTTCAAATATGGACACTTTTTATGAGACGGAGGTAGTACAAAAGACAGTTTTATACAATTGTATTATCCCGACCCTCCCTTATACACTAATAGTAGGAAATGTAGAGAAACTAAATTGATTTCATTAATGTATCATTGTACGATATATATACATTTGAAATGCATGTTTTAGGTCATAAATGAGTGTATAAGGAAATATAGTAGCATATTTACTACAACCAATTGGTTTTAGTAGAACGGTAAGCGCTTGATTCTTAACACGCTTGATCCTAACATGGTAGCAGAGTGGAAGGTCTTGGGTTCAAACCCCGCCGCAAACATTTATTTTCCTCCATTTACAATGTGCAAGTGTTAAGTCGGCCTAGTTGGCTCGTGCTTGTTGTGTGCCTATATAGTTAACATAGCCTTGATATGGGCTCACACTTAAGGTTCCCCTATTTATAATGTGCTAGTGTTGGGCCGGCCTAGTTGGCCTTTGTAAGCCTAGTTGGGTCAGGCTTGTTGTGTGCCGAGTTGACATAGCCTTGATATGGGCCCACAATTGAGGGGCGTGTTAAAGTGTACAAGGAAATATAGTAGCACATTTACTAACACCAATTGGTTTTAGTACAACGGTAAGCGCTTGATCCTAACATGGTAGCAGAGCAGAAGGTCTTGGGTTCAATCCCCGCTGCAAACATTTATTTTCCCCCATTTATAATGTACAAGTGTTGAGCTGGCCTAGGTTGCTCAGGCTTGTTGTGTGCCTAGTTGACATAGCTTTGATATGGGCTAACACTTGAGGTTCCCCGAATTATAATGTGCAAGTGTTGGGCTGGCCCAGTTGGCCTTTGTGAGCCGAGTTGGCTCAAGCTTATTGTGTGCCGAGTTGGCATAGCCTTGATATGGGTCCACACTTGAGGGGGCGTGTAGGCTTGTTGTGTGCCGAGTTGGCATAGCCTTGATATGAGTCCACACTTGAGGAGGCGTGTTAAAGTGTATAAGGAAATATAGTAGCACATTTATGATGACGGTAGAATTATACCCATAAAAGTCATCAACGTTATCCTTAAATCGAGCTTAATAATATATATTTTATATTAAATCACATGTTTATAGTGTTTATTTAATGTTATGTGATTTATAAGATATAATTTGGTATTTATCTATTTTAATTATTAAAATATGATTTACTGTGCGATAATTATTGATTTTATAGATAACGGTGCATCAGAGGAAGTAAATCTCAAGATAAATCGGAGCAGAATCGGATTCATTAAAAGATCGAGATTGACGTAGCACGAAGCGTGGAGTAAGGAACAAGAAAAGCCGGTGAGCCAATCGAAGGCACGGAGCTCGCCGCGCCGAGCCCATGATTCGCTGGGGGTGAGTTCGTGAAATCTCGAGGATCGGCTGAGGGTTATCTCTACACGTTTTAGGGTTTTCGAATCTATCTTTAGGTCGGCCTAAACTCCTATATAAAGGCCTGAGCACGAATTTTATTAGTGACACTTTTAGAACACCTTAGATTACGCTTTACAAAATACAATACTATATCTTAGCTTTATTTTATTATGTTTCTTCATCACGGAGGCGATGGATTCATCGATTAGAGATCGCATTGAAGGAATGGAGGACCCTCCATCTACGAGGGTAATGCCTATCCAAATATGTGGTTTTTATTCGTAGATCTATTTTATTTTGTTATGGAGTAGTCGTTTGTGTATTGATTTCTTGATGTAGTTAATTAACAAACCCATATTCATGTAGCTCTGAGCTGTACGAAGGCGTTTTATGAGAGAATCTGGGCAGAACTGGTCTCGTTGGCAGCGAGCCTATGTCTCGCTGGTAGCCAGCCAGGCCGTTTCCACGATTTCCATGTGAAGGACTTTGGCTACATCGTGCTTTCTGTTTTTCATATAAACATGTAATAGATCCGGCCAATTTGTTACATCATTCTCGTAAATTAATATGATATATTGTGAAAATTGTCATGTTACTAGGACATTAGTTAGCCGATCGTTTAGGAGGTGTGCCAACCCTTCCACGGTGGTTGCCTAGACGAGGTGACGATTTTAGATTGGCATCCCTAGTTTGGTATAGCATGCTTGTTATATGATGTTCTATCCCGTCCAAGGAAGGATTCGTAATTAAGCATAGGGATCTTCTATCCGTTCACGAATTAGATCCAAGCTTAGGGGATGACTCCCGTAGTCAAAATTTAATCAATCTTAATGTCTTTTCTCGTCTCGGCTTAGATATACATATATGGGGAGTAATTTCTACTAGCGTAATCAATACCATTTGTTGAGTCTTATAAAACCATAAAAATAAGTGTTTTAGTGTCTAGTGTCGTATTGTTAGACTTTGTGTTTTCTATCGTGTCAACCATTATCTCTACGTTATAGTTAGTCGTACACCACCCTTAATCTATTTTTAGTTTAATACGTTGTACTTGTTTAAGCCGAGTCTCTCGTGGGATCGACCTCGACTCTATCTAGCTATACTACGATTGAACCTAGTTCTCTTGCTAGTTGGTTATTTAGGTATCGAGTATTTTATTACTTGACCCGACATCAAGTTTTTGGCGCCGTTGCCGGGGACTCGTGTCATTAAATCAAGTATAGCTTATTTTATTAAAAGTAGATTCGTAAATATTGTGAATAGTGTATGTTCAATTAGTTATTGTAGCATAGAATTAACTCACGTTGTGTCATAGAACAAATCTGCGCTTCCCGTAATCAACTAGGCTCGCCGCGCCGAGCAGGCCGTTCGCCGGGGAGCCGGCCCGCTTTTTCTGGCGCTTCGTTCCGTTTTGTTCTAAACACTCGTCTCGCTTTGTGTTTTTATATTTTTCGTATTTTTAGAGTCTCGTTTTTGTTTCATTAATTAGTGAGTCTAGTTAAAGGCCTAGCCTTTAAGGTTTTTAATTGTTTAATTATTCTGTTTCATATAGAGTCGTTTTATTTTTGTTTATTTTAGAGTCTCGCCAAAGACAGTAGCCTTGGCGTATTTTAATTGTTTATTGTTGTTTTTGTCTTGCAAATTATAAATTAAAAAAAACAAACAAACAAGCTACCCGGATTTCTAAGGATCCAAACGAAGAGCAAGGCGAGGAAAAATCTAAAGGAGCACATCAATCTGACTCAGACATGGAAGCATTACTGAATAACGCCAGCCAGGTAAATGGAAATAATTTTAATAATGCAAATTTTGTTAACCAAGCTGTGGCTGCATGGGAAAGGCATACTTTGCAAAGCTATGCAACGCCTACCATTGAACAATTCATTCCTCCTATCGTAGTGCCTGAAAATGCTGCTGAAGTTTATCACCCAAAACCTAATGTCATTCAAATGGTGGCAAACTATTCCACTTTTCATGGTATCCTGAATGAAGATCCTGGTATTCACGTGATGAATTTCTTAGAGATCGTTAGTACCGCGACGCCAGAACTGGTTCCTGGGGATAACATTAAGCTGAAACTTTTCCCTTTCACTTTGAAAGATAAAGATAAGCAATGGCTTTTCTCTTTAGAGGCTAGATCAATCACGACCTGGGAGGAACTGCTACAAATGTTCATGAATAAGTACTTCCCTATAGGAAAGACCTTTAAGTTACGCCAAGATATCTTGGGGTTCAAGCAGCAACTTGGGGAGAATTTTGATCAAGCTTGGGAACGTTTTAGGGAGTCCATGAGGAAGTGCCCTCATCATGATACCCCTCTATGGATTTTAATGCAAACCTTTTACCATGGATTGAGAGATACGGAGGAGATACGAGTAGATGCCTCCAGCAATGGAGAGTTTGTTCTTTTATCTCCTAAGGAGGCACAAGGAAAGATGGAGCAAATAGCAATGAATAGCCAATGGGGAGGTGGTGAAATAGCAACTGTGAAGATGGCCGATAATTTATTTGAGGCGGATGTATCGCATAAGATCCTGCATACTCTATTGCTCATAAATGACAAGGTTGATGGTATGCATGAGAGGATTCAACGAGTAGAGACTGGAAAAAGGGATGGAAACGACTAGGCCATTAGAGAATGCGGGTACTAAAGAAGCCAATTACATTGGGAGACATAGTAATCAATATGACGGTTACAAACAAAATCATGAACACCCTGAATTCCGATGGAATGATCCAAATGAAGGGGTAAAACCACACAACACTTATGTACCTCAGCAAGCTCAAACTTACGGTTGGGAAGTAGCACTTGAAAAGATGAGTAGCACAATGTCCGACACTGTGAATCAATTAGCAGAATCCATTACTGGCTTGGCTACAAACTTTCACCAATACTGTCAAAATAATGAAGCCAAAGTCACCAACCAAGAAGCCTTAGTCCATAATCTCTCTCATCAAATAGGACAATTAGCTGAACAACTGTCAACTAGACCTCCTGGGGGATTCCCCAACAACACTGATAGGAACCCTAGGGATGTGAATTCGATAATGACTAGAATTGGAAAGGAGCTTACCCCGCCAATCCCAAAGAACAAGGAAAATCTAGAAGATATTAGGGATGATGAGAAAGATCCTTAGGAGGCATTTACACCCTTTGGAACTGAAGAATCATGCTTAGAAAAGCCCCCCAACGAGCAATTGTCCTCCATATCTACTAATTTAGGGAATAGTGAGTGCGCCGCAGTATCCTCGCAAGGTGAGGTTGTTAAGGATGAGAAGAAACAACCGTGGTTTAAAGATTATGTGAATTATTTATCCAGGAGATATTTGGCCCCAGAATTAAACCAACAGCAAAAGAAGAAGTTCTTTGCGGACCTTAAACACTACTATTGGGATGAACCATATCTTTTCAAGCGATGCGCGTACAATATCATTAGAAGATGTGTTCCTGAGAGTGAATTCCTCGACATACTTAAACATTGCCATACTTATGAAGAAGGAGGATACTATTGAGGGGACAAGACTGCTACTAAAGTTCTCAAATGTGGTTTTTACTGGCCCAATCGTTACATAACTACGCACGAATATTTTAGATCCTATCATTCATGCCAAATGACGGGCAATATCTCGAGGAGACATGAAATGCCACTGAGGAGTATCCTAGAACCAGAACTCTTTGATGTATGGGGAATTGATTTTGTGGGACCTTTTGATGTATGGGGAATTGATTTTGTGGGACCTTTCACTTCGTATGTTTCAAACCGCTATATTTTGGTGGCGGTCGACTATGTGTCTAAATGGGTTGAGGCTATTGCTTCACCTACCAATGATGCAAAGGTTGTACTGCGGTTTTTAAAGAAAAATATCTTCACGCTGTTTGGAATCCCTCGTGCCATCATTAGTGATAATGGGAGCCATTTCTGTAATAAGCCGTTTGAGAAGTTAATGGCCAAGTACGGGGTGAGACATAAATTAGCCACCGCTTATCAACCTCAAACAAGTGATCAAGTTGAGGTCACGAACCGAGAGATTAAGCGCATCTTGGAAAAAACTGTGAACCAAACAAGGAAAGATTGGTCGTTGAAGTTAGATGACGCTTTATGGGCTTATCAAACTGCGTATAAGACTTCCATAGGTATGTCCCCGTACCAGATTGTTTTTGGGAAAGCGTGTCATCTACCGGTTGAACTTGAGCACCGTGCCTTATGGGCTACTCGTATGTTGAATTTAGATGAAAGTTTAGCCGGATAAAAGAGATTGTTGGAATTAACTCGCTTAGAAGAGTTTCACATTAAAGTTTACGAGAATGCTCAAATCTATAAAGAGCGCACTAAGAGATTTCATGATAAAAAGATCCTTGACCGCACCTTTAAAGTGGGTGATTTGGTTCTTGTTTACAATTCGTGCTTGAAACTCTTCCCGGGCAAGTTAAAATCAAGATGGTTTGGTCCTTATAAAGTGAGTAAAGTATTTCGTTCCGGAGCTACAGAGGTAAGTCACCTAGATGATCGATAAACTTTTATGGTCAATGGTCACCGATTAAAGCATTACCTCGGGAATCATTTTGATAGAGAGGAAGAAGTACTTACTCTAGGAAATCCTAGTTACAACTAGACCATCACGTGAGTACAGTCGAGCTAATGACTATAACCATAGAACTATTTCTTAAAACTTTATTTTAGATTTGTTTTTGTTTTTGCTTTTAATAAAGTAGCATGAGACTGTTAAGGTTTTTTTCATCTCGCCATGTTCTGAGTCTCAGTTTGGAATAAACGAGGTTTTTTCCTTGATAGCCGCCATGTGAGTTTTGTAGTTTTAACTCTTTGGTTTTCCTTGTCATTGGTTGTATGAAATAAAGTGGCTTAATTTTTTTTTGGATATTCTATATCTAATTACTGACACGTTATTTTATAACTTCCATTGACATGTTATTAACGGTTTCGTGGAGTTTCTGTTTGGTTTTCTTAAACATGTTTTCGTTTGCTTCTCCACGACATGCTTGGACTACTACTATATTCTGCATCTACTTGAGAGACGTTTCCGAGCTAAGGATTTTTCTTAAATTCTCCTTTTTATTTGACATTGGGGACAATGCCAAGTTTAAGTGGGGGGTAGGAGACTTAGCTATGATGTGTTATAATTGAAAATTGAATGAAACGGTGAAAATTGAAAAACAAATTGAACAAATGCCAAATTAAGTATCTCTTACCCTTAGAATTGTGAGTTCTTAACCATGGAATTGCTAGGAAAGGAACCAAGTGCATGAGTACGTGATCATTTTATACTTATGTGAATGTAAATTTAAGGATATTCATGCCGACTGTTGCAAGTAGTTGTTTATTATTCGATTACTCACTTTGAATCGTCGTTTACCGCACGAATTATAATAACTGAAGAAATATGTTGGAAATAAAATTTATGTTTTGATGATAATTCATCATATTTAGTTAGAATTTTATCTTAACCTCATTGATGAAGTGCTGAAGCTAGCTGTTATAGTGAAAAGCTAAAAGATGTCTAGAACTGAATGTTAAGGTTTTACTAGAGCCTGATAATTGTATAGGTTACATCAGACAGACACTGTAATAGTTAGTGTGTCATAAAACTGAAAACTGGAAGTCGTTCAGAAAACTGGAAGTCATCAAGATAAACAAACTGACTCAGGATACACCAATATGAAAACTGAAGAAGATAAGCTCGCTGAGGGACACAAACTCGGTTGGCCTATCTAGAAGAATTAATAACTGAGGGTCACAGACTCAGTTATAGAAGATTGAAGAACTGAGGGTTCAAACTCAGTTATGAAGACTATGTCGAGACTGTAAAGTTAGACTTCAGGCAAGATTGTGGTGACCTGAACTGACTTTATGGATCTTGTATGAAGACCTAAGAATCATAAGGACAATGAATTCTTAGAAGATAATTAGTCATGGTGTACTATGATTAAGTCAATCATAATCAGATGAAAACTGGAGTACTGATATTTGAAGAAGAGTAAAATCTCAGTTAACGCTCCAAGTCAGTCAGGAAACTGACAAGTGATAAACTCGGTATAAAAGTAAGGAAACTCGCTTTATATGTCGGTCATCCAACAAGCCGATAGTACAAATAACGTTATAAAGGAAGCGATTCTATTGGATGAAATACTGACACATCAGAACGGTCACAAAATATATCCGTTACAAAATAGACGTTGATACAATTCGAATTTAAGCCAGATGAACGTTGGACCTCACACTATAAATAAAGCACTTTGCACCAAGGATAAAGAAGAGGAATTAAGAAAAAGAATTATCAGGATTAACAAGTATTTTTGTGCATTAGTCACTTTATTCGAATTGCTATCATATCTGCGCTATAACAAGATCATATCAAGAATTTCTTCAAGTGCTCAAGCTACAAAGAATTTATCAAGAATCAGACACTTTGAAGAACCACAAACAAGAATCAATTTATTGATTCTCAACCCAACTTTGATTCTACATCAAAGGTTTAGATCGTGAAGCAAACCGGGAAGGTTTTGTCAAGGACAAGCTTGTTACAAGCAATGGGTAGATCGTGTTTGTGGTGGTAGCCGGTGAAGAGGCATACGATACCCTTCAAGGACCGTTGTTCAAGCAATTGAAGAGCAAAGAATTCTACCCGCTCTACAACTATTTAGATAGTGAAGCTAGGGATTAGCCAAGGACTATTGTTTAGAACTTTTTGTAACAGTTCACCTCAAGAAGTTCTAGTGGAATTTTCCTCCGCACCACAGGAGAAGAGAGGATGTACAGTATTACACCACCTGGAACCTCTATAATTCTTGCTTATTTACTTTACGCATTTATTTATTTACTCATCATTTACTTACACCATTTGATAATTGATTGTTATACACTTCACAGTTCACAAACTGACATTTGACAATTCGCCTTTACCATACTCACTTTCATAAAGAATAACAAGATCAAGAAAAAGTCTAGAACTATATCCGCTGCCGGTTGACTCAGTTTTTGCTTAAGTCAGTTTGACTTAAACTCAGCTTAACTCCACACAAGTTTTAACTGAACCGTAATTTGTTTTAAATCCAGTTTAGGAAAGTTTTTGGTGACAAGTTTATTCACCCCCCTCCCCCCTCTAAACTTGTGTTAGCCTTTCCAAGGGACCAACAAATTATGTGTACATTGCGTAGATGATTGGTTATGTGAACTTAGTGTCGATATTTATCTGCTAATGTATTCTTATCTTCTAGCCATCAAAGCGGAGTAATAAGCTTGAGAATTATCTCGTGTTTTAACAATGCATTAAACACTAGGCTTGTAGTAACATTACCAAAGTAGCCCCGAGCTTGTGGTAATATTCAATGCTATTGACTAATCCGTGAGAGGGGGATTCTTGCAATGCATACTTTATTTTTAAAGCAAGTTTCTTTCTTGAGAGATGTTAATACTTGAAATTATGAAAATGCGTAGAAATTCAACTTTTTAAGAGGCTTTGAGTATTTCTCGGTCTCCGAGTCCAAAATCCTTCTGGATAACACTCTTGCTTATTGCACCATGTCTTTACCCATTGCGAGGCTTAAGAAGTGGGAATGCTAATGTTGGTAGGTAATTAAGACTGTGAAGTTAGCATAAACTTTAATCTTGCCACGAATATATAAAACTGAATGCACATGCACACAATCACTTCGATTCATAGCGAGTAGTGAATAATGGATACCTTATGAGCATGAATGGTATGAGTTGACTCAAGTTTCTTGCGTAACTATGATTTGACCATGGAAAATGTTGTCTTGGGGAATGACTTATTGATGCTTTGTTCGGGACGATCAAAGTCTAAGTGGGGGTAGTTGATGACGGTCGAATTATACCCATAAAAGTCATCAACGTTATCCTTAAATCGAGCTTAATAATATATATTTTATATTACATCACATGTTTGTAGTGTTTATTTAATGTTATGTGATTTATAAGATATAATTTGGTATTTATCTATTTTTATTATTAAAATATGATTTACTGTGCGATAATTATTGATTTTATAGATTATGGTGAATCAGAGGATATCTACCGACAAAGGAATTAAATCTCAAGATAAATCGGACCAGAATCGGATTCATTAAAAGATCGAGATTGATGTAGCACGAAGCGTGGAGTAAGGAACAAGAAAAGCCGTTAACCAATCAGAAGGCAGTGAGCTCGCTGGCAACGAGCCCATGATTCGCTGGGGGCGAGTTCGTGAAATCTCGAGGATCGGCTGAGGGTTATCTCTACACGTTTTAAGATTTTTGAATTTATCTTTAGGTCGGCCTAAACTCCTATATAAAGGCCTGAGCACGAATTTTATTAGTGACACTTTTAGAACACCTTAGATTACGCTTTACAAAATACAATACTATATCTTAGCTTTATTTTATTATGTTTCTTCATCACGGAGGCGATGGATTCATCGATTAGAGATCGCATTGAAGGAATGGAGTACCCTCCATCTACGAGGGTAATGCCTATCCAAATATGTTGTTTTTATTCGTAGATCTATTTTATTTCGTTATGGAGTAGTCGTTTGTGTATTGATTTCGTGATGTAGTTAATTAATATGATATGCTGTGAAAATTGTCATGTTACTAGGACATTAGTTAGCCGATCGTTTAGGAGGTGTATAAGGAAATATAGTAGCACATTTACTTAACCAATTGGTTTTAGTAGAACGGTAAGCGCTTGATATTAACAATATAATGAACCAGAGATCGAAGTAAATACAACTATTATCAATCAGAGATTAAAAAATGGACATAGAAATTAAAAGCATACGATCGAGTGAGTTCGCCTGTCTAAGCAATATTCTTCGGGAAAAACGGCTATCGGCAAAACCACATCAATTCCTCATGCATTGTATTACCACATACAGGCTTTCGGTTCTTTGGAATGGAGAAAAATGGGATCCTTCAGCCCTAGTTGAGGTCTTCATCAGGAGATCCTATAGTACCATAATTATTGAGGTCTTCATCGTGAGATCCTAGTTGAGGTCTTCATCGACGTCATCATCGTTGCTATAATAAGTACAACAATAAATCAAGGAAGGTGGATATCGCAAAACTTTCAAGAAGAGGTCCTCCAATGTCACATATCTTCTTTCGAGCCGACCTATTACTCTTTGGAGAGGCAACTGAGCATCCATGAAAAGTCATGAAAGACATTTTACTTGATTTCTCCAATTGTTCAGGCCAAAACATCAGCGCAACAAAGTCAAGGTTTCACACATTCGGCAATGTGGAAAATAGTATCATTACAGCTATTGCACAAGGCTTGAAGATGACTTATACAGATGACCTAGGTAAATATTTGCGTGTTCCTCTTCTATATGGTAGAATGTGTATTTCTTATTTTACATACTAAGAAGACAAGATGAAGAAAAAATTGGGCCCCAGGAAATCCAAATCCCTTTCAAAAGCAGGAAAATGCATACGTATTCAAAGCTCTCTAGCTACACAACCATATTAAGCCATGTAAACCGTTGTGCTCCCGATTTCTACAATTAAAAACATGGAGATAAGATGTCAGAACTTCTTTTGGGGAGATGATGAAAATGTGTTGGTCCCTTGAAAAGGCTTTGGTTAAGTTTAGAGGGGGGGGGGGGTGAATAAACTTAACACTTAAAACTTTGGAGTTAACAAATTCTGCAACTTCGCCAGCCTCGCGATACTTCAGAGTCCGTCGAGACTTCGCAGGGCCGCCGATAAACGTAGTCTACTGATAGTTGAGTTTGCTGAATTTGTGCAGCGGAATAAAATCAAAATTTAAGCCTTATTACTTGTTGTTAAATATGATACTAAGTGTTAGATACTCGCAGTGTGTGTGTGAGTTCGCGCTGCTAGATTCAAGTAGGTTGATGAGTAAAATAAAACAAGTGCGTAAAGTAAAAGCGTAAAGTAAGTAGGCAGATTTTTATAGTGGTTCCGTGGTGATGTAATCCCGTACGTCCACTCTTCTCCCGTGATGTTGGAGGAAATTCACTAGAGATCTTTGATGTAGTCGTTACAAAGATTCCTAAGTTGTTTGTCCTTCACCAATGACTATGGCTTCACAAACCGAAAACTCGGGAACAGTAGAATTGTCGCTCCTTAGTCTTCCACCGGTCCTTGAAGGGTAGGATTGCCTCTTCACCACTCCCACCACAAACAACAAGCTTTTCACACCTAACCGTATGCTTCACTCGTCTTTCAAGCAGGTTCTTTATAAAATAAAGAATGAATCAAATAAATGATTCAATTGCAAAGCAGCCTTGATTAGGATGATGTAATCAAGAGCTTGCGCCTTTCAAGTGTGTATGCTTGATGTAGCTTGAACACGTAATGCACTTGAAGAAAATAACTAGATCAAGAAATTTAAGCTCGCAAGTTCAAGCAGGTGTTTTTCACCAAGCATTGTCACTTAAAGTTTATCCCAAAAATTCATCGTTCTTTTCTTGAGTTGAAAGTCTTCTATTTATAGGTAGGAATGCATGTGACTTGCATTTGAAATTCAAATGTGACCGTTCCTTGTATTTGTCCCATCTGTTAACCAATCTGTCACTATTCATAGGACTGACACTGTCAGAATTCCTTTTTGACAGTGCAGTCTGTCCACCCCTTTGACTTGCATCCAATGGATAAAAATATGGATCATCCCAACGTCTTTTTAATCTTAGCCTTTGATTTTCTTGATAAGTCAGAGGTAGTTGGCTGTCCTTATCCATGTAATCTTCCAAAATAATCTTGAATAAATCGAGATATATATCAGCAGGCTTATCGTCCGTCGAAGTATCAATCGTCCGTCGAAATGTACCGTGTATAAAATGCAAGTAAAATTGATTTCTTTTATCTAACTTTTATTTGTGTAGTTAGATTACATCATTTTAATTATAACTAAGTTCCAAACATCATCCAACTTATGGAACTTAGACCTTCTACACAAGGTAATATGTAATCGCTTAGGTCATCACGTACTTGCCTAAATTCGATTCCATATCCTTGACTTTAAATACTAAGTTTGATCCCTTAGCCTTCATTTACCGAGTTTGAACCCTCGCCTTCGCCTTTCGCCTTCGAGTTCCCCGACCGCCCATCGACCTATCTACCCTATCGACCTAGACCACCGTCGATATCAATCGCCAGCCCTTTACGTTGCTTGTTTGATCAAACCTATTTATGAATCAAACTCTAATAAACCTATACATTTTATCTAGACATCTTTTTGCCTTTGCACTATAACAAATAGTATGGCACTCATCATCAAAACTAAGAAATAAGTCCAACAATTTCCCCCTTTTTGGTGATGATGCCACTACCCTCACCTAATCAAAGAAAGCAAAAAGATAAAACACAAAAACAGACAAATTCACCAATTCTCATTATAATCATTGTTCAAGCTTATTACAAACTAGATGCAGCAAGGATAAAGAATAATAAGTATGCTGATCTATTGTCTCTTTTCTCTTTCTCTTCTAGCCTTCTCAGCTTGCTCTTGATAGGCTCTGATCTCTTCTATCATTTGACTCATCCATTCATTCTCAATTAGTGTAAAATCAATATAAGGATTGACTTGTTTCCACCAGCTCCATGCTTCAGCAGACAAGATTGATGTCATTCACTCGAATCCAAACCTCATATACAAACTCCTTGAATTCATCCAAAGGAGTCCTTTGCCTTTGTAATAGGTAGCACTTTTTCACCTCTCGCTACTTCTTCTACTTGCCCTTAAAGCTCGACTCTTGCTTCCCAAAATTTCAAACTCAAGAAAGAGTTAAGACCTTCATGAAATCCCATGTTATGATAAGGTCTCCTCCTGTTGTAATACTCTTTCTTGTATTGTTTAAGTACATCATCAGTGAGTTGGACTCTCGCTGTGTGCAAAGTTGCTCCGAAGGCATTTGTATCATCTGTCCATCTCTTCTGTGCAAAGAGTCTTGCAGCCTCCTTTGCTGCAGCTGATTGGCCCTCTTCCCCCTTAGTGACATCATCAACAAAACGGGATATAAGGCCATGAATTGCTTCCTGTGACACTATCACTCTATGCATTTGACCTTCCATGGTTCCAGTTCTAGTATCAAGAGAAGTAATCCTGGATTGCAATGTCTCCTCCAAATACCGTTGATCCTTTCAAGAAGTTTGGGATCGTGCATAGCAGTGGTTGTGCAAAGAACAAGAGGCTCAAGCAGGTTTAGGAGCTTCAGCAAGCTTGTCAAGTTTCTCATGTATAGAAATAAGTTGGTCTTTTAGAGACTTGTCTTTAGCTTTATTTCCAACTTTGATACCCTTGACATCTAGTATCAAATCATTCATAGCATTTTGAGTAGATGCAAAGTTTGAAGCAACTGTATTAGTAGATTGTCTGTTATCATTTACCATCTTCATCAGTTCTTCAAATCTCTGTTCTTGCCTGTCCAATTGAGTTCTTAACGTTGCATGTCATTTCTTACGCTCTTAACTCATTGACAACTTCAATTGGCACTCCACTAGTCATTCTACTATCGCAGGTCCATCGCAGCTCCTCAACTCTATACCGTGCCTCGTTGTCCGCCGATGACCATTGCTTTACTCATATCTCTCCCAGCAGGGGGAGGTCCTTCCTCAACCATTGCACCAAGAATGTCTTCCATAACCGGATCTTGTGCAGGTTCCTCAACAACTTCTTCTTCTCCAAAAATTTGAAATTCTTCATCACTGTAGTCATAGTCCAGCAGCCAATGCTCTTCTTGATCAACAACAAGCCTTGCCGACTATCCTTCCCTACAAAGGGTCTTGGCTCCAAAGCAGCTCCACTACAAAGCAGCCTCAACAAAAACAGGGGTTTCCTCCAAACCCAAAGTTTGTTCCAACCTGTGTCCAGGTGCTGTTTGAGACTCAGCAGCCTGTACCTCCTGTTCCAACCTTTGTGCAGGTGCTGTTTGTATCCCAAAGAACCCGTACCTCCTCTTCGCCTTCTTGGGTTGAATATAGCCTCATTATCCACTTGAAAACCTTCTGGATGACCAATCTTGTGCAGGATGATGGCAGTTTTAGTAAGAGTGCCTTCAATGTCAAATCCATCTTGATATTCAATGGACCCTTCTGAGCTGGCACTAGGTTCATTAAAATCAGTAATTGTTTCTCCATCCAAATCCTCACTCTATTCATCTTTATTTTGTGCAGCAGGCTCTATAACATGAAATGTACTGGGTTCATCACCACCTACCAAAGACTCAAAGTGATTCCTTCATTGATCGTTGCTTCAAGATCATCCATGGTGAGATCCCGTAGATCCTCATCCATTTCTCCGCCCGCCGGCCCTCGCAGACTTACCAAGATTAGTGGATCACAGTGCAGAGTTTCATTTATCAATGCAGCCCCACCGGTTCCTCCCGGTCCGGAGGGGAAATCTCCTCCGAGTCGACGACGAGGAAGAGTCATCATCTCCATCTCTTGGATCCCTAAACTTAATACCCTCCTCCTTCGTTGCTCATCAAATAGATCCATCATCTCCGGATTGCGCAGGTGGTATCAACCAGATCCAAAGAAGTTCTCTACTCCCAACTTGTTAAAAGCCCATTCCTCAAAATCACTCATAGTTCAAGAAATTGGCTTTTGTCTCTTGTAGAAACCAAACTTCCATTGAAGATAATCGCAATCCGCCGAAGTTTGGGATCCACATAATCTTCGCTTTTCTTCCTCTCTTTCACATGCCTCTCAAAGGGCATGAAAGATCTCCCTGGGAGCAGTTTTCGTAGCTTGTTGACCTCCAAAGGTTCCAACAAGCGATTCATGGTCTCTTCTACGTATGTTTGAAAGTCGCAGTTGCCGTGATTGTACATTTGTACCTACTACTTCCATCCGTATCACACTTGGTTCCCCCGACTTACATGCTCATCGCCAGGTTAGCAAGCAGATCGCTCTTCCCCCGAATTATTGCCAAACTTGCGGTCTTCAACCAAGTCTTCAATCACCTCTTCAACTACCACAAAGAAGTTCAGTTCGTTGATTTGCCGTGGTTCTTCGCGGATACTACAAACAGGCTCGTGGTCGCAGACCGTCGTATATCCTCTACAGTGTGCTCAACAACAACTCCGTCCACCATCGTAGACTTGATAACTTCTTCATTTGAGGAGTCACCGATTACTACAGTGGAATGATAGTTAAGGGCTCACCCTCAACAAATTCTTTCTTCCTCTTCTACCGATGCTTCCTCTTGGATTCTTTGAGCTTCCAAGTTTTTCAACTCTTTCCCTTACCGTATTTCTTCTTTTTGACAATCTCCTTCATTCTTTTGGAGAGGGGTTCATCATCATCTTTCTCAATTACGTAGACTTCCTCTTTCTATCGGCTTCCTTCGTTGTTCCCTCGAATTTCACCAACAAGCTTTTTCTTGGAGCCACAAAGCAGGTCGCAACCTCCACTTGACCCTCGCGTACTCGCTCAGCCTCCGTGCGTTTTCCTTCCTTGTTTTCTTTGAAGGCTTTAACACTTCAGCTTGTCTTCCTTGTAGCTCCAAATTTTCTTTTCCCAAAGAGCTTTCTTTGGTGCAAAGAGCAGGTTTGATAGATATCTTCTTAGTTTGCTGAACCTGCTCACCACCAGCATCACCATCATCTCCACCATTATCATCATCAGCAGCTTCTCCAGCAATCTCTTCATCATCATCAAGTCCAGGAATTGCATAATCAATCTCCTTCTTGTATCTGGACTGATTTATGTTTGCAGATTCAAGATCGGGAACCTGCAGATGATTCAGGAGAGTCTGGACCATCAAACCTAAGGGTAAGGCCTTGGATTTCCTTTTCCCTAGTTTCTCCTCCTTGGCAACTTTCTTCATATAATGAATAAAGTAACCAGCCCAATCAAACTTCATGCTCCTGCAGATGATTATCATCAACTCTATCTTGGGTCCGGATAGAGTATCCATACTGCCAACCAACCCCAGTATGTTCTTTGCAATTAGTTTGCTTAAGCAGTTGTACTCAAAGCCAAATATCCCCGCAAGCTGATGCCAGGAACTGATTTTGTGTCTTGATTTATTTTAATCTGATCCACGAATGCCATCTTGTTCAATCCCATTGCTTCAGGATTGACAGGACCATCTACAACTTCTTCAAAACCAAACACTTGTCTCGCAGACCTGAGGAGATTACAAGCTCCTCAAAGATTCACAAAGTGGTCTTGAATGCTTCAGCTTCCTTCTTCCACAACTATATTCTTCCGTAAATCAATGACATTGGTATATGAAATTGTTTCTAATCTCGATATTGAGTTTGTTTTCCAAACCCGCAAACCTCCTTATTCTTCGACCTATATTAATGGCCAACTCGTTTGATTTGCATCAACAACATATCCTCTAACACTTTGGCTTGATTCGATTTGAACTTCAACTCTTTCCGCCATTGAATTAAGAAAAAGATGAAGAAGAATTGCTCTCAAATCTGTGTTCACACAAGTAGGATTTGCAGAGATAAAGCAGAAATTGCAAGTAGAGATTCTGCCGTGTAGCAGTCTGATTATATAGACAGTGGGTAGTTGAAACTGTCATTGCACGTACATTGAGGT
Organism: Gentiana straminea; assembly: GCA_036785695.1. NCBI lineage: Eukaryota > Viridiplantae > Streptophyta > Magnoliopsida > Gentianales > Gentianaceae > Gentiana > Gentiana straminea. The sequence continues at coordinate 790,616 of JAVUPR010000448.1, read as the reverse complement.
AACCACGATTAACTCTGAATAAATGCTGTCTTGACACGTGGCCCATTACTCCTCCATAACGTTTGTAACCGTTAGATGGTTTGACTATGGTAATAAAAGATAGGATAAATATCCCGCCAATATGCTTCTTGACATTAATAACTTTGACTGAGTAACGTTCCATCCAAAGCAGGTAATCCTCGCAGGTGGACTCAAAGTCCGTCGATAAATAGACTTCAAAGCAATTTCCGCCGACAAAAGTACTCTGCTGATCCTTGTTTCTTTTTTTTTTTGTTCAATTGATAATACAAGATGAAGTTTAATACCAATGACTGATCTGTCAAGTGAGCTCACCCAACATGACAAAGACCAATCCCCTTGGCAACCTCATTTGCTCAATTGTCCAAACATAAGTACATGGAATTGTTGATACCAATGACTAATCTCGCTAAGTGAGCTCACCCAACATAGCAAAGACTAATCCCCTTGGTGAATTCCAAGACATTGCCGAATATCACCAACCTTTATAATACCAAGCTCGATTCTTAATTTGGCAAATCTTTCACCGTCAAGTGGTTTAGTGAAAATATCAAAGCAAGTTGATCTTCGCAGGGATGTATGTAACCACCACATCTTTCTTTTCAACATGATCTCTTATAAAATGATGCCTCACATCAATGTGTTTGGTTCTTGAGTGCAAAACAGATTTTCTCGTGATTGCAATTGCACTTGTGTTATCACACATAATTGAAATTTCCTTTTCTTCAATTCCATAATCCCTTAATTGTTGTCTTAGCCATAGTACTTGTGCACAACAACTTCCAAAGAAGCCTATGTATTCAAATTTTCAAAGAAGTGGAAGTTGAAATAGAATTCGTTTCTTGCTAAACCAGAGACCAAATATTTCCCATTAACTCGGCGTGTTTCCCGTGGTGCTTTTTCTCGTCAATCTTGCATCCAAGATAATCGAATCCGAGTAGGATATTACTTTGAAGCTTCCTTCCTTAGAATACCATATCCCTACTCCCAAAGTCTCTTTAATGTACTTGAGAACTCTCTTGACCGCACCTAAGTGACTTTCCTTAAGTTTGGATTGAAATCTTGCACAAACACCTACAAAGAAAGGATATATCAGTCCGTCAAGCAAGGAGGTACAAGAGATCGCCTATCATCCTTCTGTATAAGGTCTGATCAACATCTTTGCCTTCTTTATCTTCATCCAACCTAATATTTTTACTCATAGGAGTTGAACTCTTAGTGCTGTTTTCCATACCAAACTTCTTCAGCAACTCCTTGGTATATTTGGTTTGATGAATGAAGATTCCATCTTTCATCTCGTTTAACTTGCAATCCCAAAAAGTAGTTCATTTCTCCCATCATACTCATTTGGAATTTACTCTTCATTAGATTTGCAAACTTTTCACAAAGTAGATCATTTTCGTAACCAAAAATTATGTCATCCACATAAATTTGTACCAAAAAGGTGTCGTCCCCTTCACCGATTCTCGAAAAGTGTCTTGTCAATGGTCCCTTTTGTAAAACCATTGTCCACCAAGAATTGAGATAGTAGTCTCATACCATGCTCTTGGTGCTTGTTTTAGTCCATAAAGTGCTTTGTTGAGTCTATACACTTTATCTTCTTGATCTTTAACTTCAAAACCAGGAGGTTGCTGAACATACACTTCCTCTTCTAGAATGCCATTCAAAAATGCACTTTTGACATCCATTTGATATACTTTGAAGTTCTTATATGCAGCATGTGCCAAGAATAATCTGATAGCTTCCAATCTTGCAACAAAAAGTGCATAAGTTTCATCAAAATCTATTCCTTTAGCTTGAGAATAGCCTTTTGCAACTAGTCTGGCCTTATTCCTCACAATGGTACCAGATTCATCAAGTTTATTTCGTATACCCACTTAGTACCAATGATATTTGCATGATTTGGCCTATCAACTAGTGTCCAAACTTGATTTCTTTCAAATTCATTCAATTCCTCTTGCATAGCAATTATCCAACTGGATCCGAAATTGCTTCTTCAACAACTTTAGGTTCTATTTGAGATAGAAAACAAGTGAACATAGCTTCCAAGCTTGTCTTCTAGTCCTCACACCTTGCCGTACATTGCCAATAACTTGTTCAAATAGGTGATTCCTTAACCATTGTGGATTCTCGGTTGTTTTGATTAACAGAACATCATCTTCGCAGGGTCCGCCGTAGCTTCTTCTACAGGGGGTTCAAGCAGATCCTTGAACCGCTTCGCTTGTTGCATCCGTAACATTATCGCAGGGTGTTCAAGCAGGGCGATCGTAAACTTTTAAGTCATTGAATCTTTCCAAGACTTCAACACAATCTGGATCGTGACATGTTGATTTTCAGCAGTCCACAATCGTCATCTTCCATACCAAGAAACTTAGGTTCATCAAACACAACATGGATTGTTTCTTCATGTTTCGTTGTTCTTTTGTTCAAGCACTCGAATGCTCTCGCCGACCGAAGAATATCCTAAGAAAATTCCTTCATCCGATTTTGGTTGGAATGTTTTCAAATGAACTTTATGATTTAGAATAAAACATTTGCTTCCAAATGGATGAAAATAGGATATGTTAGGTATCCTTCCATTCCGCATCTCATAAGGTGTCTTCAAGAGCCTTCTTGTTTACCGATGTTCGGTTTTGTGTATAGCATGTCGTATTTATCGCTTTCAAATTTCAATATCTTTCAAAGAATGCTTCACGATCATTGTTCTTCCCGCTTCCTTTAAGGTTCTCGTTTCTTCTTTCAAAGAACCCCATTTTGTTGAGGTGTACCAAAGCAGCAAGCAGTTGATGTAGTACACCATTCTCGTTCACAATATTCTCTTATAACTTTGTTGAGAAATTCAAGACTCGATCCGATCTTATCTTTATGATCGTTAAACTTTTCTCATTTTGTAATCTCTTTAAAAGATTAGGCATGCTTTGAAGTGTTTCACTTTTCTTGTTCATGAATATCACCCAAGTGTATCTAGAGTAATCATCCACAACCACTAGGGTATACTTCTTTCCTGTTACACTTGTTGGAGTTATTGGTCCAAAAAGATCCATGTGCATCAGCTCCAACACTCTATTAGTTGATTGTTTGGTCTTTGATTTAAAACTTGACTTTATCTGTTTACCTTGCTGACAAGCATCACATATAGCATCCTTCTTGAATGTGATCTCAGGTAAACCAACCACCAGTTTCTTCTTTACCAACTGATTAATATCATCAAAGTTTAAGTGATTCAACTTCTTGTGCCATAACCAATTTAGTTCGTACTTGGTATGCACTAACGTATGTGTTTCGGAACTCGCAGAGACCAATCCACAACATACATATTCTCGTTGTCTTCTACCAAAGAAGTACAACTTGATCACCTCTTTCACTAATGACAATGCAAATTGTCTTTGTCAAAAGTGACCTTGTATCCCATATCACGAATTGTCCAAAGGCTCGCCAAGTTGTAATCCAAATTCTTCCACATATGCAACATTCTTGATTGTAAGTCCATTTCGATGAGTGTGCCATATCCTCTTGTATATCCAGTGTGTATTTTTGTTGCCAAAATTCACTCTAGACCATCTTTTGCCACAAAATTTGATAAACAAGCTTATTCTTTGTCATGTGTCCGGAACATCCACCGTCAAAGTACCGTACACCCTACAAAACAAGGTTAATGCATTTTAGGTACCCAAACCTCGTTTGGGTCCATAATGGTCGTGGTAAGCATGACCCTTGGCATGTCTCCATAAGGTCTTCTCCCGAATGTGTCATACTTTGGTTCATACTTTGGTTCATACACGTATTCCACACATCCATAAGTTCTAACAAGAGGTTGTGTAGAATCACATATGTTTTCCGGCCTTTTGGTTTGTAATGCCGTTTAAAGTGATTCTTGTTGTTAGAAACATTTGCATAACCATAGGTGTGCCGTTTGTTGTGAGAAATTCCCCATAATAAGGAGTCCGCCGAGGTCTCGCCGAGGTCTTGCAAAAGTCCTCTCGCCGAGCCCTTTGCCGATTCCATTGCATAGGTTTTACCCTAGCAAGATGGTTATACTTACCGTCTCTAGCATTAGATGCAGAATATTCCAATCATCATCAATAGGGAACAAATACCTTTCCCCCGAGATAAGTATCCCTTGAATGATCAACATTTTTGGGTTTAGGATTCTTATCCTTGGAATATTTCGTTTCTTACCCTTCGTGGTCCAAATAGACTTGGTAGTAGGTCTCGCTATCGCAGGCTTAAGGCACAAGCAGTCCTATTATTGGATTTATTCTTTTTACTAGAGTCGTTGACTTCTTAGACTTCGATTTTGCTTCCTTGAAGCATTCTCATTGGGTTTTACCGCTTCAAAGAACCTTACCGGGAGTTGGATCTAGTGTGTACAAACTTAGGACCAATTCGGTGCTAGGTTCGTTGATCTTACCGGATCCACTCTTGTTAGATTGTTGAGTTCCAAATCCAAGCCCAGCTCTATCTCCATAAGGCTTTCCCGATTTGTATACAAGTAGTGGAACAAGATGGTTCAAATAGATTCGTAGACCGCCGGATGTTCAAAGCAGACTTACCCCGATTCTCGTCCAACATCCTTTTCTTTACCTTTGAGAACCCTTAATTCAAATTTTCAATCTTCCAACTTCCAATTCAAGAGCTTTTTTTTCAGCCTTCACAACCTCATAACCAGATTGTATTATCCTCAGTTGATTAAGGATGGCATCCAAAGTCTCATTGTTGTCAGAATTTTTAGGATTTGAACCACATGTTGATTCACAATACTTTCGCAGAGTATTGATAGATACAAGTTGTATACCTCCTCGCTTCATCCATATTGGCCATCAAAGCATAATCCTCCATATCAAGAATCGCGTCGTATCATCCGATTCATTTCCTTTTTCGTATTCCACATCATACCCCGATTCATCTTCAAAGCAACCATGGCCTTCTTGCCATGTCTTCTTTGTTGACTCTTGGTCTTCGCAGGTCCGGACAATCGTGTCTAAAGTGTCCAGCTTCTTGCAACTTGAAGCAGTAGATAATCGTGTTCCTTGCCTTGTTTTAATTCGACAACAGTCTAAAGTGTCCTGGTTTCTTGCAATGAAAGCACGTATAATCATTATCTTTCCTTCATTCTTCTTTCCTTCTTTCAAGCAGGCCTCTTTGTAAAATTTCTTGCAGGGCCTTTCCAAGCCTTCATCATCCCGATTTTCTTGCTCGCAGGGCAATTTGTTCTTGCATCTCATCCAAGATATCATCCCGTCCTCCCGATGTTTCTTCATGATGTGAAGCAGCCCAACGCAAAGGGTCTTTGGCTCTTCCTTCTCGCCAGCACCAGCCTTCTTGCTAAATTCATATGCCTTAAGATCGTAGAACAACTTGAAGGTGTCTTCCTCATGCAATTTCCTCATTTCTTCAATTGCAATACCTTCATTTTCCAAACATCTTTTGCAGTGTAGAGCTTCCAAGATTTTGGTGTTTATTTCCTCTTTTGAATAACTTACACTCAGCAGGGTAAGTTCATCCAGGATTGCATTGAATCTGGACTCCATTTGCTCAATGGTTTCATTTGGAAGCATTTTGAACTTTTGGAACCTCTTTCTGGCTACACTGATTTTGTTCTTCTTTATTGCATCAGTGCCTTCACAGATCAAGTGAATCTTGTCCCAAAGTTCCTTTGCAGTCTTGCAATCTTTAACCTTCATGTACATATTGCTATCCAGGGTTCTGTAAATGATATCAATAGCAATGTTGTTGAGGTTTGCTCTTTTTCTCGTCTTCTCGCATTCCATTCTCTTTTTGGTTTAGAATGTACTCGCTTGTATCACCCACGTTATCGCCTTTGTAATCTCCAAAGGGTCCTTCGCTAGTACATCCATCATCTCATCATGAGTAGCAAGCAAGATATGCCTCGCATTCGACGTTTATACTCATCAAATCTATCAAGAGAACACATCAACATAGTTCTAGCATACCGTGTGTTGTCCATGATGCAAGTCTTGAGAATCGCAACTTGAAAGAAAGTTTTAAAGGATTTTCACAAGCACAACAAGTAGGATTCCTTCGTAATCGTGCTAGATCGCTCCGATACCAACTCGTTGGTCCCTTGAAAAGGCTTTGGTTAAGTTTAGAGGGGGTGAATAAACTTAACACTTAAAACTTTGGAGTTAACAAATTTCGCAACTTCGCAGCAGCCTCGCCGATACTTCAGAGTCCGTCGAGACTTCGCAGGCCGCCGATAAACGTAGTCTACCGATAGTTGAGTTTGCCGAATTTGTGCAAATGGAATAAAATCAAAATTCAAGCCTTATTACTTGTTGTTAAATATGATACTAAGTATTAGATACTCGCAGTGAGTGTGTGTGAGTTCGCTTGCTAGATTCAAATAGGTTGATGAGTAAAATAAAACAAGTGCGTAAAGTAAAAGCGTAAAGTAAGTAGGCAGATTTTTATAGTGGTTCCAGTGATGTAATCCCGTACGTCCACTCTTCTCCCGTGATGTTGGAGGAAATTTACTAGAGATCTTTGATGTAGTCGTTACAAAGATTCCTAAGTTGTTTGTCCTTCACCAATGACTATGGCTTCACAACCGAAAACTCGGGAACAGTAGAATTGTCGCTCCTTAGTCTTCCACCGGTCCTTGAAGGGTAGGATTGCCTCTTCACCACTTCCCACCACAAACAACAGCTCTTCACACCTACCGTATGCTTCATCGTCTTCGCAGGTTCTTTATAAAATAAAGAATGAATCAAATAAATGATTCAATTGCAAAGAAATTTTTGATTAGGATGATGTAATCAAGAACTTTTTTGCAGCCTTCAAGTGTGTATGCTTGATGTAGCTTGAACACGTAATGCACTTGAAGAAAATAACTAGATCAAGAAATTTTAAGCTCGCAAGTTCAAGCAGGTGTTTTTCAAATTTCGCATTGTCACTTAAAGTTTATCCCAAAAATTCATCGTTCTTTTCTTGAGTTGAAAGTCTTCTATTTAAAGGTAGGAATGCATGTGACTTGCATTTGAAATTCAAATGTGACCGTTCCTTGTATTTGTCCCATCCGTTAACCAATCCGTCACTATTCATAGATCGACACCGTCGAATTCCTTTTTGACAAGCAAGTACCGTCCACCCCTTTGACTTGCATCCAATGGATAAAAATATGGATCATCCCAACGTCTTTTTAATCTTAGCCTTTGATTTTCTTGATAAGTCAGAGGTAGTTGGCTGTCCTTATCCATGTAATCTTCCAAAATAATCTTGAATAAATCGAGATATATATCGCCAGGCTTATCACCCGTCAAGTATCAATCGTCCGTCGAATGTACCGTCGTCGTGTATAAAATGCAAGTAACCCTGATTTCTTTTATCTAACTTTTATTTGTGTAGTTAGATTACATCATTTTAATTATAACTAAGTTCCAAACATCATCCAACTTATGGAACTTAGACCTTCTACACAAGGTAATATGTAATCGCTTAGGTCATCACCGACTTGCCTAAATTCTCGATTCCATATCCTTGACTTTAAATACTAAGTTTGATCCCTTAGCCTTCATTTACCGAGTTTGAACCCTCACCTTCGCCTTTTCGCCTTCAAGCAGTTCCCGACCGCCCACCGACCTATCTACCCTATCGACCTAGACCATCCGTCGATATCAATCGCCAGCCCCTTACGTGCTTGTTTGATCAAACCTATTTATGAATCAAACTCTAATAAACCTATACATTTTATCTAGACATCTTTTTGCCTTTGCACTATAACAGCTAGTATGGCACTCATCATCAAAACTAAGAAATAAGTCCAACAAAATGGGCTAAAATTACTCACTGTTTCTTGGCCCATGTTGTGCAAACCAAAACAGATTGTGTGGCTTGGGCTTTCGTGAGATTTCATGAAACGGATATCTCCTTATTTGGGAAGCTAGTTTGGACCTATTCAAGGAGAAGGACAAGCTATGGGTACATGCACTATCTAGAAAAATATAAAGAATTGTCACTACTACAAAACCAGGTAACTCACCGACCTCGGAGAAGAATTTGCAAATCATGTGTTAACTTGTGAAGTGGCCTTGAGCAAAGACAACTATGTTTGGAATGGAGACTCCAAAGGGAAATACATAGTTTCCTCTAGATACGCAATGCAAACCCACCCTCAAACCCAAGAAGAAACCGATGATATTTGTTGAAAGATATGGCAGCTGAAAGGTCCAACATGAAATAACTTCCTATTGTGGACTATTGCCCATGGTGCACAGGTTGTGGATGAATTCTTGTATACCAGTGGTGTTGCGCGTGTAAGTCGCTTATACTAGCAAGAGTACTAGGTCAATCGTAGTATAGCAAAGGCGAATCAAGTTCGATCCCACAGAGACATTGCAACTTAAGTATAAACAATTCTAACTTACTCAAGAAGACATATATGGTCTTTGACCAACAATAAACATAAAAGAACATGGTGTTCCTCCCCTCATCCCACTTATCTACTAACTTGGTTTTGTTAATCCTTATGTTTACTTCCCCACATAATTTCCTTTAACTAATCAAGCATTCTAATTCAGTTTTAGCTACGGGTGCATCTCCTAACCCTATGTACTTCCACCGTAAGGACAACATGTACAATCTATACGCAACTAACCTCCTTCGTTCGTTGTATTAGCCCATACGCTATAAGTTCTAGAGAACAGTTTTCGATCTGGACACATATGGTGAGAACATCCAGAATCCATCTTTCAGATGAATTAGCAAAATAAGATGCATTGAATGCCGTGTCTTCATCTTCTATTTTTTCTGCAACATTTGCAGTAGACTTTTCCTTATTTGGAAAATCCTTCTTTCAGTGCCCCTTTTGATGACAATACGCGCATTCATCCTTTTCAGGTCGTCTTCGAGAGCCTCCTTTAGACTTTGAGCGAGCATGTCCAAAAGATTTTGCTGATTTGTTGTTTGACCGACCTCTCGATGCCGTCGTAGCTTCGATGTAGTATCTCGCATGATCATGTTGATCCTTCTTCCGATACTCATTATTCACCAAAGCATTTGAAACATTAATGAATTTAACCTCGCTTTTACCGTATAACCGTAGTTGTGTTTAAATTTTCATAAGTTTCTCGCAGAATTCAACAACAACAAGTTGCCATGTCTTCACCCTTAATCTCCACATCTAGGTTCTCGCAAATATGCAAGAATCTTGTTGAAATTATTCGATGCTCAATCATGGGCGTACCTCTTTTGTACCGAAAACGAAAAGCTTCTTTTTCAAGTAGAGATGATTCTCTACGCTTTTCGCATATACTTGTCCTCCAGTTTCTTCCAAAGAATTTTCGCCAACGTCTCCTTCATGACTAAATAATTTTGCTCCTTTGCTAAGCACAATCGGATTGTGCCACAAGCTTGCCGGTTGATGAAATCCCAATCTTCATTTGACATGTCTGTAGGTTTAGAACCTAAGGCCACATCGGTTCCTTCCCGGAGACGTCGAATAGAAAAATAGAGCTCGTAAATGAACTCAAAAAGGTCCAATTAGCTAGGAACCGACCAAACATTAAAAAATATTGAGCCAAATCAGCAAGATTTTCAATTTGGTTCAATCGGTTTAATTTCTGGTTTAATTTCGGTCAAAGAAAATAAAGTTAACTGGGTCTGATCAAAGGGCTGACTGGGTCAACTCTTTCTTCTTCACCCGTATTCTGCAAATTTGACGGGAGATGCTTTAACGCCGGAAAAAAAAGGGAACTTCCGAGATTGATATCTTGCAATCCGGAGGTCCGTTTTTCACACCGTTTAAAGCGGCATACTTCTGGGAATGAGGGCTATCAGATGAAATCAACAGAAAATGATTTCGTGAAACTTTTTGCTCCCGGTTTCTTTAACAAACCATGGCTCCAATACCAATTTGTTGTGCGGAAACACCCGAAACGAAAAGTAAAGCGCATTGGAATGTAAATGGAAGAACAAGAAAACAGATTTAACGTGGTTCAGCAATTCGCCTACATCCACCGGAAACAGCAATTTTCAGATTAGAGAAACATTTACACACACAAATTTATCTCTCAGGATCCTCACTTTTTACTGAAGCTAATACTTAGCTGAAAAGGGGATGCTTCTACAATTGAGCAAGGGGTAGTTTATATAGGTGAACATGGTGTCATTTTTTTCCTCCGTAGGCTACTAGTATCCAAGACTTTTGATGATATCTTGGACTTTCAATACTTGTTGCAACCATTGAAGACTTGTAACTTGAGCCACCATTTCTACATGTAACAACACATGCTGGAAATGAGCCACAAATATCAACAAATATATCAATGGAGGGAAATCGACGCATTATATAAAAATACATCACTTAGTATAATGTGTGATACACATTACATCATACGATTTATAATGCACATTAAATTTATGAGGCCTTTATTTTTACCACACATGATCTACCGTGTACCACAATACCTATGAACCACAGTAAAATCGACCCTATGAATGTCGAATGTATAGACAACATTCAACCTTTCCGGTGTCGATTCTAATTCAATAGTGCGGGAAGTCGAATGTTGCCTATATATTCAACTTTCACAAGATCGATTCTCACAAAATGGTGTGGTGCAATGACATGTCAAACAACACTTACTTCAGTGTGTGGCGTGAATAAATGCCCTCTATTTATTGGTATTTTCCACATAGTAGTGATAATGCCACAACAAAATTGCCACAACATTATGCACAACACACTTTAATCATTTATTATGACATGGACCTATTGGTTCAAATAGGTTCCATAAAAATCAATGGTTTAATTTTTTTTTTTTGAAGGAATCAATGGTTTATTTGTTGTGATGCGGTGGCATGTCACTTCAGTGTGTGGCATGAATAAATGCCCCATATTTTCCACAGATAGTGATAATGACACAATAAAAATTGTCGAACATTTTGCACAACACTTTTATTATGATGTGAGACATATTGGTTCAAACAGTTCCATAAAAATCGATGTTTTATTTGTGGGACGAAAATTTCTCTTTTCCACACCTTTCCTGCCTGGAGCAAATCGCAACTACAATTGCATAATGAACATGGTGCAATAGAATTACACACCGAAGTAAAAGGCAGTACCACTACTACTATGCTAAGAAAAACCCTAGGTTTGAAGAGGAAAATGTGGGTGAGAGATGACTACAAATTTCTTAAAGTAATCGACGCAATTGCTTCGATTAATCAGAATGTTAATCTGATTGGTATTGTCTTAGAAACTGGCATTCCTAAGCGTTCCAAAGGCACAGGTATTCACTTTATCATGCCCATTTTGCGTTTTTTTCCTTTCCTTTCTCTCTTGATTGTTTATGAAGATCTCATTTTTCTGCATTTCTGATAACCTTGACAGATTTTTTTGTTATATTCAAAATTATTGATCAATCGAAGCCGAGCCCTGGAATTTCGTTCATTTCTTCGCCGAAGCAATGGATACACTTCCCAATGTTTTGTGTCATGGCGATATCATTCAACTCTCTCGTGTTTCGGTAATTCGAAGTTCCTACACTTCATAAAATTAGTAATGTGTTGATGTCACTTTAGTTCTCTCGTATTATTTCGAGAGGATTTCGTAGTTTTCCAAGATTGAAATTTTTGGTGTATGGGAGCTACTTTGAGCGGGTCGCTTACAGCTGAGCGTTTTTTCTCGCATGAAGACTCATCAATCCGAAGTTTTCGCTCGCACAACAAGAAATACTCGTCTTTTGCTTTATTCAAAGGGAAATGCGGGACGATGTATACTCCTTATCAGTGTTCTTCTAAGTATCATGCTAGAGAACAGGACATGAAATTTATAAATGATTTGAGGAAGTGGTATATATTCTCTTCTCTGTCCCACTCGAGGATTTCCCAACTTCCTGCTTTTCTCTTTCACGGCTAAATTACAATTTTGATCCTCTGACTAGACACGTTTTTCGATTTTGGTCATGGTTTTTCTCCGGCGACAATATTAGTCCTGTAAGTGGTCTTTTTTTGCAAAAATAGTCCTGAACGCCGGAAAGACCACTTACAGACTAAAATTGGTCTTTTCCGGCGACAATTTTAGTCCCGTAAGTGGTCTTTCCGGCGACAATTTTAGTCCCGTAAGTGGCCTTTCCGGCATTCAGACTATTTTTGCAAAATAAAGACCACTTACAGACTAAAATTGTCGCCGGAGAAAAACCAGGACCAAATTGAAAAACGTGTCTAGTTAGAGGACAAAAATTGTAATTTAGCCTCTCTTTCACCCTAGGAAATTTTTTTTGGGTTTCCATACTAGGTTGTTGCGCTTCCATTTGGTTCTTTAGTAATGTTCATCTTGCATTAATCAGAGTTTAGTTTCTTAGGAGAATGGGATTCTAATCACTTCGAAAAACCTTGGACCTCGAGTTTGGATATAGTTTTCACTTTTTAGTTTCAAGAAGGTCTAATATTCACTGTTTTTGTGTTACAATTCTAAGTCTTACCGTCAATTTTATGTTCTTGAATGACTAGAAGAATGTGATGTGTAAATGTTTAAATTCAGTATCTTGTCAGTTATTTGTGTGCATAGTTGTTCTCCAAGTACTCGTGTTAAATTGGGAGTCATTCCATTCAGATGTCTAGAAACTCAGTTAACAAGTTCTTTAGAAGAAAATATTACGTTATATTATGGTATTTTACGGATATGGAAAATATTGATTGGTGTATCGATTTAGTAAGGATAGTTTTGGTATTTTGTAGATGGTAGAAACCCTACTAGTGGCTATAAATATTGTAACCTTTGATCGATTGAGACAGACGAAATAGATTGATTGAAATTTGACATGGTATCAGAGCCAATCAATTCCTAATCACCGAGGGGAAAAAAAAAAAAACAAAACAAAACAAAACAAAAAAAAAAAAAAACTCACGCACAGGTTCAGGAAGCAAGCAGGTCTTCTTCCTACATTGATCATGGCAGCCACCGCAGAGACATCTGGTGAGAAAAAGCTTGATGTTTTTTTTCTTAGCACGAACGACAATCCCGGACAGTTGATCACCAATGTTCAACTCAAGGGTCCGAATTACGACGAATGGGCACGAGCTATTCGCACAGCTTTACGGGCGAAACGAAAATTCGGGTTTCTTGAAGGCAAAATCAAGAAGCCAACCGATGATGACAAATTGGAAGATTGGTATACCGTTCATTCCATGTTGCTTTCATGGATCATGAACACGATTGAACCGTCAATTCGAGCAACTTTATCTTACTTCGATGATGCAGAAGCACTATGGAAGTCCTTGAAGCGGCGTATTTTCTCGTGGTTAGCGGCACGAAAATTTGTCGCTGAAAGTCGCCTTGGCCGAGTGTAAGCAAGCTAAAGGTGAAACAATTGCTTCTTATTTTGGAAGGATGAGCCGTCTCTGGGATGAATTGGGTGAATTGGTGACAATTCCCGTGTGTTCTTGCAATTCCGGCTGCAAGTGTGATCTTCCTTCGAAATTTCAACAAGTTTTTCTTGAGGATCGCCTACATTGGTTCTTGATTGGGCTAGATTCGACTTACGCATCGATACGGTCTCGCTTGCTTGGAAGAGATCCTCTCCCCGATTTGGATCGAGCTTATCAAGCTCGACTCAGAAGAAAGCTTGCGGGTAGGGGCCGGACCAACTCCGGTCATGGACACCGACGGGAAGATGGCGTTCCGTCTCCAAATCCGAGGTAAAATCACGTGAGAAAAGCATTGAAGATGCCGAATGTGTCCGTACCTATTGCAATCGGAAAGGTCATGCCCAAGAGTCGTGCTTTCGCCTTCACGGTTATCCCGAGTGGTGGGGTGATCGGCCTAGAGGAATACGTGGTGAGGGAGAGGCTCACGTGGAGGTGGCCGACCCGGAGCACCCGGACGGGGCCGTGGAGGACAGCCAATTCGGCTCACCGCAACAGAAGACAGGGCCGAATGCTTCACCACCACCGAATCCGGCTCGATTTTGCCTTCTTCAATCGAACAAGCGGGGGTTGCAAACATTACCCCGGCTCAATGGCAAGCGCTTTTGGATCTTTTAAAAGTTTCTAAGCCTCGTGATCGGTTGACCGGTAAGTGTTCGTGGATCATTGATACCGGGGCGACACATCACGTTACGGGTGATCGAACTTTGTTTGTTGCATTGACACCTATTACACATTGTCATATTGGCTTACCGTACGGACGTTCCTCGCCTGCGACCCACTCGGGAACGGTCATTTTGATGGGAAATTTACGGCTTTTTAACGTTCTATATGTGCCGAATTTGAATTGTAATTTGTTTTCGGCATCACAATTTTTGGACAATAATCATTGTGTTATGCAATTCACCGATCTCTTGTGTATTATGCAGACCGAGTCACGAGGACGCCGATTGACCGGGTGAGCGTGTGGATGGACTTTTTCTCGTTCGTGGGTGTTCCGTATGTACGGGCTCTTGCCGTGGCCGGCTTGCAGAAGTGGATTTATGGCATCGGCGTTTAGGCCACCCATCGGAAAAGGTCCTTCGGCGTGTTCCCAACATTACTTTTTCTAAGCATTTAAATAAAGATGGTTGCGATATTTGTTTTAAAGCAAAGCACCCACGTGAACCTTTTCCCGTTAGTGAGAATAAAGCCGTGGTATTTTTGAATTAATACATTGTGATTTGTGGGGACCCTATAGTGTACCTTCAACTTGTGGTGCGTCTTATTTTTTGACTATTGTTGATGATTTTTCCCGTTCGCCTTGGATTTATCTATTATTGAATAAAATGGAGGTCGAGTCGGCCTTCATGGATTTTGTGGCGTTAATTTCTCGTCGCTTGGGGTTGAAATTAAACGTGTTCGTAGTGACAATGGCACATAATTTAGGTCCTTGCTTCCCTATTTTCGCAAAGAAGGAATTATTTTTGAAACATCTTGTGTTAGTACACCTCAACAAAACGGGAGGGTCGAACGAAAACACCAACATATCCTTAACGTTGCCCGTGCCCTACGTTTTGATGGACATTTGCCACTTAAGTTTTGGGGGGAGTGTATTATGACCGCTGCTTATATTATTAACCGCACACCCGCAGTGTCTTGAATTATAAAACACCTTATGAGTCGTTATTTGGCAAAGCCCCGGACCTCTCAATGCTTCGGATCTTAGGATGTTTGTGTTATGCTCATGAGCATCGGCCCACCCATAAATTTGCTAGCCGGAGTCGTAAGTGTGTTTTTCTTGGGTATCCTTTTGCAAAGAAAGGATGGACTTTATACGACCTAGATACGACTGAGATCTTTGTGTCCCGAGATGTTAAATTTTTTGAACATGTCTTTCCATTTTCCCAACCCACCGAGACTCCTTCCCCTGTAGTTCCTTACCCTATGCTCGACGATGTTGACATATTAGATACAGGCTACGTTCCTTCTTCTGCCGAGGGTTCTACCTTCCCGGATCCTTCGATTGAGGGGGGGATAGATAGGCCAAGTGACACCCGTGATACTGAGGAAAATCTCTTACCTTCACCACCACCTCAACATCCAGGTGGAGGTACAGATGAATTGGGCAGGGGTAAGCGACAGAAGATTCCGAGCACGCGTTTTCAAGATTTTGTGACGCATACCTTAATCGATCAGAAAGGTCCACCACGCTCTTCCGCTCCGTCAGCTTCTTCAGGTACTCCGTACCCTCTTATGCATTATATTAATTATGATTCATTTTCTCGACAAACATCGCAAGTATCCGGCAAATATTACCATGGGTAACCCTCCTAAATCATTTAGAGAAGCTATGAAACATGCCGGGTGGCGACAGTGCCATGTCCGAAGAGATTCAGTGCCCCGAAGATCGTGGTACTTGGGACTTACAACCCCTTCCTCCCGGAAAAAAGGCGTTGGGGAGTAAATGGGTTTATACCGAGAAATACGACGAGCACGGGACTCTCGCAGCCGGCTCAAGGCTCGATTAGTAGCTTTTGGGCATCATCAAGAGTGAGGGTATTGATTACACAGACCTTTGCCCCCGTGGCAAAAATGGTTACGATTCGGACTTTTCTTAGCATTGCCGCAAGGAAACAAAGGGGGACATTCACCAAATGGATGTCCATAATGCTTTTTTACATGGGGACTTGGATGAGGAGATCTATATCAAGATACCTCCCGGGTTTGAGAAGCCGGGGTCCGATCCGGTTTGCAAGATGCGCAAATCCTTGTACGGGTTGAAACAAGCACCACGGTGTTGGTTTGCAAAACTTGCCTCCGCTTTGCGAGAGTATGGCTTTCGTCGGCCTTATTCGACTATTCATTATTCACGTTGACTCGTGATGGAATTCACTTGTGGTGCCGGTGTATGTTGACGATATGATCATTGCAGTGTGCAATGACAAAGTGGCGATGACGGTTTTTAAATCTTACTTGGGTAAATGTTTTAAGATGAAAGATCTCGGGGCCCTCAAATATTTTCTTGGTATCGAGGTTGCTCGGCATGTCGATGGGATTTTCTTGAATCAACGCAAATATGCATTGGATATTATACATGAGACCGGGTTACTTGGGAGCAAACCGGCCGACTTTCCCATCGAGCGTAATCATAAGTTGGAGCTTGCCACCGGACCTTTGTTGGATGATCCGGCATCGTACCGACGTCTTATTGGACGCCTTATCTATCTCGGGGTCACCCGACCCGATCTCGCATATTCTCGTTCACGTCTTGTCACAGCTTTATGCGGTGCACCACGACTCGTAGAGCATTGGGAGGTCGCTTTGCGACTCGTTCGGTATTTGAAGACCCATCCCGGCCAGGGTATTATGCCGCGCTCCGACGCTCCCTCCTTCTGCAGGTTGGTGTGATTCCGACCGGGCTAGTTGCCCTATTACACGCCGGTCTTTGAGTGGATGGTTCGTGTTTCTTGGTCTTTCTCCTATCTCCCGGAAGTCCAAGAAACAGACGACGGTGTCTCGTTCTTCTCGCCGGCGAATATCGATCTATGGCTTCTTTGACGTGCGAGTCAAGTGGTCGAAGCAATTGCTCGCCGATTTTGGGGTTCGCCATCCTCCCGGTATTCGACTTTTTTGTGACAAATGGCCCGCTCTCTACATTGCTCAGAACCCGGTTTTTCATGAACGTACGAAGCATATTGAGGTTGACTGTCACTTCGTACGTGACGCCATTACTGACGGATTGATACTTCCGTCCTATGTTCCTACGAAGTATCAATTGACGGACATTTTTACCAAGGCGTTGGGTCGACAACAATTCGAATTTTTATTGCGCAAGTTGGGCGTTCGGGATCTTCACGCTCCCACTTGAGGGGGGGTATTACGTTATATTATGGTATTTTACGGATATGGAAAATATTGATTGGTGTATCGATTTAGTAAGGATAGTTTTGGTATTTTGTAGATGGTAGAAACCCTACTAGTGGCTATAAATATTGTAACCTTTGATCGATTGAGACAGACGAAATAGATTGATTGAAATTTGATAGAAAATGATTTATAACACCTGAACCATCACACAATTTTACCACTGCATTTTTTGGTCCACATGTTCATTCGTTTCTGAATTTCCACAAATTTAGGAGTTAACCACCGGTCATCTTGAGTTGGTGAATTTTGTGATCGTTTTGAAGGGGTTTGCCACTACTCGTTTTAAAACTAAAAATAACTGTAATCGGCAAGTTGTGTTTTCTCCGTGTTTCAGCCTACGTTGGTGCCGATGCATTTGCTTTGTAGGGTCTCGGTGATTTACTTCACTCGAAGGATATCAAAGTAGGAGAAGGCTATAATCTGGTTGGCAAGGTATGCTTTGAACTCAGCCCAATATTTTGTATCTTGAAAATAATCAAATAATGCACGAAATAATATGAAAATAAGGAAAATGAATGTTAAGTGCAGATTTCTCGACTCACGAACCCGACATATGATATTCAACTCAAATGGTTCACATTTATAGGTCGAAACAACTACATTTAGCTCATAGTGGATAGAATGTTGATGCCGTAGGATGGACTATTTTAAGCGTCATCAGAATGATACTGTGATGCAAACTGGATATCTGACTGCAAGGATTCAAAATCCACTAGTGGATATGTATTCGCTATTGGTGGTGGTGCAGTGTCTTGGAAATCAACAAAACAAACTTGCATAGCTCGATCCACTATGGAATCTGAGTTTATTGCGTTAGACAAAGCTGGAGAAGAAGCAGAATGGCTTCAGAATTTCTTAGAGGATATTCCTTGTTGGCCAAAGCCAATTCCTCCAATTGGCATACATTGTGATAGTATGTCGGCTATAGGACGTTCACAAAGCTGTATGTATAATGGTAAGTCTCGACACATACTTCGTAGACATAATACCATCAAACAATTGATCTCTAATGGCGTGATTTCCATTGATTATATACAATCAAAGGAGAATCTTGCGAATCCGCTAACAAAAGGTTTACCTAGAGATCAGATTTCAATCTTGACAAACGGAATGAGACTTAAGCCTATTGCGCATGTTCCCTTATAATGGAAACCCAACCATAGTGATTGGAGATCCCAAGATCATGGTTCAAAAGTGGACAACTAAGTTACGAAGGACGCTAGCACTTACCCATTATGTCGAACATTTTAATTTGAATTTTTTTTAATACTAAATTAAAATTAAACAATGAAACATTAAACAAAGGGCTTCCTTCCTCTTTTATTTTTATATTTTTATTCGAAACGCCTCGTGATCTTCAACCAATTATGGGCTTCAATATAATTATCGTGAGTAAGCGCTATAGCTTGTTTCCAATACTCGCCGGCTTGATCGAACCAAGCTTCCGCGATTTCCGAATCTCCCCGTCGAACGGCCTCGTTCTCCACGGTTAGAATAGGTAAGTCAATTCCTTTCTTTAGAACCGTACTTGAGAGTTTCCTGGCTCATACGGCTCATTAATGAATTCTTTTATCTATATAATTTCTTTTATTTGGGTTAACTAAAAGAGGTTAATTACATGAGTTTCAAACTAAAATGGATTTGGATTCATAATCGGTTTTATTTAGTTTTATCTTTTTTCCCACCGCCGTAACAATAAAGGATATTCATTCCCCCTATCCTTATAATTTTCTGAAAGGTAACTATATCGGTTTCATATAAAAATTTATATAGAATCTTTGAAAAAGACTTTCCTTCACTTTCTAAGAAATAAGAAAAGGCTTACTATCTTTGGGATCTAATCCTACACCGCTGCTCAAGACTTTAAGTAGATCAACTTAATTACATAAGTGAATTCCTCATTTTTATATCAAGAAGGATATCTCCGATCATGACATAAGTACGCAGTTATTATTGTATCGTCCAAAAACTTTGCTAATTGATCCTTACGGTGCTGCTTCTATCAATTGTCTTAATTTGATCTTGTTTTTTATCCATCGAAAAAGTAGCTAGGCATACTATCCTCTTTCTTCCTATTTATAATTCTATGAAGTTTATTTCTTTGCTACAAAATTCGATAAAAATCGTTGTTTTAGACGATGCATATGTAGAAAGCCTAGGTTTTTATAGTATTTACCGGTCGATTTTGGTTTTCTTTTTTCTTTCTATAGTGGAGATAGTCGCACGTAATGACAGATCACGGCCATATTATTAAAAGCTTGTGGTAAGTGTAGAAAAAGAAAGGAGAAAACTTTCTGTTTTATTGATTATTCGATTAATTACAAAAAGAGCACTTGGTCCTCTTAAATACAAAAACAGACAAATCTAGAATCAATCACTCCTGAAAATAAGGAGCCGTCCTCCTTAAACCCTAGGTCAAGACAAAACCTAAAAACTTTAATGATATAGGAATTACCCTTCTACCCTTATTATAAAAAAAGGCAAATACATAATAAATAACATAAATAACAACACACTCTTCAACACTCCCCCTCAAGTTGATCATGGATATTCAACATGCCCAACTTGCTCACATAATTATCAAATCCTTGCTTGACCAAAGGCTTTGTCAGCCCATCTGCAACTTGCTGCACCGAAGGCAAGAATGGTATGCAGATCACACAATCATCCAACTTTTCTCTAATAAAATGTCTGTCAATTTCAATATGTTTGGTCCCGTCATGTTGGACAGATCATTTGCAATATCGATGGCCGCTTTGTTGTCACAATAGAGCTTCATAGGTAACCCCACCGGAACATAAATATCTTCTAACACCCTTTTAATCCACAAACTCTTCACACACACCTTGGGCCATTGCCCTATATTCGATTCTCCCGCCGTACTTCGGCCACCACCCCATGTTTCTTGCTCTTCCAAGTGACCAAGTTGCCCCACACAAAGCTACAATATCCCGATGTTGACCTTCTTTCCTTGGAACCAGCCCAATCGATCGGTATATACTTCCACTTCTCTCGTCGGAACTCTTTCCGAACCACAAACCCGCCCCTATTGTACCTCGAATTCGTACACTGCCTCTAAGTGTGGTTCACATGGAGCATGCATAAACTAGCTCACTACCCCTACTGCAAAGGAGATATCTGGCATGGTATGAGCTAGATATATCAGCCTACCCACCAAATCTCGATATCTTCCTTTATCCACTCGGGACTTCAAGACATTTCTCCCACAATTTCAAATTTGACTCCATGGGGGTGCTAGCAGGTTTGCACCCCACTCATGCATGTTTCTTCCAAAAGATCCGTAACATATTTTCTCTCGTGAAGCTATCATTCCTTTCTCCGACCCGGCAAATTCCATACCTAAGAAATATCTCGCATTTCCCAACTTTTTGATCTCAAATTCTTTGGCCAAACTTTTCTTGATCTCACCGATCCCCAAACTATCACCGCCCGTCGTGATGATATCATCCACATACACCACTAAGATGGTCGCTTTTCCAGCTTGTTGATCTTTTAACAAATAAAGTGTGGTCTCGCTTGACCTTGTTTGAACCCTTCTTTCTTCAAGAACTTTGTAAACCTCTCAAACCATGCCCTTGGGCTTTGTTTCACCTATACAAAGACTTGTTCAACTCCGCAAACTTTACCACCATTCTTCCCGCAGAAACCAGGTGGTGGTTCCATATAGCCTCCTACTTCAAATTTCCATGAAGGAAAGCATTCTTCACATCCAAATTGTTCAAGTGGCCACCCATATTCACAAGAACGATATAATAATTCTCACCGTATTTAGCTTTGCTACATGGGAGAAGGTTTCGTAATAGTCTAACCCATATGTTTGGGTGTACCCCTTAGCCACCAATCTGGCCTTGTATCTCCGTAGGACCCATCCGAATTATACTTCACTGTAAACACCCATCTACACCCCACTGGGGTTTTCCCAGCAGGCAAATCCACCACATCCCATGTATGATTCTTCTCAAGGGCATGAATCTCCTTATAGACGGCTGCTTTCCACTAAGGTGACAGTAGGGCTTCTTGGATGGATTTGGGAATTTGTATGCTAGATAGATTGGATAGAAAGGTATAATATTTGGGTGACAGATTTTGATAGGACACATATTTGCTGAGGGGATAAAGCAGATGTTTTGTGCATTCTCTTGGAGGTTTTCTTATAGCTATAGGAACATCCAAAAGAGGGTAAGGTGGTATGATTTTAGTGGTTTGTTCAGTAGAGGTCTTAGGGTCAGGTGGTATGATTTTAGTGGTTTGTTCAAGAGAGGTCTTATCATCGAATCATCGACTCATACAAGGATGCCACCGTCTCTTCACCTATTTCGGGACTCGTTTCCGCATCTTCATGTGAGGAGGAGGTTGATCGCTTCGGGAGCCATATGAGAGCCTCGCATTGTTCTTAATTAAGACTTTCTTTCTAGAATAAATGTTTCCCGGGAACTTTTGAATCCTAGTTCGGGGACTAACTTCTGATTCATCATTGTTTTGACCCAAATTTTGTGAATCAGTAGTGTTGTCCTCACCTTTTTCATGTTGATAAGAATAACCATCACTAGGTGGATTTCTAGACTCAGCCACCCCTTCAAGTAAAAATTGGGATATGGACTCATGTTCATTGAAAATTTCCCCCCTGAACATGAGTCTTAAAAAACATTTTATCTTCAAAAAATGTTACATCTTTGCTGACAAAAGTGTGCCGAGTTTCAAGATAAAACAGTTTATACCCCTTTTGGGTGGGTGAATAGCCAATAAACACACATTTTTTTGATACGAGATCCAATTTCCCTTGGTTCTCGGACATGTATAAAGGCCGTGCACCCAAACAATTTAAGAGGTAGGTCCCGAATAAGCCTAGTATTGGGATAAAAGTGCCTTAACCTATTTAGGGGACTTTGAAATCCTAGAACTCTGTAGGATCGTTGATTAGGTAGATGGTCGTTAGACAGCCTCTCCTCCTACGTATACTTGGGTGTTCTGTGAGGTCATCATTAAGGACTTCACTACCTCAAGTATATGTCTCGTTTTTTCTTTCGCCCACCCCATTTTGTTGGGGTGTGTCTGGACAAGAACTCTGATGGATCATACCATTTTTTAAGAAAAAGGGTCCAAGGACAGAGTTGAAGTACTCTCTGCCATTATCACTTCTGAAAATCTCAATTTTAGTTTGAAATTAGGTTAAAATCATGTTGTAGAAATTCTCAAACACTTGTTTAACATCTGACTTGTGTTTTAAAAGGTACACCCATGAGACCCTTGAGTGGTCATCAATGAATGTTACAAACCAACATTTACCAAGCAAAGTACTCTGCCTTGCAGGCCCCCAAACATCGCTATGAATCATAGTGAAAGGCTTATTAGGCTTGTAAGGTTGAGGATAAAAAGAGCTACGGGTATGTTTAGACAATTCGCATATCTCACATTGAAAAAATGCTTGGTTTTTATCACTAAACACATCCGGTAACAGTTTTTTTAAATAACCAGGGCTGGGGTGGCCCAATCTATAGTGCCACAACATGACATTATTCCTATCAACATGAGAAGTTTGAAAACATAAGTTTCTAGAGAACATTTTATTCTTGAATTCTTCATCTTCCTCAAGAACATACAAACCCTCCCATAAGTTTGGCACCGCCAATCTCCTTCCCCATATCAATATCCCGAAAAATACAACCATCAACGTAAAAAGACACAAGGCACTTATAGTCACAAATAATTTATTGACCGATAGAAGGTTGCATGATAGATTAGGGACATGGAGAACATTTTTAAGGATCATCTTTGGAGAGATAACAATGGTCCCTTTTCCAAAGAATGGTGGAAAAAGTTCCATCTCGCTACCCTCACCTTTTGATTTCCAAAGACAAGGGAGATAGGAAGAAAAAATATGTGAACAATGGGTCATATGGTCAAGAATCTATGACCCAATAGGTAGGCTGATTTACCCCAAGAAAGGAAAAAACAGAGGGATTGGATGGATTACCTTTCTCAACAAGAGAACATGAGGCATCATTTGAGGGTTGGTGAGCCATGGTTTTATCCTGGATCAGTTTGGTCACTTGTTCCAACTGTTCCTGAGTGAATGCAGATGGTCCCGAGGGATTAACGCCCTGATCAGAAGATACCTGACTTGCATGTTTCCCTTCTGACAAGATTTCTGAATTCCTTGGCTTCCGATTTGCAGGTTTACCATTGAGTTTTTGTGTTGTGAGCAGAACATATGTGGTACTCGGGCTGCCTTCTCTTCCAAGGGATTGATCACCCCGATCACAAGGGTTCGGACCGGAAGTGGCTAAGGAATCGAAGATGTATTCCTCGCTCTCTCCCGTCATAGTCGCTCGGAAATTCATGGTCGATTTTTGGATCATTCAACCATTCTCTCGATACCATGTAAAAGAATGGAGAAAACTTTCTCGTTTTATTGATTATTCGATTAATTACAAAAAGGAGCACTTGGTCCTCCTAAATACAAAACAGACAAATCTAGAATCAATCACTCCTGAAAATAAGGAGCCGTCCTCCTTAAACCCTAGGTCAAGACAAAACCTAAAAACTTTAATGACAGAGGAATTACCCTTCTACCCTTATTATAAAAAAAGGCAAATACATAATAAATAACATAAATAACAACGCACTCTTCAACAGTAAGAATGGGTTTCGTTCGAGTGCTCGAAAATAATATTCCAAAGCTTTCGTGTGTTCTCCATTACTTGTGTGGATAAGACCTACATTATAGAGTATATAACTTCGATCATAAGGATCAATTTCTTGTCTGCTGAAGGTTTAGGTTAAGCATAGATCTTTTAATGATTCCTATATCTTGGTTAAACAAGTGGGGTATTGCAGAGTACTCTTTATTGGAGGTCACCTATGTAAGTGGAAGTGGGACCGCTTCTGTGAGAATTTGTGGGCTAAATTCTCTAACACACTTTCTGAAACCAAGGTGTTCCAGGGCCAAAATGGACACAACCATGAGAACTTCGAGAAGGCCAGGGGGTCTATTGTGTGGGTATCATTGTCTAGGCATGCACCAAAGCCTGAGCAGTTCAAGACCTAGTTCACTGCTTAGCCGAGTATGTCCGATGGTATTCTACTAGGGAAGGTTCAAGGCAAAAACCACCTCGCCCGATGCAATAGAAATCCGTTTTGTTATCTCTATAGAGCCCGCATCGCATCCGCATTAATTTTCATTTATGTGGGGGATTGTTCGAACTTTAATGGCTATTTATCTCAAACCGGGTCTAAGTGTAAGTGGCGAACAAATCCACTTAAGGCTCGATTTTAAATGACTTACATAATGAATTTCCGGGAGATAAAAATATTATTGGAAACTACTAAGATAGTAGTTGATGTTAGGCTTTTGAATCATTCGATTCCGATAACGGTTGAATGAGAAATTAATGCCTAAAGGTAGAGTAATTTATGTGAGTGTTGTAATGGAAGTGTGTTCCATTTGTCCCACATATGTAATGAAACTAAAGATGCTCACTATATAAGTGGGAGAGTTTCATAGAAGGGCAAACCCCAAGGGGCAAGAGAATTTTGTGAAGGAGGAAGGACTTAGATGATTGTTGGTTCACACACGCGCGCCGCCGCCGCCACCGTCCGGCCGGCTCGGTTCGGTTCATGCTCGGGCTTTGGGCTTGACTTGGCCCAATATTAATTTTTTGGACCAAATTTCAACATTTAATTCGAATAAATGCAACAATACAACAATGCATCGCTTTGGAAATGTAAACAGAGATCGCTCGAGTTCCAACTGTTCATGAACAAAAACTCGAAATTGCTCCAACAAATATTTTGAACGATACAACCTTCTCTTCTCGCGAATTTCGAACGTATGCTTATGTTAATTGCCTCCAATCTCTCGCCTATATAAACCACACTTCGAATGAAAATAAACACAACATTTTTCATACCATTACTCTGCGTAAAAAAACACACAAACATTTGCATTGTCAGAGATAATCAAATGCCTTATCAGTTCTTTGCTTTCCTCATTCAAGTGCAAGAACCCGGAAAGGTAGACTGTTGTATCTTGGGAGACGTATTGCTATAAACCGTGTGCACCATAGGCGGGGTAATTATGTCTTAAGGACAAAGTTTTAAACTCGCACCACCACAATAGGCTCGTTTGGTTTGAAGGAAACAAAAGGAAAAGAAAAGAAATGAGATGGAGGGATTTATGTGTAGTGTTTGGTATTCGTGTTGGAAAAGAAAAGAAAGGGAAGAGATAGAAACTAGTGAAAATGATATAATGTAATTAATTAAAAAAAATAACGAGTCTTTGTTATTTCCTTTCTTTTCCTTTGTCCAATCCAAACACTTTAAAGAGATTTTGAAATCACTCATTCCCCTTCGTTTCTCTTCATTCACAAATCCTCTCTTTTCTATTCCTTTTGTTTTATTCAAACCAAACAGAGCCTAAGTTTTTGCGTTTACTTTTTGTTTTCTCGCATTTTTGCTTCTATTTGTTGCATACTATGAACGTATGAATAAACATTCTTCATGTTATGTGTTCATCTTTTAGATTTATGTTTCTACAAATTGCATGTTGTTCATCTCTAAAAATTACAAACCGATACACTGATATAATATTTCTAACAATTATTTGATAATGTATGATGATTAGAATATTGAATTCAATGATTAAGGTTTTAGTATGGAATACCATAAATATATTTGGGAACATTTATACATGAACTATTATTATACACAAATGTACAAGAAGATATTTGAAACTCTAACAATGAGATATTTCACCTCCATATTATAATGCAAAATTTCACAATTTCTAATGTTGAATTGAAATGCTTTGTCACACCCTTCCTTATCTTCAATTTAGTCAAAATTTGTAGTATATTCTTCCTAAAACATCAAAAACCTTCATCTTCTGCAACAAAGGAGGACAATTGACGCATTATACAAAAATACATTACTTAGCCTAACGTGTGATACACATTACATCATATGATGACATTACATCGTATGATTTATAATACACATTAAATTTAGGCGACTTCTATCGCACCACGAAACGCTTACGGCACCACGATCACTTTTAGCATCCTATAAATCGTTTTGCACCACATTGAATATTTTTATTATTTGCATAACACAAACGTTGGTGGAACCGACGTCCGTTCTCGTTACAAGCATGACTAGAACCGACGTTTGTGTTCCATTCCACCGTCGCCGACACCGATTTTACGCTATAAATGTATCGTGGGTGAAAAACGTCGACCCATTGACGCTTTATGCAGTTCGAAACGTCGCGCGCTCCGACGCACGTATGATGTTGCCAAATAATGATTTGGTGGGGTCAAAATGTAAATGAAAAAAATTTTAAAAAAAAATGGTGCTAATAATAAAATGGTAGTGCCAATAAAGTGCTCGCTTAAATTTATGAAGACATTCGTAGCTAGGCTCTATATGGCGTCCTATCCCTAAAATGAAGATAAAAAACAATTTACTCCAAAATAAATTTCCACAAATAGTAGCTTTCTATCCCTATTTATTTTTTGGATATGAACAAAGGCATCCCTACTTATGGGGACGCACTATTCACGTCCCTAAACATATTTAATTATTAAAAATTATAGGGATATGGATAGTGATGTTGTTTTGAGTGAAATAATAAATATTTAATGTGTATGAATAGGGTTGTGAGGTAGAATATGTATTATTTAATGTTATTTGAAATGTTATAGGGATAAAGATATATATGCTGCTATGGAGTATTTTGAATTGGGATGTTGTAAAATATGAATATGTATTATTTTATATTATTTTAGGGATAAAAAATGGTGCACCTGATAAGAGTGCCCCGAGGTCTTTATTTATACCACACATGATCTATCCACGTACCACACTACCTCACAAGCACCGCAAGAAAAATCGATCATACGAAAGTCGAATATATAAACAACATTCAACCTTCCCGGTGTC
Organism: Gentiana straminea; assembly: GCA_036785695.1. Classification (NCBI taxonomy): domain Eukaryota; kingdom Viridiplantae; phylum Streptophyta; class Magnoliopsida; order Gentianales; family Gentianaceae; genus Gentiana; species Gentiana straminea. Next base: position 763,340 of record JAVUPR010000448.1, on the reverse strand, counting down.
GATTCTAATTCGATAGTGCGGGAAGTCGAATATTACCTATAGATTCAACTTTCGCACGATCGATTCTATGAAAATAATGCAGTAGTGGCATGTCGACAACACTTACTTCAGTGTGTGCGTGAATAAATGCCCTCTATTTATTGGTATTTTTCACAGAAAGAATGATAACGACACAATAAAATTATCACAACATTATACACAACGCATTTATTATAACGCGAAACTATTGTTTCAAATAGTCGTTTATTTGTTGCTTATATTTTGTTTGTTGTGAGAGGGAAATTTCTCCTTTCCACACCTTCCCTGGCTGGAGCAAATCGCAACTACAATTGCATAATGAACATGGTGCAATAGAATTACACACCGAAGTAAAAGGCAGTACCACTACTACTATGCTAAGAAAAACCCTAGGTTTGAAGAGGAAAATGGGGGTGAGAGATGACTACAAATTTCTTCAAGTAATCGACGCAATTGCTTCGATTAATCAGAATGTTAATCTGTTTGGTATTGTCTTGGAAACCGGCATTCCTAAGCGTTCCAAAGGCACAGGTATTCACTTTATCATGCCCATTTTGCGCTTTTTTTTGTTCTTTTCTTACTCTCTTGGTTGTTTATGAAGATCTCATTTTGCTGCATTTCTGATAACCTTGACAGATTTTTTTGTCATATTCAAAATTATTGATCAATCGAAGCCGAGCCCTGGAATTTCTGTTCATTTCTTCGCTGAAGCAATGGATACACTTCCCAATGTTTTGTGCTGTGGCGATATCATTCAACTCTCTCGTGTTTCGGTAATTCGAAGTTCCTACACTTCATAAAGTTAGTAATGCGTTGATGTCACTTTAGTTCTCTGTTTTATATCGAGAGGATTTTGTAGTTTTCCACGATTGAATTTTTTGGTGTATGGGAGCTAGTTTGAGTGGGCTGCTTACAGTTGGAGCGTCTTTTTCTGCAGATGAAGACTCATCAATCCGAAGTTTTCGCTCAATACAACAAGAAAAACTCGTCTTTTGCTTTATTCAAAGGGAAATGTGGGTCAACGTATACTCCTTATCAGTGTTCTTCTAAGTATCAGGCTAGAGAACAGGACAGGAAATTTATAGATGATTTGAGGAAGTGGTTGATTGATCACCCACGAGAAATGGGTATATATTTTCTTCTCTGTCCCCTGCTTTTCTCTTTCACCCTAGGAATTTTTTTTTGGGTTTTTCCATACTAGGTTGTTGCTTCCATTTGGTTCTTTAGTAATGTTCATCTTGCATTAATCACAGTTTAGTCGCCTTAGGAGAATGGGATTCTAATCACTTCGAAAAACCTTGGACCTCGAGTTTTGATATAGTTTTCACCTTTTAGTTTCAACTTTCAAGAAGGTCTAATATTCACTGTTTTTGTGTTACAATTCTAAGTCATACCTTCAATTTTATGTTCTTGAATGACTATAGAAGAATGTGATGTGTAAATGTTTAAATTCAGTATCTTGTCAGTTATCTGTATGCATAGTTGTTCTCCAAGTACTCGTGTTAAATTGGGGAGTCATTCCATTCAGAGGTCTAGAAACTCAGTTAGCAAGTTCGTTAAAAGAAAATGATTTATACCACCTGAACTATCACACAATCTTACCACTGCGTTTTTTGGTCCACATGTTCATTCGTTTCTGAATTTCCACAAATTTAGGAGTTAACCACCAGTCATCTTGAGTTGGTGAATTTTGTGATCGTTTTGAAGGGATATGCCGTACTCGTTTTAAAACTAACAATAACCGTAACTAGCTCCAAGTTGTGTTTTCTCCGTGTTTCAGTCTACGTTGGTGCTGATGCATTTGCTTTGTAGGGTCTGGTGATTTACTTCAGCTAAAGGATATCAAAGTAGGAGAAGGCTATAATTTGGTTTGCAAGGTATGCTCTGAATTCAGGTATTTTTACTACATTATAGTATTATACCAAAGTATTTGTCGTCGTAGGACCAACTTGCTTAGGCAACCGACCACCATTTCCATTTAACTTCTGAGAATGGATGCTGGTAATTGTACAGTATCTTTAGCATTTTGAACAGTATCTTTAGCATTTTGTACTTACTTACATTGGGATGTTGGTCACCTGCTTAACGTATATATTTCTCTACAAGATTCTTCATCTCTCTGAAGTCCAGAATGGTAATTGGATTGTCTACGTTTGGGATGGAACAGATACTCCAGCACAGCCCACTGAGACAAGGTGTGTTGTTTTTTTCTCAATTATCTTATGCCAGGTTATTTTACTTTAAAAAAAATGCATTTTGGTTGTTGAACAACAAATTTTGTCTTTCGTTTTTGACTGTTCTAAGTTTTGTATTTCATCAAGGTCAAATATTCTTGGTTATTACAAATTACAAAGTTGTTGGGTTTCTTAATAATCTGTTTGTCTGTATATATAGAATCTCACTTGCAAGAGAATGTTCTGAAACCACCAGCCGAGGACTTAAAAAGAATTTCTACGCTTTTTGTGATCTTTTTTTTAACTTGATAATGAATTGAAATGTTATTACAGCTAATTAATTCCTCATTCTTTGTGTGTTCCTACACCTGTTCTTTGCTTGTTTCCTTTCCTTCAATGAATTATAGAATTGCAAAATGATGGCAGACTAGAAGATGAGTTGGAAAAGCCGCTTCCATTAAGTTTGGAACCCATTCCTTTGCCAAGGGACACATTGTGCAGCTTTCCTACTGTTGGTACCGTCTTAAGGATAAAAATCAAGCAAGGAAATGGAAGTCTAGGTTTCAGTACTGTCCTGAAAACTGGAAAATGGATGAAATTTCTCAATTTGAAGTGTAAAGTTCGTACCGGAATATGGGTTGCTTCCGTGAAGCCCTATACAAGGATTTGTCATTTGTCTGATGATGATGACCTTGTGTTACAACAACAAAGGTCTGTTGATATAATTCTGTTGTTATCTGATTGATTATATAGTAACAATTTTTTTTTTTTCTATTACTGATTATGCTGCAATCTCATTGTTAGTGAACTCTTTATTTTTTGATGGATTTCTGTGAAACATAGGACGTATGATGAGCGTTTCCCTTCAAAATATGGTAGAATGCCTCTGCAATGTTTTCCCTGCCCTTCTAATGTAACAGGTTTGATTGGCGACGACATTGGTTTTTCTGTATTCATCCATTTATGATTGCAGGAAATGGTTATTAACATCTTTTTTTCCATTCCAGAAACGGATTATCCGCGTGTGCCCTTTGTCACTTTGATGGATATTCTCTGCTATCCGGAGGTACTTGTTGTATTCTTCTTTATTCTTTCATATTTCTGCAAAAAAAGAGTTGAGATATATGTTTGGTTTATATTTATAGGTTACATATAAATACACGTGCGTAGTTAGGGTTGTAGCTTTACTTCCATGGAGAGCAGAGGACTTCCGTTCTCCTAAAGGAATTTACAGGGTGCGTTTGACACTAGAGGACCCGACTGCTCGCATACACGCTTTTCTTTACGATGAAGATGCGGTATGACTCATGCTTCTCAAAATGATTTGCATCACTACACATTTATAGGCCATTTATCATGGTAGGACCGATTTATTCATGATTATTCACTCCCATGGCACTCGGCTTTTAGGTGGAGTTTTTTGGTGGATATCACGCGGTGGATGTAACGACAAGGAAAAGAAATATGCTGCTTGGAATTGGAGAAAGCAGTAATAATGAAGGAAGAGATACAGGTGGTGTTGTTAATGCAGCTAGGAATCCTCCATGGATACAGGTTTGCCTGAAATCTTACTCTATTGATGAGAATGATCGTTGGGGTAGTAGAAATTACCGCGTTTTTGCAACAAGATTCAAGGATTAATTAATTATGTAGCTTAATCTTCTAATCTAAATTAGATTAATTAAGGATCTGCTAGTATGTGTTAATTGTACTCGTGTTCGGCGATCGGTAGCATGTTGTTATTAGTTATATGTAATTTCATTGTGTCATTCTATTCTGTCTTGCATATAAGTCTGCAAGTATTTTATCCGGACATTAAACTCCATTCAAGAAGCTATTGAATTATAATGAGAAATTTATAAAAAAAAACAAAAAACAAATGAATGACCTACAAACAGTTCTTTTATATACAGTTCTGGAAAACCACAACCCCCCCACCCCACCCCCCCCCCCCCCCAAAAAAAATTATAATTAAAAGATTTCAAGAAAAAAAGAAGTTGAAAAAGTTTAATTTTTTTTTTTTGGGAGTTGGAACGAGGACACAAATATTTCACTAATTAAGGAGAATGACGGTTTTTTAAAACTTTTGCATAAAGGATTTTTTTTAATAATTTCTGGCATCTTGTAAAAAAAAAAAACCAACACACTTTCTCTCTCTTTTTTTTTTTTAAACATTCGTATCTCTTAATTTCAAATTTGAAAAATCTTTCATCAATTTTTTTATTTTTTCATGCTCTTTATTTCGAGATCACATTCATTGTATTCCGGCGTGATTTTCGAAAATCCACTGTTGAAATTCACTATTATTCCAAATTCACTATTGTTCGTAATTCATTTTTTTTCGTGATTAACTGGAAAGATTCACTGAGTGAATTTCGACAGTGAATCTCACAAAAAAAACGATGTAATTATATCGAACTAAGTTTCAAAACGAAGAGCATGAAAAAAAATAAAAAATTCAGTAAATGTTTAATCGCGTTTGAACATTTAGATCAAAATATATGATTGTTTGAAAACGAAGGAGGAAAGAGAAAAAAAAAAAAACAAAAACCATCACAGGCGCATGCGCGATTTTTCTTTATTTTTTTATTTTAATAATGTTTTTAGCCTTTGTCCTTTAGTCTATAGAAATTATAGGAGTTGTCATTCTTCCGATAAAAAGAATGTGGTTATCCTGTAGTTTCCATTATTTTTTTCCTTCTACTTATTAAACTACTTTAAATGCGTTTTCGTTGCTGTTATTTCCTATTTAAAGACTAGTGGTGGTTTAGCCTTGCAACGCAAGGCCCTTTGAATAATGTGACTTCTTAAGTTCCAACTGAACAAAAGTTGCAAATAATTGAAGAACTATATAATGCAGGAAACTGGGGGCAAAAGTTTTTTAGTAAGACATCGGAAATATTTATATTGTACATAAAAGTTCATAAAACTCTTGTAACAGCAGCTTGGTGACAACATAATGGACTGATAACATGTTGAACAAGTTATCAGAACTCCATCAACTTCTTTTAGTAAAGAATGTGATGGCTTCAAAAGCAAAATTCAAAATAAGTAATATCTAAGCCTTCAGCTGAGGTATATTACATAAACAAAAGGATAATTCTTAAGCATAAACAGAAGGGAACTTAAGCAACTTTGTCCTTGCCTTTAGCTTTCTTGGATGGAATTTTCAACATATCTTCAACTTCAACTGCAGGTGGAACCATCTGTAGCCCTTCAAGGTCCTCATTAGTAACACTTCCAAAATTAATTGTTCTCTTTGCGGATGCGAGTTGTTCTTTCTTTGTGTTCTCCAATGCCGATCTGTTTTGCAATTTCTTGAATGACGTTTTTTGTTGTTGGAGTGAACATTTGTGGATCAACAAACTTTTTTTGTTTGTTCGGTAGGAAGAAGTTTTTCCTGTATAGATGGTTCTGGCAAAACATCAACATTTTCAGGAAGACCTTTATGCTTTTCTGCTGCTAAAGTGTTCAGTTCTGCCTCTGTATACATTTTCAGAACAGGATACCTTCTGACAAGCTCACCATTTATTTTTTTGTCATACCACTTAATGAAGCAGATAACATCTGTGTTGTCCATTGCAAATGAAATTTGGTCCAAGACTTTTTGACCCTGTAATATCAGTTAACAAGTTGAAGTCGTTAAATTGTTGTGGTGTGCAGTGAGTAATGCGTGTCTACATAAATTGAAGGAATTTCTGAATTTATTGTAAATGTTTCAACAGACATAAATTTTGCAGCAAAATAAGCAGGCAGCAAGACAGGCAAACAATCTTCTGAAACATAGGAATTGATAAAATTAATGATATAAGTACAAAAGGGCAAAAACATAGACAGATTATTTCATTTTATTTAATTCTTAAATGGTAAAAGCAGACTTCATTACAAAAGACACTAATAAGGAAATCACTTATTATGAAGCTATAAAATGTGAATGTAAAACGCAGAGTATTGGTGAGAAATAAAAGGGACCTAATTAATAAAAGTGGATGAATGATAGCTAATTATATAGGAATTGGATTAATTTCAAATTCTTGTGCAGCTCTAAGTAAGCAATAAATCACATTATGAAAGTGTTAAAGAAAAGAGTTAGTTATTTTGATGTTCATGAATGTTGTAAATTTTGTTTAAAATAACTATTGGATATATAATTAAATGTGTTTTAGCAAGATACTATTATACCTCTTCGTATATTTGTTGTAGCTGGGCAGCGGTAAAGGGACAAATTTTTTCTGCATCAGGTGAGTTTATAACGGTGCTGAATTTGTTTGATTCATCAAACAAAATAACTGGGAGTTTAATGCTGTAGAAAAGAGCAAATGTGTTTAACATTTCAGCTGAACAACATGTGTTGTTCAAAAGTAAACAGGGGGAAAAATGGAATGTATATGCTTATGAATTACCTGATATCCATCGGAGAGCGCTTGTTGCAGCCAGTACATGTTAAATTCCATTCATTGTTTGCTTCTGTTATTTTTGAGCAATTAGAACATGATACAGTGTACAGAGCATTAAGCGTGTAATTGAATTTGACTTTTGCCTTCACCCACGCTGTTTTTGTCTGCACAATTAATCAAAAGCAAGTAAAGAACTTGGAAAGTGTAATAGGCATTAAATTTAAAAAGAAAGCTCGGGATATTACAGTGTTAATGGTGGACATAGCAGTGTTGATATCCAAAATCTGTTCTGGTTCAGGATGGACAAAAAAAATTCCAGCATCCTTGTAAGCTTTTGTTTTCACCCAATTGTTTATTTTTGCTTTATTATCCTCATACCTAGGACATTGAAATGGTCATTTTTGGACGTTGGAACTAAAAAGCGAATATATAAGATGAGGAATCATTTTATGGTTGCGCAAATAAATAAAAATCACATACCATTTTTTTAAGCACATATTTGGGGACAATGGTGGATCTTGTAGCAAGTAAGTGTTGTACCTTGAAGCTAAAGCCAATCCTGAAAAAAGTAGGTATTAAAGTAAGAGGTATATATTTTTATCTACCATGTTGTAAGAATATACAGTAAAGCTACCATGAAATGTATTAACTTCCAGATTTGTGGCAATGATTGTGACTGGACCTTTATCAAGATTATCAACGTTAGGGTCGTAGTCTGCCAATAAGTCTTTCCAAAGTCTTAACACCATAGGTATTCCTCTATATTTGCAGGAAAAGGAAACAAAAAACATATGAGTACCAGACTGTATCATAGAAATAATTTTGAGATTGAATTGCAAAAGTTACTTACTCTTCATTCACCACCATATAATCCTTAGCACACTTTGTAACTCCAATGTCCATTATTGGGAAGCGATGAACGACCAAAGCCTTAATAGCTAATAACAAGGCAAATAAATTTGTTGTTTGAGTTATAAAAGGAACGCTTAAATATTAAATGGAACAGAGAATTGCTTAAATAGACTGTAATCTGGCCTTAATCATTTATGAACAGAATATTTATTATTTATTTTTTCATGCCATTGTATATAGTGCAAAAAGCTAAACTTACCAATATTGGCATCAGATCCTACGAACTTGTAAAGTTCTGAAAATGGGCACACATTGTATTGGCATGGAAGCGCATGAGGTTGATTGTCAACAATTAGGTCAACTGGTGTTTTATAAGTGATTGTCCATGAGTAGTTGAAGCCTTCTATTCGATATTTTTCAGGAGCAACAGTTACAAGAGCGTTGGATATTGAATATCTTTTGAAGGGTTGTAGGGACCGTTCAAAGAAGTCAATATCTTTATCATACAAACACAGCGGTGAATTTTGTTCCCTAATTTTAGTGCATCGAGATAAAGATTATTCGTTCATAAGGTTAATATAAGTGTGGGTAAAAGGAAATTCGTTAAAATATAAAGTAGATAACATACCTTCATATCGGTTAAGACATAGTGCCTAAATCTTTTTTGGAAGGGATAGTAGTCAAGCTTCTTGTAAAGTACCGGGTGCCTTTCAAGCACACGAACAATGACTCGTCCATTTTTTGCTTTCTCGGAATTATTTCGCAAAGATCATAGTATTGTCTTGCCATAGCCGGTCATTGTTAAGAAAAGCATATTATTTGGGTTAACAAGCAGAAGGTAAAGTTAAAATTTGATAAGCTTGTAAGAAAATGTTCAAATAATATATAAGTATCAAAATAAGAATGATGAAATACATAATGGTCTAAGAAACATAGACAGAATTGTTATTATATATTTTTTTTATCAAAAATGTTTTACTATCAGTATTTCTATTTGTGAAAACTTTAAGGATTATACTTTTGAACAGATAAAGTGTTTAACAATATTTTAACAATTTAGTAGTTTGACAATACATGTTTGCACACAACATTTTTTGTTTGACCTACAGGTAAAAACTGAAAGCATGAATCCTTAATAACAACTTTAACACAAGCAGATGTTTTGGCTCGTGATAACGCAACATATAATTGACCATGTGAAAACACAGGTTCTTTTAGATATATGCCTACGAAATCTAGTGTTTGGCCTTGAGCCTTGTTTATAGTCATTGCAAAGCACAAGCGTACAGGAAACTGAGTTCGTTTAAATGGAACTGGGTAATGATCATCACGGGGAGGTTGTAAAGGAATTCTATTAATAAAGATTTGTTTGCCTGCAAAGTCTCCCGCTACAATTTCAGCATGTATTATGTTTCTTTTTAATGCTTTACAGATCATTCGTGTTCCATTGCATAAACCTTCGGTTGGATCTAAGTTTCTTAAAAGGATTATTGGTGCATTTACTTTTAGAACAAGTTTATGAGGCGGCAAACCGTTCGGCGTCAAACTGTTAATAATGTCTTCGTATTGTCCTTGATCATTAATATTGATTGTATTGTCAAAGCTTAAATATTCAGTTTCTATGCCTTGGAATTTATGTATTATAACTTCATTTATTTCATCTACAAACTGATTTTTTGTTGTTAGTAAAGCTCTGTTTATGTTTTGAGATATATTTGTTGAACATGTATTAAGGTTGGGGTAAACCACATCAATTAGTTCCTCAAGCGCGTTATCTTCATTTTGGATATCAAGAATTATTGACATAGGAAGGTTGACATCTGCACTATATTTATCTTGAAGTGTTCCATTACCAACCTGCAGTAAATAGTCTGCGAATTCAGGATCATGCAAAGCTCTCATATTTTCAGTAAGTTGGAATTTTTCCAGTTTTGACCACAACTTCGAACTGATAATTGAAGAAAGGATAGTTTCATTCATTGTTGCTTGTTTAACCACAGGTAATGTTTGCCTAAAATCTCCTCCTAAAACAACTATTTTTCCACCAAATATTTTTGTTGTTTCCATTAGATCTTGTAATAAATTGTCTAAGGCTTCAACAGCATGACGCATAGCCATGGGGGCTTCATCCCAAATAATTAGTTTGCATTCCTTTAATAGATGACCAAGGGCACTTTGTTTACTGACTTTACATGTTGATCCTTCTTTGTAATCTAAGGGTATTTTAAACCGCGAATGTGCGGTTCGACCACCTGGTAGGATTGAAGCTGCAATCCCAGAGGTAGCAGTAGCTAAGGCTATATAACCTTTGGATCGTATTTCTGCCAAAAGTGCTCTGTACAGAAAGGTTTTCCCGGTACCACCAGGGCCATCAACAAAAAAAGCCCCATTCTTACCACTATATATTCTCTGAATTATTAGGCTGAAAATTGTTTTCTGTTTTTTATTTAATCTATGTATTGATAGTAAATCATTATGGGACACCTGTATATTTTTTTCTAATTACAGCTTCTTTAGTTAAATCATTAGAGTTGTCATAAAGTAATGTTTCATCTATTATGCCATAACTTCTTATATGTTTACCCATTGATTCAAGGAAGTGATTAATTTGCTCTAAAACCTTGATACGAATTGCATGTGAAGTAAGTTTACTATTTCGTTGTAATCATCGATAATCCTGGTTCTCAAACGACCACAACTTTCTAGGATCATTTGGGCATGAATACACAAGAATGCTAGCAAAAAGGCGTCTTAATTCATATGGCATGTTAAAAAGAGAAGCTTCTTCTAAGCACATTTCTTGGCTATCATCATCTTGTAATAAACCACGATTTAATGCGACCTCCCCCTAAAAGTATTACTTTTAATGTCATTATAAATCATCAAGTGGTCATATGATTTGTGGGCATCTTATGTTGTTTAGTAACATTCTCATATAATATCTTTCTCATTCGAAGGATGTGCACTAACTATCCTTCCTATTGATTCACCTTTTTCCCTAAGTTTCCACCGTTTTTCGTTTGATAACCAAACAAAGTGGTCTGGAAATTCGGCATAAGTACAGTTTAATTTTTTTGCATCCAATGATGTTTTATTCATATAAAAAAACTCTGTTAACATTGTTTTACGTTGTATTGGATTGTTTAATACATCTGTTAACTTTTGTTTTCTTTTGAATACAAGAGGTTGATAATTTTCTAAATGTAGAGGAAGTCTAACTACAGCCGGTTTCATGTCACTTGTTGGAAACCTAAAAATTCTCCATAATGCTTCAGGTGCAGAAACCCAGCGGCCTGAAACAAAATTCTCAATCTCATCTATTGTTTCATGGTTACATTCTCCGGACACCCTATAAAGGATTTTGTCGTTACCATTACATATGTATTTGTATATGTATTTAACTGCTTTAATGGTTGAACATATTTCTAGATTGATATGGCAGTCATATTTGGCAAGTAAATAAGGTGGATAAACAACCACCCATCTATTATCAAGATAAATGCCCCTAACCTTGGCTTGCTTTCCATCATTTCGACGCTTATATTTAGGATAAGCATCATTTGATTGTGTTGTTTCTTCACAAAAAGCTTTAGGATATGAGCTTCTACAACCAGCTTTAGTGTTCATACATACATTGGATGGGTTAAGGTCTCCACATGGACCATGCATCATGTGTTTAACCACCAATGCATGAAGGTGAGGTTTTGTAGGTTCTTATCGGTATTTCTGTGTGAAACAAGCTTATCATAATCTTCGGTCTATATAGTTTAAATTTAGCTTTTAATATAAGCAAAAAATGTGCATGTGGTAGTCCTCTTTTTTGATATTCAATAACATATGTATATGCTTTTGCAACTTCACCAAAACAATGTTTTTTAAACATTTCAGCTTTTATTTCTTCTAGTTTAGCATGGAAGACTCTCACAATAAGGTCGGGTCTATTTTGTGTTTCTTCTGAACTAAGCATGTGCTGTTTTATCTCTGGCCAATTAGTGTTGCAAGTAATTGTTAAAAACAAATCTGGTTTACCATGTTTTTGTACCAAAGCCATGGCATCCATGTATTTTCGCCTCATATGCCTAGGACCATTAGTAAAACTTGCTGGCAGTATGATGCGATAGCCTATTTTCCCTGCATCTGTTTCCCGAGATGCAAGCGCATCAGCAATCCCTTGTAAATATTCTTGTCTTATTTCATTTTGTTGTGCTCTATAAAAGTCTAAACGTTGTGTTTCTAGTTTGATATACATGTCGACGACAAATTGCTTGTAACAACCGACCAAAGCGTAAGATATATGATGATCATTATCCCTGATTTGGAATTTGTAGGAATAATACTCTCTCACTGACACAAAGCTGTTATCCTCTACAAATTCAGTCATGACTGAAAAAGTAAAGTAAGCATGAGTGAGTGATCTAATCACATAAACTTATAAGGTATAGACAGGTTAAACACTTAAAAAACAGAAAATTACCTGTTTGTTCATTTCCTAAAAGTTCATCAGCAGTTTCTACAATCAAAGGATTAATATATGTATTTTGATTATTTCTTTTGCGTTTTTTTTAAGAAGTTTAAGACCATTTTTTTCTATGCCTTGATGCCAACCCATTTCTCCATATGGAAAAAGTAATGGGTATTGCAATGGGTCATAACATGCGAAATAATAGTTTATGGATTTTGAGGTCCCACTTTGTGTGTAAACCCTGATATTTCTTTTACAAGATGTTTCATCATCCATGGATTCATTTAGTATTGCACTAACTTGCTCAACAGTAGGTTTGTTGTACACCTTTTGATTAACAACAGGATTAGTGTGTAACAAGAGGTACTTAGTTTCTATGTTAGGAACATGCCTTAGGCTACGGAAAAAGCGTGCGTATGGATTTTGTTCAATAACTGCTAGTAATTTTTCTAATACACTTTCAGATAACCTTGAACAGACCTCTATCCTACTTTCCATTTCATAGGCAGTATCATAGAAGTAAAGCTGCAAATTTTGTTTATTGCCTACACCAGGAATTAAATCATTTAGGAAATGGTAGACCTGTCCCTGCACCCTAAAAGTATATACACCTCTGTTCCTTTTCGATAAGTTTTTATCATATTTTACACCTAGAGAGGTAAAAGCCAAGTGATTATTATAGGTTCGTATTGATGCTCTAAACAACTTAGCATCAACCACAACCTCTGTCAATAAAGACTTCAACACATCAGGAATCACATTACTTTTTAGTGTTATATCGCCATCAGAGCAACAAAAGTTAGTAGTTTCATGTTGGAATTTTTTTGCTCCACAATATGGACAATCGTTTTGATGTTTAAGCTCAACAATACCAGTAGCAATGTTGTTTAATAGTTGTAAGCCAGTATTAGACTTTTGTTTTGTAAAGGTTGTATTTGTAGAAACCACATGATCTTTTTTTTTTTTCCAGTTTAATACAGCTTGTTGTCTGTAGTCCTGTTTTTGTTTTTTTTGTGAGGAAAGGTATGGTGATAAGGTACTGTGAGAATTAGAAACTCTTAATAATGTTTCACAGTTAATTCTACAATCTGATTGAGTAACTCCAGTACTTGTTGAAGGGTCAGTAGGAGTAACAAAGCTACCTAGCAGTACATGGCTAGGAATGAGAGCAACATTTTCTATTTGATTATCTAAAGATATAATAGTTTGATCATCTTGTAAACAGCTATTCTCTGATAAAAAAGGGCTACGCTTTGCTGGTTTTTTAGAACGCATGTTGTAAAGAAATGAAGAGCTAACAATAGAGAAACAGATGAATGGAATACTTAAACAAATCCAAATAAATACAAAGTTTAAGAGAAGTTGTTTAGGGAAAAGAGGCAAAAGTAAAAAGCTAAAACAAACATATTAATAGTTATACAACACATATGAAAGGAATTAGAAAATACCTTAATTCAAAAAGGCGCAGTATTTGTTACTTTTGAATGTTCCAATAGTTCCACAACTCTACGCGAAAAAAGGAATATTTGGTTAGTACAACCGAGTTTAAAGAGCTAAAATAAACAATAAGGGTATATATCTAACGTGTAGTTAAAATATTTGAAGACAATATGATGAAAGTTAAAATGGCAAGATTAATAACTGTAGAACACAATTGAAAGTAATAGGAAAATACCTTAATTGGAAAAGTGACAACACTTTTACTTTTGAATGTTGCTATAGTTCCACGACGGATCGCAAAAAACAAATATTTGGTTAGAACAACTGAGTTTAAAAAGTTGGAACAAACAATAAGTGTATATATCTAACAGGTAGGTAACATATTTTAAGACAGCATGATGTAAGTTTTTTGCATATAAACATAGTGATAACGGGAGGTATGAGAGAACATAATTTAAGTGATCAAGAACCTATATAGGCATAAGAGCTAAGGATTTCAGGCAGAAGAAGCGTAAATTGCAGTAGAAAGAAAGCAACGTAGAAGAAATGGCGAAAATTTAAAATATTATAATAGAAGACAATGATAACATAATTGTTAGAAAAGATTGTTTGATAAATAAATTGATGTCATAAAGCTAAAATAGGCTGTTAAAGAAAGTTATTATAGTTACATAAAACCAATGGTTTGATAAAAAATGGTTGCACAACATCTTAACATAATTTCGTAATGGAGGACAATTTATATGAAAAGGTAGATGTACCTTTAGTTCTTGAAATTTAAACTAAATATCATAAAACACCGGTATATAGCAAGGCTATTATATTTTATATATGGCATTAGCTTATATTTGTAGGCCGTATGTTGATTTTACTTGGTTAGTAATTATGAACGGGAAGCAAGAACATAAAAACTACATCGCAGAACAACGACAATGAAAGAATACTATAGAAATTCAATCTAAGTAGTAGTTGGTTATTCCCTCCCCTTAAGATCTTAACCAGCATTTGTTTACCTCTACGGTGTTGTGATTTCATATACAAAGAGGCAATTTTTTTACTTAAAAAGGAATTATTATGTTGTAAGCTGGTACTAATTTGCTTTTACAGCCATTAAAAAAGAACAAGTTTAACAATAAGATGAAAAATCCAGCTAAACCTAATTAATCATGCAGATACCAAAACGAAGAATTAACAACAAACTATGGCAAACAATAAGGATATATATACCTTTGGTATTACCAGCTAACAACAGAACTTCAGTTATTGCACCAACTTTTGTTGCATTTATTTCTCTACATAAATTCTGAAAGTGAAAGTTTAGATGTAAGTTATGCTAACATTAAAGAAATACTTAAATAGAGGTTAACAATCACCGTGAGTCACTTGATTGACAGCTAAATATGTAGGAGGATTTAGTAGATAAAGATTAGGTACAACAGTTGTGTTAAAATCTAACCTTATAAAGATGGTGACTTTAATCTAACGGCTAGGGCAAAAAATCTCTCATCGGTAGAACAAACATTCCTGTCAATTTTGCAGGTAGAAGACTTAGTAAGCCCTCGCCAGCATTCTTTGTCTGCACTGTACAGCATGCAATGATAATCTATCAACATAGCCAGTTGATTTGTGTTGATAAACCCAAAAAAACCTTCAATTGAAGGTGAAGAAGTATCCACAGGGAAGGAAGGACCGACAGAAGAGGGTTTTGTTATTGGGAGAAGGAGAAGGAACCGGCACGTTTTTGTTGTCTATATAATTAAAATATAAAATTAAGAAAATACCAATCTTTTGATGTATATCATCTAAATTAAAAGGGAAAAAGATAATTTGGTATTTAAATCGTTAACATGGGGTAGGAAAAAATAAATAACCAAATTATAAAGGTAGGCTGAAAGTTTTTTTATTTTTGGTGCTTCACCTCTTTCACTTTTATTTTTAAAAATATATACGTAATTATTCAACGTAAAGGATGACATTTACGTAATAGAAGCAACACAATTTAGGAATGTCAGCTCATTTATTTTTCTCTGATGTTCATTTTTGAACATCAACGTCACCCACTATTACTTCCAGCAATACATTACTCTTGACACTACAAAAAATTACATTTGTACTATGATGATATTACCCGGAAAATTTACATCACCACCACGAGACGATGATTTTCAAGAAGAAGAACGGCGGTGTCAGCAGTATTCGTTGTTGAACGTTAACGTGTTTGAAAAAAGAATCGAATAATGGATAACAACGTCACTCACTATTACCTCCAGCAGCACATTATTCTGAACGGTCGGAAAAATTACATGAGCAGTACAATGATTTCACCGGGAAAAATTACCTCAGCATTAAATCCCGTAAAAAAAAGTATTGTGATGAGTGCACATAATATGGATTTGTTGTGACTTATAAACCCCTGTTAGATAGGTAAATGTTGGGCCATATATTATTAGTAGACAAGAGACAAGCTAATGTTAATTTTATTGAGTTGGGCCGAGATGAACAGTAAGGGGGGAAAGGCCTGGGCCAGATGAACAGTAAGTAGAGTGAACCAATTACAAAAAACAAGTGTCACTTTGAGGTTAAATGCTTCCTTTCTATTAGATAGGTAGATTAAACTTTTTATTTGCAAAAAAAAAAAAAAAAAAAAAAAAAAAAAAAAAAAAAAAACCTTTTACGTGTCCCACAAGCTTCATGGTCTGTTTCCCTAATTATATATTCCTGTGATTCCTTAGAAAGCCGTGACCGTGATAGGGTATTGCTTATAGGGGAAGTGGTTTAAAAAAACAAAAAAGAGGAGAGAAATGAGAATCATGACAGTGAAATATAAATTAGCTGATAAAGACAAATCCATTGTTCATAACTCCAAATCCAATGTTTGCTGCAGTGGAACTGACCTCAAATCTAATGTTTCATTATCCAATGTTTGCTGCAGTTGAACTGACCCTAAATCTAATGTTTCTTTCTGTGCTATAACAATTCTTCTGGACGTTATTGTTGTGACATATACCAATGGATCAACCACCATCATCAATCAAAATCATCGATCAAACAAAAAAAGAATTGAAAGAAAAAGCAAAGGCTTATTGGAAAGAATATGAATCGGATTTGTTGGAATCGTCACCAAAAAGGAAAAAATACGAATCAGAGAATTTTAGATTCTCTCCAGGACCAGGAAGCCTTCCGATTGCCAATGACGGTATGACGATGAAATCTACTCACTGGCGGCACGCCTATTTTTCTCCTGGTCCTAAGCCAATGGAGTATTATCACGCTTTTAACGAGCCTATGATGCCCGTGGTTTCCTAGTCGGCTACAAGTTTGTACGGGGTGAAAAATTTTACAATACCTCCAAGGGTAGTTGTTCTTGTCTCCGTTGGACAAGTGGCTCGATTCAACATGGGTTGTGGTACACGGGATGGAGTCAATATGCATGGTAACCAGGCGTCAAGATGTGGACATGACACGTATGGACCCTTTCTATCAGCGTTATTGCACAAATCAGCAAACTATGTGCAGTTATGCTACAACTGTAATCTCTGAAGTCGAATGCCTTCCATATGATGACAATTACAATTACCATGACGACGCCTTACGTCGATGCTTTGGCCATATCATCGAGAAGCCTTTCGGTGTTGTTTCTGTGGTTCTAGACACTAAAAAGGTTCATGAAGAAAGTGGCCATGAGGCCTCAAGTGATGAGTATGATGTAAGCAAAGTTATCATGTTTTTGGAGGAGAAAATGACCAGCTGTTTGGTGTTTACTTTCGATGAAACCATACAGACGGCAATAAGTGCTTTTCAAAGCATATGTGCCTCTCAGGAGTTGAAAGCTGAAGATATTTGGGTTACTACTATGCGTTTTTCACGTGGTACTGCAGATCACTTGCACCTCGATCAGAGAAAGGAGCATTTAGCCGTCATTAGCGGTGGCTCCTCCTCTAGTTGCTGTGGCTCCCAAAAACCGTCATAGAGCATTTTCAGTCTTTCTATAAGGGCCCAAATTTTGGATAAGGTTCCGTGATCTAGTTAATTTGTGCATTCTTTAGCCTCAATTCACCAAGATTTTACTCCCTTTCTATATAGGGAATTCCTTTTAACACCGTATAAATGCTTCGGGCACTACAATTATAACATCACTTAATAAAAATGTTTCAAACAACATATATTTTTGAGATTTCTTTTGTAGAACTAAATTCATTGGTGATTATAGGTTTCTCATGTGTTAGTGGCACGGTTATGTTAATTTCTACCCAACATTATTTTAATATTTCTTGAATAAGAGTAATATTGTATGCCCGAAGTACTCTTATTTGTATCCAGCAATTTTTGTTGAATATGTTACGCGGTTAATATTCGTGTTAGAGATAAATGTTATATAATTAAAGAGCTAGGTTAACTTTATGATTCTAATTGATCAACAATTTTTGTTGAATATGTTACGCCGTTATATAATATTCGTGTTAGAGGTAAAGGTTATATAATTAAAGAGCTTGGTTAACTTTATGATTCTAATTGATTTAAAATTTCACACTTAATTTGATGACATTAATTATTTAATTCATGAATTTCGAGTTGATGTTTTATCGAGAAAAGTTGGATCGATCCGTAGAAATGTTTGGAAGCCGGAACCACCTATTCAACGACATCGCTGCCGCCGAAAATTTGAATAAAGGCTATGCGACATTTACTATTTATTAAAAATGGTATAAATATTCTATAATTTATAAAAAGGGTGCAAGGAGATTTAAAAATTATTATAAAGGGTACACATCCTTTATAATAATTTTTAGACTTCCTTACACCCTTTTTACAAATTTTATAAGATATGTAAATAGAAAATAAAATAAATATTCAAAATAAAACTATTATGATTAAAAAATCCATAATAAAATAAAATAAAAATAAAAAATACATTATTATTCAAAAAAGATAACATAAAATAAAGAAATACAAATACAAAAACAACCCTCGCCTACGTCACATCCCATCTCGCCTCCCGATTATTTTTTCTCCCGATTAAAATAATCTCACACCCTTTATCTAGAATTTTCCTAGAGTCAAAAGGATAGATGGTATTGTAATGAACCCCAAAAAAAAGAAAAAAAAAAAAAAAAAAGAAACCTTAAAGGAAATGATTCACAAGAAAAATAATTATTTTGGGGGGGGGGGGGGGGGGGGTGTAGGGTAGGGTGGGGAAAATGTTAACGGATGGGGTGGGTGAGTGGAGAAAAAGAAAAATTTCATAGGAGAAAAAATATTCACGAGGGGTGGGGGCGGTGATGTGAGCACGCTTTTTCTTTCTTTGAATTTATTTTGTGCGTTTTCAAGTTTTAATGTCTTTTATTTTATTTTCTTATTTTGTAGATTTTTATTTATTATAATAATTTTTATTTTGAATATATTTTTCCATTTGTAAAATATTTCAAAATTTGTAAAAGGGGTGTAAGGAAGCTTAAAAATTATTATGAAGGGAGTTATGCCCTTTATAATAATTTTTAAATTTCCTTG
Source organism: Gentiana straminea (assembly GCA_036785695.1). NCBI lineage: Eukaryota > Viridiplantae > Streptophyta > Magnoliopsida > Gentianales > Gentianaceae > Gentiana > Gentiana straminea. The sequence continues at coordinate 744,489 of JAVUPR010000448.1, read as the reverse complement.
AACATTTTTTACTAATTTCAAAATATTAGCACCCTTTTTTTATAAATGTAAATGTTACATAACTTTTATACAAATTTTCCCTAAATTGAACTTTATTTTAATTTTTTTTCCACAAAGGACGAAAATTTTATTACCACCAAAAGATAACTAATTTACAACAAAACTAGCCAAAGCTAGACTAAAGACGTGGCCATACGCCGCACTAAAATGCAGCTTAACGCCGCACTACAACCCGGCTTAACGCCGGACTAATAAACCGACACAAACCGAGAATACAACAACACAAAGCCAAGTAATAAATTGGAAATAGGGTGCTGAACAAAACAAAAAAAGTTCTCGAAGGTTAGGGCGTTCATGCACATGGATCCTCTAAAACAATCTATTACCCGACCAACACAAACTACAAGCTAAGCAACTAGACACAAACTAATAAAACAAAACAAAAGAAAAAATATCCGAAACAGTCGCCCGCTAGCTCCGCCACACTCCATCTCCAACTAAGAAGATATCCCGCAAGCCTGACAGCTCTTTCCGATAAGCGAAGGCAAACCACAAGCAACACCAAAAGCCACCAGCAATCCGGATCCGACACCTACTACCCGAACAAGAGAAAGACACCTTTTTATAAGGGCCCAAATTTTGGATAAGGTTCCGTAATCTAAAAAATTTGTGCATTCTTTAAATTTGTACTCCCTTTCTAAAAAAATTGTGCATTATGTTGAAACCAAAGAGACATGAGAAGAAACGTTGGAAGATACTATTATGCCTCTTAGTTATCTTGTTCTTGGAGTTCCTTATTTTCAATTAATACATTGTACCCTTTTTCTTTCTTGGGTGCGCACCTGCAATTTTGTTGACATTTATGCCTTTTAAGTTTATTTCATTCGAGACAATAGTTAGTTAATTAGTTGCATTTCTTTAATTATATTAGTGGAATTTAAGTATGCAGTATTTTGGGAAATTTTATGACAGTTTTTGGATTATACTTTTGTTGGTTGGAGTAGTAGATATATATGTTATAGAAAATAGAAATATCTTATTTTGACTTTACCGACAATGCGGCCTTGCCACCACATTAGCGATCGTTGTTGGACACTGGTTTCCAAATATTGTTCCATCTATTCTGTTCTGAATCTGATCGATTCTATCATTGAGTGCATGTTTCGAATTCTCTGCATTTTGATATGTTAATTTCTTCTTTTTATCTTCTCCTTTTTTATATGATGCGATTGTTTTGTAAGACTTACGTGTGTATTTAATCACGAGTATTTACGTGTCGAGTGACCTATACCCATTTAGCCGTGCCTATGATTTGAGCCGTTACAATTCTAAAGAACCAACATGAATGAAACACTGGTTTGAAGCCAGGGGCGGCTTTAGTAAGGAGGGTTTGGGTCAACTGGCCCCGAAACCAAAAAAAAATTCTACGTATTTTTTTATCATCTTTTATAATTATATCACTAATATGTACTAACAGACCCGCTAATTTTTTGAAAATATTGACCCTTGACCCGTATTTATACTTGAATATATAAAGTTAATGTATTAAAAACTTGTAATATGATGTGTTATTCTCAAAACTTGACCCGTATGAAAAAAATCCTCCGGCCGCCTCGTTTTGTTAGATCAAGCGCTTATCGTTGTACTAAAACCAATTGGTAGTAGTAAAGGTGCAACTTTATTCCCTTATTACCCACACTCTTAAATGATAAGGGAATAAAGTTGCACCTTTACTACTACCAATTGGTTTTAGTACAACGGTAAGCGCTTGATCCTAACATGGTATCGGAGCCAGGTTGAATAAAAAAAATCGCTGCTCTTTTAACTGCGGCAGCTGAAACTTTCAGGCGACGATCGGATAGTGAAACGGACTCCGATCGTGACGAAATTTGGAGAGGTTGCGAAATTATGTCTTATGCAATCTGAACGGTGGAATTTCCGATTTAATGGTTCAATTCTTCTGAAATTGCCCGCGACCAAACTGCTGTTAATTGTTGCAGCAGAAGTTTTCCGGCGACGATCGGACATTGAACGGAGTCCGATCGTGACGAAATTTGAAGGGGTTGTTCGGAATTTTGTCTTCTGCAATCTGAACGGTGGAATTTCAGATTGAAAAGTTCAATTTCTCTGAAATTGCCTGCGACCGAATTGTTGTTAATTGTTGTAACAGAAGTTTTCCGGCGACGATCGGACATTGAAACGGACTCCGATCGTGACGAAATTTTGAGGGTGTGTTCGTCTATTTATTTGGTACAATATGAATGGTTGAAATTGTTTTTGGACGGTTCAATACCTCGAATAAACCCGAGACCAAACTCGCGCGTTTTGGTGTTGTTTTTTTTTGTTGTGAAATCGACGTCTGTGGTTTCTATATTGGTAAAAAGATGTCTCGTTTCAAGGCCCGATTGGGTTACCCGATGGGAGTTTATCGGTGGCGACTCATGAAGGGAGTGTTATTTTGCCCGGAAATTTATACTTAAATAATGTCTTATACGTGCCGAAATTGAATTGCAACTTGCTTTCGGTTACCCAATTACAGGATGATAATGATTGTGTATTGCAACTTACGGGGAAATTATGTGTTATGCAGGATCGAGTGACGATGACGCTGATTGGACTGGTAGAGCATGTGGATGGACTTTTTTTGTTCTTGGGTGTTCCGGAGGTTCGTGCTTTGGCTATTGATGACGGGAAATCTCGCAGATTTGTGGCACCGGCGTTTGGGACACCCTTCGTAAAAGGTACTTCGGCAGTTCTAATATTCTATTTCCAAAAATTTACATAAAGATGGATGTGATATCTGCTTTCGAGCTAAGCAGCCTCGTGAACCTTTTCCCATTAGTGAGAATAAAGCTAGTCGTGTTTTTGAGTTGATACATTGTGATTTATGGGGGCCCTATAGTGTACCCTCGACATGTGGTGTGACGTATTTTTTTTACTATTGTTGATGACTATTCTCGTTCGGTTTGGATTTATTTATTATTGAATAAGATGGAAGTCAAATTTGCTTTCTCGGATTTCATTGCTTTAGTTTCTCGTCGCCGATGTTACCATTAAACGGGTTCGTAGTGATAATGGAACAAAATTTAGACCTTTGCTTCCTTATTTTCGTAAAGAAGGTTTCATCTTTGTCTTGTGTTAGTACTCCTCAACGTAACGGTCGGGTAGAACGGAAACATCAACACATTCTTGATGTAGCACGTGCATTACGGTTTGATGGACATTTGCTGCTTAAGTTTTGGGGGAATGTGTTATGGCTGCGGCTTATATAATTAACCGAACACCGTCTAGTGTTTTGAATTTTAAGACGCCTTATGAGACTCTTTTTGGGATAAAACCGGACCTCTCAATGCTTCGCATTTTAGGATGTTTATGTTACGCCCACGACCATCGTCACACTCATAAATTTGCTATCCGGAGTCGTAAGTGTGTTTTCCTTGGTTACCCGTTCGTGAAGAAGGGATGGACCTTGTATGACCTAGATATGAAGGAGATCTTTGTTTCTAGGGATGTTAAATTTTTTGAACATGTGTTTCCTTTTTCCCAACCGATAGATAGTGAAGCCTCTATAGTTCCTTACCCTTTATTTGACGATGTTGGCATAATAGATCAGGGGTTCGATGCCTCTTCTACCGGGGATCCACCCTTGCCGGATCCTCCGGTTGAGGGGGGAAGGACTTGACAGTTGACACAGGTGATACTAGGGGTAATATAGTGCCTTCACCACAACCGCGACATCTAGGTGATGGTACTGAAGAGTTGGGTAGGGGTAGACGATAGAAGATTCGAATTCACGCTTCCAAGATTTTGTGACGCATACGTTGATTGATCGAAAAGTCTCATTCCATGCTCTTCCGTCCGTTTCCTCGTACTCCGTATCCTCTTATGCATTATATTAATTTTGATAAGTTTTCTCGATAAACATCGCAAGTATCTTGCAAATATTACAATGGGTAATCCTCCTAAATCTTTTAAGGAGGCTATGAAACATAAGGGGTGGCGTAAGGCCATGTCGAAGAAATTCAGCACTTGAAGATCGTGGTACTTGGGTTTTGCAACCCCTTCCCCCGGGAAAAGGTATTGGGGAGTAAGTGGGTGTATACAGAGAAATATGACGAGCACGGCGCCCTACAACGTCTTAAAGCCCGGTTAGTGACTTCGGGCATCATCAAGAGGAAGGTATTGATTATACATGACGTTCGCCCCCGTGACGAAGATGGTTACCGTTCGCACATTCCTTAGCGTTGTACCGGTTAAACAGTGGGAGACTCACCAGATGGATGTCCATAACGCGTTTCTGCATGGTGATTTACATGAGGCAATCTACATGAAAATACCTCCCGGTTTTGCGAAGAAGGATCCGAACTTGGCGTGCAAGATGGGCAAATCGTTGTATGGATTGAAACAGGCACCGAGATGTTGGTTTGCAAAGCTTGCTTCCGCTTTGCGTGAGTATGGTTTACGTCAATCATATTCGGATTACTCATTGTTTGCCTTACATCGGGGGTGGTATTCACTCGTTGTTCTAGTGTATGTCGATGATATGCCCTTGACATTATTTATGAAACCGGTTTACTTAGAGCAAGCCGGCCGATTTCCCGATAGAGCAGAATCATATGTTGGCTCTTGCTTCTGGCGCGTTGTTGAGTGATCCAGGGCCTTATCATCGGTTGATTGGATGTCTTATATATCTCGGAGTTACCCGACCCGATCTGGCATATTCTCTTCATGTGTTGTCTCAATTTATGCAGGCACCTTGGGTTTATCATTGGGAGGCACCCTGTGTCCGGTTCATTATTTGAAGAAAAATCCCGGACAAGGTATCTTGCTACGTCCGACGGTTCTCTTACTCTCGAGGGTTGGTGCGTTTCTGATTGGGCGAGTTGCCCTCTTACCCGACATTGGTTTCTTTTTCTTGGTCTTTCGTCTATATCCCGGAAATCCAAGAAACAAACCCCGGTTTCTCGGTCCTCGGCCGAAACGGAATATCGATCTATGACGGAGATTACGTGTGAATTGAAGTGGTTGAAACAAGCATCGGGCCGAGCTCGGGGTCCGCTACCCCCGGGATACGACTCTTTTGTGATAGCCAATCGGCACTTCATATTGCGTAAATCCGGTGTTTCACACGAACGCACGAAGCATATCGAGGCAGATCGTCATTTTGTGCGTGATGTTATCACGGATGGCTTGATTCTTCCTTCGTATGTTCCTACAAAGCATCAATTGGCGTATATCTTTACGAATGCGCTAGGTCGGCAACAGCTCGAGTTTTTGTTACGCAAGTTGGGCGTTCGAGATCTTAACGCTCCCACTTAAGCGGGGGTATTACGATATGAAAAATATTATGTGTTATAGAAAATATTGTTATTAGTGTATTAAATTAGTAAGGGTAGTTTGAATATTTTGTTTAGATGTAGAAGCCCCGACAAAGGCTATAAATATTGTACTACGTGATTGATAATGATATAGAAATACATTGACCGAAACTTGTCATGTTTGAAGCTCAAGCTTTATAACTTCATCCCCCATTTCTCTATTTCTTCAAGAGAAAAGCAACATTCAGAACAACAACATAGTGAAGAGAAATTCATAAGGATCAAGAGCTACGAGAGATTACAAGAGATTCGTGCTATAGGATCAATAGCTACGAGAGATTACTCGATATTCATGCTGATAATGTGTTATAAAAACCTGGTATGAAAACATTATCACATAATTAAAATATCTAAATTAAGACGGAATGAACTTTTTTGTTGTTGTTAACTTCTTCAACTCACGTCATCTAACCACCAAGGGTAGGGTATTTATAATCTACACGGAGTAGACCAACCAACTACTAACTTATACTATTATAATGTATACAATTGAATAATAATAAGTTCATAATACCTCTTGGAATTTCTAACTTTAAGCTCCAAAAAAAAAAAAAAAAAAAAAAAAAAAAAAAAAAAAAAAAAAAAAAACTTTAGAATACAAAATGAATGTTAGTGAATGCACTTGGTATTGTTAATAAATAAATGTAAATCCACTCGGTACTCGCACATCGGTGTAGCGGTTATCTAGGCTATACGACTTGGGTTCGAGCCTTGCTAGGAGCATAATTAGTGTGTGTTAAACCTGCCGTATCCGCAAAAAGAAATTACATTTTTGGTATGTTTGTATAAAATAAGTGTTATGCTTAAAATTTTGGTTGATGAAAGTAAGATATAAATTTTAAGTTTTTTTATAAAAAAAAAAAATGTACATGCACAAATCATATTTTTTTCATAGAAGTGTTGTAGTATGTTTACAATTACGGTGGTTAAGATCCAGATATATAGTTCTAAGAAGATAGATTGAGATATGCAGTTAAAGTTTAAGCTTGATTTTGTTTAAGGTAGTAACAATTTCTTCCATGCCACTTCTTTTCTTTGGAAACTTGTTGGTGCAATTCAATGCTACATTCATTATCTTCATCACATAATCCATCATTTCATCAAAATGTTGTTCTTCAATTGTGTTTAGCAGACTATCATCGATAATATCAATCAGTGCACTCTCGGTGGAATTATTAATCGATATCCAACCGGGTAGAGTCAAGCTCTCGTTGAACATTTCATCGTCGGGTCTTTTTCTTGTAAAGACTTCCATTAATAGTATTCCGAAGCTATAAACATCACACTTTGTCGACACCAATCCTTCCGAGCCATACTCTGAAATACCATAATAGCACAAATTAGTTGCTTGAGAAAGAATAATATTGCCCAGGTTTGGACTTTGGATGTAACATCTCGAGTTTTTAGAAAGGGCAAAATATTAATCGGAGTTTTTTTTTAAACCTAGTTATTATTTACCCCATATAAATATGAGACATAAATATTTTGTCAACTCGGGTTAACCCAAGCTAGACCAAACGAGGACGGCGGTATAAGAAGTTGACCGGATCATTTTGTGACTCATTTAGTGCCGCCAGACCCAAGTTCTGAGGCGTTACAGAATGGCATTCAGAGACGACTATCAGGCAGACCTAAGTGCCACATCGTGAGAGACGGTGAGGGCCACCTCTAGACTCCTCTGGTAGGGACGAAGCTGGGACATGACTTGGCCAACTCTTGACGAGGACGCTAGTTCCTTATGCGAGGGAGAGAGAATGTAAAGTCCCATGTCCGCTCACCCTCATACAAGTGTAAGACATAAATGTCTAGTCAACTCGGGTCGCCCCTTTTAGACCAAACGAAGACGACGGTGTGAGCAAATTGACCGGATTATTTATGGCTTATTTAACGTTACAAGACCCGGGGTCTTGGGGCGTTACAAAGTTGAGACTTTCATATTCTATTGCTACAATTAAAATAATAGGATTAGAAGTTGGCCTACGTACCTGGAGCGATGTAGCCGAATGTTGCTAGTGTATTAGTGTGTGTAATGCTGTTTTCCCCCAACATTTTGGCGATGCCAAAGTCAGATACATGAGCAACCTTATCTTCATCAACCAAGACATTGTTAGGCTTCAAATCAGCGTGTACGACTGGTTTCGGGACACCCGAATGTAGATACTGCAGAGCAGACGCAACGTCAATCATAATGTTCACTCTTTCTATGAAGCTTAGGAAATGATTTTCAGAATGCAACCAATTTTCAAGACTCCCATTAGGCATGAACTCGAGTAATATCGCCTTGAAGTCAAGATTAGAACAACTCGAGATGACTTTAGTAAGATTACGATGACGAAGATTGCGCAACATCTCGCACTCCACGTCAAAACTTCTATGGGCTCCTTCTATTATTATATCAAACACTTTAACAGCAACAACCATCCCATCTCTAAGAGTACCTTTGTATACAGATCCGAAGCTCCCTTTCCCGAGCAAATTTCTTTCATTATATCCATCCGTAGCATGTTGAAGTTCATAAACTGAAATTCGATCTTTCTTCACTAATTCTTCACCTCTTCGCAACCGATTCTTTCTTCCAAGTATTAAATATACAACAATTATTGTAATGACAGAAACAGTGGCTATTAAACCAAAACACAGAATTAACACATGCGGACGCGTCCACAATTTTTTTGGGGATGCATGATCATCATGACATGGAGAAACATGAAATCTTTTCTCTCCACAAAGTCGACCTTTATTGGATATGAAAGATTCCCATGTGAATTTTGTAAAAGGGCCTCTATCTGGGATTGGGCCATCTAAATTGTTGTAAGAAGCATTAAATCTTTCTAGGTACCGAATCTCTTCAAGTGTTACCGGAATGGAGCCAGACAAATTATTTGCTGATAAATCTAAGTACTGCAAACTTACAGCACTTACAATTGATTTTGGGATCAGTCCTTCCAATAGATTGTAATCTAGATAAAGCTCTTCCAAGTTCAGTAAGCTAGTTCCGATTGCATCCGGAATATTACCCGAGAGGTTATTCATCGACAAGTCCAGTAATATTATGTTCTTTATGTTCCCCACTTGGTTTGGAAGTGAACCGCTTAAGGAATTATTAGAGATATCAAGAAACAAAAGTCCGTTCAGGTTCCATAAAGTCATCGGTATACTAGAATTGAGCCTGTTGGAACCTAGGTAGAGCTTTCTCAAGGAAGTAGTATTCCATATGCATTCAGGTATGGGCCCAAAAAATGTATTGTAAAATAGATACAACTCGCTTAAACGTTGCAAACCGAACAAATCGCATGGAAGCCATCCGCTTATTCCGTTAAATCCCAGATCAAGAAATTGAAGGTTCTGTAAAAATGCAATAGATTTTGGGAATGGACTGATAAATTGATTGTGACTAAGCTCCAGTTGCAAAAGATTACTCAAGTTTCTTATGCTAGCAGGAATTTCACCAGACAATCCACACGCTCCTATCTTGAGTAATGTAAGAGAGTTAGAAAGATTTCCTAGAGATTTTGGAAGGATTCCATTCAAAGGATTCAAAGATAACTGTAGATATTTTAGATATACGCAGTTGGCCAGTGGTGTGAGAAATTCTAGCTCCAAAGACGAAGAATCCTTTGTCAACTTATTCCCAACCAAACTTAAAGTCTGAAGAGACCTTAGATTCCCAAGGAAGTGAGGAATAGTGCCCATGAAATTGTTATATGAGAGATTAAGTTCAGATAGTTGGGAACAATTTGAGATGAAGATAGGCACAACTCCACCGAGCATATTCTGATATATGTCAAAAAATTGTAAATTTGGTAGCCCAATACCCATAGCTGAGGGTAGACTCCCGGTGAAATGATTTCTACTTAGATCCAAGATATTTAGACTCGAGATGTTGAAGATTCCTTCTGGTATTGTACCAATCATTTCATTATCATACACACCGAGCAGTTCCAGCATTTAGGAGGTTTCCAAGCTCTTCCGGTATGATGCCCGTATCAATGAAAAACACCGTGATTACTAAAACTATCATTCTAAAGGTTGCAGCTCACCGCAAAGAGTAATCGAGCCAAATAGCATCGGTGATTAAGCAAAGGAATGAAGAATGAACAAGTTGCGCTTAGGTTTCCGATGAGGACTTCATCAAACACCTACATTAATGACTAAGTTAGCTAGTGGCGGTTATTCTCGTTTTAAGTGTTTTAACAAAGAATGGTATCTTCTTGTAACATTATATAAGTGATCACACTTCGTTATTCTCAAGTCTCTATTGTGCGGAAAAACCCGAACGAAAGTAAAGCACAACAGAATGTAAATGGAAGTGTTGTGACGGATCGATCAAGAAGTGATGGTGATTGTGAGTAAAGATATAAGATAAACAAGTAAGCAAACACAGAAACAAGACGAACACAGATTTAACGTGGTTTCTGGCAATGTGCCGACTACTCCACGGACAAAACGAGGATATTTTATTATTAACAGAAAGTTGAATCAAGTTACAATTAATACAGACAGTATTTATAGCCTTGGGAATCCAACCCTAACCGACTAAACAGCCAACCCAGTAAATGACTGAAATACCCCAGAAGTAACTTAGATAAACCCCGAATAAACATGCAGCAGACGTGTTTCAAGTCTACTGAGGCTCAGCAGACTTGTCTTCAGTAGACTTGCCATCAACAGGCTGATCAACCCTGCTGAACTTGCCCCCAGTTGAACACCAGACTTCAGCAGATGCTTTATACATTGCTGACCAAAACATGTTTCCAAAACTAGACTCAATAGCATAGTTTAAGTCACCATTAAATCTCCACCTTGACTTCAACTTTATGCAAACTAACCAGATGCACAACCAAGTGCCAGAAATCCTCTTTGTCTTCAGATTTGAATACCTCAAAGACCCCCAACATCACCGAGTATTCCCGCATTCAAAGTTAACAAACTTTGGATATTCAAAGAAGTCCGTACACAACCGAAACTTGCCCCTTGGAACTAGTTTAGTGAATATATCAAGTTAGGATTGACATCGTTGTCGATCTTCTCCACTTTAACTCTCCTTTCATTTCTTAGAAAGTGATACCTAACATCAATGTGCTTGGTTCTCTCATGATGAACTCCGATCCTTAGCCAAAAATATTGCACTAAGAATATCACAATACGCCTTGGCTTGATCTTGATGTAGACTCGCATCATTGACTAGCCCCTTTAACCAAATTGCCTCATTTGTCGCTTCCGTCGCTGCCATATACTCGCTTCGCAGTAGATAATGTCACCGTACCATGTAAAGTTGCCTTCCAACCCAAGCCATCATAGACCTCCTTCTCGTCCACATCGCAGCATAATCGAATCACGCACTTCGTGACAAAACATTGATTACCACCTCCATAAATGAGTCCAATATCTGATATACCCCTAAGGTACCTGAATATCCTCTTTACTGCTTTCCAGTATTCCTTTCCAGGTTGAGCCATGAACTTGCTGACAACACTGACTGCCTGAGCCAAATCAGGCCTAGTGCAAACCATGCCATACATTAAGCTACCCACTGCACTAGACATGTATTCTTCCTCTTCAGCTGACTGTAGAGCAAACACAACAGATAGATGTAGATTTGGTGCCATTGGAGTATCTATAGGTTTTGCTGCTGACATGCCAAACTTGGATAATACCTTTTCAATATACCCCTGCTGAGACAAGAATAGCTTCCCCTGCTTTCTATCTCTATAGATCTCCATCCCCAGAATTTTCTTTGCATTCCCCAAATCCTTCATCTCAAATTCAAATTTGAGCAGATTCTTCGCATCTTGAATGTCGACTTGTTTGCGCAGCATAGCCTATCAAGATATCATCTACATACAACACTGCGTATAGATGATTAATCCATCCTTCAATTTGTTGTGATAAACACAACAATCATATGGACTCCTCGTATAACCCTCCCGAATCATATAGTCCGTCAAACTTCTTATACCACTACCTTGTAGCCTGCTTAAGTCCATATAAGGACTTCTTCAACTTGCACACATATCCTTTCTTTGCCAGGAACTTGGAAACCTCTGGCTGAGTCATATAAATCTCCTTATCTACATCTCCATGTAGAAAGGCTGTCTTCACATCCAGTTGTTCAAGTTCAAGATTCTGATGTGCCACTATTGGTAACAGAGCCCTGATGGAAGTATGTCTGACCACTGGAGAAAATAATTCTTCATAGTCTACCCACTCTTTCTGACTGAACCCCCTAGCAACCAAACGTGCCTTATATCTAAAACCCCCAGCAGATGTCATTCCTTCATTTTTCTTGAATATCCATTTCCAAGTTACCACCCTCCTGTCTTGTGGTTGTTTGACCAGATCCCAAGTTTCATTCTTCTGAGGTGACTCCATTTCTTCTCCCATGTAAACAAGCCATCGGGATGCCTCGTAACATATCACAGCCTTCCCTATAAGTGTTAGGTTCAAAACCATCCATTTCTTCAAATACTACCAGTAGTGCATATCCAACCATATCCTCCTCAAACCCATATCTTCTTGGAGGTCTGATATTGGTCCACCTAGCTCTGCTGAGAGCTATACCCTGCTGACCAACATCAGCAGTTTGAGTCTCTTCTGACCCTTGTTCAACAGACTGGCTTGGATCCTGTTCTGGATATGCCGACTGTTGACTGTCCCCTACTGATTCCTTTAATCCAGCAGGCTCTGCTTGAAGCTCCACCTGTTTGTCAATCTTCTCGGTCTCAGATCCAATTTCTGATTCGACGTGGCTCTCACGATAAGTTAAGAATAGAGTTTTCATAAAAAACTACACTCCTGCTGAGTATAACCCTATTTTCGCTGATGACCGCATTCTATACCCCTTAACACCATCTCCATATCCAACAAACACACCCTTCATGGCCCTAGGCTCCAATTTGCCCTCACCGACATGATAGTAGACAAGGCTTCCAAAATCCCTAAGTCCGCAGTAGTCTATCGACTTTTCCGACCAAACTTCAAGTGGTGTTTTAAGTTTGATCCCAAAGGTGAGGCCCCTTATTGATTAAGTAGCAGGCTGTACTAACAGCCTCCCCCCAAAATCTCCTTGCTAGACCAGAATTAGAGAGCATACACCTTGCCCTCTCTAAAAGAGTTTGATTCATCCTTTTTGCAACACCATTCTACTTTGGAGTGTCTCTTACAGTATGGTGCCTAGAAATGCCTTCATTCTTGCGAAATTCATCAAACTCAGACCAACATAATTCTAGTCCATTATTAGTTCTAAGTCTTTTGATCTTCCTTCCTGTCTGATTTTCAACCAAAGGCTTCCACTGCCTGAAGTCCTTGAATGCTTCACTCTTGTGCTTCATCATAATTACCCAAACCATCTAATCTATAAAAGACACAAAATACCTATGACCACCCAATGACTCCACCGTCGAAGGTCCCCAATAATCAGAATGGACATAATCAAGTGTCCCTTTTGTGATGTGGATTGCTTTTGGGAACTTGCTCCTATGTAGCTTCCCAAACGCACAAGTTGTTCACAAAATTCCAGCTTCCTTGACCTTATGTCCCCCGAGTAGATCGTACTTAGACAATTTGCATCCCCCTTTCACCCATATGCCACAACTTAGTCAACCGTGATCGGTGAACCTCTCGATGTGCAACAAAGCCAGGCCGATACAAGAGATCCTTGTAGTATGTACAATGTCCCCTGCCTGATACCATTTAGAATCACACTTGAACCCTTATAGATATTCACCACTCCACCTTCACCCCTGAACTTGAACCCTTTGATGTCCAGTAGACTAAGTGATATCAACTTCTTGGTCATTTATGGAACATGCCTAACCTCATTCAATGTGCAAAATTTACCATCATGTGTCCTAAGTTGGATTGATCCTATCCCAACTATTTTGCAAACCTTGCTGTTGGCCATAGCAATATGACGTCCATCCACCTGCTGATAAGTTGAAAAACACTCCCTGTTTGGACACACATGATAAGATGCCCTAGTGTCTAGAATCCACACATCTTTGTGCCCTACTGACTCTGAAACTTCTAAGGCCAGATGTTCTTCAGAGTTGGTGTGTTGTTCTGCCAAAGCAACTGTACCATGCTGAGTACCCTGCTGCTTCTTCCTCTTTGGACATTTATTTTTCCAATGTCCCTGCTCCTTGCAGTAATTACAGATATCCTTAGCTTTAGGACCCTTGGAATTCTTTTTGAATTTCTTCTTTCCAGAATTTCCAGGCCCCCTGCTGACTCCACGGGCCACCAACACAGCAGACTGACTATCTGTTCCCGATCCAGATGCCTTATGGCGTAACTCTCGAGTAAGGAGTGATGACCTTACATCCTCCAATGATACTGAGTCCTTTCCAACAATAAAGGACTGCACAAAGTTCTTATATGATGCTGGCAGTGGCACAAGTAGAATCAATACATCATCCTCATCTTCAATCTTCACATCAATATTTCTTAAATCAAGCAATATTGTGTTCAGCTGATCTAGATGATCCCTCAGCTGAGTACCCTCATGAATCCTTAAACTGAACATACGTTGTTTCAACAACTTGTTGGTTAGGGTCTTAGTCATATACAGACTCTCAAGTTTGGCCCACAACTTCTCGCCAGTTGTCCTCCTCAAAGAACCTCTCGTGATAATAGCATCCGACAAGCACAACATAATTGTTGAATGTGATTTCTCCTCCAGACCGGCTCTCTCAGTAGCACTTCCTTCTGTTGATTTAGACAAGGGACCCCATAATCCCTGCTGCTTCAACAAAGCACGCATTTTGATCTGCCACAAACTAAAAGTGTTCCTTTCTGTAAACTTGTCAATCTTAACATTTAAAGCAGACATCTTTCTCACCAGAAAAGCTTGTGTAGATCCCAAATCCTAGCGCATCAATTATGACCTTGGTGCCAATCTACCTTGCTTAAAACAGATAAACAAATTTCTTGATGAACCTCACTCTGATACCAGTTTGTTATGACGGATCGATCAAGAAGTGATGGTGATTGTGAGTAAAGGTATAAGATAGACAAGTAAACAAACACAGAAACAAGAAGAACACAGATTTAATGTGGTTTCCGGCAATGTGCCGACTACTCCACGGACAAAACGAGGATATTTTATTATCAATAGAAAGTTACATCACGTTACAATTAATACAATAGTATTTATATCCTTGGGAATCCAACCCTAACCGACTAGACAACCAACCCAGTAAATGACTGAAATACCCCAGAAGTAACTTAGACAAACCCAGAATAAACATGCAGCAGACGTGTTCCCCAAGTCTACTGAGGCTCAGCAGACTTGTCTTCAGTAGACTTCCCATCAGCAGGCTGATCAACCCTATTGAACTTGCCCCCAGCTGAACACCAGACTTCAGTAGATGCTTTATACAATGCTGACCAAAACATGTTTCCGAAAACCGACTCAGTAGCATATTTTAAGTCACCATTACAGGAAGAATAAAAACACAGATTTAACGTGGTGCATGTCACTTGGGAAGTATTGACCAAGTCCAAGCAAAGGTTGGAACTTGATCTTCGTAACCACATTTGTCAACATGTCCGGAAGAATGTCTCAGCCCCGATATTTTGTAGTAAAATGTCCCATTCTTCTACTATTTCCCGAACAAAGTGGTATCGAACGTCGATGTGCTTGGTGCGACCATGATGGTTTGATTCTTTGCCGCTCATATGACACTTTGACTCGTCAAAGAAAAATTCAATATTCTCTTGACGAATCCCTAAGTCCTTCACCAAATTATGAAGCCAAATGCCTTCCTTAAATGCTTCGTGATTGCAATATACTCGCCTCCGTGGTAGACAAAGAAACTTTTGACCGTAGTGTTGATCTCCACCCATCGGTCCTCCCGCCATGGTAAACACGTAAACAAGCCGTTGATCGATGCTTGTCTAAATCACCAGCATAATCTGAATCGACGTATCCGACTAGACGATTGACATTCGTCCTGTCTTTCTAGAATTTCAAGCAAATACCCACAGTTCCATGAATGTATTGTAAAATCCATTTTACTGCTTGCCAATGTCCTTTACCAGGGTTGTGCATATATCGGCTTACAATGCTGACATCATGAGAGATGTCTAGCCTTGTACACACCATTGCATACACTAGAGCTCCAACTGCATTTGCATATGGAATAGAATTCATTCGCCTCTACTCTGCTTCTATTTTTGGAGACATGGATGCACTCAAGTTGAAATGCGGGGCCATTAGAGCACTTACAGGTTTCGTCTTGTTATCAATACCAAACCTCTAAAGTATGTTTTTCGTATATCGAGTCCGTGTTAAATAGACTATGCCATTGTTTAGTGGTGATTTTCTATGATTTATATCATTCTAATTCGTAACAATTTTCCTTTATACTCTGATGTTTTGCATAGAAAGTGAACGTTTATTAGATTTATTAAGCAAGTGATGTTTGGAATGGTTTAATCGCAAAGTTGGTTGAATTATGAGGTTTTATTGTTGATTTTCTATCGATTTGAATGATTTTACACTTTGCAATGTTTTTGATATCTTGTAGATACACGAATTTGGCTTAAAAGAGGTTTAAAAGATGTTCAAGTGAGGATTTACATGGAAGAAAGATGATAAAGATGAAGTCGGATAAAGATAGAGATGAAAACCGGATTTAAAGTAAACTGAACGAGCGTCTGAAGCTCCGTCCAGATGGACGGGCGTTTGAGGAATCGAACGGCCGTCCAGGAAGAAATAGTGGATTCAGAGTATTGAGATTTTTGCTGAACGAGCGTTCAAATTTACATAGGACGGGCGTCTGACATGACTCGGCCCGACTCAAAGATTTTATGCAGAATGGACGGGCGTTCAAGACTCTAGACGAGCATCCATACACCGACCTAGCAGAAACCGACTTAAAACTCTATAAATAGGGGCGTTTTTTTTCAACCCTAAAAAGAACCTAATTAACATTAGGCGGCCACAAAACCCTTAGGGGCGATTTTTCTGTGTTCTCCACCCTTTATATACAACTTTTATGCTTTTGATTTCCTAGATAAATTTCTCCATTTATATGTACTTTCTAGTAGCAAATTCAAGTAATCAAACGATGAATAAAGGCTAGAGCTCATTGGAACAAGCTTTGTGAAGCCGATTCTAGCAACATCTTGATTTCTCTTTGGATTATCTTGTGAGTTTTTTTTAATAAAAGTTGTATCTTTTCTATGTTTAATTCATTGTTATTATGCAATTTTATCGATGGATGTTTTGCATGCTTGATTTTAATAGTTGACGAGAGTTCATTGTTAAACCTAGATCACCACAAATAAGATTAGATCTTTAATCTAAGTAACGATAGTTGTTAGATTGAAATCTAGGTTAAGAGATTGAGAAATTTCACACCTTTGTTATTAAAGAGTTAATCTTTTTGTGTCGACAGACGAAAGAGATTAATAAACGAATTATCTAAGAGATTAGAAATTCATACCTACGATAGGTGAATCACAACTTTTGTTAAATCATCACCAGATAATCTAGAGAAGAAATTGAGTGTTGTAGAATTGGTGGATCATTGCTTGTTCGTTTTTAAATTCATTGATTAAAATCGTTTGTGCTTGTTTTGCATAGCAAGTTTATATTTTTATTGCATGTTTAGGTTATAGAATATAATTAGTTTAGTTAATCTTGTTCGCAATTATATTTCCCGGCTTTAGAATTTCGATCTTTTGTCCAAATTTACTTTTGTTATTTTCATTTTTAGTTTGTTACGTGTTAATCGTTTTTATTTTCTTATAATTTTAGTAATAGTAGTTGTGACATCTTTAGGTTAGTTAGATAAAAACTAGGTAAACAACCTCGATTCCCTGTGGACTCGACTCCGGTATTAACCTCTATACTACGATCCCTGCACTTGGGGTAAACCAGATTTATTTTTATTACTTGTTTATTTTTCATTAGATAAAATCCGAGACAAGTTTTTGGCGCTGATGCAGGGGAATCGGTACGGTTGTCTAGTTTTTACTAAGTTTTCTGTTTCTGTTTTCTATGCTGGTTTCCAAACGGGCGTCCGGAGTAAGTGGACGCCCGTCCATCTAAAAAGATCCAACTCGGTACAAGCTTTGGAGGAAATTAGACGAGCGTCTGGCTTGCCCCAAACGGCCGTCTAGTTCTTCAGGCAGACGCCCGTCCGGATTAATTGGACGCCCGTCTGTCCTCCTATTTTTATTTTATTTTCATAGGTTTTAACTTTTAGTTTTTAGTTTAGACAACTTGATTTTGGTTTCGGTTTATGCAAACTCGAAGTAAAAAGAGGCCACTACTCTATACCCCCGACCTCGAGCGGACCATAGTCCGACCAAACAGTCACAGAATCCGTCCTGCGGTTCTTTCTGATAAGGCCGATCAAGACCTTGAGGAACGTTTAGCTGAGGAGATCGAAGACATAGTCATTATTGCTGCAGAAGATAGATGTACGTTGGCTGACTACGTCATGCCTGGTGAAGTCAAAGTCAACCCGGCCATCGTTCTACCCGCCATAAATGCACCAACCTTCGAACTCAAACCTGGGCTCATCCAAATGATGCAACATGCATCAATCTTCCATGGTTTTCAATCTGAAAATCCTCATACTCACGTACACACATTTTTGGAGATATGTGGGTACGACTCGCATTCAAGGTGTAAGTGAGGATGCGATAAAGTTGAAGTTATTCCCGTTTTCCTTGAAAGGGGAGGCAAAAGAGTGGTACAACTCTCTGCCTGCCGAATCAATCACCACCTGGGCTGGACTCGAAAAAGAGTTCCTAAGTCAATATTTCCCACCATCCAAGACATCCCAATGCTTAAGTGAAATTTTCACCTTTTATCAAAAGGAAAACGAATAGTTCTTTGATGCATGGAAGAGATTCAAAGCTCTTCTTCGTAAATGCCCTCACCACGGTTTGGACTTGCAGAGGCAAGTCAACACATTTTTCAAAGGGATTGACCGAGCTCACTAAGGGTATGGTCAATAGTTCTTCCGGTGGGGCATTCCTGAGGAAAACACCTGCATAAGGGTGGGCATTATTCGAGGATATTGCCAAATATAATTATGCCCCCGTCTCATGCTATCCAGGCACCTCCTCCTCCTCCTCCTAGGATCGAGGAGGTGAACAATAAAAATCAAATTGCCCTGCTGCAACAGCAGGTGGCTGCTCTTACAATGTCTTTAAATCCAACGAATCTATCATTTCCGCAGAACTCTCAAGTTCTGTATTGTGAAAATTGTTGTCAAACTGGCCATATGGTTGGCCATTGTCAATTTATTTCCCCTTCGACCTATCAAGTCAATGCCGTCCCGTAATCGTGACAAGATAGCTTCACCACATGCCGGCATGTGATAATGTGGGGCACACCTCTCACTTCGTCCTATGAATGGACTCTACGGTGCTCTTGAATTTCATTTTGCAAACTTGCCCCATGCCAACAAATCACCTTGTCTTTCCAATCTTCTCGGAGAGGTTTACCGCACCGATTGTTTGAAAAGATAAGTAAATACTAGATAGATAAGTCAACAAATTCCCCCGTTTAGCTCTCTTCTGTTAGAATGATAATAACCACTCACGGGTACTGCTAGTACCACAACAACTAAGTCAACAAAGCGCGCCGGAATTCAAAAGAATAAAACCTCTCTTGTTCGGAAAAATCGAAACACATCGAAATGGTACCAGCCGTACTTAATAATAGGTAATTGTATGACTTTCCAAGGTAAAAGAGCTCCTGACCAAACAAAAATAAATAGAAACATAGTTCCAATAAAAGGAACCCACGGACCATATTCTTCTCCAATTTGAGTTTTACTAACATCTCGAATAAATTCAAGAACATATTCGAAGAAATTTTGACTCCCACTCGGAATGGTTTGTGGGTTGTCAGAGAGTTGAACAATGTTTTTTCGTGTTGTCAAAGATTTGAACAATGAAAATAGATGGCGAGTGCCGCATCGAATTGATCGTGTCATGTAGGAACAAGGTTCAAGTCTACCGGTCTCGTTAGGATGCCTCACCGCATACATCGGGCCGGTTCGGACCTCCACTTAGTTTCACCCAAGCTTCATCCCGGTCATGGATAGATCACCCAGTGTTCGGTCCATAAGCAAGTGACAATTGCCCTATGAAGACTCGCTTGCCGCTAGGTATTTGACCAAATAGATCGTCCACTTCCTATAGAACCTATCACTAAAATACCCCTGAGGGGGATAAGGCTAAGCGGAGCGAAAAGGGTTTTCCATGAGATGGGAAATGAAAACTATTAGCCACCCCGGAACTTCTTCGTAGTGACTCCCTTCCATGCCCCATTTCGCAGGAACCTCGAAGTGGCTCTATCTCATTCTATTCCATCCATATCCCAATTCCATTCATTTACTATTAATATCCCTTTAGTGTCATTGACATAACAGTTTTTTCCACCACCCAACCGCGACCACACCGCTGTAGGCACACTACAACAGAAAAGAACTAAGAATCCCACCTCGACTCTGCTTGAACACCAGGAGAGGTAGGTAGAGGCTATAGAACCGTTAGGCTAGGCTAATTCGACTTCATTTGTCTGCTTGATGCTTACCATTTGGTCATGGCGTTGTATTATTGTAAGTTCTCTCTTCCAAACATTTCCTGAAAGTAGACGACAAGTTTTAAATCTTAATGCAGGCACGTCATATCTCGTTGAATCAGTCTTTTTTTTTCGATTTGGTCCCAAGGTAAGGAATAACCAGTTACGCCAAAAGATGCGGTCAATACAGCGAGAACCACACCTGTAACCCAAGTTAATTCACGAGGTTTTTTAAATCCACCGGTAAGATACACAATTTCTTTTAAATTCATTAAAATTTCATGTACTGATTCTTGAATACCCACTACGGTAGAATATTATGAATCGGAATCATGGGTAGTACTTCTTGATCATTTCTACCAACTAAAAGTCCCAATTCAAATTCTTTTATGTATAAAAATGTTCTCGCGGATAACTTAGAAAATCGTCGTAGTTTGGCGACCGCAGGGGCCTTTAGTCTTTTGATTGAGTAGGGGGTCGCGAGAGAGCAGAGCGTACCGCACTTAATAGTCACTCCGCCGTTGCTTTTCTTTCGTTACTTCGAAAGTAGTCGTCTAAATTAATCATTTTATTCTTATGTCTTAGGGTTCTAATTATTCTATTTTTATATTATTTTAACTAGAATCCAGGTATCTATCAAAAGAAAGGAATTCCAAAGAATGAAGTAAAACCGATTAGGGGTGTATAGTAATAAAATAATTAGCAAACTTTTAATTGATTGAATAGTTTCGCGAGCACTTCTCGGGTTTTGAAAAGGAAGAGTAAGCCTCATTGATTTTTAACCACATCAACCATGCTACGAAATGAGATTCGATGCATCATTTGATGAAAGCACTCCGCCGCCTCCGATGATTGGTTTGTCAACCACACTTCCCTCCCTCAAAATAATGCTCCTCACCAACTTGGGTTGGGGCAATGAGTAGTTTGCTCCAGGGATCGGTCTACGATCAGGAGATCGGATACAACTTGACCTTACCTGCTTCCGGGCGCAAATAAAGACGTCTCATTCGCCCCCATCTTCGATTTGTGAAGAAGAAGGACGGTACCTTGAGACTATGCATCGACTACCGCGAACTCAACAAGGTGACAGTGAAGAATACCTCTACCACGGATTGACGATCTTTTCGACCCGCCAACATCGGATATTCCTTCAAAGATCGGATTCAATCGATTATTCGCATTCGAAAAGAAAGTTACAGAGTTACTTGACAAGGAACCCTTAGTGACTTTTTACTAGAAATATTCATTTTTTTTATTTGAAGGGAGAATCGAAATACTATGGTTGCAATTTTGTTGTCAATTTCAAAAATTTGATTTTCGATATCAAAATATATTGAATAATTGTCTTCATTACTATCATTAACTAAAAGGGTGTCATCGGAGATGAAATTCCGAATATCTTTTTCGCCTTTAATTTTTTAATCTCATGGAAGAGATTTTTTCTCGGGAAGGCATTACAAGAAATTTAAGACTCCTTTTCCAATCGCCCCGCGAAGACGTACATGTTAGGTATCAAGGAAAGACTATTTTGTTTTCGAAAGGTACATCCCCTTTCCCGAATAAATGGAAATATTACCTTGTCACTTTTTGCGAAAGTTATTTTGACAACAACAATAAAAAAAACTTATTCTTGTTCCCCTTCCACGTCATAGACATTATGACATCTTTCAATCTCAACGCATTTCGGGGAGAACCAAACCTAGCTCGGGTTCGAGTGGCATTTCACCCCTAACCACAACTCATCCGCCGATTTTTCAACATCGCCGGTTCGGACCTCCACTTAGTTTCACCCAAGCTTCATCCCGGTCATGGATAGATCACCCAGTTCGGGTCCATAAGCAAGTGACAATTGCCCAATGAAGACCACTACACTATTTCTTGAATTTTCCACACAAAGAACTTCACTCTTGGCCTAACCTTAACCTTCCATAAGAGCTTCCAGGTACGGTCCGAACCCGACGAGCATGATCCTGACAAACTGCCATCTTCTTCAGCCTTCTTTTGCTTGGCAATTTTATATCCAGATTTGACGGAATATATACCATTAGAATTAAAATGCCATAATAATTTATCTCTCCGAGGCTGCATCGAGAGAGGTATATCGAGGATCTTTCAATTACAAAAAAAAGGTTCTTTCCTATACTCATAGCTATTATTATCACTTCTCTTAGTTTGATATTTTATGCGATTACCTTGACTATATCTATTTATACAAATACCTCGACATAGTCTCTTACCATAAAAATGGCTGCATGCGCAGCAGACCCAACTATGAGAAATCCACCAATCAACATGTGATGTGTGAACAACGACAGTTGGGTACCATAGTCAGTAGCTGTATGGATAGGGGGGCATAGAATACCGTAATGTCGAAGTTAATGCTTTCCTTGGCCAAAAAATCGTAGATTTAACAATCGCCTTCCGGCCAAAGCAATCTTCAAAACCAGGGCTTCCATCGAATCAAAATCTCAATCAAAATTCGAATTTTAACCGTAATCGAATTTCAATCGAAACCCAAGCTTCAATCGTAACCCGAACACGAATTTTTCCAATACAAATCGAGGTTCAATCAAAATTGGCCAAACAATTCAAATCATGCGTTTCGAATCGTTCCAAACCCAAACCATCCCGCGTAACTTTCGTAACTCTCAAGGCCCCTCTCACTCTAATGATCTTGAAGCTAAACTCGAGGATCGAATAATAATATCCAATCCCTTCGCAGCACAATAAAGAGTCTTGAGAGGCGCATCGGGCAAATGGCCGGCCAACTAGCTTCCGTACCCTCGTGCGCTTGCCCAGCCTTTACGGAGAAAAATCCTAAGGGTGGTCGTAGCTCGACCGATTTGAATCATGACCGCGCACCGACCTAGTTCCTTCAATTCCCTATGGTAAAGAAGAGGCCGTGCCATGAATCTCGTATCCGGTACTCAACTTAGTGGTCCCCCGAACCAGGGAAACCACTAACCCCTCCCCGCCGTGATGAGGCAGAGGGGAAATCGAGCACCCATGTTCCCCTTTTCTCGCAAGAGAGTACTCGTGTGGTCGATCCCTTGAAAAATGAAGAATCAAGTGAGAGTCGTGTGGCGGATCCCCCGACTAGTAAAAGAAGTGAGAAAGTGGAGAGGTGGAAAGATTTGGAAGATAAAGTCGTCGCTCATCCACGAAGAAAGTCTTTTCTCGAGAGTGATTTAAAGAAACTACCATTTCCACCTAGAAAAAGAAACATCTCCTTGCACGAGGACAAGAAATATGAAAAAGTGCTTAATCTTCCGAAAAATACTCGTGTTAATCTTCCATTATCCGATGTTTTGGTTGAGATGCCTAAGTACACTAAGTTCATCAAGGATGTTGTTTCTTCTAAGAAGAAGTTAAGACATGGATCGGTTGATTGGTGAGGATTGCTCTATGATAAGTTATGAAGATCTACCAATCAAGAGGGGTGACCCCGGGAAATTTGTGCTCACATTGCCGACGGGAGGCCTAGTCTTCCCAAACTCTTTATGTGACCCGGGTGCATCCATAAGTCCGATGCCATTGTCCGTATGTAAACAAACTTGGATTGAATGATCTTTTAGAACCCACGACCATGAACCTACAATTCGCCGATAGATCTTCCAAGAAAGTCGCGGGGATACTAAAGGACGTATTAGTTCAAATTGATAGATTTACTTTTCCGGTTGATCGGTACGTCCTAGACATAGAAAAGGATGAGAATGTCCCCTTGATACTTGGAAGACCTTTTCTTTCTACAAACGCAGCCCTCATTGACCGTGAAGGTGGGCAAGTGACCATACGAGTCGGTGATCGTGAGGTGAGCTACGTTGTCTCCAAAGCTATTCGAGACCCTCTCGATTATCCAACCGGCTTCTCCATCGAGGATACTTTAATGATTACATGGAAAAGCAAGTCATGGTCATTGAGACCGAATATGAGCGATTAGTTGAAAATTTGAAAAATCATGGTTGGGTGAATCTAGAACAATTAAGCCGAGTTTAATAAAGTTTCGTTGAAAGGAGAAGCTTTGGCAAAGGGGACCACTAAGTAAACTCGTTGATGTTGAGTTGAAAAGTGGAGATCTTAAATCGAGTTTAAGAACCCCCGCGTATCCGGTACCGAAGCCATTACCTAAGCATCCGAAATATGTTTTCTTGAGAGAAGGTGACAAGCTTCCGTTGATTATTTCTCGCCAAGCTATCCCGGTTGGAAGAGATGAAACCGTTAAACATTTTGAGAAAGAATGAGAAAGCTTTTGGTTGGCAAGTGGGAGACATCGTAGGATATCTCCCGACTTATGCATGCACATGATTAAAACCGAAGAGGGTGCCAAGTGTGTTAGATGCCCCGTAGGAGGCTCAACCCTCACATGCATGAAGTAGTTAAGAAGGAGATTATCAAGCTTTTGGACATGGGTATTATTTATGCAATTGCCGACAAGAACGGGTGTCCCCTACTCAAGTAGTTCCTAAGAAAGGAGGAATTACTCTCGAGAAGAATGAAAAGGGTGAAGAAATAGCATCGAGGCTAGTAACGGGTTATGTAGTCCGTATCGACTACGTAAAACCCAATGAAGTTACAATGAAAGATCATTTCCCCTTCCTTTCATTGACCGATGCTAGAGCGTCCGGGCAGACATGCATTCTATCGTTTCCTTGATGGATATTCGGGATATTTCCGTATACCCATAGATCCGCCGACCAAGAAAAGACAACTTTCACCGCTTCTATGGTACATTCGCTTACTGTGCGAATGCCATTTGGTCTCTCGCAATGCCCCAAATACATTCCAAAGGTGTATGCCGGCAATATTTGATGGGTCGGTTGAAAAGTGTGTGGAGATATTCATGGATGATTTCTCGCCTTTGGTCAATCCTTCGATGATTGTCTTGATAATCTTGACCAGGTTTTATCCCGCCGTGTGGAAAAGAACTTAGTCCTAAACTCGGGAAAAGTGCCATTTTATGGTAGATGAAGGAATAGTTCTTGGCCACAAGATCTCACCAAAGGTATGGAAGTAGATAGGGCAAAAGTGGAGGCTATAGAGAAGATGATTTTGCCTAGAAATGTGCGTGAAGTGAGAGGTTTTCTTGGACACGCGCTTTTATAGGAGATTCATTAAAGACTTTTCCAAGATAGTCAAGCCCCTATCTACCCTACTCAAAGAAGATGTTGTTTTTAATTTTGATGATAGTTGCAAGCAAGCGTTTGAGGAGCTTAAAAGTCGCTGATTTCTCGCACCGATTCTTATCTCTCCCGACCGGAATCTACCCTTCGAGCTTATGTGTGATGCATCCAACTACGATGTTGGTGCGCCTTAGGACAACGAATAAATGGAAAGTTCCAGCCCATATCTTACGCCGCCACACACTAAACCCTACTCAAGTAAACTATACCACAACTGAAAAGGAATTATTGGCCGTAGTTTTTGCTATGGACAAATTTCGTAGTTACTTGTTGGGTGCTGCAGTTACTGTGTGGACTGATCACGCTGCTTTGCGATATCTAATGACAAAGAAAGATGCTAAACCGCGCTTACTACGTTGGATACTGATCCTGCAAGAGTTTGACGTTCGTATTAAGGACAAAAAGGGCGTTGAAAACGTAGTAGCCGATCATGTTTCAAGGATGTTGAATGAGGAAGAGCAAGAACCTAACGATATAGACCTTTACTTTCCTCTTGAAAATGTTATGCTTATAGACGATTGCGCCCCAGATGTTCCATGGTATTTTTCCATCGTCAACTAACTGCATTCCCAATATCTAAATCCGGAATTTTCATATTAGGAGAAAAAGAAATTCTTCTCTGACTTGAAAACATTTGTATGGGATGAACCTTACCTCTTCAAAATTTGTAAAGACGGATTGTTAAGGAGATGTGTTCCTGAATCTGAGCAACGTGATATTATTGAACACTGCCACAGTGGGCCTACTGGCGGTCACTTTGGTCCTTGGAAAACCGTTGCCAAGACCTTTCGCCGGTTTCTATTGGCCCACGATCTTCAAGGATTCGAAGCTTTCTGCAAAGCTTGTGACAGGTGCCAACGAACAGGATTTAACAAGGTGATTTGACATGCCGTTGAAACCCATTCTAGAATGTGAAGTCTTCGATGTATGGGGGATTGATTTTATAGGCCCGTTCCCATCTTCCTGTGGAAATAAATACATCTTAGTCTGTGTCGATTATGTATCGAAATGGGTGGAGGCCCAAGCCACTTCTCGCAATGATCATAAAACGGTCATGAATTTTCTAAAGAAAAACATCTTTGTAAGATTTGGGTGCCCACGTGCCTTGATAAGCGATGAGGGAACACACTTCTGCAACCGACCACTAGAGAAAGTACTTGAGAAAAATGGTGTTCGGCATAAAATCGGCACACCATATCACCCTATGACCAAGGGTCGTTGAACGAAGCAATCGAGCTTGAAGAAGATCCCGGAGAAAGTAGTAAAATGTCACGAAAGGATCGGAGTCTTAAGTTGAATGATGTACTATGGGCATATCGAACCGCCTACAAAACCCCCA
Source organism: Gentiana straminea (assembly GCA_036785695.1). Lineage (NCBI taxonomy): Eukaryota > Viridiplantae > Streptophyta > Magnoliopsida > Gentianales > Gentianaceae > Gentiana > Gentiana straminea. The sequence continues at coordinate 718,041 of JAVUPR010000448.1, read as the reverse complement.
TGGGTACATCACCCTATCGATGGTGTATGGAAAACCATGCCACCGCCGCCTGAGTTGGAGCATAGAGCGTATTGGGCCACTAAGTTCTTAAACTTCGATACCCAATCAGCGTGGTGAACACCGACCGCAGCAGCTGTACGAGTTAGATGAGTTTAGACTCCAAGCCTACGAAAGTGCCAGGATAAGTAAAGATAAGATGAAACTCCTTCATGATGCCAAAATCAAGAAGCGAGAATTTCAAGTTGGGGAGCAAGTTCTATTGTACAATTCCAGGTTACATCTCGTTCCCCGGAAAGTTGAGGACACGTTGGTCCGGCCCCTTTGAAATTTCGCAAATCATTCCCGGAGGTGTTTTAGAACCAAGAGGTCATGGTGACCGCCGTTCGCAGTGAATGGTCAAAGGTGCAAGCATTATATCGGTCAAACCAAAGAAAAACCATGATTGTTCATTTCCTCGACATCCTCGGGTGTGGTATACCCGAAGTCAATAAGTTTGCCGAATTTTCACCCGACTTGTTTTCTCGAGGATGACGGCAAAGTGGTCCATTAGAGGAAGTCATGGCTGGTAGTTGGGATATGAAAGACTTTAAAAGGGAGCAACAAACTTAAGAGACGTCCGAAGAAGAAGAAGTCTACAATGGGGAGGATTAAAAGTGTTTGGAAAGCTATCAAAAGCTTGACCCCATGTGTTAGATGTCGTTTTTGCACCCACACTACCGATCGAGCTTACATGATGTATTGGCCGGAAGAAAGGTTAAATGGCCCGATCCAAAGCAATTGAGAGATCGTCGAGCAAACGACGTTAAACAAAAGCGCTCGGTGGGAGGCAACCCACTATCTTCTAGTTTTTTATGTATTTGAAGTTTTTATTTGATTTTCTTGGAGCTACTGTCGGTTTCCGTTGCTCATCTTTATTGATGAATCTTGTAAGCCATACGGCGTATCGTTGACATTCCTATGGTTTCTATTATTCCGTGTCGTGCGTGAATTGTCGTTTGATTCGATTTCACCTTATCCTTATCTTTGTCTTTATTCTACGATGTGATATAATCTCCGTTTTTCCCCAAGATTTTCCCATGTTTATCGAGTAGTGCAGGCATATTTTTAGCTGTTTTGTCGAGCTAGTATTGGAATCATGCTGAAACGGATAATCTTTGAGTTTACGAACGTTGGTTTCTTCATGCTCCTGCCTGACCAACGGTTCGAGTATCTATTCAAATCAGCTAAGTACTTTGTTTCCTTTTAATTCTGCACAACCTGAGGACATATTGTCTTTTAAGTGTGGGGGAGGGGAATGGTTATGTATCTTTTTGCTTATATTGTTATTCTATGCTGAAAAGAGCTAAAGTTTTCAAATTTTTGTTTTGTCCCGGTTGAGCGAATGCATATTTTTGTTCAGTTTTTATAGACATTTATGCTGTATATTGTATGTTTAGTAGGTTAGATGTTTCACCCGACATACATTTCACGAGCCATATTAAATGATGAGCTAAAATATAAAGCTATACCCATTTGGATTAGTAATTTTTGATTATCTTATAAGTATCTTGTGCTTAGTGCTAATGTACGTATCGTGAGAATTATAATAGTTTGTGTTTAGAGCCGGAGTATGATATACTGTGAATATCTTAGGTTTGAATGTGATAAGCGAAACGTGACTATTGTGCTTTAAAAAGTTGTTTTTAAAAAAATACAAAAAAATGAATTAATTGGGTGTGTCGGAAGCTGGTCGATGATTTGAGTGAGGTAGGTCATATCTCGAATGTCCTATACCACTATGATGACCAAAAGCTCACGACAGTCAGAAGAAGCTGCTTGATGATTTGAGTACGGTAGGTCATATCTCGAATGTCCTATTCTACTATGATGGGCAATAGCTTATTCTGATGTGCGTATAAATGTGAATGTTAATTAAATCAACTTACGAAAGGTATTGGTATGAATTGATATAAGACTTAGTTATCGCCTACCTTATCCCCTGTATAAACCGACAGATATGTTGTAGGGATTATCCTCTGAGTATGTCAGAAAGGTCCTATATGTATTCTATCATCCTTTTCGGGATATGTTACGTTTTGTAGGGTGCATGTTATAAGTATCATTTATTTCTAGTTTAAATGGGGTATTTGCTAGTTGCTTTGAATAGATTTCAAGTTTGGACTTAGTGGAAGTTTGCTATGGCTTTGCACACACACAGGGGTGAACCTCTAATTTATTAAATATGCTTTATTCTTGCTGAAATGTCTATCTTTTTTCCGAGCCTTGATCTTGTTTTGTTTCGCTCGGGACGAGCAAAAGCTAAGTGTGGGGGAGTTGTTTAGTGGTGATTTTCTATGATTTATATCGTTCTAATTCGTAACAATTTTCCTCTATACTCTGATGTTTTGCATAGAAAGTGAACGTTTATTTGATTTATTAAGCAAGTGATGTTTGGAATGGTTTAATCGCAAATGTGGTTGAATTATGAGGTTTTATTGTTGATTTTCTATCGATTTGAATGATTTTACACTTTGCAATGTTTTTGATATCTTGTAGACACACGAATTTGGCTTAAAAGAGGTTTAAAAGATGTTCAAGTGCGGATTTACATGGAAGAAAGAGGATAAAGATGAAGTCGGATAAAGATAGAGATGAAAACCGGATTTGAAGTAAACTGAACGAGCGTCTGAAGCTCCGTCCCGCATGGACGGGCGTTTGAGGAATCGAACGGGCGTCCAGGAAGAAATAATGGATTCAGAGTATTGAGATTTTTGCTGAACGAGCGTCCAAATTTACATAGGACGGGCGTCTGACATGACTCGGCCCGACCAAAGATTTTATGCAGAATGGACGGGCGTTTAAGACTCTGGACGAGCGTCCATAAGACGACCTAGCAGAAACCGACTTAAAACTCTATAAATAGGCGCGTTTTTTTCAACCCTAAAAAGAACCTAATTAACATTAGGCAGCCACAAAACCCTTAGGGGCGATTTTTCTCGTGTTCTCCACCCTTTATATACAACTTTTATGCTTTTGATTTCCTAGATAAATTTCTCCAATTATATGTACTTTCTAGTAGCAAATTCAAGTAATCAAACGATGAATAGAGGCTGAGCTCATTGGAACAAGCTTTGTGAAGCCGATTCTAGCAACATCTTGATTTCTCTTTGGATTATCTTGTGAGTTTTTTTTAATAAAAGTTGTATCTTTTCTATGTTTAATTCATTGTTATTATGCAATTTTATCGATGGATGTTTTGCATGCTTGATTTTAATAGTTGACGAGAGTTTATTGTTAAACCTAGATCACCACAAATAAAGATTAGATCTTTAATCTAAGTAACGATAGTTGTTAGATTGAAATCTAGGTTAAGAGATTGAGAAATTTCACACATTTGTTATTAAAGAGTTAATCTTTTTGTGTCGACAGACGGAAGAGATTAATAAACGAATTATCTAAGAGATTAGAAATTCATACCTACGATAGGTGAATCACAACTTTTGTTAAATCATCACCAGATAATCTAGAGAAGAAATTGAGTGTTGTAGAATTGGTGGATCATTGCTTGTTCGTTTTTAAATTCATTGATTAAAATCGTTTGTACTTGTTTTGCATAGCAAGTTTATATTTTTATTGCATGTTTAGGTTATAGAATATAATTAGTTTAGTTAATCTTGTTCGCAATTATATTTCCCGGCTTTAGAATTTCGATCTTTTGTCCAGCTTTACTTTTGTTATTTTCATTTTTAGTTTGTTACGTGTTAATCGTTTTTATTTTCTTATAATTTTAGTAATAGTAGTTGTGACATCTTTAGGTTAGTTAGATAAAAACTAGGTAAACAACCTCGATTCCCTGTGGACTCGACTCCGGTATTAACCTCTATACTACGATCCCTGCACTTGGGGTAAACCAGATTTATTTTTATTACTTGTTTATTTTTCATTAGATAAAATCCGAGACAAGTTTTTGGCGCTGATGCAGGGGAATCGGTACGGTTGTCTAGTTTTTACTAAGTTTTCTGTTTCTATTTTCTATGCTGGTTTCCAAATGGGCGTCCGGAGTAAGTGGACGCCCGTCCATCTAAAAAGATCCAACTCGGTACAGTTTGGAGGAAATTAGACGAGCGTCTGGCTTGCCCCAAACGGCCGTCTAGTTCTTCAGGCAGACGCCCGTCCGGATTAATTGGACGCCCTTCTGTCCTCCTATTTTTATTTTATTTTCATAGGTTTTAACTTTTAGTTTTTAGTTTAGACAATTAGTCGAGCCTTCAATTTGTCAATCTTCACCTTGCTCTTAGATGCAATTATCATATCATTAACATATAAGAGCAAATAGACAAATGTATTATCTTGGAGCTTCTTCAGTAGACACAAAGTGGTCAAACCGATTGCGTTTGTACTCCCGTTTCTTCATAAAGCTATCAAAACTCTTGTACCACTATCCAGAGACTCGCTTTAGACCATAGACTTTCTCAACTTGCAAGCCCAATTTTCACGGACCGCAACTCTAAATCCTTCAAGCCGTGCCATATAGATCTCCTCATCCAAAGTTCCATGAAGGAATACTATTTTGACATCAAGTTGAGCAAGCTCAAGGTCAAATTGTGCAACCAAAGCTAGAAGCATTCGTATAGATGAATGCTTAGCAATAGGTGAAATTATCTCATTGTAGTCGACCTCGTTTTGAGCATAGCCTTTTGCTACCAGTCTAGCTTTGTATCTAATATTGTCGCTGCCAGGAGCACTATCCTCCTTTGCATAGACCTATTTGCAACCAATCGCCTTCTTGCCTTTAGGAAGTGGAACAAGCTCCCCAAGTCAAATTCTAATGAAGAGATTGCATCTCTCCTCCATTACCATATTCAAATTTTCATTATCCACACTTTTCTCAGTTTCAATAAAGCTGTATGGAATATTATCTCCGGTAATTGGAAGAGCATATGCTACTATGTCAGAGTAGTGAGCAGGTTTCTGAATATTTCTCTTCGGTCTACTGGTGGCAATAGATTCTGGTCGTCTAACTTTAGGTGTAAGTTTTGGAACCTCCACCTCAACAGAGCTTTCATTTTGATCTTCCAATTCATCTTCAGACGAGTTAGCTGCATTCTCGTGATTCATCTGAATCTAAAAATCCGCTTGCTTATAAGAATTCATATTATCATTCTCTTTGTCTTGTGCTGTTTGTTTGACATCACAGACTCGTCAAAATTGACATCTCGAATTAAGACAATCTTCTTTGACTTGGGATCCCGCGGCGGAATGCCTTAACTCTTTCACTAAATCCCATAAAAAGAGATTTCTTGGCTTGAGGATCCAGTTTTGAATTTGTTACATGATAATATGTAGGACAACCAAATATGCGGAAAGAATCGTAGTCAGAAACGGCTCTTCCAAACCATACCTCCTTTGGAATATTTCCTTCCAGTGTTGAAGATGGTAGACTATTTATGATATAAGAGGCATAAGATAACGCCTATCCTCAAAATGCCTTGCTTAATCCAGATTGAGATAGCACGCATCGAACTTTATCAACAAGAGTTCGATTCATCCGTTCGGCAACACCATTTTGTTGTGGTGTTCTTGGTAAAGTGAAATGTACGTCTGAATATCCCTTCTTCTGAGCATACCTTCTTGAATGGATCTTACTTTTATTCTCCTCCATTATCAGAATGGAGCCGTTTGATTTTTCTTCCTGTCTGAGTCTCGGTCGATTTCTTCCAATTAAGAAAGATGTCCAGAACTTCATGCTTGTGTTTCATGGTATACACCCCAGACATATCTTGAAAAATCATCAATAAATGTAACAAACCGATGTTTACCTCCCAAAGAAGCATTCTTTGAAGGTCCCAAATCATCGTTGTGCACATAGTCGAATGCTTCCTTGGTTTGGTGGATGGCAAGTGCAAAACTTGACTCTTGTTTGTTTGTGAAAGACACGGTGTTCACATAAGTCAAATTTTCCACCCTTGGCACCCATTAGTAAACCTTTACTCACAAGGTTTTGGAAATCTTTTTCACCAACATGCTCTAAGCACATGTGCCAGAGCCTTGGCGTATCAAAATATTATTTCTTTCTCGATTACCTTTTATGGCTAACGATGCACCTCTTACTACCTTCAAAACTCCACCTTCCACGGTTATTTTGTAACCCTTGGATTCTAGAGTCCCCAATGATATAATATATTTCTTCAAATCAGGCACATAACTTACATTTGTAAGTATTATGATTGTACCATTGTGCATCTTCCTGATCCAATGCCTTTTGTTTGAGAAGCATTGTAATTTCCCGTATGAACAATTCCTCTGTCTATCTCCTCGAAGCTTTAGAAAAATTGTCGATCCGGACACATGTGGTGGGAACATCCGTAATCCGTAATCCATCTTTCGTATGCATTAGCGTAAAAGATCCCGTGAATGCCGTGTCTCCGTCTTCTCGTCCCTTCGCAATATTTGCGGTAGACTTATCCTTATTTGGAAAATTCTTCTTCCAGTGCCCCTTTTGACGAAAATACGCATTCCTTTGCAGGTCGTCTTCAAGAATATCTCTCTCGACTTTGAGCGAGCACGTCCAAAATATATTTCTACTTTGTTGTTTGCTCGACCTCTCGATTTCGTTAGAGCTTCTGATGTAGTATTTGCGTGATCATGTTGATCATTCTTCCGATACTCATTATTCACCATAGCATTTGAAACATCGATAAATTTAACCTCGCTTTCACCGTATAACAGAGTTGTGGTTAAATTTTCATAAGTTTCTGGAAAAGAATTCAACAACAAAAGTGCCATGTCTTCATCCGTAATCTCCACATCTAGTTTCTGCAAATCCGCAAGAATCTTGTCGAAATTATCAAGATGCTCAATCACGGGAGTACCTCTTTTGTACCGAAACGAAAAAGCTTCTTTTTCGTGTATAAACGATTCTCTATGCTTTTCGTCATGTACTTGTCCTCCAGCTTTCTTCCAAAGAATTTTCGCCATGGTCTCCTTCATGACAAAATACATTTTTCTTCTCATTGAACCGTTGATGATTTTCTCCACTGCAATCTCTGAAATTAATTAATTGTCAGCCATTTAAAATAATCATAATATGTGTTTTTCCACTTTTGAGACCTCGAATGGAAAAACAGAGCTCGTAAATAAACTCAGAACGGTCCAATTATCTAGGAACTGACCAAGCTTTACAAAGAAAAATGTTCAAAATTGACCAACATTTTAATTCGTTTAAATTTTAGTTTAGCCACCGATTCAATTTTGGTCGAAGAATTTAAAAAAAAAGGTCTGACCAGGTAAGATCAAAGAGGCCGACCGGGTCAACTCTTACTTCTCCACCCGACTTACTACAAGTTTGACGAGAATGCGCTTTAAAAACGCCGAAAAAAGGGGAAACTTCCGAGATTGATATCTTGTGATCCGGATGTCGCTTTTCACACCGTTTGAAGCAAGGGACTCTTGGAAACGAGAGCTATTTAATGGGATGAATAGAAATCGATTTTGAGCAGATTTCTATTCCGGGTTTCTTTAACAAACCATGTTACCAATTTGTTGTGTGGAAACACCCGAAACGAATTGAAAGTAAAGCACAATGGAATGTAAATGGAAGAATACGAACATAGATTTAACGTGGTTCGGCAATTCGCCTACATCCACCGGAAACAACAATTTTTAGATCAGATAAAAATTAACACACACAAGTTTATCTTTGAGGATCCTCACTTTGTACTGAAGCTAATACTTAGCTGAAAATGGGATGGAGTTACAACTGAAGATGAGGTACTTTATATAGGAGATGGTGTCGTATTTTCTTCTGTAGGCTATCAAGTATCCGAGACTTTTTGATCATATCTTGGACTTTTCATACTCGTAGCCATTGAAGACTTTTTATGCAGCCATCATTTGAACATTAACAACACATGTAGAAATGAGCCATTATTCCAATTGTCTCAATAAAAGAATTTAGTTCATTTCAGTTTTTGCTGATCATCTCAATCTGTTTCCATTTGTGTCTTAAATCTTAGAGGTTAGTTTTAGTTTAAATCTTGAATCGGATTCAAGGTTTTTTTTACACTAAATGCAAGATGACGATACCGGGTTTCACTCCCTCCACGTGTCGTCTATCAATTGGTCCTAATACAACATTATGGATAAAACACCAAGGTATTCATGTCGATGCCCAGGTTCAAAGCTAAGGCCATGTAGTAGTCTCCAGGCTACGACGATCGATTATCAAGCAGTGTAGGACGACCAGTCCGCACCAGCTAGCAGTGTAGGACAATGAGTTCCATGGTCGATTACCGCAGGTCGGAATATCGACATCGGGGACAGAATCCGCACCAGCTGTCCAGGCCCAATAACAGCGATTACTTGGGCAAGGGTTAAGGCCCATTAGAGGGTAAATCTGACAATAACATAAGCCGACATAACCTTAGGGTTAGGGCAAGTGTTGTCAATATAAATACCTCATTCCAGGAACTACGTAAGGCTTGATTCCTGGAACCTAACAGGATACGTAGGCAATCTAAGATACAGTCTTAGACTCAGCCGCAAATACTAAAATCCCCCACTGCACTCTTTTAGGGTTCTTGGGTGTTCTTCATTAGATTCATATTAGGGCTCGGATTATTCAATGTGACACAATTTGTCATCGTCATTGGCACTAGAAGGAGGGCCTTCTATTGATTGAATACGCAAGAACACGATGCCTCCCAGAAAAGCTGCATCCAAAGCTGCAGATCAAGGCTCACAGCTTAATGAGCCGTTCGATCCCGATACGCAAGGAGAAAAAGATCCAGCCTTGGATCTCGTTCAGCAAGATCCTCAGCAGAAGCATGGAGGAAAAGATCCAGTCTTGGATCCCCTCCAGGAAAACCCCCAAAGCAAGAAAAGCAAGGTCTTGCTCCAGAATATCGAGCGCTTGTGGATTAATTAGCCAGGGGCGGACCTGGAGGTAATGTCCGGGATTATAGCGAGAGGCGATTACGGCACAAAGACAAGCGACCGCGCAGCCGAAAGACGCCACGGCAAAAGGCGGTCGGAAAGATGTTGGGGACAAGCCCAAGCAAACTCCTAGAGACAAAGTCAGTGCGTCCTCTAGCTCAGTCGAGAGAAAGAGGCGTGAGATCCATCAAAAACACCAGAAAATGGACGAAGACAGCATCAGGGAGGAACTGGATGTTATTCTGGGGAAGAATCAGGTTTCGCTATGGTTAGAGTCTCCCTTCACGAAGGAGATCGAGAGCTTTCCAAAACCCAAGGGGTTTAAGATACCGAAGATAGAGCCATACGATGGTACCACCGACCCAGAGGACCATCTTCACAGGTATCTATCTCAGATGAGGTTAGATGGAGCACCCGACGCAATGCGATGTCGGGCGTTCGAAACGCTACTCGTAGGTCGAGCAAGAGAATGGTTTACGAAGCTACGGCCCGGGTCGATATCCGGCTTTGCCATGCTCACTCGTAAGTTTCGGGATGCGTTCATAGTGAACAAGAAGTTTCATTTAAGTGCCACGCACCTCATGAACGTGAGGCAGCAAAAGAATGAACCAGTAATGGAGTATTTGAAGAGGTTTAATCTTGAGGCCATGCAGGTCAAGGATGCAGATGATCGACTTCTGATCACGTCATTCGTGGGGGGGCTGCGTAATACAAAGTTATACATGAAGTTGAGCAGAGACCCATGGACGAATGTGTCAATGTGGTGCACCGATTCTGTCAAGGGGAAGAGGCAGTGCGAAGGCACACCCAATCCGACCGGATGGATTCCAAGAAAGACAATCGAGGTCCGAACCGGAACCAATCCAAAAGACAAAATGTCGAGAGTAGCCATCCGTCTGGGACCGAATCGAGACACCCGCCTCGGATCGTGGGGGCAAGAAGGGACCCACGCGTGATAAGGATTTTATTCCGCTTAACCGATCTCGAGCCGAGGTGTTATCGATCATGCTCTCAAAGAACTTGGCGAGGAAACCGCCACCGTTGAAGAAACCTCGAGAAAAGAGGAATGCAAGCAAAACTGTGACTTTCATGAAGACATAGGTCATACAACAGAGGATTGTATCGACTTGAAAAAAGACATTGACGTCTGCATCCAGGAAGGGAAGCTAGACGAAGTTGTTGACAGATCTCGCTATGATGGGACCAGAGGGCGTGGAGAATTTAAAAGGAAAAATTCTGATCAAGATAGGGGTCGAGGTCGAGACGCTCAGAGACGGAGAGATCGATCACCTCAGAGGAATCGATCTCCAGGTCGGGATGGAAATAACAGAGACAACTTTGGTCGAGTCAGATACGAAGATAATCGACCAGTTAATTATGTTAATAAGATCTTCGTTCCTGGAGAGAGTGACAAAGACCAAACCAATGAAGAGCCAGCTAGTAGCTCGAGAGAGCACAAGCGCCTCGGTTTTACGACGAAGTCGGGTATGGCCCTCTCGATGATATCCCAAAGTCTAGGAGTCATAGTGAAGGGTTAGTTATCGAGGCCGTGATTAGCCGAGCCCGTGTATCAAGAGTCTGTATCGATAACGGGAGTGCAGTGAACATCTTATACTACTCGGCGTTTTAGGCGATGAAGTTGAAAGAGAAAGACTTAGCTCCTATAGCATCTCCTCTGTTCGGATTCACGGGGCAGGCAGTTCATCCTATGGGATCGATAAGACTACTCACCACAGTCGGAGATGGGGAGAAGGGAAGGACTCTCGAGCTGAGTTATGTGGTGGTCAAAGCTCCATCCGCTTATAACGTTATTCTAGGGCGACCTGCGCTCTTCGACCTGCGAGCTATCATTTCAACATTCCACAACAGCATGAAATTTCCAACCAGGAACAGTTCCCACGAGGTAAAGGGGGATGTTGAAGCCGCACGGAGTTGTAACTCCGTTGTTATGAATGGAAAGATGGCAGTCCAAGAAGGCTTAGTTGAGGAACTGATTCCAGAGGAAGAAGAGGAAAATAACTGGGTCTCCAGTGATGCAGTTGAGAATGTCCTGTAACACCCCGGTTTCCAATCACGTCGGCCGCCGGAATTGGTCACCGAAACGTCACTTCACGACACACAGTCGCAGCAGTAATACTCAACATTCCACAACAGAAGAAAAATAAACATCCACCATTTATTATTAAAAGGGTCAAGGTAATTACAATTTCTTGAAAGAAAATGAAAATATGTGGAAACGTCAATAAAATCTTAAAGTGCCGGAAATCCGGAAAGTGGAAAAGTAAGACAGCGACTACGTGGCTCTCGATACCCCGCGACGCCCCCGCAATCATCAAACATCCAAGAAAAATACCTGCTAAGAATCTCGCTCCCCATAAATGGATCATAGCGAGGGTTAAACAAAAGTAAAACCGTCAACTATGAAGTTGAGTAAGAATAAATCTAATGTACGTAGAACGAAAGTTAACAACAATTTAAGGAAACTTCTCTACAGGGCATCAACCATCACATAACAAATACGACCAAACTATAACTGATACGACCATTCCATAGAAGATATGAAACACCACAATCCATCTATACCTAAAGGTCCCGAATGTGCACATTCCTAAGGGTCATCCAATGGTACCATTATTAAAATGGTCCACACGTACTGGGGTGCAAGGATTTCCTCTCCCGGGTTATCGGATTCGGAGATACCCTATCCGGCCCAACATTACATCTGTCTGCAACTCCCCAAATACGGAAGGTCATTAAAGTCGTAAGGCAATTCCACTCCCGGATACCCGGCTTCGGTAGCTACCCTATCCGGGCCCAACCACTACGGGTCTACGAACATTCAATGCCTCAAAAATCAGGTTCCACAATGATAACACCATCAAAACCCAACTCACAAAGCATGTTAATAAGATTTAACAACAACTAACACAGAAATAAGGATACTTAAGCTGGACGCCCGTTTAAAAGGGTTGGACGCCCGTTTGGATAACCGAACGCCCGTCCAAAAACTCGGACGTGCGTCCAAAAGGACCTGTTACATCCTGAATCCAGTTTTTACACCTGGACGCCCGTCCATTATGCTTGGACGCCCGTCCACTAAAGTAAATTTACATCCCGTATCAAAAACGATGCCCTTCGGACGCCCGTCCGGGTAACCCGTACGCCCGTCCGAACCGAAACCAAGGCGGACGCCCGTCCACACGAATCGACGCCCGTCCGACCCGGGTTTCAATCAAAACCCTAAAACCCTCAACACGATTTCCAAAACGTTTCCAAACCAAAACCAAGAAAACAACACAAAAAACACGAAATTTCTTCATCTAAGAGTACAATAACATCCATGGACTTTAAACCAAAGCAAGACACACTACTATGGATGTTTAGCATCCCAAAACACTCTTTCAAACATAACCCTATACCAAGTTTAAATTTCCAGCCCCAAAATATTATCTAACTCATGACGAACAAACGTAAACGCAATCCATAGAAATATTCTTACCGGTAATATTGTACTCCTTGAAAGCCTTTGCTAACAAGTTAGAATCGTTCCTCTATGAAACCTGAATCTATAAAAGAAGGAAAAGAAACGATGATCACTACACAATTCAAACGAATCACAAAGGTGATCCCAAGGTTCGAAACCACCTCCCCCATGCGCATCAACGGGTCGGCCATGGCCTTTGGCCGGCCGATCGTTGTGCTCGCATTGTAGGGACGAAGAAAATTAACGATGCTTACCAACGACGACGACGACGACGACGAATTCTTCAACACCAAGAAGAAGTTTTACTCTCCCTCTCCCTCACAAGAACTCGGCGGCAAGGGGTGGGGGTCTTAGGGTTTCACTTTTTTTTTTTTTTGGAGAAATAAGGAAGGAAAAGAAGAATAAAAAGAAAACCCCTTTTTAATTGCCCTTTTAATTGCACAAAATAACTAAAATCCTTTTTAATTATTAACTAATCCTTCCATTTAATTAAAAAAAATCACATAATTTCCAAAATAATTTAATCTCATACTAATTAATTAGGAAGTCAAAATTTCGGGATATTACATCCTCCCCCCCTTAAGACAAAACTTCGTCCTCGAAGTTCGGGTTCGTACCGGACGTTGTTCCACCCCCTTAAAAACAAACCTTCGTCCCCGAAGGTAAGGAAAGGATTCTACGTACAAGGATTGAAAATTGACTTACCTTAAGAGAACAAATGCGGGTACTTCGTCGCATAGCACCCTCGGCCTCCCATGTCGCCTCCTCGGTGGCATGGTTAGACCATAAGACCTTGACGATGCTAACCTCACGTCCCCTTGTTTTCCGTACCTTAGTATCTAATATCCGCACCGGTACCTCCTCGTAAGTCAAGGACCGATCTAGCTCAACTACCTCCGGTTCAATCACGTGAGAAGGATCACTCACGTACTTGCGCGATTGAGATACATGGAACACGTTATGCACCTTATCCAACGCCGGTGGCAAGGCTAGTCGATATGCTACTTCACCTACGCGGTCCAAGATCTCATAAGGCCCCACGTACTTGGGACTCAACTTCCCTTTCTTGCCAAAACGCATTACTCCTTTGGTTGGTGATACTCGTAGTAGTACCTTATCGCCCACGGCGAACTCAATATCCCGGCGGCGTAAGTCTGCATAACCCTTCTGTCTATCTTGGGCAGCCCTCATCTTTTCTCGGATTGTCTGTACCTGCTTGACCGTATCTTCGATCATCTGTGGTCCCAAAATCACTGCCTCGGACGAATCGTCCCAACAAACCGGACTCTTGCACTTCCTACCATAAAGTGCCTCAAAAGGTGCCATCTTAATGCTGGCATGGTAGCTGTTGTTGTATGAAAATTCGATAAGATCGAGCTTTTCCTCCCAAGAGCCTTGGAATTCTAACACACATGCCCTCAGCATGTCTTCCAACGTTTGTATGGTCCTCTCCGTCTGACCATCGGTAGCAGGGTGAAAAGCCGTACTCATTCGCAGTTCCGTCCCCAAGGCTGCCTGTAGTTCTTGCCAAAACCGAGATATAAATCTCGCATCTCTATCTGACACAATGCTGTTGGGTATACCATGTAGTCTCACAATATTTCTCCGGTATGCCATAGCCAACTCCGTCTTACTCCAAGTGTCTTTCATCGGAATGAAGTGCGCCGCTTTAGTCAGTCTATCCACAACGACCCAAATCATATTATTCCCTTTAGGGCTCCTCGGTAATCCGCATACAAAATCCATGGAGATGGAATCCCACTTCCAAACCGGCACTTCCAACGGCCGAAGCATACCCCGCGGCCGTCGATGTTCGATCTTTACCTTCGACAAGTCAAGCACTTCGACACAAACTCGCTACTTCGCGTTTCATATTGGGCCACCAAAAGGTTTTCTTGAGATCTTTATACGGTTTGTCTCCTCCCGGATGAACGAGAATAAGGCGCACTATGAGCTTCACTCAAAATCCGCCTCTTGAGTTCCTCGTCGGCCGGTACACACCACCGACCCTTGAACCGAACGCCACCATCCTCGTGTAAAGTAAAATCAACCGCCGCATCCGTACCAATCTTAGCCCTCTTTGCCTCGATTACCTTATCACCCGCTTGTCTCACCCGGATTTCATCATACAATTCGGGTTGCAAGACGAAGTCCCTCTTATCTCCACCTTTCGGATGACACATATATCCATACGGTCTAACTCTTCTCGCAACCTCATCTCGCGCGACTCTCTCACACAAGGAATGAATCGACTTCCGACTCAAGGCATCCGCCACTACATTGGCCTTCCCTTCGTGGTATTGAATTTCCATGTCGTAATCTTTAATCAACTCCAACCAACGCCTCTGACGCATATTGAGCTCCTTCTGTGTAAATATGTACTTCAGACTCTTGTGATCTGAAAACACCTTAAAGGTTATCCCATACAGATAGTGCCGCCAAATCTTTAATGCGAAGACCACCGCTGCCAACTCCAAGTCATGAGTTGGATAGTTACTCTCATACGGTTTGAGTTGTCTCGATGCATACGCAATCACTCGCCTCCGTTGCATCAGTACGCACCCCAGGCCATTCTTTGACGCGTCCGTATAAACCTCAATGTCCTCATTACCCTCGGGTAATGCTAAGATAGGAGCTGTAGTCAACCGTACCTTAAGCAGTTGGAACGCCTCCTCACATTTTTCATCCCACTTAAACCGGTTTTCTTTCTTCATCAAAGCGGTCATCGGCCTAGCAATCTTGGAGAAGTCTTTTACAAACCTTCGGTAATATCCCGCCAAACCCAAGAAGCTTCGAATTTCTGCAACATTCTTAGGGGTTGGCCATTTCGCCACTGCCTCTATTTTGCTCGGGTCAACGGATACACCGTCTTTCGAAACAACATGCCCCAAGAATGCCACTCGTTCCAACCAGAATTCACATTTGGATAGTTTCGCGTACAATTGTTTTTCTCGTAGAATCTGCAGCACGAGCCTCAGATGTTCGGCATGTTCTTCCTTAGTCTTAGAGTAGACCAGGATGTCGTCAATAAATACTACTACAAACTGGTCCAAATAGGGCCTGAATACCCGGTTCATCAAATCCATGAAAACTGCTGGTGCGTTGGTCAGTCCGAAAGGCATAACCGTAAATTCGTAGTGTCCGTACCTGGTGCGAAATGCGGTCTTTGGAATATCCGCATCCGCTACCCCGAGCCGGTGGTACCCCGATCGCAAATCAATCTTCGAGAAAATACCGCCCCCGTAGTTGATCGAACAAGTCATCGATCCTCGGTAATGGATACTTGTTCTTCACCGTGACGTTGTTCGGCTTCCCGGTAATCAATACACACCGCATACTACCATCCTTCTTCTTCACAAATAGTACCGGTGCTCCCCACGGGGACACACTCGGTCGGATGTACCCCTTACCGAGAAGTTCTTCCAATTGTATTTTCAACTCGCTAGTTCCTTAGGCGCCATACGGGTAGGGTGCTTTCGTATTGGTCCGGTCCCGGGCACCAACTCTATCGCAAACTCTACCTCTCTCTTGGGGAGGCATACTCGGTATCTCATCCGGAAATACGTCCTCAAACTCACGAACTACATCGATGTCCGTTAGTTTAGGATCCCCAGTACTTACATCATGTACATGACACATAAATAACGGGTACCCTTTCTTTATGAAGGATTTCAAGGCCACTACCGAAATAATTTTCACCCTGGGTTTATCCACAAATCCCTTGTGGGAGACTCGCACCCCTTTAGGGCCTCTTAAAGTCACCTTCTTCTGCTCACAATCAATTTTGGCTTTATGTCGGTTCAGCCAATCCATACCCAAAATGACGTCGAAATTCTCAAGAGGGAACTCGATCAAGTCAACCGACAAGTTGACTCCCATAATTACTAACGGTACATCTCTATGTAACTTAGAACACGGTACTAGCTCTCCCGACGGTTGCATGAATTCACAAATAATCACCTCAAAATTAGCTAGACCCAACTTCGAAACATACGAACTTGCTACGAAGGAACACGATGCACCCGAATCGAAAAGCACATAAGATAAAAGTGAGTTAACTAGAAAATTACCCGTCACTACGTGGTTGCTCTCGCTCAGCCTCCTCTCTCGCCCACGCAAATAGTTTCCCGGTCCGTTTCCCTCCAACTCCCCGAACCGTGCCGGCCGACCCCGATGGTCGGTTTCTATCCCAACCGGGGTCGTAGGTGTACCCCCTTGTCGGCTCGAGCGGGAGTACCACTCTGCTGCCGGTTATTCCTATTACCATTCCCCGTGTTACCCCTCGGAGTCCCGACCATGTTGCTCCCCGCATCCGATGCCGCCCGGCGGTGTTGGAGCCGTAAAACACTCAAACTGTCTGTGTCCGAACTTTCCGCAGCCGTGACACTGGACCTGTGCACCTGAACAATCTGTACCTGGGTGATTTCTCTGACACCTCTTGCAGTGATAACTTCGTGGCCGACTAGACCCCTGAGAGTTACTCCTCGTTGATTGACCCCCACTGCCCCTATTAAACTGAGAACTTCCCGAGAAAGATTGTCGCACTGGGTGATTTCCAAAATTACTCCGCTTCGTCGCCCTTGACTGTCCTCGCAGACACTCTTCCTCTTATTATTGGTAGCATATGCTGCCTTAACTTCCTTTCGAATCCTCTCAATATTGCATGCTACCTCACACATCTCCTTTAAGCTCGTGAAGCCCCTACTTGCCCCCATACGATCTCGGATCGCCAAATCTAAATACTGTTCGAACTTCACCATCTTAGCCTCTTCAGTCGGCACCAGCTCGGATGCATAGACCGCCAAATCAACAAACTTTTCGTAATATTCTTGGACCGTCATATCCCCCTGTCGGAGATTGTCGAACTCCACTCGCAACTCTTTCCTTTTTGATTCGGGGAAGAATTCACGCCGTAACTCTTGTTTAAACTCGGTCCGCCCGGTGGTACCACCACCGACTCCCCTTGCTCGTTTTCAGTCTGAGCCAACCTATCCTTGTTGGCACCCCACCACAAATCAGCTCTGTCAACCAAGTAGAAAGCAGCTTGGTCGACTTTCAGTTCCTCTGGACAACCCAGAGTGGCGAAGATCTTCTCGAACTCTCTAATCCACCGCTCAAGACCCTTAGGGTCTCCCTTACCGTCGTACTGACTAGGCCTTTGTTGGCTCACAGCCCTGGTCATGCCGGTGGATGACCCCTGAGAACGGTCTTCCGTCAACTTGTTAACCGCTTGAATCAGATCTTGATTCATCTTGACCAACTGATCAATCAGCTGATCTCTCTCGTTTCCATTCCTAGGAGGCATAGCTAAAACTACAAAAGTAAACAATCATATACTCGCTTATCGCCTATATCATGCCACGAATATTTCACATATACTAACACTTACCGTCCAAAATAAATTGCAACATGCGAGCCACATTTCCACATACATCGAATTCACCGTACCTTCCCTACATAGAGCTCAATACCTACCCCACACATCCTCACCGTGCTCATTTTAGTGAATTTATTCTTAAGGTTCATTTTAGGTGGTAGTCCCGAGTCGAACGTCTCGATACCACTTTGTAACACCCCGGTTTCCAATCACGTCGGCCGCCGGAATTGGTCACCGAAACGTCACTTCACGACACACAAGCGCGAAGGTAATACTCAACATTCCACAACAGAAGAAAAATAAACATCCACCATTTATTATTAAAAGGGTCAAGGTAATTACAATTTCTTGAAAGAAAATGAAAATATGTGGAAACGTCAATAAAATCTTAAAGTGCCGGAAATCCAGTAAAGTGGAAAAGTAAGACAGCGACTACGTGGCTCTCGATACCCCGCGACGCCCCCGCAATCATCAAACATCCAAGAAAAATACCTGCTAAGAATCTGCTCCCCATAAATGGATCATAGCAGGGTTAAACAAAAGTAAAACCGTCAACTATGAAGTTGAGTAAGAATAAATCTAATGTACGTAGAACGAAAGTTAACAACAATTTAAGGAAACTTCTCTACAGGCATCAACCATCACATAACAAATACGACCAAACTATAACTGATACGACCATTCCATAGAAGATATGAAACACCACAATCCATCTATACCTAAAGGTCCCGAATGTGCACATTCCTAAGGGTCATCCAATGGTACCATTATTAAAATGGTCCACACGTACTGGGGTGCAAGGATTTCCTCTCCCGGGTTATCGGATTCGGAGATACCCTATCCGGCCCAACATTACATCTGTCTGCAACTCCCCAAATACGGAAGGTCATTAAAGTCGTAAGGCAATTCCACTCCCGGATACCCGGCTTCGGTAGCTACCCTATCCGGGCCCAACCACTACGGGTCTACGAACATTCAATGCCTCAAAAATCAGGTTCCACAATGATAACACCATCAAAACCCAACTCACAAAGCATGTTAATAAGATTTAACAACAACTAACACAGAAATAAGGATACTTAAGCTGGACGCCCGTTTAAAAGGGTTGGACGCCCGTTTGGATAACCGAACGCCCGTCCAAAAACTCGGACGTGCGTCCAAAAGGACTCGTTACATCCCGAATCCGCTTTTTACACCCGGACGCCCGTCCATTATGCTTGGACGCCCGTCCACTAAAGTAAATTTACATCCCGTATCAAAAACGCCCTTCGGACGCCCGTCCGGGTAACCCGACGCCCGTCCGAACCGAAACCAAGGCGGACGCCCGTCCACACGAATCGACGCCCGTCCGACCCGGGTTTCAATCAAAACCCTAAAACCCTCAACACGATTTCCAAAACGTTTCCAAACCAAAACCAACAAAACAACACAAAGAAACACGAATTTCTTCATCTAAGAGTACAATAACATCCATGGACTTTAAACCAAAGCAAGACACACTACTATGGATGTTTAGCATCCCAAAACACTCTTTCAAACATAACCCTATACCAAGTTTAAATTTCCAGCCCCAAAATATTATCTAACTCATGACGAACAAACGTAAACGCAATCCATAGAAATATTCTTACCGGTAATATTGTACTCCTTGAAAGCCTTTGCTAACAAGTTAGAATCGTTCCTCTATGAAACCTGAATCTATAAAAGAAGGAAAAGAAACGATGATCACTACACAATTCAAACGAATCACAAAGGTGATCCCAAGGTTCGAAACCACCTCCCCCATGCGCATCAACGGGTCGGCCATGGCCTTTGGCCGGCCGATCGTTGTGCTCGCATTGTAGGGACGAAGAAAATTAACGATGCTTACCAACGACGACGACGACGACGACGAATTCTTCAACACCAAGAAGAAGTTTTACTCTCCCTCTCCCTCACAAGAACTCGGCGGCAAGGGGTGGGGGTCTTAGGGTTTCACTTTTTTTTTTTTTGGAGAAATAAGGAAGGAAAAGAAGAATAAAAAGAAAACCCCTTTTTAATTGCCCTTTTAATTGCACAAAATAACTAAAATCCTTTTTAATTATTAACTAATCCTTCCATTTAATTAAAAAAAATCACATAATTTCCAAAATAATTTAATCTCATACTAATTAATTAGGAAGTCAAAATTTCGGGATATTACATGTCCGACTCTGGGAAGTAGAGGACGATCAGTGTGTGCAGGTTGGGATTTGGATCCCATCGAAAGAAAAGCAGTTGCTCATCGATTTGCTCATCGAGTTCAGAGATGTCTTTGCCTGGAAGGCTACCGACATGCCAGGGCTATCTACAAATATCGCAGTTCACAAGCTCGAAATTGACCAGGCTAAGAAGCCAGTCAAGCAGAAGAAGAGAAATTTTGCGTTTGATCGACTTGAGGCTATAGAGTTGGAAGTCGGAAAGCTACTAGCGGCCCAGATAGTGAGAGAGGTGTTCTATCCAGAGTGGCTAGCTAACTCAGTATTGGTCAAGAAGCCCGATGACAGTTGGCGCATGTGTGTGGACTTCACCGACCTAAACAAAGCATGCCCAAAATACTCATATCCGTTGCCAAAAATCGACAGGTTGGTAGACTCCACCATCGATTTTGAAGTGTTTGGCTTTTTAGACGCGTATAAGGGATACTACCAGATTCTAATGGACCCTCGAGACGCAGAAAAAATGGCGTTTATCATGGAATTCGGCACCTTCTATTATGTAACCATGCCATTCGGACTGAAGAATGCTGGGGCAACATACCAGAGGGCAGTCAATAAGATCTTTGCAAAGCAAATTGGTAGATGCATTGAGGTGTATGTAGACGACTTGCTCATCAAGAGTCGATCTATGAAACAATACTTGGTCGACGCTCGAGAGGTTTTTGAAGTATTGAGGGAAACGCAGATGAGATTGAACCCGAAGAAGTGTACCTATGGGGTCAGGTCGGGTAAGTTCTTGGGATACATGATTTCGAAAGACGGGATTCTAGCAAACCCGGACAAGATCGACACTTTGAAGAATATGCCCGCACCTCGAAACACCAAGGAGGTACAGAGACTCACCGGTCGGATGGCTGCCCTCAACAGATTCTTGTCGAGATCCGCACAGCGTGCACTACCATTTTTCAAGATTCTCCGTAAGGCCAGTCCTTTTCATTGGGATGATGAATGCCAGACAACCTTTGAGGAGTTGAAGACTTATCTATCAGAGTTACCTACTCTTACTTCACCTCGAGAAGGGGAAAGGTTGTTAGTTTATTTGGCAGTATGCGAGGAGGCAGTGAGTGCGGTTCTAGTTCGAGAGGGGGTACATGGCCAGGTGCCAATCTACTTTGTCAGCAAAGCATTACATGGCCCCGAGGTCCGGTACTCACCAGCCGACAAGTTAGCATTATGTCTTGTTCATGCCTTGAGAAAGTTGAGGCCTTACTTCCAAGCTCATCCTATTGTGGTGGTCACTGACCAGCCACTAAAGCAGATTTTGGCAAAGCCCGACACCTCAGGTTGATTGGTGAAGTGGGTGGTAGAAGTGGCCCAGTACGACATCGAGTTCGTCCCTCGAACTGCGATAAAAGCACAGGCCTTGGCAGATTTATTAGCTGAAGGAATTTCCATCCAGCTCGATCAAGAGAAGCAAGGTCCAGAGGAAAAATGGACTCTCCAAGTCTATGGAGCGTCGAGCAAGGAAGGGGCAGGAGCAGGGCTCCTTCTAGTAAGCCCAAAAGGCGAAGAATTCCCACACGCCCTTCGATTCGATTTTAAAGCAACGAACAACGAGGCCGAGTATGAAGCTATGATAACTGGTCTGAAACTTGCTCTAAAGCTGGGTGTCGAGGATCTGTTGGTGTACAGCGACTCGCAATTGGTGGTAAATCACGTGAAAGGGGAGTATAAGGCTAAGGAAGAAACCATGAAGAATTACTTAGCAGTGGTCCAAAGCCTCATACCTAAATTCAAAACAGTTCAGTTCGAGCAAGTTCCCCGAAGACAAAACAAAAGAGGCGATGCACTCTCTAAGCTTGCCTCGAACTTCGTGTCGAGTAAGAAGGTTCTAGTCGAGTTATTGACCGATAGGAGTTACATCGAGACGGAGGCCCACCGATCACTCGGCGAGGCCACGTGGATGGACTCGATCGCTCTTTACCTCAAAGACGGAATTCTACCATCCGACAAGATACAATCCAGGAAAATTCGACTCCAATCAGCTCGATACGCATTCTTCGACGACATCCTTTATCGAAAATCCTTCGTAAGCCCATGGTTGAGGTGTGTTTCTGAGATGGAAGGCGAATATCTCTTAGAAGAAATTCACAGAGGAGCCTGTGGGAATCATTGTGGGGCTAGGATGTTAGCTCGAAAATGCAAGTTAGCTGGTTAATTTTGGCCGTCGATGCAACGGGATGCGAATAGTCTTGTCTAGAAATGCAACTCTTGTCAAATTCATGATAATATTTCTCATCAACAAGCGCAAGACATGAATGTCATCTCGTCAGCAGGGCCTTTCGATCAGTGGAGAGTCGATATCGTTGGACCTCTACCCCGAGCCCCGGGAAATCTCAAATATGTGGTTGTTGCTGTGGACTACTTTACGAAATGGGTAGAAGCTAAGGCTTTTCCCGACATCCGAGCTGCAACCATCAAAAAGTTCTTGTGGGTCGACATTCTATGCAGGTATGGCATTCCGAAGGCTCTGATCTTGGATAATGGTACCCAGTTCGAAGATCAAAAAGTTAGAGAGTGGTGCAGTGGATATCATATCGATCAGCGATTCACCTCGGTAGCTCACCCACAGGCAAATGGTCAAGTCGAACAAACTAATCGACTGATCAAGCTGGGTTTAAAAAAGAGACTAGAGGCGAAGATCGAGATTGGGCAATACAACTCCCGAGCATCCTATGGTCGTGTAGGACAACTCCTAATTCATCAACGGGAGAAACTCATTTCTCTTTAGTATATGGGTGCGAGGCGGTGATACCCGGCGAGATCAATGTTCCCTCTCCTCGAGTCCTGGCTTACAATGTTGAGACAAATGATCCCGAACTCCGGCGGGGAAAGGGATAATGTCGAGGAGCGAAGAGAGATAGCCTCGACGAATGGCAAGGTATAAGCGAGAAGATTTCTCAGTACTACAACTCGAGGGTCAGACACAGATACTTCAAAGTCGGAGATCTGGTTCTAAGGAAGAACGAAGCAAGTCGGCAGGAAGCAATCGGAAAATTGACCCCGAATTGGGAAGGCCCATATCAGATCCTGAAGGTTCACCCCAAAGGGTCATATCAACTTGGGCGAGCAGATGGAACCACGGTTCCTTGACATTGGCACGCCAACAATCTGAGGAAATATTATGTTGAGATAAGCTTTGATGAACTTGTTTACTTTTCAGTTTTAAGTCTTATAATAAGTCCATGAGACAATATTATGAGCATTCTAATAAACTTGTGTTTTCTCGAGATGTTTTCTTTGTTTGTTAGGATTTATAGCCGAAACAGTGCAAGTCCAATGAGATAGAAAATGTTAAAGGCAAAACAATCGACAACGAGTAGAGAAGTCCGCAGGTCGGACATCTCGATAAAGCCAAAAGCAAAGTTAGCCTAAAGGGCAACGAATGCAAATGCATAGAGACGGTTCACAGGGTCGGGCCAAATGTCCAAGCTAAAAGCCGAACGAGGCCAAGAGGCGAACGAGGTTAAAGCAAAGGACGGTTCGCATGGTCGGGCCAAATGTCCCAGTCGAAAGCCAAATGAGCCTGAAAGGTGAAAAAGGCCTGGACAAAGGACGGTTCGCATAGTCGGGCCACCTGTCCCAGTCGAAAGCCGAACGAGCCTGAGAGGCGAAAAAGGCCAAGACAAAGGATGGTTCGCATAGTCGGGCCACCTGTCCCAACCGAGAGCCAAACGAGCCTAAAGGGCGAAAAAGGCCAAGGTCAAGGGACAGTTTACACAGTCGAGTTAAAACGCTCCGCCATGGGTCGAATAAGCCTAGGGGGCAAAAAGGCGGGACGATCAGAGTCAAACTCACAAGTGCAATAAGAACCAAAGGTTCATAATACACTTGGGGGGCAGTACAACATCGATAAAATAAATAGCGAACATAGCCAAAGGCTCGACAAGCGAAATACGAGCAGAGCCAAAGGCTCGACAAGAAGAAGACTATATAACATCGAGACAAGCAAAACGACAAGAAAAGGAAAGAAA
Organism: Gentiana straminea; assembly: GCA_036785695.1. Classification (NCBI taxonomy): domain Eukaryota; kingdom Viridiplantae; phylum Streptophyta; class Magnoliopsida; order Gentianales; family Gentianaceae; genus Gentiana; species Gentiana straminea. The sequence goes on along the minus strand of JAVUPR010000448.1, from coordinate 694,056 downwards.
ATCAAATCGCAATATCAAAGCAAAACTCAAAACAAAGTCATTACAAGATAAGGCCGGTCAAAAAGACCCGCCAAAGTCGATTCCAAATAATATCATTACAAAATTTCAAGTTCGGATTACAAATCAACAAAAGAAAGATTTGAATGGACAACAATCAAGGGTCGGCCTCGGGAGTCGGCTCGAAATGGTAGAAGTCGGATCAAGCTGCAAGGTCGGATCGGTAGCGAGAACGAAGTAGAAGGACCATACTTGATGGCCAAAGACTCTCCCTGTTGGAACTCTTCGATGTACCGATCGTATATATCGCCTCCGAGTCGGGATTGTAAAATATCGGTGTCTCGAGGGTCGACATGTCAAATTCCGGGTTGACAACTTTCACTTGATCCACTGCCAGAGTGTAGCCACCCATCATCGAGGCGTGCATGAGCACCTCTAGATCAGCATCAAGGTTGGCCGACTTCCGATACTCCATGATCGCATCCGTTTAGCTGTCTCGACATGCGCGCACGCTCGATCCAACTCAGCTTGAGCCTTCGCCACATCTTCCAATGAAGCCTTGTGCCACCCTTGCACATTCTCATAATCTTGAGCCAGCTTGAGGAGCTCCCGGCCCTGGTCGTGCCTTTCGGCCTGCAGTCGGGCCAGTTCCTTCTCAGCAGCCGTCAGCTTATCTTGCCACTTCTGGCATTTGGCAGACGCCTCACGCTTTAACGTCTCGAACTGAGAATCCATGGCGGAGATGGCGGAGCTCTTGGCAACGACCTCCTGCAACAGTTTACCATTCTCTTTCTGCAGGTCAACCGTCGACTCACCCGTCTTGGCCAGCCTTCGGGCAGCCTCTCGACTGAGATAGTTACTCTACAAAAGACAAGGAAATGTCAAACAATAGATGAGGCATAGGCCTCGAGAAAAATCAATAATTAAAGAGGGGAAATATAATCGACTTACGAGACGATTCGACTTTCGGACGTCGAGCCAAAGCCTTATCCTCCAAGGCCGCACAATCCTCGGCGGCCCGGTTCACATCGACTTCAATGTCGATAGGGGTTTCAACGAGTTTTGGGTCGCTTCGGCCGGCGATGTTGCTCCCTCACTACCTCGAGTTGCGGTCGGCCTCTTTTTGGTTGAAGGCGCCCATGCCTCGACATTTCTTTCGACAGGCGGATCCAACTCGACTAGTTCCTCCTCATCCTCATCTCGCAGAGAACCGAAACGGACAGTCAAGCCGCTAGTGGTAGGAGGTAGCTCAGTTGATCCAGCCGCCGCTGTTGATTCAATGGCAGCAGGGATTGTTTCCGGTTGAGAAGCACCCGCCCCTCGGGAAGAAGAAGGCGCCCCTACTTCGGCCGCAGGCAAGTCGGGAGTAACCCGACTCCCGAGAGGTGGAGCAGCAACGACCGCCGATAGAGGAACGCGAGTAGGATCGCTAACCTTGGAAAACCTTCCCACTGCAAAATGAAAAAAACAAGTTAGTTTTTGATCAACAAACGACAAGTTATCAGACTCGACAAATAGCAAAAACAAAAGCGAGTAAATAAGGAACATCCTACGATTCTCTTGATCTTGGGCGTGAAGGTTAGCATATGGAACTGGCCCCGCGTCCTCCAAGTGGGCTAGGTGATAGAGGAGACTCAAGTCTCGAGTGCACACCTCGAAACTGTGTCCACCCAGTAGTCGGACCTCCTCAGGAACAGGACCTTTTCCAAGTTTGTCTTGTTTCCCGTCTCTCGACCTCCATTGCCCTATGTAAGGGTTCTCTAGGCCATGTTGAAGAAAGAAGAATCGGGGCTTCCACTCCCCGTGAGAAGAAGGCCCCTTGGTTATGAACTCACGTCGGTGCGCTCTCCTCTGAAAGGTATACCATAGCTTGTCGGGCGTAGGCCGCCGTCCGGTAATAATATCAAAACAAAGGTACCGAGAAGCGGACCCCCGCGATCCGACAAGCGATGATAAATCCCATCGAGTCTTGATACCGTTTGGGGCCAGGCGTGTGAAACACTTACCTCATAATGGTTGAGAATCGCGAGAACGGCCGGGCGAGTGGAAACCGTAGTCCACTCACGAGTTGATTCTCGTAGACGGCACAAAATCCCTGCCTGGGGCTCGTCGGCAAACTTGTGAAGACCGGACGGAAGTCGAGCCTCAAATGGAGGATTGATGATATTACATCTCCGGCAAAGCCTAGTAACGTCTTCAAGGGATAGGGCACCGAGGCACCCTTTAGCACCCTTTCCATCCATCCCGGTTACTAGTTTCTTAGGTCGGTTAGGGACGGGGAGGAGAGGAAGCTCTGGGCTCACCGGAGTCTTGCCGGAGAAGAGAATCAGAAATAACAGGTGCCGGAGAATGGCTATGAATGGGCGTTTCACTACCCTTATCCGATTCAGTGGCACTATTACTACTAGACATGGATGAAATCAAAGAAAAGATGAACAACGCTAACAGAAAAAAAGCTTACTTGGTGTTTGGAATTTGGAGTTTGAGAGAAGAAAATGGCAAATAGGCTCTCTTTGGAATCTCCTCTCCTTTTTATGCTTGCAAAAGATTGTAAATGATTTGAAGAGACGTGGGTGTTGGGGGTTATAACCCCTGGAAATCGTGACAATCAAGGCCGTGACGCGTTTTGCGGGATACGAAGCGTTTGTGTGCCAGGATATCGCGCCACGTGGCCATAGGCGATTAAGGTTGTGAAAAGGTGGGCTTTTTCCCGCCCAAAGGAAAACCTACTCGAAGACGATTCATGTGACGGACTCGACCTCGGACAACGGGAGTCGCCTCTCTCAAGTCTAGGGGGCTTATGACGATACAGGGTTTCACTCCCTCCACGTGTCGTCTATCGATTGGTCCTAAAACAACATTATGGATAAAACACCAAGGTATTCATGTCGATGCCCAGGTTCGAAGCTAAGGCCATCTAGTAGACTCCAGGCTACGACAATCGACTATCGAGCAGTGTAGGACGACCGGTCCGGACCGGCTAGAAGTGTAGGACAATGAGTTCCATGGTCGATTACCGCGAGTCGGAATATCGACATCGAGGACGAAATCCGTACCGGTTTGTCCGGGCCCATTAACGGCGATTACTTGGGCAAGGGTTAAGGCCCATTAGATGGTAAATCTGACAATAACATAAGCCGACATAACCTTAGGGTTAGGGCAAGTGTTGTCAATATAAATACCTCATTCCAGGAACTACGTAAGGCTTGATTCCTGGAACCTAACAGGATACGTAAGCAATCTAAGATACAGTCTTAGACTCAGCCGCAAATACTAAAATCCCCCACCGCACTCTTTTAGGGTTCTTGGGTGTTCTTCATTAGATTCATATTAGGGCCCGGATTATTCAAGGTGACACAATTTGTCATCGTCACAAGAAGACATGGCTGAAAGTCATTGGATGTATTAAATAAAGAAAGAAATAGAAAAGTACAGAGATTCTTTCAAACATGTTTAAGTAACCTAATGTTATGTACCTGTGAGATGGTTACTACCAAGATTTAAATATTGAAGATTAGTTAAATTGTTCAACTCCTTCGGCAGTGTCCCTGCGCAAGACAAAGCATATAAGACTAAGAGTGAAGTTCTTGACATCGATTATATTTAAAAGGTATATTCATGATGTAGGGCATTTGTATTAGATATTAAGTAGCTTTTTTTCTATAATATATTATTTTTTATGTATAAAAGAACTGTTGACTATTCGAGGTCCATAGAGAAACCACACCGTACAATCATTTCACGAGCATTCTCATTGCACTAACATTACTCCAGAGAAATCTCATCATACTAAGATTACTCTTGAGATTTCTTTATCCAATGAGATTGCCCTGCAAGCTTTTCTGTGCAATGTGATTTCTTTATGGACTGGCCCGGAGAAATCTTTGTGGGTTTTCTGTTTGCAGTTGCAAAAACTGTTTCTCTATTGGGTTATTGCCAAGAAAAAATGATTTTCCTTCCGGCCAAAAAAAGTTTAAAATTGAAGGTTTTTTTCTTATTAAGTAAATTTGTACCTACAGGTGACAAAGCGCGCATAAGATCAGGGCGGCTCCAGGAAGTTGGTGATACGGGTAGAAAATTTGTCATATTTTATAAACTAAACTTAGTATTCTATATTATATAGTTCAATACGGGTCAATACGGTTCATATATAAGAATAAATGGTCAGTTTCGTATATATATATATATTTATATATATACATATATGTTTACCTAAATTTTTTTGGGAAAATATTTTTTTAGCAGGTTGGCGCCCCTGCATAAGATAGTGAAGTTCTTGACATCACATGGATGATGTCCAGAAAGGATCCAAATTAAGTATCAGAAAGTACTTGGTCACTTTATTGTGAAGCTTAAATTGCTTAAGTTTCCAATTGACAAAAGATGGATACTACACTTACCTACTAAATTGTTGGACTCGAAAAAGGCCCTCTCCAGATTTTCCATGTTCCAAAATGTTTTTGGTATTTGCCCACTGAAGTTGTTGTAAGACAAGTCGAGATATGTAAGCCGTGAACATTGATGCAGATCTGATGGTAATGGACCGCTCAGCATGTTAGACCACAGTGAAATGAAAGATAGTTTCTGAAGATTAGGACAAATGGTAGTTGGCAGATTGCCGTAAAGCTGATTAAAACTCAAGGACAAATATTCCATGGAAGAAACATTAAATATTTGAAACGGAATTGAACCAGACAACTCATTTCGAGAACATATCAAATTCTTCAAGTTGGTCAAGTTAGTGATGGAAGAGGGTATAGAGCCGGTAAACGAGTTGTTGTTTAGATACAAGGACTGTAATTGATTGAGTGAACCGACCCAAGACGGGAATTCTCCTGAAAGTGCATTTTGGCTTAAACGAAGCACTTTCAATCTTCTCAACTGAGCTAATTCACTTGGCAAATCTCCTTGGAAGTTGTTTCCACTAAGATCCATCGACGATAAGAAGGAAAGATTACCCAATTGCGGTACTATGGTTCCGGTTAGACCCATGTTTGAGATGTTCAAAGATTTCACCCGATAATGACGTACGGCACAAGAGACTCCAATCCAGTCACAGACTGATGATGACGATCCATTACCAGTAGACCAGTTCTTAGTCATGATTTGGTTAGGATCATGACTGATTCGAGCTTTCAAGGATAGAAGAGCATCTTGATCGCTTATAATGCTATGTTTAGCGGTCGCCATTGCTGCTGTTGAAGCCAAAAAGCAAATTATTATTATAAAAGATATAGTGTAGCAGTAACATAGAAAACTACTTCCTTCCAATTCCATGATGAGTAAGTACAAAGTAGTAATAACTAGTAAATAGCATGGCCACTATATATTTAGCTTGTGTATGTGGAATATTCAACATGCATTAGCCACCAGAGTTGATCTTAAGGACGTAGCATTAATGGGGTTAACGGGAGGTTTTTAGGTGGTGTTAATGGGGTTTTTAGGAAAGTCTTTGAATATGACTTGACCACTGGACATCTTATTCCACGCCAGCCATCAATGGGAGGTTTTTAGGATGGTGTCTTCACACGCGGTGTGGATACACGTGTGGAGAGTGGAGACACACGTACCATCCGTTTTTAAACTGCATTTAAATCATGTGGTCCCGGATCGTTTCTATCGTCACTTCGGTGTATATGAAGATACTTAGTAAAAACTTCCCGCCATCAATTCTAACGATTATACACCACATATTTTTTCTGTTTGTTTCCTAAAGGTAAGAGCGCTGTTTGATAAACATATTAAGTATTTATTCTAAGAAATTTAAGAGGTGGTTACAATTAGAGGTGTTTGATAATATTTTTAACACATCTTAATTAATTAAATTCCACTTAATTCTACATGTTAAAAGATTAGAAATTTTCAACGCCCCATTCATTGCTTATCGCTGAAAACATTTGCCGGCAATTCCCTCATCCCACTCACACATGATTCCTTCTTCATAGGAACCATTAATTTGTTTCTTTGCTTTATTTTTTTATTTGAAAACTGCTTTACCTTTTGTTAATATGCTTTTCTTATAAGTTATTTTCATCATAGTCTCAAATAATTATAAAAAAAATATTTTTATTTTCACTATACACATTTTCATATCCATTTATGCACTTTGTATCTAGTTATATTAAAATAATTACATTTTGAAAAAATGCTAGTTACAACAAAATAGTTATAAAAAAGTGATACAACATATTATTGTACAATTGAGCAAATGAGACATACACCATAATCAATATTATAAGAAATGTTATGTCATTTTGTTGTGATTATTTAATTATGAAAACTAGCATTATTCTTATATTTTGTGTCATATGTTTTTTATTTTTGTTAAAAAGTAATTTAAACGAGTAATACAATTTTCATTTAAGTGATGAAAATCTTATTTGAATAAATCTACCATAAAAATATAGCATATATATATATATATATATATATATATATATATATATATATATATATATATATATATATACACACACACACACACATACAAAATTAGTATACATAAAAATTAAAATTAATGTATTTTATGTTGTTCGGTTTTTAGTGTTATCAAACGATCTAATCAATTTCGACTTAAATCATTCAATTACTTAAGGTATTCAGACTTCGACTTAACAAACGCCTCTAAGTCCAACCCATGGTACCAAACCATGTGTATCAAAATCAAATTTTGATACATTTGGACACTATTTACTTGGATATCAAATATTTATCTCCAATGGGATGGTTTAAATCCTGGTGTCAATATTTCTTTTTGTTTTTATTAAATATTTTGATGATCTTAATAATTTTTATGCGTGTGTTTTTTTCGTATCCATCAATTTTTTTATTTAATTATAATTATTATAGAAAAGTTATATACATTGTCTATCGTATATAATATCGATATTATGATACGCGAAAATGAATATTAATTTGCGGCAAGTTGGAGTTAATTTTTTTATTTAATAATAATTCTTAAAAAATTATATACTTTCAATGTTTCGACCATCGAATGTTTGTGTTTCGGTGCCATTTGTCGAAAAAAAATATACTAGAAACTTTTAACAGACAAAATGAGAATTAGATTTAAGAGAAAAATAGATGTGAAAAAAAATATGGATATATTGTGTGTGATATGGGGTATTTATAGTATGTTGTAAAAATATATAGCCGTTGCATTATATTTCTGTTTTTGTATCAATTTATTTAATTTTAAAATCAACCAATCTAAAAAAAAAAAAAAAAAACAAGAGACAAGGAAGGGACAAGCCCACATGGGCTTGCAGGAGCGCTTTTTAGGCTAAAAAACATTCACCCGTGTGCGTGTATGTGTTGGGAAGATACTAACCAAGGGTTCAAATATGGTACCTCTCCTGGTACCACACCTAATTTTGATACTTATCAATTTTTTCCATTGGAGATGTTAATACATTCCTTTAGGGATCAAAATTTGATCTTGGCCCCTACCATTGGACTCGCTCTAAAGACGTTTCTTAGATCATCGGCAAAGACCGACGGAAGACAATGTTTACGACATCCACACTAACGAACAACTAGGTTACCCTAGTGATCTTTTATGATCAACACATCATCTCATATGACGTTGTATATGCACCGACACGTCACTGTAAGCAACGTTTCAAGCACCCGGTAGTCTTCCCCATCCTCCGATCGGGAAACGGCCGGTTCATCGAAAAATACCTAAAAAAAACCTCTCGATTTCAACCCTATATCTTCCGATTTCACCGAAAACGAAACACGCTACAATGAAATAAATCGAAATGCAAATCTTCGATGATTATTACTCCATATAAATCGAAACAATTTACACCATTAAAATCTTCGATGAAATGTTTGTGTCATTCTCCTCCATTTACCTTTTTTTTCCTTGCTCTAACACTAAACCCTCATAAAATAGCTTAAATAATTGTTTTAGCTCTCAATATATATATATATATATATTGGTTTGGAATTAAATGTTTAATTATTATTATTATTTTCTTAAGAAACAATTAAATGCTTACTTTTGTAACCCTCATTCACTTTGCACACACTAGCTACACGGCTCCCTCCATTCACCACCAATCCAAAAACCCTTCATTTTCTCTAATGTAACTTTTAGTGACACTAATGGTAGAAATAAAATACATTAACTACTCCCGTACCAAATAAAAAGAAATACATAAATTCTATATTTAGTGACACATGTAGTATTATTTTAACGAATTACCAAAATACCCTTAAAAGAAATACGGGTCATTACAGATAACGTGTTATTAAAAAGTGTTATTTGTTTATAAGGACGTGTTTTGGGACTTAATTAGACACTTAGGACACATTTAAAAGACCATTAGTTATAAGGACGGAATTTATTGAACTTCCCAAAATTACCCTTTTAATTAGATTCAATTCCCATTTAATTTCTGCATTCTTTCTCGTTCAGCTTTTCATTTCGCATCCCCCATTACTGCAAATCTCATGGCTTCCGTTAAGCTTCGCTCCCGATATTTCACGTGTTCTCGTATGCTCTAGGCGAAGGTCCGGCTCCGACTTTCTTCTATTGCTTCGCTCATCATCTTAATCTTTCTTCGACAAGCCTCCATCTCCGTCGCCGGCGCCGTCACCGATGGGGATCCTACATCATCGTCTCCTCCTTCGCCTCCGATGACAAACTCGATTCTCCGAGTTGGGGACAAGAAATCTAGAGAAGAAGAAGACGACGACGACGACCGTTGATATTCTCGCAATAGTATGATTAAAATTTTCTTTTTTGATACGGTAATGTTTTTGTGATTGTTTTTTTTCTAAATTTTGGATTTTTCTCGTTTGGTTTTTCTAATTAAGTTGAATTTTGATAATTGGAGTGAGTAGGCACATTATGTTGAAGCTTAGTTAATTAGTTCTTTGATAATTGGATTTTTCTCGTTTGGTTTTTCTAATTAAGTTGAATTTTGATAATTGGAGTGAATTAGAAATTATGTTTGAATAGTGGAAGGAAACGCTCCTAGGATTTATGTTGTTGACTTGTTTCCTTGATTCCTTGCTCCCGTATTCCAAATAAGTGTTCCAAATTCCCTCCAAGAAAGAATTTTTGGTAGTTGATTCTGCTTCGCGTAGCCGTTGGCTCCGCTCGCCGCTCGCTCCATCTTCTCGTTGATAAGGTACTGTTTTACCTCCTGTTATTGATGCTCCTTCGAAGCTTCCCGCCGTTCGGGACCTTAATGTTCTTAATGTTTCGCTACTTGTTAATTCGGGATTAAGCTACGCAAATGTTAAAGTCTCTGTTCTCGCCGCTCTTATTGATGTTATGCCTGCCGATCATGCTTGTTTCTTGGGTAAATTAATGATTGAGAGGCGAGAGGAATTCGAGTTGAAGTGAAGGATTTGGATGTTGAATCGATCAAAGACTTGATGAAAACCATTGGAAAGAACGACTATGTGGGAGAAGGAATTGGATGTGAAAGAGAAGCAATTGGAGTTGATGATACAAAAGATTGAAGAACAATTGGAAAAATGAGTCGCTTGAAAAAAATGGTGGTACAATGTTGAAAAAGATGGAGGATCGATTAGGGTCCGATGAGTAATCACCGTCGGTCATTGGCCGCGATTGACAATTCTCACCCACCATTCTCACCATCAATCTGTCGATCCTTTTTTGTTGTTTTTTTTTTGAAAGACCTTCTTTGTGGTGTATTGAGTCTACAAGTCCGTGAATTGGCTGAATCCTCTACTACATGCAAATCCTCGCTATTGTTTGTTGCACTGCTACTTTCGCATTACTTGCCGAGTCTTGCCGCATTGCCATTGATAACCTCGCTTTGTATCTTCGCTGAATGCTCTGTAATAGCAATAGGCATTAGTTTTAGAGTACCGAACATTGTATTCGCTTAGTAAGATTCGAGTGTTATAATCTGGTTTCAATCGATTATCTCTCTTGAATCTTCACTGATAGTTCAGTCTTGATCCTCTGTCTTTAATGTTGTATCAGATTTGATCGCTGCTGTAATTTTCATAAATCAGCTGCACTGTGTAATCTTTTAATGTACTGAGTTTACTATAATCTTGTAATAGCACTATTCTACTTTGTATCATTTTTTTGGAAACTGCTGAGTATTTTTCTGAATTAATACATCCCTGCATTTGTTGAATCTGAAACTTAAACTTTTGTGCATAAATTGTTGATGTCACTGCATAAATTGTTGATGTCACTGCATAAAATGCCAATGTCACTGCATAAATTGCCGATGTCACTGCATAAAATGTTAATGTCACTGCATATCTGATTGCCGATGTCACTGCATAAATTGTTGATGTCACGCATATATGATTGCCGATGTCACTGCATAAAATGTTGATATCACTGCATATATGATTGCCGATGTAACTGCATAAAAATATGAATTAAGGTGAAAGATTTATGTTGATCGTAGTTTTATATCAAAAGATATAACCATTTGAAGTCGAATCGGCTCGTAAACTTGATTATTTTCTTAGAATTCATTTGTTTTTTAATAAAATGTAACAAGATCGAGCTCGACTCGTCTACTACTCGACTAGAATAATACTTTTTGAATTATAAAAAACAATATTTTATTATAAATTTAAAAATATAATTATTTAAATATTTATTTAATGAGGCTTGATGAGCTTGCGAGGTATTCGATTACTACTTATATTGGATTTAGTTGACAAAATTAACAAGCTAGGTGGAGAACATGGTTAGCAACCCTTATATTGAATTTAGTTGACAAAATTAGCGACGGGGGTGGAGAACATGGTTAGGTAGCTAATGATATCAACAAAGCACATTATGATTACTACTTTTGGCGGCTTGCCATTTTCAATCTTGTAAATTTTATGTATTTCTTGTAAATTTTATTTTTTTTTCCTTTCTTTTTTTTTTTTTTTGAGTAATGAACCGGACACAACCGTTATGACACAACGAATGCCACATCATGTATCGACACCGTTGATCATGATGTAATAATGATCAATTAGTTTAACATGCATCACCTTGAAACAAAGAAAGCAAAGATATACGTTGATGGTGGATTTGTGTATGATTTGGCGATGTCACTGCATAAAATGCCAATGTCACTGCATAAATTGTTGATGTCACTTGCATAAAATGCCAATGTCACTGCATAAATTGCCGATGTCACCGCATAAAATGTTAATGTCACTTGCATATCGATTGCCGATGTCACTTTGCATAAATTGTTGATGTCACGCATATATGATTGCCGATGTCACTGCATAAAATGTTGATATCACTGCATATATGATTGCCGATGTAACTGCATAAAAATATGAATTAAGGTGAAAGATTTATGTTGATCGTAGTTTTATATCAAAAGATATAACCATTTGAAGTCGATTTTATGAAGAAAATAAATTGATTTTATGAAATTAAGTCGGAAAAATATCAAATGTCATCACGGTGTTGTTTTCTCAAATGTCATTGCATCCCGGTGATCACTACATCTCGATGGTCTCTGCATCGCGGTGTCTCTGCATCGGGGTGGCCACTGCATCGCGGTTTCACTTCATCACGATGTCTCTACATATATGATTGCCGATGTCACTACATAAATTGTTGATGTCATTCATATCTGATTGCCGATGTCACTGCATAAATTGTTGATGTCACGCATATATGATTGCCGATGTCACTGCGTAAAATGTTGATATCACTGCATAAAATGTTGAAGTCATTGCATAAAATGTTGATGTCACTGCATATCTGATTGCCGATGTCACTGCATAAACTGTTGATAACACGCATATATGATTGCCGATGTCACTGCGTAAAATGTTGATATCACTGCATATATGATTGCCGATGTCACTGCATAAAAATATGAATTAAGGTGAAAGATTTATGTTGATCGTAGTTTTATATCAAATGATATAGCCATTTGAAGTCGATTTTATGAAGAAAATAAACTGATTTTATGAAATTAAGTCGAAAAAATATCAAATGTCATCACGGTGTTGCTTCATCAAATGTCACTGCATCCCGGTGATCACTGCATCCCGATAGGTCCAGTCCGATTAGCAAAAATCAAATATCACTCCATAAATCGTTACAAATATTTTTGTCACTGCATCGCGGTGATCACTACATCCGGGTTGGTCAATGCGTCACGATGGTCACGGCATCGCAATGGTCAATACGTCACAGTGGTCACGCCATCGCGGTGGTCAATGCATCACGGTTGTTAGTGCATCGCGGTGGTCAGTACATCGGGATGGTCAATGCATCGCGGTGGTCTATGCATTGGGATGGTCAATACATCACGATGGTCAATGAAAAAAAAATCAACTTTCTCCGTCCAAAAAAAAAAAAAAAAGAAAAAAAAGAAAGAACCTCACATTGAACGTTCAGGAAAAAAAAAACCCGAAAAAAAAAAAAAAAAAAAACAAAACACAACAACTACCGCTTCCGTTTCCAAAAATCAAAAATAAAAAGAAATCAAAACACATTCAGCGTCCTGTTCACCTTTTATTTATTTATTTTATTATTTTTTTCTTCATTAAGGGTATTTGGGTTTATCTATCTATTTTTTGTTCTTATAACTAAGTGTTTGTTTTGGATGTCATTTTTGCCTAATTAAGTCCAATATGCGTCCTTTTGGATAATTGTCCCTATTAAAAATTGGTATGAAAACATTATTACATAATTAAAATATATAAAGTAAGACGGAATGAACCTTTTTTTTGTTGTTGTTGTTGTTGTTAACTTCTTCACCTCACGTCATCTTACCACCAACCAACAACCAACAACCAACTACTAACTTATACTCCCCTAAAAAAAAAACTACTAACTTATACTATTTTTTTTTGTTCTTTTTGAAGGGAAGGGGACTAACTTGTACTATTATAATGTATACAATGAATAATAAAGAGTTCATAATATATATCTCTTGGAATTTATTTAAGCTATAAAAAAAAAAAAACAAAAAAACAAAAACAAAAAACTTTAGAATACAAAATGAATGTTAGTGAATGCACTTGGTAATGTTAATAAATAAATGTAAATCCACTATGTACTCGGTACGTCGGCCTTTAACGATTATCTGGCTATATGACTTCGGTACGAGCCTCGCTAGAAGCGTAATCAATGTGTGTTAAATCTTTCATATCCGCAAAAAGAATAATACATTTTTTTGTATGTTTGTATAAAAAAAATGTTATGCTTAAAATTTTGGTTGATGTAAGTAATACGGAGTATATAAATTTTAAGTTTTATTTTTTTGAATTCATTATTATTATAAAAAATGTACATCCACTTTCTTCATAGAAATGTTGTAGTATTTTTAAGATCCAGATATAGAGTTCTAAGAACATAAATTGAGACATGCTGTTAAAGTTTAAGCTTGATTTTGTTTAAGGTAGAAACAATTTCTTCCATGCCACTTCTTTCCTTTGGAAACTTGTTGGTGCAATTCAATGCTACATTCATTATCTTCATCACATAATCCATCATTTCATCAAAATGTTGTTCTTCAATTGTGTTTAGCAGACTATCATCAATAATATCAACCAGTGCACTCTCGGTGGAATTATTGCTCGATATCCAACCGGGTAGAGTCAAGCTCTCGTTGAACATTTCATCGTCGGGTCTTTTTCTTGTAAAGACTTCCATTAATAGTATTCCGAAGCTATAAACATCACACTTTGTCGACACCAATCCTTCCGAGCCATACTCTGAAAAACGACAACAGCACACAAATTAGTTGTTTGAGATAGAATAATATTGCCCAGTTTGGTAACATTCTACACATTAAATATTTGCTATGAAATGATAGGATTAGAAGTTGGTTTACCCGGAGCGATGTAGCCGAATGTTGCTAGTGTATTAGTGTGTGTAATGCTGTTTTCCCCCAACATTTTGGCGATGCCAAAGTCAGATACATGAGCAACCTTATCTTCATCAAGCAAGACATTGCTAGGCTTCAAATCAGCGTGTATGACTGGTTTCGGGACACCCGAATGTAGATATTGTAGAGCAGACGCAACGTCAATCATAATGTTCACTCTTTCTCTGAAGCTTAGGAAAAGATTGCTAGAATGCAACCAATTTTCAAGACTCCCATTAGGCATGAACTCAAATACTATCGCCTTGAAGTCAAGATTAGAACAACTCGAGATGACTTTAGTAAGATTACGATGACGAAGATTGCGCAGCATCTCGCACTCCACGTCAAAACTTCTATGGGCTCCTTCTATTATTATATCAAACACTTTAACAGCAACAACCATCCCATCTCTAAGAGTACCTTTGTATACAGATCCGAAGCTCCCTTTCCTGAGCAAATTTCTTTCATTATATCCATCCGTAGCATGTTGAAGTTCATAAACTGAAATTCGATCTTTCTTCACTGATTCTTCACCTCTTCGCAACCGATTCTTTCTTCCAAGTATTAAATATACAACAATTATTGTAATGACAGAAACGGTGGCTATTAAACCAAAACACAGAATTAACAAATGCGGACGCGTCCACAAATTTTTTGGGGATGCATGATCGTCATGACATGGAGAAACATGAAATCTTTTCTCTCCACAAAGACCTTTATTGGATATGAAAGATTCCCATGTGAATTTTGTAAAAGGGCCTCTATCTGGGATTGGGCCATCTAAATTGTTGTAAGAAGCATTAAATCTTTCTAGGTTCCGAATCTCTTCAAGTGTTACCGGATTGGAGCCAGACAAATTATTTCCTGATAAATCTAAGTACTGCAAACTTACAGCACTTCCAATTGATTTTGGGATCAGTCCTTCCAATAGATTGTAATCTAGATAAAGCTCTTCCAAGTTCAGTAAGCTAGTTCCGATTGCATCCGGAATATTACCCGAGAGGTTATTCATTGACAAGTCCAGTAATATTATGTTCCCCACTTGGTTTGTAAGTGAACCGCTTAAGGAATTATTAGAGATATCAAGAAACAAAAGTCCGTTCAGGTTCCATAAAGTCATCGGTATACTAGAACTGAGCCTGTTGGAACCTAGGTAGAGCTTTCTCAAGGAAGTAGTATTCCATATGCATTCAGGTATGGGCCCAAAAAATGTATTGTAAAATAGATACAACTCGCTTAAACGTTGCAAACCGAACAAATCGCATGGAAGCCATCCTCTTATTCCGTTAAATCCCAGATCAAGAAATTGAAGGTTCTGTAAAAATGCAATAGATTTTGGGAATGGACTGATAAATTGATTGTGACTAAGATCCAGTTGCAAAAGATTACTCAAGTTTCTTATGCTAGCAGGAATTTCACCAGACAATCCACACGCTCCTATCTTGAGTAATGTAAGAGAGTTATAAAGATTTCCTAGAGATTTTGGAAGGATTCCATTCAAAGGATTCAAAGATAACTGTAGATATTTTAGATATACGCAGTTGGCCAGTGGTGTGAGAAATTCTAGCTCCAAAGACGAAGAATCCTTTGTCAACTTATTCCCAACCAAACTTAAAGTCTGAAGAGACCTTAGATTCCCAAGGAAGTGAGGAATAGTGCCCGTGAAATTGTTATATGAGAGATTAAGTTCAGATAGTTGAGAACAATTTGAGATGAAGATAGGCACAACTCCACCGAGCATATTCTGATATATGTCAAAAAAATTGTAAATTTGGTAGCTCAATACCCGTAGCTGAGGGTAGACTACCGGTGAAATGATTTCTACTTAGATCCAAGATATTTAGACTCGAGATGTTGAAGATTTCTTCTGGTATTGTACCAATCATTTCATTATCATACACACGGAGCAGTTCCAGATTTATGAGGTTTCCAAGCTCTTCCGGTATGATGCCTGTATCAATGGGAAAACACCGTGATTACTAAAACTTATCATTCTAAATGTTGCAGTAGTAACTGAGCCAAATAGCATCGGTGATTAAGCAAAGGAATGAAGAATGAACAAGTTGCAGTTAAGTTTCCGATGAGGACTTCATCAAACACCTACATTAATGACTAAGTTAGCTAGTTGCGGTTATTCTGTTTTAAGTGTTTTAACAACAATGGTATCTTCTTGTAACATTATATATGTGACCACACTTCATTATTCTCAAGTCTCTTTGTTGTGCGGAAAAACCCGAAACGAAAGTAAAGCACAACGGAATGTAAATGGAAGTGTTATGACGGATCGATCAAGAAGTGATGGTGATTGTGAGTAAAGATATAAGATAAGCAAGTAAACAAACACAGAAACAAGAAGAACACATATTTAACGTGGTTTCTGGCAATGTGCCGACTACTCCACGGACAAAACGAGGATATTTATTATCAACAGAAAGTTACACCAAGTTACAATTAATACTGCCGGTATTTATAGCCTTGGGAATCCAACCCTAACCGACTAAACAGCCAACCCAGTAAATGACTGAAATACCCCAGAAGTAACTTAGATAAACCCCAAATAAACATGTAGCAGACGTGTTCCAAGTCTACTGAGGCTCAGCAGACTTGTCTTCAGTAGACTTGCCATCAGCAGGCTGATCAACCCTGCTGAACTTACCCCCAGCTGAACACCAGACTTCAGCAGATGCTTTATACATTGCTGACCAAAACATGTTTCCAAAACAAGACTCAGTAGCATAGTTTAAGTCACCACTACAAATCTCCACCTTGACTTCAACTTTACGCAAACTAACCAGATGCACAACTAAGTGCCAGAAATCCTCTTTGTCTTGATTTGAATACCTCGACGGACCCCCAACATCGGTGAGTATTCCCGGATTCGAATTAATAGCTTTGGATATTCGGCAAGTCCGGACACAACCGAAACTTGCCCTTGGAACCGGTTTAGTGAACATATCGGCAAGATTGACATCGGTGTTGATCTTCTCCACTTTAACTCTCCTTCATTTCTTAGAAAGTGATACCTAACATCAATGTGCTTGGTTCTCTCATGATGAACACCGATCCTTAGCCAAACATATTTCACTAAGACTATCACAATACGCCTTGGCTTGATCTTGAAGTAGACTCGGATCATTGACTAGCCCCTTTAACCGATTGCCTCCTTTCTTCGCTTTTGTCGGTGCCATATACTATGCTTCGGTAGTAGATAATGTCACTATACCCCGTAAAGTTGCCTTCCAACTTATCACAGAATCACCCAAAGTAAACACATACCTAGTCATAGACCTCGTGCTGTCCACATCAGTAGCATAATCAGAATCACAGTACCCTGTGACAAAACATTGAGTACCACCTCCATAAATGAGTCCAATATCGATATACCCCTAAGGTACCCGAATATCCTCTTTCTCGCTTTCCGGTGTTCCTTTCCAGGTTGAGCCATAAACTTGCTGACAACACTGACTGCCTGAGCCAAATCAGGCCTAGTGCAAACCATGGCATACATTAAGCTACCCACTGCACTAGCATATGGAACCTTGGACATGTATTCTTCCTCTTCAGCTGACTGTAGAGCAAACACAACGGACAGATGTAGATTTGGTGCCATTGGAGTATCTATAGGTTTGGCTGCTGACATGCCAAACTTGGATAATACCTTTTTAATATACCTCTGCTGAGACAAGAATAGCTTCCCCTGCTTGCTATCTCTATAGATCTCCATCCCTAGAATTTTCTTTGCATTCCCCAGATCCTTCATCTCAAATTCAGCCTTGAGCAGATTCTTCAGATCTTGAATGTCAGACTTGTTTGTAGCAACTATCAGCATATCATCTGCATACAGCACCAGATAGATGATTGATCCATCCTTCAACTTGTTGTGATAAACACAACAATCATATGGACTCCTGGTATAACCCTGCTGAATCATATAGCTGTCAAACTTGACCTGGAGCCTGCTTAAGTCCATATAAGGACTTCTTCAACTTGCACACATATCCTTCTTTGCCAGGGAACTTGGAAACCCTCTGCGTTGAGTCATATAAATCTCCTTATCTACATCTCCATGTAGAAAGGCTGCATTCACATCCGGTTGTTCAAGTTCAAGATTCTAATGTGCCACTATTGCTAACAAGACACCACTAATGGAAGTATGTCGACCACCGGAGAAAATATTTCTTCATAGTCTACCCACTCTTTCGACCGAACCCCTTAGCAACCAAACATGCCTTATATCTAAAACCCTCGGCGGATGTCATTCCTTCCTTTTTCTTGATTATCCATTTGCAAGTTACCACCCTCCTGTCTTGTGGTTGTTTGACCAGATCCCAAGTCTCATTCTTCTGAAGTGACTCCATTTCCTTTTCCATAGCAACAAGCCATTAGGATGCCTCAGAACATGTCACAGCTTCCCTATAAGTGTTAGGTTCAAACCATCCACTTCTTCAGCTACCTGTAGTGCATATCCAACCATATCCTCCTCAAACCCATATCTTCTTGGAGGTCTGATATGGGTCCTCCTAGCTCTGCTGAGAGCTATACCCTGCTGACCAACATCGGCGGTTCGAGTCTCTCGCCGACCCTTGTTCGGCGGAGACGGCTTGGATCCCGTTCGGATATGCTTGACCGTTGACTATCCCTTGTTGATTCCTTTAATCTAGCGAGCTCGCTTGAAGCTCCACCTGTTTGTCAATCTTCTCGGTCTCAGATCCAATTTTAGGGTCAGATGTGGCTCTCACAAATGAGTTAAGAATAGAGTTTTCATCAAAAACTACACTCCTTCTGAGTATAACCCTATTTTCAGTTGATGACCAGGTTCTATACCCCTTAACTCCATCTCCATATCCAACAAACACAACCTTCTTGGCCCTTGGCTCCAATTTTTCCTCACTGACATGATAGTAGACAGTGCTTCCAAAAGCCCTAAGTCCAGAGTAGTCTTTCTGACCAAACTTCAAGTGGTGTTTTAAGTTTGATCCAAGTGTGAGGCCTCCTATTGATTAAGTAGCAGGCTGTACTAACAGCCTCTCCCCAAAATCTCCTTGCTAGACCAGAATTAGAGAGCATGCACCTTGCCCTCTCCAAAAGAGTTTGATTCATCCTTTTTGCAACACCATTCTGCTGTGGGGTGTCTCTTACAGTATGGTGCCTAGCAATGCCTTCATTCTTGAAACATTCATCAAACTTAGACCAACAGAATTCTAGTCTATTATTAGTTCTAAGTCTTTTGATCTTCCTTCCTGTCTGATTTTCAACCAAAGCCTTCCACTTCCTGAAGTTCTTGAATGCTTCACTCTTGTGCTTCATCATAATTACCCAAACCATCCTTGAATAATCATCTATAAAAGACACAAATTACCTATGACCACCCAATGACTCCACCCTTGAAGGTCCTCAACAATCAGAATGGACATAATCAAGTGTCCCTTTTGTGATGTGGATTGCTTTTGGGAACTTGCTCCTATATAGCTTCCCAAACACACAGTGTTCACATTTCCAGTTCCTTGACCTTATGTCCCCCAAGTAGATCAGACTTAGACAGAATTTTCATCCCTCTTTCACCCATATGACCTAATCTCATATTCCACAACTTAGTCAACTGTGACTGGTGAACCTCTGATGATGCAACAACAGTAGAACCTGATACAGTAGACCCTTGTAGTATGTACAATGTCCCCTGCCTGATACCCTTTAGAATCACACATGAACCCTTATAGACATTCACCACTCCACCTTCACCCATGAACTTGAACCCTTTGCTGTCCAGTAGCCTAAGTGATATCAAATTCTTGGTCATTTGTGGTTCATGCCTAACCTCATTCAATGTGCAAAATTTACCATCATGTGTCCTAAGTTGGATTGATCCAATCCTAACTATTTTGAAAACCTTGATGTTGTCCATAGCAATATGACGTCCATCAACCTGCTGATAAGTTGAAAACCACTCCCTGTTTGGACACACATGATAAGATGCCCTAGTGTCTAGAATCCACACATCTTTGTGCCCTACTGACTCTGAAACTGCTAAGGCCAGATCTTCTTCAGAGTTCGTGTCTTGTTCTGCCAAAGCAACTGTACCCTGCTGAGTACCCTGCTGCTTCTTCCTCTTTGGACATTCATTTTTCCAATGTCCCTACTCCTTGTGTAATTACAGATATCCTTAGCTTTAAGACCCTTGGAATTCTTTTTGAATTTCTTCTTTCCAGAATTTTCAGGCCCATGCTGACTCCACTTTTAACACCCCGATTTTCGTCATATAGTTTATAAAATGATTTATAGGCAATTCTAAATAATTGTCTAGATATTTTATTCCGTTTTACATATTTAGTGATATATGTCACTTCTCTTTAGTATTGAAAATCAAATAATAGGTAAGAGTAATTTCTCATGAAAATAACATTGTGGTGATATTACTTTAAATCGAAAACGTTATTTTATACGTATACTAACTTGTTTAAACGGCACATAATATATATATATATATATATATATATATATATATATATATATATATATATATATATATATGAATAAAGTAGAATTTTAGCCTAATCTAGTCATTTGGTGAGAGTACAAATTGAACAATAGATATGGTATAATAAATATCGGTAACATATCTGTGCATTACTTCCGATCATTAATGTTACAATTCAGTTACATACGTTGTATATACATTCTTTTAAGGGCTAATTATTTAAAAGGACTGATTTTCAACTTATTAGGGGTAATAGGACACTCCGAAATCTTATTTAGTTATAAGGACATTCTAATTTTAAGAAGGAAACTTATTTAGTTATAAGGACATTCTAATTTCAAGTGGATAAAGAGGAAGAAGAGAAAAAAAAAAAAAAAAGAGGAAGCATTCACGCAGCAGGTTGTGTTTTTTTTTTATTTTTAATTCATCATATTTCTAAACGTCATATATTTTCATCTAAAACTCGGATCATCATAATTATTTCACTAAAATTCATATTTTTTTCATCTTCTTTATTCTAAAATCAAATTTGATATTTTTCCGAATAAATTTCATAAATCATTTTTTTTTCTTCATAAAAATCGACGTGGCGTATTGATCACCGTCATACATTGACCACCTACCCCGATGTATTGACCACCGGGATCCATTAACCACCCCGATGCAATGACCGCCGTGATTCATTAAATACAATGATGTATTGACCACCGCGATCCATTGACAACCTTGATCAGTGACATCTCATTGTATAAGTCATCAATGTCACTACATCAGACATCAATGTCACTGCATCAGACATCAATGTCACTGCATAAGTTATCAATGTCACTGCATCAGACATCAATGTCACTGCATAATCAGCAATGTTACTGCATAAGCCCAGACCACCAAGATGATCATAGAGGGCACTCTTGTCAATCTCTTGATGATGGTAAATCTTGCACACATAGTAAAACACACTCTACACTAATAGGCCAGCCAGATTAACTATCACTAGCAACCCAACCAAGAATCCACCAACCATAATTGTTGTAAGCACACCATGATTATCCCCACCATTAACCACAACTGATGAGAATATAGTGTGATCAGTCCACAAATATCCATATACCCAAAAACAAGGTCGAAAGCTAGCATGGTCCTCGCCTTTTAACAACCGATAGCTCTTTTTCATAGTTGCAAGCCCATAAACCGGCTCCAATACAGAAACCACGCTAGCCAAATGCCACAAAGCACTTATATCGACCTGCAACCCAAGAAACAGGACAAAGACAACCATAAGAGAAAAGATAAACAACCTCAAACTATGAGTATCCACAACTATTATAAGCAGAACTAGAAACCCAAAAAAGACTTAATTGTAAGCCACCATGGTGAGTGAAACCCATAAGAAGGTAATAAAGAGCCTCCTAGATCGTACTTGTGCTGCGAAAGCAAAAGGGACTATGCCATCTATTATAAGCACCCAAATACACTGTCAACTAATTAGTAAAACACAATCTATGAATGCTCTGAATGTTTCTCCTAGACATGTTACCGTGTCACTGCTTTAGACATCAATGTCACTGCATAAGTCATCAATGTCACTGCTTCAGACATCAATGTCACTGCATAAGTCATCAATGTCACTGCATAAGTCATCAATGTCACTGCATTAGACACCAATGTCACTGCATAAGTCAGCAATGTCCATGCATCAGTCATCAATGTCACTCCATCAAGTAGCATGTAAATCAGAAAAATATTTCTTAATTCGGTAGTTCTTGAGCTAACGTTATCACCCTATTTGTGTTATCCGCGCATTAGATCTCTTAATTTACCCTTGAGTGTCTTATGTTGGCCCGTGATCTTTATATGAATTAGTGCATTTTCTTGACCACATCAAACATGAGTTCTTTGTGTTAGGACTACCCATGTGAGGCCATGTTGAAGTGTTTATATATCTTAACTATTCTTCCTCATAACATAAGGTATCAGGTTTGATGGTAATTTATGATAAACATTCCGGCTTTTCTGGGATTTCGAATTCGAACAATAAAAAGATCCCAAAAAAGAGGTTCAATGTCTATTTTTTAAATGGAAAAAAGTGGCCACCTTGTCAAAGGACACATACATATTAAAGCATTGAATATGGATCAAGGATTACCTAATAAAAGAAGTTTTTGTATATGCTTCTCAGCCTTAGATTCTTGCTCTATTCGCCTATCTATTTCTGCAGTATGAAAAAAACATCAAGCTAACATACATAAATATTGATGACAAAAAAAATCTCCACACAAAAAAAGAGAAATAAACAAATCATAGTTAACCTGCGCATTTTCTTCAACTTCAGCTTGATTATAGTCCTTCTGTCTACTGCATAGTAAACCCATATTTTGTTCCAAAACAGATAGCATACAGGGGTGCAAAAATATCAAAATCCCCAAGGCATGTAGCTTCTAAAGAACTCCAAGCTCAATCTTTTTTTATACCAAATTTGTGCTTTTTCTGCGATTTTAGAACCCCATTAATACATTTGGGCAAAATGCAGCAAATACTTCACGTATCAGCTCAAAAAATGTAGTTTTTCACTGTCGGTAAGGTGACTTAAACTCTACATCTTTGGTGGAACCAATCTGAAGACTCAGCTGAGTGATGGCCAGCTGAGAAGTGTATTCAATTCTGTGCTTCAAATAGGTGGAGTCCGCCGAGCTTCGTCGGCGGGGTGACTATCGGCGGGGTGATAGTCCGCCGAGTCCCGGAATACATCGTGGTCCCACATCCGCTAATTCGTTATGTGACAAACTATACGGTGTCATTAAAAGGAGGACACGTGTAGAGGTATTTATGGTGCATCGTACAAAGATTCCCGGCGGCTAGGTTTTAGGGATTTGTGCCTATAAATACGCTTGTTGTCTCATTATCTGTGTGTGTTGAAATCTGTAAAATTCAGTGCATAATAAAATATCTCTTTTCTGCCCGTGGTTTTTTACCTCTCCCACTGAGGGGTTTTTCCACGTTAAATCTGTGTTCTTCTTGTTTCTGTTTTTCTCCTTTGATTGTTTATGTTTGATTGCTTCTGTTTCTGTTTCTTGCATCTGAAGTTATCTCCATCCGTTTTATAACAAGTGGTATCAGAGACAGGTTCTGGAGAAAACAATCTGTACGATCAACTTC
Source organism: Gentiana straminea (assembly GCA_036785695.1). Taxonomy (NCBI): domain Eukaryota; kingdom Viridiplantae; phylum Streptophyta; class Magnoliopsida; order Gentianales; family Gentianaceae; genus Gentiana; species Gentiana straminea. Next base: position 670,584 of record JAVUPR010000448.1, on the reverse strand, counting down.
ATCTTCACCAAGGCCTTCGACAGGTGCTAGGATCTGTGATAAAGTTGTGATCTTTAGCAAGGAAAGATGTCGGCGGTAAAACGTAAAAATCGATAAATTTACAGGAAGGAACAGCTTTTGGTCCGTGGCAAATCAAGATGCGTGCACCGTTGAAACAAAGAGGTTTGTGGAATCCTTTATCCGACAAACCAAATACGGTGCGACAGATTATGCCGATCTGGAAGAGAAAGCACATTCAACCATCATGTTGTGCTTATCCGATGATGTTATCACCGAGGTTGCCGAGGAAGACACCGCAGCCAAGTTGTGGAAAAAGCTTGAAAGCTTGTATATGACCAAGTCACGACCAACAAGCCGTTGTTGAAACGAGAGGTTGTTCGGTTTGAAGATGCATGAAGGGAGTCCACCGAGGGAACATCTGGACCACCGAACACAATATTGCTTGATTTAAGGAATATTGATGTTAAAATTGAAGATGAAGATGCAGCCCTAATCCCGTTGGTGTCATTACCGGCATCATATGAAAACTTTGTGCGCCTTTCATAGTTGGGAAGGATACGGTAGCTTTAGAGGATGTGAGGTCCGCCTTACATGCCGGGGAGCTTAGACACAAGGCCGCCGGAACAGACACGGTCGGTTTCTTTGGGCTAGTAGCTAGCAAAGAAATAGTGGAAAAGGATATGGACGAGAGAAGAAAAAGAAGTCGGGGTCCAAAGGTCCTAAGTCTACGATGTACGTAATTACTTGTAAGGAGCGGGGACATTGGAAGTCCAATTGTCCAAGGAAGAAGAAACGACGGGAAGGCAATTCGGCACGGCGGCTTTGGCTACCGAGCAATCGATGAGGATCCGGTTCTAGTTGCGGGGGATTCTACACACCATAATGATGTGTGGATACTTGATTCCGGAGCATCCTATCATATTTGTCCAAACAGGAGTGGTTTTCTACTTATGAGCGAGATAGATGGTGGTCAAATCTATATGGCCAACGAAGAAGGTTTGCAAAGTTGTGGGAATTGGCTCGGTGAAGTTAAGGACGAGAGGATGGTAAATTTTGTACACCGAAAGATGTAAGACATGTTCCACAGAGATGACCAAGAATTTGGTATCTCTTAGTCTACTTGGACGACAAGGGGTTCAATTTCAAGGGTGAAGGTGGACAAATTGAATGTCTTCAAAGATTCGATTGTAGTCCTCAAAGGCATCAAGAGGGAACCTTGTATATATTACAAGGATCTATCGTATACGGCACCGCTTTGTTGCATCCTCGCGCTCACCGGTCTCGAGCGGAGACTTCAGTGGCACGTGAGACTTGGTCACATGGGTGAAAGGGGTATGCGGGTTCTTTCTTCGACGAGGTTTTCTTGGGGGATATAAGGTCAAGAATCTGGACTTTTGTGAACATTGTGTGTTTGGGAAGTTGCATAGAAGTAAATTCTCGGCGGGGTTGCACAATACAAAGGCAACACTTGATTATATCCATTCGATCAGGGGTCCATCAAAAGTTGAGTCATTGGGTGGTCACGGATATTTTGTGTCATTCATAGATGACTATTCAAGGATGACTTGGGTGGTGATGATGAAGAACAAAAGTGATGCATTCAATAACTTCAAGCGAGTGGAAGGCCCTAGTGGAAAATCGCTTAGGCAAGAAAATCAAGAAGCTTCGTACGGATAATGGTCCGGAATTCGCTGGACGGTTTTTGATTCATTTTGTGCGGTGAGGGTATTGCCGGACATCATATCGTAAGGAATACACCTCAGCAGAATGGTGTAGCTGAAAGGATGAATCAAACTCTACCGGAGAGGGCTAGATGTATGCTTTCTCAAGCCGGTTTATCAAGGAGATTTTGGGCGGAGGCCGTAAAAACGACTTGCTACTTAATCAACGGAGTCCTCACACGGGGATCAATCTCAAGACACCATTTGAGATGTGGTCGGCAAGCAAGCTCGCCGACTACTCGCTTCTAAGGGTTTTTGGGAGTACGGCTTACTATCATGTTAGTGAAGGGAAGTTAGAACCAAGAGCCAAGAAGGGAGTGTTTGTGGGGTATGGTGATGGAGTGAAAGGATATAGAATTTGGTCATCGGCAGAGTCCGAGTAATCCTCGCGGGGACGTTGTGTTTGATGAAAATTCTATGTTAAACTCATCGGTGGGGAGGTCTACGAGCACGAAACCGATCTTGAATCGATAGTGTTGAGAAACGGGTGGAGCTTCGGTGGAGTCTACTTGATATGCAACAATCGGTGGATCCAAATCAACACTATACCGATCCGGATAATGAACCGAATCCGATCCAAGCCGATCGTCGAGACCTCGGCGGGCGTCATACAAACATTGATCGGCGAGTCTAGCGCCGGCGAAGCCTAGAAGATCTAATGTTGGGATACCTCCAAGGAGATATGGTTATGATGATTTGGCCGGATATGCACTCCAAGTTGCCGAAGAAGTAGAGGTTGCTTGAACCTACTACTTACGGGGAAGCGATGACATGTACGAAGCATCCCGGTGGCATGCGCCATGGGGGATGAAATGGAGTCATTATTGAAGAATCAGACTTGGGAATTAGTCAAACAACCTACTGACAAGGGAGTTGTGACTTGTAAATGGATTTTCAAGAAGAAGGAAGGAATAACTAAGGCAGAAGGGGTCAGGTATAAGGCACGTTTGGTTGCAAGAGGATTCGACTCAAAAGGAAGGGGTTGACTTTGATGAAATATTTTCACCGGTGGTCGACACACTTCAATCGGGGTGTTACTAGCAATGGTGGCACGGCGGATCCGGAACTTGAGCAATTAGATGTGAAAACTGCTTTTCTACATGGTGAGGTGGATAAGGAGATATACATGACACGGCTTTCGAGGGTTTTCAAGTTCCCGGAAAGGAAAATTATGTTTGCAAGTTGAAGAAATCATTGTATGGTTTGAAGCAAGCTCCAAGGCAGTGGTATAAAAGGTTTGACAGTTTTATGCTTCAGCAGGGTTACAGCAGAAGTCCTTATGACTGTTGTGTTTACTATAGTCTGCTGAAAGATGGATCATATATCTATCTGGTCCTATATGTGGATGACATGCGTCGATAGCCGCAGGCAAGGAAGTCGATGTTCAAAATCGAAGAACCTTCTCGGTCGAATTTGAAATGAAGGATTTGGGTGCAGCCAAGAAAATCTTGGGGATGGAGATCTGGAGAGATAGAAGGCAAAAGAAATTATTCTTGTCTCAGCAGGGTTATGTGCAGAAGATATTGGCCAAGTTTGGGATGTCTGCTGCAAAATCAATAGATACTCCTATGGCATCAAATGTTCATTTGTCCGTCTATGCTTCACGATCGGTGAAGAGAAGGAGTATATGTCAAAAGTTCCCTATGCTAGTGCGGTTAAGCGGTCCGATGTATGCCATGGTTTGCACTAGGCCGATTTGGCTCGGGCGATCGGTGTTGTCGCGGGTTTATGGCTCAACCCGGAAAGGAACACGGAAAGTCGTTAAAAGGATATTCGGGTACCCGAGAGGTACGGTGATATTGGTCTCATTTATGGAGGTGATATCGGTCAAGTCACGGAGTTCTTGTGATGCGATTATGCGGGTGATGTTGACGGTAGAAGATCAATGATTTGGTTATGTGTTTACATTGGGAAATGCAAAGGTCGGTGGAAAGCTACTCTTCGAAACGGTAGCCTTATCAACTACGAAGCGAGAATATATGGCTCTTACCGAAGCGACTAAGGAGGGTATCTGGTTGAAGGGGCTAGTCGGTGATTTGGGGTTGCATCGGGATCGGTGAGATATATTGTGACGATCTAAGTGCAATATGTTTAGCCAAGGATCGTGTTCATCATGAGAGAACCAAGCATATTGATGTCGTGTATCATTTCTTGAGGAATGAGAAGAGAGTTGTGGTGAAGAAGATTGGCACAAAGGAGAATCCCGCCGATATGTTCACCAAACCGGCTTCGACGAGTAAGTTCCGGCTTTGTCCGGACTTACCGAATATTCAAAGCTTATAATCTTTCTCGGAAACTCTACCGAGGGCGGATCGGTGGAGTGGATCTGTGGAGATAGTCTGGTACAAGTACATCTGGCATTGACGAATGCATCTGGTACAAGTACATCTGGTTATGCAATCTGTTTGACTCCAGTGAGAGTTGAAGTCAAGGTGGAGATTTGTCAGTAAGGTGACTTAAACTCTACATCTTTGGTGGAACCAATCTGAAGACTCAGCTGAGTGATGGCCAGCTGAGAAGTGTATTCAATTCTGTGCTTCAGCAGGGTGGAGTCTGCTGAGCTTCTGTCAGCAGGGTGACTATCAGCAGGGTGATAGTCACCCGAGTCCTGGAATACAGCAGGGTCCCACATCTGCTAATTCTGTTATGTGACAGCTATACAGTGTCATTAAAAGGAGGACACGTGTAGGGGTATTTATGGTGCATCAGACAAAGATTCCTGGCGGCTAGGTTTTAGGGATTTGTGCCTATAAATACAGTTGTTGTCTCATTATCTGTGTGTGTTGAAATCTGTAAAATTCAGTGCATAATAAAATATCTCTTTTCTGCCCGTGGTTTTTTACCTCTCCCACTGAGGGGTTTTTCCACGTTAAATCTGTGTTCTTCTTGTTTCTGTTTTTCTCCTTTGATTGTTTATGTTTGATTGCTTCTGTTTCTGTTTCTTGCATCTGAAGTTATCTCCATCCGTTTTATAACATTCACAATTACTCAAAGTCGGGATCCTAACATGAGGGATTTGGGAAGATTGAAGATCTTCACTTTTGCTTGGAGTCAGGATCCTAGTATTTAAATGGCATGAAAAAGATTTGAGGGAAACAGAGCCAAAAAAATAAGAATTCACATCGAGTAATTGCATATATAGGAGAGCGTATTTGAGCGAGGAGAAAAGATACAACAACATTCAAGGGTGTTTGAGGGGGGGGGGGGGTCTTAAACAACTACGGTCTTGATCGCATCCCCCCGCAACAACCAAAACTTCCCCGCTATGTAAGAGGCATCATCGAAGCCAAAAATGCAGCAGCCGCACCCATATCTCCCGGGGTCCCAAGCCTCCTCCTCCTCCGTCACCTCCTCCAACATCTCCTTGCCCACCAGGCCACCACCACCTTCACCTCCACCACCACCGCCTCCGTCACCACCGGCTTGTCCTCCACCTCCTTCTCTTCCTCCTCCGTCTAGCTGTGATTGTCCACCATCACCTTCTGGTCCCGTTTACCCCTCTCCGCCGCCGATAGATTCCAATTTGTATCCCAACCAAGCTCTGCCGGTGGTTGCGGAAGTGGTTGCCGAGATGAGGAGATAAGAAATTAGAACGAAATTGAAGCGGCTTGGTAATGCCTTTGGAAATAAAAAATAAATTAAATCGTCCTTATAACCGAATAAGTTTTTTGAGTATCCTAAATTATCATTAAGTCTCTAACGACGGCCTTATAACTAATATCCACTTCCTTGAACATAGTAGCTATAAAATTTTCTTAGTATATTTATGGTTTATTATTTTCCCCAAATTAGCAGAAGAAACCGTCGTCTATTCATTTTTGTGTTAATGTCTCTGTTTATTTCTTCCACAATCATGGTCATAGTATATATATACAATACATCCTCTTCCTGTTCCTCTGCCAACTATATATGTTGATTTATCTCCCTTATGAAAACACCACCATCCTTCTTAACAACTTCTTGTTAATACTTCTTTATCATCAACTTGGTACTATCCAAACAATGGTGGCAGGTGGGTAGTATTCTTAGTCAAATGGCCACTGCAGTATTGTGCTCCGGTGAATCAATTTTTAATCATCTTCCCCACACAATGTCGAAGCGCAACCACCGATATTTTTTATCACCTCCTACCACCGTCGACCGCCGGAATATCCATATCTGCCACGGAGCCGTCCGAACACCTTCCTACTCATCTTTTTGATCGATGCCAGCTTATGAACCAAATGAAAAATAGTCGTCTACTATTATCATGTGCACAATCGTATTCATCCAAAACCGAAACTCTAACCATCAAAGTAACCATTTCTTGGGAGCTACAACCTTCTAGCCGTGGTGTGGAAATGAATTTCGTGGTTGAACAAATATTATACCAAAGGCACTGATGTCTGAAAGAAGCGAAATACTTTTGAATGTGATACATATAAGTGTGGCAGGAGTTGTGTATTTTAGTTGGGTGGGTTTGAGAAAGAAGGTTAGAATCCATGCCGACATGAGTTAACATGGGTATTAAAAAGAATGGAATGTTTGGTATATATATATATATATATATATATATGTAGCATTCGTAGTTTGTTTGGTGACGACAAATATATATTTTTATGAGGTAACCGGACACATACAATGATACGATGCACGGATAAATTCTTAGCTCGGACATACGGTGAGTTCAATTTTATTTTTTATAAAAATCAAGTGTATTTTTTTTCAAGTATTTTCAAAGTATTTTAATTTAATATATTATTGATATAGATAAATAATATGTATCTTGTTAAAAATGTTTTTATTAACTTTCTCGACTTAATGATAATAACGTGATAAAAAAAAACTTGTACAAATGACATTGCATGTCCCACCTCGGTGGCATAGTACCGTACTTCCGCTTCGCTCGGCATGGTATATTGTACTTGTACTTTTCCCGCTTCGGCGGCATGGCTAGTTCCCGCTCCGGCGGCATGGTTTCTCGCTCGTTCTCGTTCTCATTCTCGCTCGATGGGCCCACCGAGGGTTTCGCGATCGGGTTAGCCGAGCATTGGGCCCGTAACCGCGTTTGTGGGATCCGAGGCAAGTGGACTCTCCGGAAGCCCCGGGAGATTGGGTGTCGGAAGGACGGACTTCACTATAAAAATTTCTAGTTGTGGATATAAGGTGTGTGAAAGGGGAGTCATAAGGCAGAGACAATCGTATTAGCTATATCAATGTCTAGTAAGGGAACTTGATGAATTGACGGATCTCGAATGAGCATGCTCGACTTGAACTTGATATATAAATTTTAAACAATTATATTATTACATAAATACTCGAACAAGATTTCTAGAAAATGTATATTTTGTTACAACATTTTTTTTAAATATATAACACTCTCGCACATGTTCATACCAGCGTTTTTGCTGACGACTCGTTTTCTTTGTGTTTTTGTTTTGTTTTGTTTTTATTCTATAAATAAAATCAGGTAATGGTTCGAAAGAGATGTAATGAAGATGAAAGCGATGGCCTGGACCTGGATTTAGAACATTCTATGTAAATTATGTTAATTATAATTGTAGTATTTTATTTGATGTAATTTTTATAATTGAAACACTTAGTGAATATTTGTAAATATGATGGTAGTTTTATTGAAATATTTTGAGAATTAAAGTCTAGTTAATGAAGTCGCGGCGAGAGCTTCGCAGCCCCCTCCTAGAATGACCCAGTGGACCTAGGGGTCGGGAGTAGGGTATTACACCACTGGCCACCAACCCAGCAGGCTGACTATATGTTCCAGATCCAGATGCCTTATGGCATAACTCTCGAGCATGGAGTGATGACCTTACATCCTCCAATGATACTGAGTCCTTTCCAACAATAAAGGACTGCACAAAGTTCTCATATGATGCTGGCAGTGACACAAGTAGAATCAATGCAGCATCCTTATCTTCAATCTTCACATCAATATTTCTTAAATCAAGCAATATTGACTCTAGGGTCCGGTCTTTCCAGCTGATTCCCCTTCTTCCTTTGAGGTACCAGTCTATTTCTGTCTCTTCCTTATTATTAATTATTCTTTCTCTCTATTGATTTAGATGCTTTGCAGAGAGACTGTACGGCGGTGAAGGGATTAGGGATTTTGTGGAGAAATGGGGTTGGGGAAATGATTTTTTAATGTAATAAAATAAATGAATATAAAGGTGACGTGGAAAGAGGATTTATTTAGTTTTTAAAAAATTAGTTTATGTGGTATATCTTGGATGACATGTCATGAATTTTGGTCGGAAAAGTTATCTAGTCAGCATTTTCCGGCATATAGGACCATTTTTGCGAAAAAATAACGACTTACGGGATCAATTTTGTAACCGAAGAAAAATCAAGACCAAATTTGTAAAACGTGACCAGTTACAGGACAAAATTTTAATTTAGCCACGTGTGGTCATATGATGCATAGGAGCGGGAGGTGGAATGGATGAGGGCATAATAGGATTTGTAGTGGTGTTATGAGGTGACATGGACTCGACGAAGTCATGGGAGAACTATGAGTAGGGTGTTTGGTTGACTAATGTTTGTGACGGGGGACTTCGACGCAAGTTCGGGTTGAGTATCTAGACTACTATCCATGTCTAGGCTAAGCTTATTTCTGTTATAACAGGATCTGGGGCTGAAGGTTGAACAACGGGTGCAATGGGAATATAAATCAAGGGAACTGGTGACTCTGAACATGGTTGAGGCTCTACGGATGATGGAAGCCAAGAGTCAAAAACGTGTTGCAAGTGAGCAGATTCAGGCGCCATGTGGGAATTTTGAGGAGACTCACGGGGAAATAAATGCTCATCAAAAACCACATGACGAGAGATAATGAACTGTCGTTTCTGGGGATAGTAACATTTATAACCCTTGTGTTGGAGGCTGTATCCAACAATAATACATGGCACGCTCTTAGGGTCAAATTTGTTTTGTTTGGTGTCCCATGTATAAGGATAACACCGTGTGCCAAACACTCTAAGCACAAAGTAATTGGGATGTTGACCGTGTAAAGTGTAGTGAGGTGTATTGAATCGAAGTGAAGAAGTCGGCAATTGATTCATTAAATATACCGCCGTTTGAAAAGCTTCTACCCAAAGATAAATTGGAGTTCTACTGTGAAACGTCATAGTGAGGCCCAATTTGTGGATAGTTCTGTGTCTACGCTCAACTATACCAGATTGTTCAGGTGTGTGTGGACACGTAATGTGATGCAATATGCCATTATTTACAAAATGGGTTTGAAGCTTTGAGTTAATAAACTCACCACCTCCGTCAGAATGGAATACTTTAATATCTTTATTAAATTGTCTATTAACATATTTTTCAAAGGCTAAATAAGTAGTAAAAAAAACTCGGATTTATAGCGCAATGGAATCAACCAACAATACTTGGAAATATCATCCACAAAACAAGGACCAATAGACTTAACAAGGGTAGGACCCCACAAATCACAATGTATGATCTCAAAAGGACTACTACTAACATGTTCAGTTTGTGTGAAAGGTAGCTTACTAAAATTCCCTAGTTGACAACTTTCACATAAGTGGTCCATTTTTATTTTACCTATTACATTGATCAATCCTTTGTTTTTAAGCAACTGAACTGAGGTCAACTGAGAATGCCTTAGTCGTTGATGCCAAATCGCAGTCGTACCAGATTTATTCCTACAAGAAAAAAATGTTTGTGGCTTGTTGGAGTAGACATAAAGATCACCCTTGAGACTCCCTGTCATTAGCGGTTGACCTGTGTTTCTTTCCTTAACAAAAAAATTTATTATCAGTGAAATCACAAGTAACTTGATGTTGTTTTGTGAGTTGCCTTTCTGAAAGTAAATTTTTCTTAAGATTTGAAACAAGTAAAACATCTTTAATGCGTAGAGACGGGTTGTTTTGTTTGTGATTGAGATCTCCTATACCCGTAATAGGTAAGGACGTTGATACATCACCAATGATTACAGAATCACATTTAGGATAATATCTCAAATTCTCTAGCATACCTGCATCACTTGTCATGTGGTTTGAAGCTCCGGTATCCATTGTCCATTCGGTGTCTGCAATTGAGGTATCAAGTGTTAACCCAGCAAGGGCATGAGGTAACTCAGTAGCTTCTTGTGTTGGTTTGGGCAACCACCAACATATCTTTGCAATGTGACCTTGTACTCGCAGATTTGGCATTTCTCATTGCGGTACGGCTCCTCCCTTTCTTCCGTAGTCATCCGTCTTTGTCCAGGTGGTGGTGGTTTCCTTTGTTGTAGGTGTTGGTTGTAGTGCCCGAAAGACAATTATATAATTGTTTTAGGACAGAATTAATAATTCATCTTATTATATGCATGTGTGCTTATAATTAAGACACTACTGAAAATCCTAAGTACCTCGTTTATGTAATCACATAACTCAGTGTATGGCTGTACACAAGAGAATTGAGTTAGTGAGATGTACTTAAAATTAACTTAGTCCGTAGCGTTGATTAATCTGAGTATGGGTCTCATGATTAATATGCTAATAATGCGCCCAGAACACTTTACGGTGTGACAATCTTATCCAGACGGTCGGTAATAGGGTACCTAGTGGGGCATTTATATATGATGATAATCATATAGGGCTGGACCGATTTGATTTGAGTTCTCGATATAATTCCGTAATCGAGAGGTCTTATCGAATCACAAGATGATCATATATGGATTAATCTCAATCCTGAGGTGATCACAGACGACTGCTTAGACTTGGGTAGGTTTGATGTGTTAGTAAGGATCACTTCGTAGTATGTGGTCCAACACTTCTCGTTGGCTCTATTCTAGAATGAGTGAGTGGTCTGTGTTATCACAGATATGGAATCCATTCCTTCCCTCGGGAAGTAGACGACGCTTCCCTTATTTGTTGACCCTAAACCGATTGATCGGCCGAGTTCATATCATATTGAATATGAACTAATTGATCACTAAGGGGTTAATGGTAAATAAGGATAATATGTTTCGAGAAGGGTTTACGGAAATATCCCGAATCGAAGTGAACAGCCTATGGAGGATTTATCCTTATGTAATGATTATATCAGTGGACGCTTTCGACTCATAAATTGAGTGTAAGTTATCTATATTCGATAGAGTTCAGTTTCGGGTTTATGGTGGTGTAATCCCAGAATTAATAGGTTGGATATAATTATTCTGTCTGACGAATAATTTTATCTAATTTATTGTAGCTACTGAATATTGGTCCATGGTCCCCGACGTGGCTCCCAAAATAGCATAATTGGATTTTTCGTCGTTTCACCTCAATTATAATTAAATAGTGGATTGGACTGTTTAATTTGATATATGGATTAATTGTTTAGTTGGACTAGATAATTAAATACACAGAAAAAAAAAATCCGTGGACTCGGCCGAAGGTGTGGAAAAAATGCGTGTGGACCTTTTTATTTAATAAAGGTGGCGCATTTTTATTAACTAATTGTCAAGGAATTAGTTTTCTTGGATAATTATTTAATGTGTGATTTATCTTTTATTTGTTAATTGATAATTCATGGAATATTAGATAATAATATGATTTGTTTAGGATAATCATTTTATTTATCTTTTATTTGGAATAAAGGATTAATCTAATAATTATCTCTTAATTATTTAATCCTTGGAGGTTATGTTTTACTCTCCTATATAAAGAGAGCTCCCAAGCCTTTTAACATACACTTTAACACGTCATATTGGAAGAAAATAGCTTAGAATTTTCGGCTATATATCTTTCTTCGGGTTTCGAGTTGGAATAATCTTCGGGATTATTCCGGTAGCATATCAAGGAGGTCCGGCGGCGGGAAACACCATCCACCTGGTGTTGCTGGGAGACACACGTTGGAAGGCTATGGCTTCTCAACTTGCGTGGATACTATTTTTGATCTAGGAGTTAAGCACCATAAAAAGGTAAAAATCCAAACTTCCTTGTAGTTTGATCTTTAATTTATGTTCTTTGTTTCGTTTAGATCCAGATCCGATACTTCCGCTGCGTAATCGGGTCCATCCATGATTGATCCGAGGATATTACATCTAACAAGTGGTATCAGAGCCTTTGATCTAACGATCAAAGTATATGAATTTTAGATCTTGGAGTGGAAAAGCATGTTTTAGGTGTTTTTATTTCGTTTTTTTTGTAAAATTCAAAATTTATCATGATGCATGCTTGTGATTGTTGTGGTTGAAGAGATGGATTGGGTTGGTATTGTTTACCCGTAGATCTATTTTGTAGCTCCTTTGTTTAGTAACAATTGAACATAGGATTTGTATCTTTAATTATGCAATTTTCGAAATTCCATGTAAAAGTAGCATCTTTTATTGTAATTTTGTTATTCCGGGCTCGATATATGAAGATCTTGCTGAAAAGATGAAGATCAAGGCGAAACCCAAGGTATGAACGAGGAGAAACTGTTAAAAACTTGTTTTTTTTAAAAATCTGCTACAGGACTTTCTGCGACGCTGAAAAGCGTCGCTATAAGTCTGTTTGTTAGAAATTTGCATGCGGCTAGGGTTTCTTTTGGCGGCTGTCAATATTTTTTTTATTGTTACGTTTTTTTGTATAACATCTGCCGTATGGCAGAAAATAAAAAAAATATTTATTTTTTTGGAAATAATTTAAAAACAGCCGACAATATCAAAAAAAAAAAAAAAAAAAAAAAAATTTTTTTTTTTAATTTTTACAGCCGCATTTAATAAAAACAAACAAAAAAAATATTAAAAGGTTTTATTTAATTAAAAAGTCTTTCTCCTCTCGGGTGTTTTTGTTCTTGATCCGGCTGTTCGAGTTCAAGATTCGAAGATCAAGACTCGAAGACATAGATTAAGTTTGACTTTTCCCTAGAAAATAGTTAGTCGGGGGTACCAACGGTCCATTTCGGTGTTTACTTTTCGGTATAATTTTGTGTTTGATCAAGATTACGTGCTTAAAACCGGAAAATTGCCATGACTTGCATCTTCATGATTTCACTCCAATGCATACACGTAGTTTTTAATTTCGAATTAAAATAGACGTGTATAACTCGAATAATTAGTATGAATGCTTATTAATTTAATATGTGGTAGTTAAATAATAAGTAGCTAATTATAAAAACCGAGAACCCGGGTTTTGTCAATCGTTACGATTTTAGTGATGGATTCTCGGTGAATCCCACTTGGATAAATCGTTGAGCTTTTCAGTGATGGCTTCTTAGTGAATCCACCTTAAACAGAAACGAGATTACGCTTTGGGTGACAATTTAGAAATCAGAGAATCTTAGTACATGGGTTCGGAAATGGTCTAACCATGGTTGGGCGAGTTCAACCGAGCTTCGGCTCAATCGACTCCCCTCCACGTGTGATATACGTTACGAGCGCTTCGACAGACTTAGCATAGCCGATAAGCCTTCGGGCTAAACAGGCTTCTCTTGCCGGATTGGCCCGAACCGTCACATATGTTCCAACGAATAAGACGGCGTAGGCTTGCCTCCATAACCGACTCTATTCGGAGTACTTTGATTTATTGTTTCTTGATGTCAAGACCGCAACCGTAATTAGTAAACCCACCACTTTTTCAAAATATTGAGTGGGAGCGGGGAAGGCGACGCCTAACCCCACGGCCTCTACTATAGATGCAAGCACGTGAGAGAATGGTGACACCTCGTGCCGCTTTGATTTCGGCCCCCTTCGGATGGTGTTCACCGCTATCAAAATTCAAGGCTTGGTCTCCGAAAGGATAGGATATCGGATACTCGCCGGGTCACGACCCGCCCCTCGTAGGCATACTCGGGGCGTACTCTGAGATCTGATATAGAAGGTCACACTCTTTATGGATATTTTCGAAATATCTAGGCTAGAAAAAGGAAGGTAATCAATGATTAAGGTCCGGGATGTCTGATTCCCGTGAGATGTTCGATTCTCAAAGCTTAATCATTGAGAGATTGTCTCAGTTTAACCGTCATAGTGCTGATATCGACTTTCTCGGACAGTACTATGCGAGGTTAAATCCTTAGAATGGTAGGATAGACTTTAAACAAGTTTATTATTCCTAAAATAAAAATCTAGTAGTGAAAATTTATTTTTTGAATTTAAGTTTCTGTCATTTTGTTTACAACTAAATCTCTAGGCTACTAAACTGTTAGTAATAGGACTTCATTAAAAATGTGGAAAGTAACAAGTACGTTGTAAATTATCAAACAATGCATTTATTTTTTCGGAAGAGATTTATTCTCTTGAGCCTTTAAAAACTTAAGTGACATAGTATAGGTATGTCACAGGTGTCACTCGTGTTGAACGAGAGACGACCATACTTAGTTTACAAAAGATGATATAGGACTATCGATAAATTCATTTAGTGAATTTTAAAAGGTGTAATTACACAACAAATTTCTAAATTGAAAAATTGGAAAATCATATACATAAGGCGTTGCCGCTTAGACGGTATTTGGAACCGATAAACTAGTGAAAGCCTTAGCCTTATGATTTGTTGTTTTTCTGAATCAATAGAAATGTGTAATGGACTACACAAGAGTTTTTCCATTCATTGGAAAAACTAGAATAAAGCGTTACTAGTTAGACAGTATTTGGAACCGATAAACTAGCGGGAGCTTAGTTCTGGAGATTTTATAATCTTTGAAACATCATGAACACAACATTGCTAGTTAGACAGTATTTGAAACTGATAAACTATTGGGAGCTTAGTTCTAGGTGGTGTTCTAATCTTTGAAAAATCATAAATACAAAGTGTTGCTATATAGTTAGAAGGTATTTGGAACCGATAAACTAGTGGGAACTTTGGTCTTCTGATTTGATGATTAGAAAAATCGATAGTCCAAGCAAGTAACACCGAACATCCCACGCTTCAAGAGTAGTGTCTACTCAAACGAACTCGCTAGTTCAAGACTCGTTTCCATCTAAGGAAAGTCGAGAATGGGAAATAATGTTTATAAGTGTTAGTCATCTAAACTAAGTAGTTTTAAGGCTAAACCGGAAAATTGATAAATTTGAAATTAGAGGATAAGGAAAGTGATTTCGGATCACCGACCAATGCATCCTCGTAAATTTCCTCGAAAGCTAAGTTCTTTGCAAGAACTAGGTAGCTTTGCATTAAACGATAAATAAAATAGACAACGGGCGTTATTTCGGATAGATTAGTGGCGTGATATAAGGAAATGAATCTCGGATTCAATTCTTGGGTATCACAGAAAATTCATTTTCTGTTTTCGGATTCGTTGGAACGAACGTATTCATTTTCAATAGGATAATTTGTTTGTCTTATTGACAATGAATATTACATTCGTAGCACGAACCCAAGACTCGGACTTTTGTTTGATAAAGTCGAACCACAAAGCATTGCTTTGAAAAGGTATCAGTAACACATCTTAAAATATATAAACGCAAATGGTTTCCGTATTTAGATAAACACTTCTTTCTATTCTATTAATTAGTGCATATTCCCTAAAGACAAGATCTGAAGACTGGCTTAGGGTGATTCTTATCTCCCAGTCAAAAGAACACTGTCTCAAAGGAACAATGACTAAGTTTCCTTTCAATCGGGAAAGGGTAATAGATTTAAAGAAGTCGCATAGCTTGTTCATAACGACCTTCGGGGTCTTATGAAAGATACAAGCTAGTGGGAGTCTTTTTAAAGTAGTGACATCTTGTCTAACAACTATTCGAGACTCCGGTAAGTTTATCCAAAATATTTGGAGGAAATCTCTTATTTCACTGCAGATAGAGTATTCCATACTCGAAATAAGTTATTGCGTAGTCTTCGGGACCGATGCTCGGCTCGCCTCCCGGTGAAATGTTATCACTAAGGGATACACCATAAATTTGCCTTATATAGTTATTGATGTGCTACGATACGCCGTCGATCTCATTTAAGATATTGGTTGCAAAATAACGGTTTACGTTGTAATGAAAAACCGAGAAGTCTACCTAAAAGATGCCTATGCATTTATGGATATAAGAGTGAATTCGGTTCACCCCACTTCCGTAAATATATACATTTAGCATTTAGTGCTTGAAGGTAGGACAGGACATTTTGCGTACACGTTCAGGTCGTGAAATATCTTAATGCATTGAGTAAAGGTTGATTATAAAACTCGTAAAATCAGAGAATGACGGTTATACTGTCAAACTCGGTCTAATAGAGTCTATAGATAACAACCTTAGATCTTGAAATATTTGTACTCAAGATGTTACTAACTGATTTGTTCACTCCACATCCAACACCGGCAGTTGGTGATAACACTAATAAAACACTACTAAACTAGATCAGCGTATCGATCTACCCCGAACTTAGTGAGAGTATGGTTTGTCCATTACCCATTGCAGGACCTTACGGTCTATAGGGTAGATTGATAACCTATAGTCCTTTGTGGGATGTATAGGATCCTGATCATAGAGGTTGGTTAAACTGACAGATATGTTGTAGGGATTATCCTCTGAGTATATCAGAATGGCCCTAGATATATTCTATCATTCTTTTCAGGATATGTCACGTTTTGTAGGGTACACTTATAAGTATCATTTGTTACTAATTTGAAGGGGGTATTTGCTATTTGCTTGAAATTTTCGAGTTTGGACTTAGTGGAAGTTTTCTATGGCTATGCACACACATCGTGGTGAACCTCTCGATTTATTGAGTATATGTTGTATTTGCTTTGAGGTGTCTATCTTTTTCGAGCCTTGATTCTTGTTTTGTTTTGCTCGGGACGAGCAAAAGCTAAGTGTGGGGGAGTTGTTTAGGGTGATTTTATACGATTTCTAATGTTATATTTTATAACAATTTCCTCCATATTCGTATAATTTGCATAGAAATCAAGGGTTTAATCGAATTATTGAGCAAATGAGTTTTAAAAGTGATTAAGTGCAAATTTGTGTTAATTATGTGATTTTATTGGATAAATATCTTTAGATATGAGATGTTACATTTTGCACGATGTTATCATGAATGTAGGTACGCTTGCATGTTAAATGAGGAGCTTAAACGAAGATCGGATGAAAATTATGATGAAAGCTCGATTCGAATAAAGAAAGCTTGATTCGATTCGGCCCAAACTTGGTGACCAAGGTTTTCAAAATATCACATTAACAATATGTTTTGGGGCCTAAAAGATTGAAGGGATAGAAGAAGATGCCACAAGCTTACGAGTTCAAAACGGATCAAATTTTTCCAATGCACTTCTACCGTAGTCTGTTTTCGATGGAAAGTTGACCCGACTTAGAGGCATTTTCAGGGGAAGAGTTCTTGACGAAAGTTGTATATAATAAAATGATCTTTCCAACGCACTTTGAATCACGTCAATCGGAGGTCTACAACTCAAGTTATGATTTTTTTACCGAACTGCTGGAACTTCGGGACGAACCGGAGATATTTTTGGCTCAATTGATGCATGTGGGGTGTAATGATGAGTAGTAACATGCTTGTAACTAACTCTTGCATGACTCATCACCTTCACATGTTTAACTAATCATCACCTCTCACATGCATCTTGGCTAGTAAAAATATCTTGGATATTTTCTACATATTCCTAGCATATTCCTTGCATGTTACTTGCATGTGGCATGTAATGATTTCTCCTAACAACCTTCACATGCTCCTACATGACTCACCACCTCCATGTGAAGACTAATGATGGCAAATATTCTCCAAGATCACCTTCACATGCTAACTCATCATTGCCTCCATAACAAACTTCCAACCTCCCCCAAATACTACCTCCCTTTTAACTAACTTCTTACCTCCCCAAATGAACCTATCCTTATACAATCTCTCCTATATATACTCCTCCATTTCCATCCATCTTCCTTGCCCCTCCTTGGTCACTTTTGGCCAAGCTTTTACTTTTCCCGTCTTTTATGTAAATACTCAGTAGGCGTTATGCCGAGAATAAATTAGAATAGTAGTACTGTTGTAATGCTGGAGCTACGGCCCTGATTCTGAAATCATAATCGAGGATGATTGGCTAAGGTCTCTAAGCTAGAACCACCTTTGTGAAGCCACCATCACCGGAATAAACAAGGATTTCGTTTTCATTTGTTCTAGTGAGTTTCTTGTTCTTCCTTCATGTTTGAATTGTTTATGTGCAATTTGTATGATCTATACTTATGTTGCATGCTAATCGAATTTAGATACGATAGTTGATAAATTCGTAGATTACCGTGAAGGAGAATGATAATAGTCTTCCAACATACGTAAGTTGAGGGTGAATGTTGTCGATTAGGATTTATATCCATATCTTTGATCCGTAAATGCTTTAGTTGTACCGAGAGTGGTGAACTAATTAAAAGGCGATGAACCGAAAGGGAAAATGCCTCTTTAGCGATAATAATCCAAGAACTTACGAATGAATATGTGTCTTTCTTGTTATTTTCGGTGGGGTGATGGATCATCGGTGCGTTCTAGTTGTTTTAAATTATAAATTTTTATTATCGTAGTTTTATTTATTTTCACGTTTGCTACCTTAGTTTGTTAATTGAAAATCCGAGATCATAATCATCAACTTTATAAAAGAAATCGAAGGCAAAAAAAAAACTCTTTTTCGTACAAGTCCCTGCGGATACGATCCGGTTTCACCACTATAGCTGCGAGCCTTCGCACTTGGGGTTGACATCGGTTTTATTTTATTACTTGTTATCTTTTGCTTTGCATAAAACCGCGAACAAGTTTTTGGCGCCGTTGCCGGGGACTTGGCACGGAAAATTTTCGTTTTCGGTTTTTTTTGTCAACTAAGTTATCTGTTTTCGTCTTAAACAAAAAAAAAAAAAAAAAAAAAAAAAAAAAAAAAATCTTTCGGTAATTACCGAGAGAGAGAAAAAAATATTTTCTTTTCGTTCTGTTTCTGTTCTGTATTAGTTTTATAGTATTTTGTTTCTTTTACGCTGTTTAGACCTGTTTCGAGCCTGTTTTAGTATAGCTTTTTTTTTTTAATTCTAAAAAAAAAAAAATTAAAAAAAAATTTAAAAAAAAATTCTCGATAAATACCGAGTGGATTCGGTAATTACCGAGAAAGAGAGAAAAGAAACACGGAACACGTTTCAATCATTGAGGTTGGGTGATGGATTCTCGGTGAATCCCACTCTGCGGAAGCATAAGGATAAAATCCCGAAACCTCGTGATTTAGGTGTTGGTGCCCAAACGTAGTTTATGCAAACTCGAACTCACGGGGGACCACTTTTGTATAATCCGGAGATAGAGCGAACCATCGCTCGACCAAATAGACGTTTGGCCCGGCTCACCGGACCAACGGACGAGGGAACCACGGAAGGAAACAATCCTGAAGGATACGTTGAGGGAGAAGCTCAAGTAGGAGCCCCGGTTGAAGAAATGGCAGAGCAACGGACATTGGCAGACTTTGCCATGCCATCTACTGTGAAAGTTAATCCTGCGGTCGTGATTCCCGAAATCACGGCCGATAATTTCGAACTCAAAACTTCTTTAATCAATTTGGTAAGAGGTTCCACATTTCATGGATTTTCCACGAGGACCCGCACGATCACATTCACTCATTTCTATAATCGTGCGGGACTATTTTAATCAAAGGGGTCACCGAGGACGCCCGAAAATGAAACTCTTTCCTTTCTCGCCGAAGGGAGAAGCAAAAGAATGGTATAAATCCTTACCGCGAATCCATTACTTCGTGGGAGGAGTTGGAGAAAGAATTCTCGAGCCGTACTTTCCACCCGCAAAGACGGCTCATCTTCCGAATCGATATTCACTTTTGTGCAATCCGAGAAGGAATCTTTTTACGATGCGTGGAGACGATTTAAGACTCTCTTGAGAAAGTGCCCCCACCATGGGTCGGATAAACAAAGATTGGTCAACACTTTCTACGGTGGTTTGACCGAATTGACTAAGGGAATGGTGAATAGTTCGCACGGAGGTGCATTTCGAGAAAGACACCGATGAGGGATGGATGTTGTTTGAAGATATTGCAAAGTATAATTATGCCCCTACCTATGCAGTGTGCGTCCAATCGAAAAGCTCGACCGCAGGGGAAGTATGAGGTAGATGAGACCACGTCTCTAAAAGCTCGCTTGGCCGCACTACGAAGCAAGTGACGGCAATGAATATTCAAAGTCTTGTGTGTGACAATTGCCATGGCCAAGGCCATCGTAGTAATCAATGCCGCCTTGACCCGATCTCACAGTCAAAGCCGTTCAAAACAATGTCGTTTGCCAAAATTGCGATACCGTTGGGCACGCATTCCATCGTTGTCATCTATTGTTGCATTCGTAAGAAGTGAATACATTCACTTCTCAAAATTATCGACCTTCGGGTCGAATCAAAACACTCAAGGATTCAATTATAACCGGAACCACCCCGGTTTCCGATGGAGTGACCCTTCCTGGGGCAAAGAAACCCCATCATTTTCGGGCCCCTAGGCCTAATCAAAGCAATTTTCAATCCAACTATCGACCAAAGATGGAACACCAATCCACCGCAAAATCAAAATCAATCATTTCGGATCTTAGAACAAAAGTTGAGCGAGCAAATCACGGCCAACACTCAATTGGCAAATGCTTTAAGTACTCGACCGACACGGTGAGAAATTTGGAGGTGCAAATGGGACAAATTTCGGGCAAAGAAGCAAGTCGACCTCAAGGTCGGTACCGCCGAGTTTTACGAGAAGAACCCCCGAGGGGTTAATGGGTCCAAAATGACCGAATTCTTGCACCGATCTCGCCGCACCATGGAACTATGGTCAAGATGAGCCGAATGCTATAAACCGAGGAGTGGGAAAGCGGTTGGCGCCGGGCCAACCAGGGAAACGAGTAGCCCCTCCTGTGAGCAGAGACGCAGGAGGGGAAGATCTTTGTTCTCCTCAGAAAGATGTTGGAACTACTATTGATCCAAGTGAAAGAGAAAATTCTGAAGAAAAGGTGAAAGTTGAGAATACTGATGATAAAGAGAAGAATGCTGAGAAGAAGTCAGAATCTAAGTTGTGTTCTGGGAAGCATGTGAGGTGGAAGGATAGGGAAGACAAAGCAATCAATGATAAGACGGCAAAGAAGCACTTTACTGAGGAAGACTTTGCCGATCTCCCTTACCCACCTAGCAAAAACAAGCCGTCATTAACAAATCGATAAAGAATATAAGAAGGTTATCGACTTGCTCAAGAATACCGAGGCAAACATTCCATTAGTTGATCTTTTGATAGGAATGCCAAAGTATACAAAGTTTATAAAGGACGCAAGAAGTTCGAAAAAGAAGCTCCAAGAGCTCGAGCACATAGTATTGAATGGAGAATGCTCAAGAATCAGCCGTACTAAACTTCCCGTGAAGTGTCCCGACCCCGGTAGATTTACGATTTCATGTACTATCGGGAACAGGGGATTTCCACAATGTTTTGTGTGATTCGGGAGCATCAATCAATCCGATGTCTACGTCAATCTTCCAATCTCTTGGATTGGATCAATCTATTACGCTTAAACCTATTTCTCTTCAACTTGCGATAGAAGTGTGAAATATGCAAGGGGAATTGTAGAAGATGTATTGGTCAAGGTTAAAAACTTCATATACCCAAATTGATTGGGTAATCATGGATATGACCAACGATGAGAAAACCCCTTGATCCTTGGAAGACCTTTTCTTGCAACCGCCCGTGCCTTACTAGATTCCCACAAAGGGCGAAGTGACCTTACATTTGGAGGATGAGAGTATAAAGTTCAATGTGGGTAATGCAGTGAAGCACCCGTCCAGTGACACTTGTTTAGCATTTGAGGACGATTTCACTGATGAGTATGATAAACAAGTGTTCATGGGTAGTTGGGATGAGGAAGAATTCAATAAACTATCTGCAACTTGGACTAATGAGGAGTGGATAAAATTTTTAGAAGAGATTGACAAGGAAAGTTCTGATTACCACGAGGTGGTAGGAAAGAAGATGAGGGAGAGGCATGGTGATATGCCCGATTTGCAAAAGGAGATGAGGCCCCCGTCACGCCGGGAGGCCATGATGCTTCATAGCCCTTATAATAAGCTTGGAGATCTAGAGCTTAAGGGAGATAAATTGAGACCAAGTGTGGAGAAGCCACCGTCGGATTTAGTGTTGAAACCCTTGCCTCAACACTTGAAATACATTTTTCGAGGGACGGTGATAAGCTCCCTTTGATCATTTCATCTAAGTTAGAACCGAAGGAGGAAGAAAAGCTTATCAAAGTGCCGCAAGATAATATCCTCGCCTTTGGTTGGCAAGTGGGAGATATTAAGGGGATAAGCCCCGATATCCGTATGCATAAGATCGGACCGTTGAGGGATCGAAGAAGGTGCGACGCCTCGAGAGAAGGCTAAACCCTCACATGCAGAAATCGTTAAGAAGGAAATCATCAAATTGCTTGACATGGGTATCATCTACCCAATAGCCGATAGTGAATGGGTGAGCCCCACTCGGGTGGTGCCAAAGAAAGGAGGGATTACTATTGAAAAGAATGAAAAGGGGGAAGAGATTGCCTTACGACAAGTCACCGGTTATAGAGTTTGCATCGACTACGAGAAGACTAAATGAGGTAACTCTAAAAGACCACTTTCCCTTGCCATTCATTGACCAGGCTCCTTGAGAGGCTTAGTGGCAAGCAATTTTATTGTTTTTTGGATGGCTATTCTCGGATACTTTCGGATAGCTATCGACCCCACCGATCAAGAAAAGACTACCTTCACCGTCCCTCCGGTACCTTCGCTTACCGAAGGATGCCATTTGGTCTCTCGTAACGCACCGCTACATTTCAAAGATGTATGCCGGCTATCTTCAATGGTTTAGTGGAGAAGGTGATGGAAATTTTTATGGATGACTTCTCTCGTATTCGGGGACAAGCTTTCGACTACGTTTACACAATCTTGATAAAGTTCGTCCCGGTGCATGAGAAGGACTTAGTCTTAAATTGGGAGAAGTGCCACCTAATGGTGGAAGAAGGAATTGTTCGGGACACAAGGTGTCCAAAGAAGGTATAGAGGTTGACAAAGCGAAGGTAAAAGCTATTGAAAAAATGACATACCCCAAAACTCGTAAGAGAAGTAAGAGGATTCTTGGGTCATGTTGGATTCTATAGGCGGTTCATTAAAGACTTTTCTAAGATAGCCAAGCCTTTGTCAACTCTCTTAAGAGAGGATGTGAAGTTTGTTTTTACCCCTGAATGTGAAAGAGCATTTAAAGAATTAAAAGACAAGTTGGTTACCTCGCCAATTCTTATAGCACCCGACTGGAAAGCTCCCTTCGAGCTTATGTGTGATGCTTCTAATTATGCAGTCGGTGCGGTGTTAGGTCAGAGAGTGGACGGAAGGTTCCAACCCATCTACTACGCTAGTCACACTTTAAACCCAACGCAAGTAAATTATGCAACAACCGAGAAGGAGTTGTTGGCGTAGTTTTTGCCATGGATAAATTTAGAAGCTATTTGCTTGGGTCGGAAGTCACGATCCGGACGGACCATTCTCGCGTTGAAATATCTGTTAAACAAGGCTGATGCCAAGCCTCGTTTGTTGAGATGGATCTTGATTTTACAAGAGTTTGATGTTCATATCCGGGACAAGAAAGGTAGCGAGAATGTGGTAGCTGATCACATGTCTCGGCTGACCGATGATCCTCAGGTAGAGTCGGATGAAATTGGAATTGATTTTCCAACTGAGCAACTCATGACTATTGATGTGTGCGAGGTTATTCCTGCCCGTACTGGAAAAGGTTCTCCTTGGTTTGCACCTTTTGCAAACTTCTTGAGCGGCAGATATCTGGACCCTGACCTGACATATCAGCAAAAGAAGAAATTCTTTTCGGATTTGAACTATTATGTGTGGGACGACCCTATTCTCTTCAAGCGTTGTAAGGATGGATTACTCCGTAGGTGTGTCCCCGAGTTCGAGCGAGAGGGACATTATGGAGCAATGCCATGACGGACTGTGGGAGGTCATTATGGAGTTGGGAAGACCGCGCGAAGATTTTTCGGTCCGGTTTCTACCGGCCGACAATTTTTAAGGATACGAGAGAGTTTTGTAAAGGGTGTGACCGGTGCCGGCGCACCGGTAAACTTTCTCGGCGAATGGACATGCCTCTCCACCCCATTCAACAATGTGAGGTTTTTGACGTATGGGGTATTGACTTCATGGGACCGTTTCCATCCTCGTATGGGAACAAGTACATTCGTGTCCGCGTTGACTACGTGTCAAAATGGGTAGAGGCAATAGCAACACCGCGGAACGACCACAAGGTGGTCAAGAGCTTCCTGAGGAAAAACATTTTTACACGGTTTGGTTGTCCACGAGCTCTCATCAGTGACGAGGGAACTCACTTCTGCAATACTCCATTAGAAAAGATTTTAGAACGATATGGGGTGAAACACAAAACTGCTACCCCCTATCACCCTCAGACGAGTGGACAAGTTGAAGTAAGTAACCGAAGCCTGAAAAGCATTCTTGAGAAGACGGTGAATTCTCATAGGACGGACTGGAGCCGTGAACCGGATGATGTACTCGGGCCTACAGGACGGCTTTCAAAACTCCTATTGGCACGTCTCCGTTTCAGATGGTTTATGGTAAGGCCTGCCACCTGCCAATCGAGCTTGAGCACAGAGCATTCTGGGCTATTAAATTCTTGAACTTCGACAGCCAGTTATGCAGAGAAAAGCGATTGTTGCGGTTGCGGGAGCTTGATGAGTTCGGACTCCGTGCCTACGAGAGCTCAAGAATCGGTAAGGAAAGGACTAAACTTCTTCACGACAAGAAAATCAAGCATAGAGAATTCAAAGAGGGCGAATGGGTTTTACTATATAATACCAGGGTTACATCTCGTTTCCCGGTAAGCTACGCACCCGTTGGTCCGGCCCCTTTGAAATTTCTCGGGTTTTTCCCTAGTGGAGCCGTCGAATTGAAAAATAAGCGAGGGAGAGTTGTTCGTAGTGAATGGTCATCGGTTGAAACACTATATTGGTCAACAAAAGGAACGACCGGTGGTTTTCCATCTAAACGACGTCCCTAGTCAAGACAGCTCCGATCTTTTGGAACCCGATGATTTACGTCTCGTGAATTCTTTGATGATATTGTGATTACGATGATACACCTCGGCTTGTGGAACCGAAATCTAAAAAGAAGAAGAGAAGAACCATAGGAACAAAGTGGATACAGAAGTTTACTGATATGGCCAATACGTTGGCGAGACTTTGTTTTTGTGGGATCCATACTATTGACCCCGAGGAAATCAAAAATGATTCCGGAAAGAGGCCTCACTGGCCTGACCCGGGTTGAAAATTTTTTGGTTGTCGAGCAAACGACATTAACCAAAAGCGCTACCGGGAGGCAACCCGTTTTAAAAAAAAAAAAAAAAAAAAAAAAAAAAAAAAAAAAACAAAAAAACTCTACATTTTGCATGATACTTTACTCATACTTTGGATAATAGTTTTCTAATACTTCGAATTGATTTTCATTTTGTTTCACCAAGTCTCAGGATGAATGTTTGAATGTCATTTAAAGGGAACGATTAGGAGGTTATCCGAAAATCCCGAGGGAGTACAAAGAAAAAATTCAAATGCATCATTTCTTAGATTTAGGTTGTTAGAACAATTTGAAATAACCCTCGAGGATCCGGGTATAAAAGACTCATAGTTAATACTTTGTCACATATTTCATATCATGACCTAGTCTCGTTTTAAATTTTCAAATAATGTGTGACATGTATTAATTCAACTACTATGCAACTAAGGGAATAGGAAATTCAAAGCTGACCCGAGTTGAAATTTTATTGTCTAGTCGAGCTCCCGACTATAATTAAGCCCTACTAGGACGGTAACCTAGATATCTTTTCCTTTTTGTCTGTAGTTTATTTCTGTCTTTATTCCATGATATTGCCTTGTCTATCATCTTTTGTGCCCCTATCCCCGAGGTACGTCTTGTTTTCCCATGGTGTGCAGGATTTTTGCGATAGCGATTGTGAGCTTTTAGATAAATCCGCCTACCGGTGGATGGTCCACAGTCCACCGATTTCATCGAGCATTTCGGAGCCGATTCTAGGCCACTTCCGGAATTGCCACTTTCGAACCACAATCGCCTAAGTGTTCTTTTTCTTTTTACATTCGCACAACCCGAGGACATGTTGTGATTTAAGTGTGGGGGAGGGAATAGTCGGTTATATGTATCTACCATTTGCTTAAATTATTTTGATTCTATGCTAAATGGGCTAAATTTTCAAATTTTTGTTTATTCCCGAGTAAACAATGCATATCTTTGTTCGTTATTTTTATAGTCATTAATGCTATATTCCGTATGTTCGATAAGTTAGTTGTTTCACCCAATATATTTTTCACGAGCCATAGTGAATGATGAGCTAAATTATAAAGCTATATCCCTTTTTGATTAGTGATTTTTGATTATCTTATAAGTCATGTGCTTAGTGCTAACGTACACGTATCGTGAGAATTATGATAGTTTGTGTTTATAGCCAGAGTATGATATATTGTGAATATCTGAACGTTTGAATGTGATAAGTGAAACATAACTAATGTTCTTGCACAATAATTAACAAATAAATCATTGCTTGAGGTGTTATGCTCGGTAGGTTTGAATTGCTTTTAGCATGTTAACCACCGCCTCCGAAAATCTCGAAAAAAGTAATCAATTGTGTGTGTCGAAAGTCGGTCGATGATTTGAGTGCGGTAGGGCATTATCTCGAAATGTCCTATACCACTATGATGACCAAAAGCTCACGACGATCGAAAAAACGCCTTATGATTTGAGTAGATAGGGGATTATCTCGAAATTTCCTATTCTAGTATGACGGGCAAAAGCTCATTCTGATGTGTGTTGAAAAAAAAAAAGAGAAAAAAAAAGTGTGAAAAAAAAGTGAAAAAAAATCGAAAAAATTTATTATTATGAATAAGTTAAGGACTTAGTTATCGTATACCTTATCCCCAGTATAAACTGACAGATATGTTGTAGGGATTATCCTCTGAGTATATCAGAATGGCCCTAGATATATTCTATCATTCTTTTCAGGATATGTCACGTTTTGTAGGGTACACTTATAAGTATCATTTGTTACTAATTTGAAGGGGGTATTTGCTATTTGCTTGAAATTTTCGAGTTTGGACTTAGTGGAAGTTTTCTATGGCTATGCACACACATCGTGGGTGAACCTCGATTTATTGAGTATATGTTGTATTTGCTGAGGTGTCTATCTTTTTCGAGCCTTGATTCTTGTTTTGTTTTGCTCGGGACGAGCAAAAGCTAAGTGTGGGGGAGTTGTTTAGGGTGATTTTATACGATTTCTAATGTTATATTTTATAACAATTTCCTCCATATTCGTATAATTTGCATAGAAATCAAGGGTTTAATCGAATTATTGAGCAAATGAGTTTTAAAAGTGATTAAGTGCAAATTTGTGTTAATTATGTGATTTTATTGGATAAATATCTTTAGATATGAGATGTTACATTTTGCACGATGTTATCATGAATGTAGGTACGCTTGCATGTTAAATGAGGAGCTTAAACGAAGATCGGATGAAAATTATGATGAAAGCTCGATTCGAATAAAGAAAGCTTGATTCGATTCGGCCCAAACTTGGTGACCAAGGTTTTCAAAATATCACATTAACAATATGTTTTGGGGCCTAAAAGATTGAAGGGATAGAAGAAGATGCCACAAGCTTACGAGTTCAAAACGGATCAAATTTTTCCAATGCACTTCTACCGTAGTCTGTTTTCGATGGAAAGTTGACCCGACTTAGAGGCATTTTCAGGGGAAGAGTTCTTGACGAAAGTTGTAGATACTAAAATGATCTTTCCAACGCACTTTGAATCACGTCAATCGGAGGTCTACAACTCAAGTTATGATTTTTTTACCGAACTGCTGGAACTTCGGGACGAACCGGAGATATTTTTGGCTCAATTGATGCATGTGGGGTGTAATGATGAGTAGTAACATGCTTGTAACTAACTCTTGCATGACTCATCACCTTCACATGTTTAACTAATCATCACCTCTCACATGCATCTTGGCTAGTAAAAATATCTTGGATATTTTCTACATATTCCTAGCATATTCCTTGCATGTTACTTGCATGTGGCATGTAATGATTTCTCCTAACAACCTTCACATGCTCCTACATGACTCACCACCTCCATGTGAAGACTAATGATGGCAAATATTCTCCAAGATCACCTTCACATGCTAACTCATCATTGCCTCCATAACAAACTTCCAACCTCCCCCAAATACTACCTCCTTTTAACTAACTTCTTACCTCCCCAAATGAACCTATCCTTATACAATCTCTCCTATATATACTCCTCCATTTCCATCCATCTTCCTTGCCCCTCCTTGGTCACTTTTGGCCAAGCTTTTACTTTTCCCGTCTTTTATGTAAATACTCGTAGGCGTTATGCCGAGAATAAATTAGAATAGTAGTATTGTTGTAATGCTTTGGAGCTACGGCCCGATTCTCGAAATCATAATCGAGGATGATTGGCTAAGGTCTCTAAGCTAGAACCACCTTTGTGAAGCCACCATCACCGGAATAAACAAGGATTTCGTTTTCATTTGTTCTAGTGAGTTTCTTGTTCTTCCTTCATGTTTGAATTGTTTATGTGCAATTTGTATGATCTATACTTATGTTGCATGCTAATCGAATTTAGATACGATAGTTGATAAATTCGTAGATTACCGTGAAGGAGAATGATAATAGTCTTCCAACATACGTAAGTTGAGGGTGAATGTTGTCAGATTAGGATTTATATCCATATCTTTGATCCGTAAATGCTTTAGTTGTACCGAGAGTGGTGAACTAATTAAAAGGCGATGAACCGAAAGGGAAAATGCCTCTTTAGCAGATAATAATCCAAGAACTTACGAATGAATATGTGTCTTTCTTGTTATTTTCGGTGGGGTGATGGATCATCGGTGCGTTCTAGTTGTTTTAAATTATAAATTTTTATTATCGTAGTTTTATTTATTTTCACGTTTGCTACCTTAGTTTGTTAATTGAAAATCCGAGATCATAATCATCAACTTTATAAAAGAAATCGAAGGCAAGAAAAAAACTCTTTTTCGTACAAGTCCCTGCGGATACGATCCGGTTTCACCACTATAGCTGCGAGCCTTCGCACTTGGGGTTGACATCGGTTTTATTTTATTACTTGTTATCTTTTGCTTTGCATAAAACCGCGAACAACTAACGGTATCTTAATTTATTCAGATAGAACCTTTGGTAGGATGCCTGCCACAGCTTATATCCTTCGGGGATTAAAGCAAACCTCTAGGTCATTTCAAAGTCATATATTTTAAATATGTGGACTTGACCAGAATATTGATAAGTCTTTCGTAGACTGGGCATCAATATTAGTAAAGTAGTATGTAGATTAGTTTTTGTGAATGGTAACACTGAAACAGTTGGAAACAACATGGGTGTGTTATCTGAAGTCAGAGTCTGACATGCCATCGGGATTCATTCTAAAGGATTTGATTCGCTCAAATTCCTGAGAATCGATGATTGGCAATACCATCCATTCACCTGGTTAAGATATTCTTGCATTTATGCAACATTCAACGATGTAGTCTACCTTACCTCTCAGGAATGGTTATCTAAACCTGCAGGTGAATACGAAATGGGATGTTTAGTGAATCCTCAAATCTCTTCGGGGGAATGAGGAATAATATGCTACTATATTTAGGTGCAAACTAGAATATAAGTCATGACACTGATTCTGGCTTTAGGTCATATTAAGGATGATCGTTAATTCGATTTCGTCCTCAGTGTTGCATCATAAGCATATTGAAATCATACCACCGGATTAGATGGAAAGGCGACGTTTCGATCCCAAAGGTCGACTCCAGCCGCCAACCTACCTGATCAGTGTACCAAGTCACATGGTATTCAGATTCTAAGTACGCGCCGGGTCACTGACCTACCCTACGGCGGCACACTGCGGTCGTGCTTGGAAGGATGAATTACTAAAATGCGCTTGGAGGGTACAGATTAGAGGGATACATCTCGCTTGTTTTGAGCAAGTGGGAGAATGTTGTAGATATAGATATAAAGGGTGTGCTCTAAAACAATTAATCCACTTGCCTTTCGTGCAAGTGGGAGATTGTTGGGTGTAGTGCCCGAAAGACAATTATATAATTGTTTTAGGACAGAATTAATAATTCATCTTATTATATGCATGTGTGCTTATAATTAAGACTCTACTGAAAACCCTAAGTACCTTATTTATGTAATTACATAACTCAGTGTATGGCTATACACAAGAGGATTGAGTTAGTGAGATTGTACTTAAAATTAACTTAGTCCGTAGCATTGATTAATCTGAGTACGGGTCTCATGATTAATATGCTAATAATGCGCCCAGAACACTTTACGGTGTGACATTCTTATCCGGACTGTCGGTAATAGGGTACCTAGTGAGGCATTTATATATGATGATAATCATATAGGGCTGGACCGATTTGATTTGAATTCTCGATATAATTCCGTAATCGAGAAGTCTTATCGAATCACAAGATGATCATGTATGGATTAATCTCAATCCCGAGGTGATCACGACGATCGCTTAGACTTGGGTAGGTTTGATGTGTTAGTAAGGATCACTTCGTAGTATGTGGTCCAACACTTCTCATTGGCTCTATTCTAGAATGAGTGAGTGGTCCGTGTTATCACGTATATGGAATCCATTCCTTCCCTCGGGAAGTAGACGACGCTTCCTCTTATTTGTTGACCCTAAACCGATTGATCGTCCGAGTTCATATCATATTGAATATGAACTAATTGATCACTAGGGGGTTAATGGTAAATAAGGATAATATGTTTTGAGAAGGGTTTACGGAAATATCCCGAATCGAAGTGAACAGTCTATGGAGGATTTATCCATATGTAATGATTATATCAGTGGACGCTTTCGACTCATAAATTGAGTGTAAGTTATCTATATTCGATAGAGTTCAGTTTCGGGTTTATGGTGGTGTAATCCCGGAATTAATATGTTGGATATAATTATTCTGTCGACGAATAATTTTATCTAATTTATTGTAGCTACTGAATATGGGTCCATGGTCCCCGACATGGCTCCCAAAATAGCATAATTGGATTTTTCATCGTTTCACCTCAATTATAATTAAATAGTGGATTGGATTGTTTAATTTGATATGTTGATTAATTGTTTAGTTGGACTAGATAATTAAATACACAGGAAAAAAAAATTCGTGGACTCGGCCCAAGGTGTGGAAAAAATGCGTGTGGACCTTTTTATTTAATAAAGGTGGCGCATTTTTATTAACTAATTGTCAAGGAATTAATTTTCTTGGATAATTATTTAATGTGTGATTTATCTTTTATTTGTTAATTGATAATTCATAGAATATTAGATAATAATATGATTTATCTTAATTTGTTTAGGATAATCATTTTATTTATCTTTTATTTGGAATAAAGGATTAATCTAATAATTATCTCTTAATTATTTAATCCTTGGAGGTTAAGTTTTACTCTCCTATATAAAGAGAGTTCTCCCACGCCTTTTAACATACACTTTAACACTCCGTATTGGAAGAAAATAGCTTAGAATTTTCGGCTATCTTTCTTCGAGTTTCGAGTTGGAATAATCTTCGGGATTATTCCGGTAGCATATCAAGGAGGTCCGGCGGCGGGAAACACCATCCACCTGGTGTTGCTGGGAGACAGACGTTGGAAGGCTGTGGCTTCTCAACTTGCGTGGATACTACTTTTGATCTTGGAGTTAAGCACCATAAAATGGTAAAAATCCAAACTTCCTTGTAGTTTGATCTTTAATTTATGTTCTTTGTTTCGTTTAGATCTAGATCCTATACTTCCGTCGCGTAATCGGGTCAATTCATGATTGATCCGAGGATATTACATCTAACAGTAGGGTGGTACTGTTTGCATTTTTTCCTTGTTGAGCATTGAATCCTTGCCCATATGAAGCAAATTTGGCGTCTGAAGCAACTGTACCTACGGCAAATTGCTGTGATCTTCCTTGTCTCTCGCCCAAAAGGCAAGGTGTGTTCCTCCGGAAAGAGCGGGCGTTCTCGCATTTGTAGATTACCAACTCCTAAATTGGTCGAGATTTTGTAGATGAGAAACAAGTTCAACATATGTGGGTCTTGGTGGTTTTAACATGGTTGTAGTGAAGGTCTCATATTGTGGACCTAGACTAGTCAAAAGACAATAAAATTTTTCGAATCTGTGATAGGCTTCCCTATAGGCGCTAGATCGTCACACAATTCCTTAAAGTTTCGAATGTGCTCCGTGACGGTTGTGGTATCATCTTTACGAAGATAAGTGATATGTTGCTTCAAAGTTATTGTTGACGAGGCTTATGTAGGGGAGTCACACGATGACACCGAGTTGTGGCATAAGAGGTTATGTCATATAAGCTTGAAAGGAATGGATGTCTTACCTAAGAAAAATTTATTGTCTTGTTCTAACAACTTGCATGTGGAAAATTGTGCTCATTGTCTTGCGGGGAAGCAAACTAGAGTTTCTTTTAAATCAAATCCACCTTCATGATAGTCAGAAGTACTTGAGCATGTTCATTCTAATAATTGTTGTCCTATGAAGACAAGGACGCTTGGTGGTTCCTTCTATGTTGTGACTTTTATCGATGATCACTCAAGAAAACTTTGGGTCTACACTTTGAAGACAAAAGATCAAGTGTTAGACATGTTCAAGCATTTTCAAGTTTCAATTGAGAGGAAACCGGAAAGAAGTTGAAGTGTATTCGGGCCGACGATTGAGGTGAATACAAAGGTCCATTTTATTATTACCGTAAGCAACATGGTGTTAGACATGAGAGAACTCCGCCAAAGACTCGCAATTGAATGGCTTGGCGAGAGAGATGAACGTAACATTATTGGAGATAGTCGGATGTTTTCTTTCACGAGCCGGATTGCCCAAATCCTTTTGGGGTGATGCTTTGAGTACCGTGGTTCATGTACTAAATTTGCCTCCATGTGTTCCTTTGCACAATGATGTTCTTCGAAGGTATGGTCGTGTGCGATTTTTTTGGTTGTAAAGCTTATGTACATTTCTAAAGATGAGAGGTTTAAGCTTGATGCTAAGAGTAAACAATCTATTTTTCTCGGGTTATGGTCAAGATGTGTTTGGGTACAAGCATTATGATCCTATTGACAAGAAAGTGATTAGAAGCTGAGATGTTGTGTTTGCAGAGAATGAGACATTACAGAATGTTGATAAAAATAAGTGTTCAACACCTCAGGCTAGTGATGGTTCACCTGACTTGGAGATAATTTCTCCTACAACCACAGAGGAGCACGGTGCGCTTGATGACCCGGGTAATCAGCAGGACGATGTAGATGATGCAGCTTTATTTTGATCACAAAGTTGATAATGATATGATTGAGGAATCGATGCGTATAAGGCTCCATTAGTTATTCCCGGAGATCTACTGTAGAGAGACACCCTTCTACAAGATATCCAAATGACCGAGTATGTTTTGTTCTCGGATAGTGGAGAGCCCGAATGTTTTGAAGAGGCCATGAATGATGAACATAAAGATAAATGGCTTGATGCTATGAAAGACGAGATGGAGTCTTTGCTTGAGAATCACACATATAAGTTGGTGAAATTGCCTAAGGGGAAGAAAGCTTTGAAGAATAAGTGAGTCTTCGAATTAAGAACGAAGACAAGAATTCTACACCTTGGTATAAGGCAATATTAGTAGTCAAGGGTTTTGGTTAGAGAAGGGGCATTGATTTTGGTGAGATTTTCTCTCTTTTTTGTGAAAATGTCTTCTATCCGGACCGTTCTTGGCTTGGCCGCTAGTCTTGATTTGGAGGTTGAGCGGATGGATATTAAAACAACTTTTCTTCATGGTGATTTGAAAGAACACATCTACATGTAGAGCATCAAGAGGGTTTTCGGGTGAAAGGAAATGAGAATCTTGTGTGCAAGTTGAAGAAGAGTCTTTATGGGTTGAAGCAAGCGCCTAGAAAGTGGTATAAGAATTTTGAGTCTGTCATGAGAGAGCAGGGCTACCGGAAGACTACTTCAGATCATTGCGTGTTTATTATCTGATTCTAAGAGGATGATTTTATCATTCTTTTACTCTATGTTGATGATATTTTGATTATTGGTAGGAATTCTTCAAGGATTGACAAGTTGAAGCAGCAGTTGAGCAAGTCTTTTGCCATGAAAGACTTGGGCCATGCAAAGCATATTTTAGGGATGCAAATTACTCATGACAGAGAGGCCGGGGAAACTTATTTGTCACAAGAGAAGTACATAAACAAGGTGCTTCAGAGATTTAGCATGAGTGATGTTAAATCAGTGTCGTCCAGTCCACTTGCATCTGATTTCAAGTTGAGTATCAAAGAGAGTGCTTCTAGCGAAAATGAAATGGAAAAGATGCGAATGTCCCATATGCTTCAATGGTGGGTAGTTTGATGTATGCCATGGTATGTACTGGACCAGACATAGATTATGCAGTTGGTAAGGTCAGTCGTTTTCTTTTTAATCCTAGTAGAGACTAGAGAGTATTGGAATGCTGTGAAATGGACTATGAGATATCTCAAGGCACTACAACAAAAATAAAATATAGCGACATCGAAAAATGCTCAAAAAGCGAGATATGAAGGCGTTTGCTTCTAGTTGTGGCATTTTAAGGTGTCCTGTATCAATGTCTCTATAGCCAAAATGTCCAAACAAGACACTTTAAAGCGATCTAATATGTGCACACTGCATACTTTTAAAAACGCCTTAACAGATGCCCAGAGGATGCATTAGAAAGCGCCTCAGCATGTTATAGTAAATACAATTTTTAACACACGTTATTATGTTCACACTTGAGACATCCAAAAGCGCCTTATCAGGTTACATTGGATACATTCAAATGCGCCTCAACAGGCTTTGGGTTGTCACATTTCAAAGCGCCTCAACAGGTCTTGGGTTGTCACATTTCAAAGCGCCCCAACAGCCTCTTCATCCCACATTGCGAAGTGACCCTACAGCCTCATGATGCCACACTGAAAATCACGCAAACAAGCCCCTGAAATCAAAAGACAGCCCCAATGGTTTAATCACTCACAATGAAATCAAGTACAAAAATATCACTTACTCAGAAAAACAAGTTCAACCACAGATGCGAAAATTCATATCATTTACAATGCAAGGCTTCAAATTTGCTTGATTTACTCAAACATAAGGCAACAAATATGACACAAATAGGAACTGCACAAACAGGTTAAATTTTCACTTTTCTATCATTATCTACAAGAATTAAAAGCCTCCCATTTTCTAAATATCCAAATGAATCAAGCTAACATAACAGAATATCTAAAAATATATTCAACTCAAAATACTCTTAACTATACCACTACTTGACAAAACATTTCCCAGCCATTTCATTCCAAAATACAATCAAAATAGAAGCTTTGCAGAAGAATCTTTGGTCTATTTTCAATATAAAAAAAATAGAAACATACCCAATTAGAAGGAATTGCAGTAAAGAACACGTTAGATTTAACTTTGAAATCACTGATGAACTTTTGAGTGAATGCTGCAACAAGCAGAACGGATAATCGAATATAGAATATCACCATAGCAAAGTACTTTCCAGGATTCTGGGAACAACGCAAGATTGTCAGTAGGCCAAACTCAAAGAGCCCAGATGTCTCTCTTTTCACAACCTAGAAGATATTGAAAATCATGCTCTTATTTACTTGTTTCTTTATATAAATTAATACTGTAATAAGAGTAGGACACAGATTTTAGAAAGGAAACCTTTTTCAGAGATTTTCCATACATGCTATGATATGCAGAACCAACAACAGCCAAATGTGCCCTGCTTCTTTCACTGAATATTCGGATGAAAGTGTTCTCATCAGTTCCCATTTTCTTCTCTCCAGGATTATAAAGAGCTTTAGCATCAAGATTCAAGAAACAGATGGTCACATCCCGTGGTCGAAAACCAAATGAACTAATTATATATTTTATACCTGTGGTGCATAAAAGGAACCTAAAGCACCAACAATGATTTCTCCCAGTACGAACCCACCAACAAAAACACTGGGACTTCCAGATCTTAATTGAGAGCACATAAAACAACATCACAGATTAATAAGACAAGTAGTAAGAAAGTAAGCAAACAGATCATCAATCTCATATAGTTCATAACATTAGGACAAAGGGACTTTTCATAGCACATATGAGGCAAGATGACATACACATAGTAATAGCTCACTTAAGGCATACTCTACGAGCTTTGTCACTTGAACATATCATTTCACAGAAAGATGGCAGTAAGCAGGGCACTCAGCATTAAACAAGTGCAAGCAGGCAAGTTTTAAAGCATGTCCTGGTATCTACAGTAATTAAGGCAATTATTCAAAGGTGATACACGTACACATACCACTTCCCCTTGAAGAGCTCAGCCATGGCCCGAAAGTGGGTTTTGCAGCTTGGTTTCAACATTATTTTTCAAATGTATTCCCCTCCTAGTGGAGCAAACACTTGTGAAGTTTTCGCCTCCATGCATTAACAGGTTTTACTACGTCCAAGAATGAGGCTTCACAAACTTCTTAGCTTCCTGTCCATCAACAAAATAAAGTCAAAAGACCCCACCTAATCAATTAACAGACCACAACAGCGACAACTTTTATAGTTTCACCAGTCTTCGCTAAGTATCCTGGTAATAAAACATGGCAGGCCAAAAACCACTGCATACATGACTCAAAAAGTTCAGTAAAAAGCATATGCCATACCATCCTGCATAATCAACGGATTATACATCGCGACATCCATGATGAAAAGGACAGTTAACCTGGAGTCAACATAAAATTCAGACAAACCTTGAGTCAGTGGCATGCTCAAAGAAGTAGAATCCAAAATTGCATGTTCAAGAGCGTTATAGCAGTCATCTGAATCTAAAACACATAATATGAAAAAGACATACCAAAAGTACTTGCGTGAATCTTTGCAGAAGTCCTGGCATCCAACAGTTTCCTAGCAGTATGCCAAACCCACTTCTGAAAGTTAGTTGTGGCTTAATGAGCAACTGATCGAGTATCTACGGATAATTGAAGATCACATTTTATTTGACCTAGACAAGCAAGTGAAGTTATAAGACAATAAGCTCGATTTAAAATGGAATAGTACCCACTTCAAACGCATTGGTGAATGCTCGATTATCCAATGCATAGGGGGCCAGCAGTACAAATCTTATCTTCCTCTGATTCCAATCCCCCGTTACTCATCTTTAAACTACTATACACAGAAAAAGACAAAATGCTTAAAATTCAAGATAGTGTGAAACTGTGAATATCAGGAACATGAATGTATAATTCCTAGCTAAAAGACCTATTTCTATAAAGTTTAATCCTAGTATGATAGGATATTCTTAACTAGATAGGTTGGGAAATCAGAAATACTTCCTCCGCAGCACTAATAATATGGAAAATTGAAAGCAATATGTAAACAAACATACCTACAATTGCAACACCAATCTGGACTTTCCTATAATTACTGCTACTCTCCATGCCATTGTACGAGAATACAGACATCTGCAATTCATCGAACATCTTATGTTCATCGAACATGTTCTGCTCCTCCAAACCTCTAAACCATAAGACAAAGCGAAATCAACATTTTTTTACACAATCAACATTTTACCTTCAAGATATTTTCCTGCATCAGACTCGAGAGGAGAACGTGAAGCTGGGGATCTCACAGATTTTTCAGTTTTTTAGCAGTCCGGACATATCTGACGAATTAGCTTCTAAACACGATAATTTTGGTCCACCACACCATGAAACCCTTGAAATCACAAGATGTCCTTGAGAAAGAGAGGGAATTAAGGCAATCGGTGAGAGATTTTGAGTGCTAAGGGAATTAGGGCGATGATTTTGAGCGACAGCGAGACAGCGGAAACGGGAACAAAATTAGGGCTCTATGTGTGTTTAGTCTGTGTGATGTGAACGATCACCTCAATTCTAGTGGTGTGGGAATGCATTTGAGTGTAAGAAATGAGAGCTTATCAAATTACAATGGTGACAAGAAGAGAAACAGAGCAGTCACATCCCCTGCAGTAAAAAAACCAAGTGCATTATTACATAAATAAGAGCAAGAAATCACAAGCTAATTCATCCAGAAACTGAAAACCCAGAAAAATTCAAGCAAAATACCAAAACTTGTTAATGACTGATGATTGATATTATTTGTTTTTCCATTTTATGCATGTTAACGACTAAGGAAACAAATTCAAATCCTAATGGAGAAGTTAAAAAGGATTAGTATGACCAACCTTTTGATACTGAAAAGAACATTTCCATCCAACACTTGCAAGCAGTGAACCTGCACATCTTGTCTTTAAGCTTTGTCCTAGAGACGCAAAAAGGGAAATTCGAACAATCTTATTTGATTAAATATCTGGGCATTTCACACAATCAAGTAAATGATGATCAGAGATGTTCATACAACTGCAGGAAACATGATAGAAAATTCCAGGACAATCTGGATTTTTCACCTTTACTTTGTTTACGAAATTGATTGCTTCATGAAAATCGATGGGCTTCTTTCCATAAATGTAAGATAGCTTAACTTCTACCAGGAAATTTCCACAAGGCTTTGGGGTACAGCAAGCAGCAGAAAGAATGTGGGCCTTCACAAAAACAAAAGTTGTTCAGATGATAATGCATGAACAAGAAAATGTAATTGACCTTGGCAATGAGGTCCATCCATGATAGCCACCAGGCTGTCAAATTACTAGTGCCTATCAGTATTTCAACCTGTTATAGAATTAACATCAAACGAGATTTTTTAAGTAGAGCTCGTAAATGATTACAAAGTAGACAGCTCCACACTTATATCCTACCTGAGTTGATGGATCCTTCTTGAACCACCAAATGCGAAGTCCCCTTCCTTGCGTTATACGAGAACATCGCTGGACCCCTATCAGCAAACAAATAGTAATGAATCTTTAAGGATTATGTATGGCATACATCATCAGAACAATAAAAAGCAATAGCCAGAAAGAGCAGCGAGTTCTTTACAGAACTCTTTAAGCCTTTTAGGTTCAACAAGCTTCGAGCTCAACAAATCCCTTGAAAGATAAAGCCCTCACTGAATCGGTTTAAGAGCATCTTGTTAAATTTTCAATGAGCAATGCATCATATAACCTCAATAGTGGTAGGATCAGGTAAAGTAACTACTCTTTTTCACGCTCTGTAGTAGAAGAAATAGGGACCTGAGGAAGAATCATAAAAAGATTTCCAGGATCCACATGCTTTTCATGAAGAAA
This sequence comes from Gentiana straminea, assembly GCA_036785695.1. Lineage (NCBI taxonomy): Eukaryota > Viridiplantae > Streptophyta > Magnoliopsida > Gentianales > Gentianaceae > Gentiana > Gentiana straminea. The sequence continues at coordinate 631,641 of JAVUPR010000448.1, read as the reverse complement.
AAAATGCATTACTTTAAGAATAGGTAGTTTTAAATAGTTGTATTTTGGATTTTTGTGAATGACATGGTTTTTATTTTGATGCATTAAGGTGATCAGGAAAAGAAAAAAGAAGTGTAATAGTGACGTAGGCACTTACTGAAATCTAGCCTTGAAACAAAAGGCTAGCTAATGGAAAATTAAAATAAAAAATCGCAGAAACTGAAACTTCCACCATATTATGCATTTCATCAGCTTATGGGGGATTCCAGCAAAAGAAATGGCAAATATGAGCGAATATTTCCACGATTGCTGCCATTGCCTCATGCTTCATAAGGTAAATAAAAAACACTTATGGGGGATTCCAGCTTCATATCAACGAGCATAGGCCAAAGGGCAGCCAATTTTATGCAATCTTCCTATCTCTATTACAACAGAGCTATATTTTCTAGTGGTTTCCAAAAACACAACATCAGATTCAACCTGATAAGGAAAATATTAAAAAAAAAATTTGAGAACCTTAAGCACTATTAGACATTCATAAATTGGCTTCCAAGTTCATTAACCTTCTAGCTCATACACGTATTACTGCAGAAGTAATTTTTTTAACTAGAAATTATTAAATCTATCTTAAAATATACACTGAGTTTGAGGGAATTTACAGCATTAGATTGAAAAATGGCCAACAATAATCTAAAAAGGGCGAGAAGCAGAACATAGATAAATAACAAGTTTCCAAATTTGAACAATGAAAGAAATTTTGATAGCTTATAGCTTATCGCCAGCAACAGAACCTTAGGTCATTACAACGATTTCACCTAATTATCATCGCTTCTAATCAGATCACAACAGTTCAAACAATGATCAGAATCTAAACGTAATATTCACCAGATCGAAAAGGACTAGAGAGACAACAACAATAACAAAAGTAGAAAGAGATGAAAATCGCAAAGGAATAAACCAATAAATTATCCAATTGAAATCAGTAAATGAAATCCATAATACCTGCAGCGGTGCAGCCAGACTTGATTTTTGATTTTGGAATAAGTATCGCTCATCTCCGGCAAGGAAACCCTAGGTCACTCGCAGCGATTTCACCTCATCGTTGTTTGCGCAGATGGATCGATGGAAGCAAAGCGACAATAGATTATGAGAGGTAGGGTTTTAATTTAGGAAATATGAGAAGAGATCGAATTATTTTCACTTTGGGCGGATTGAACGGGTTTTTCCATCAGATCGAATTATGCAGTCTGAAAATGGTTATCGATGTTTCTTCAGTTTTAGAGGTTTCTTTGTTGAGATGGGTTTAATCGTGAAAGCATATTTTCGTTTAGAGGCTATTTACTAAAAAAATTATTATGTTTAGGGAAAACCTAATAAATATGGATAAAGTCACGTAAGACATTTTAAAGTGTCCTCATTGATATAAAGTTAAGACATTTAAAAGTGTCACCATAGGTTCTCAAATTTACTAAACAAAAATAATATCTCCTGGATATGGCCTAGCGGTGAAGGTGTTTAAAAACAGACTGAACAAGAGAGGGAGGTCTAAGGTTCGAACCCCACAAGGGGCGAATCGCTCTTTGTCTCCCCATCAACGGGCGCATGTGTTCTAAGTTTCTAGGTACCCAGATTTACATCTCCATACACCTGTGGGATCAGGGGTATGGGGACCCTCGGGGGTAGAGTTTACCCTTTTTACTAAACAAAAATAATTATCGACCAACAAAACTTTGTAACAACATTGATTTTTTTTTATAAAATTTATGTACAAGACATTTTAAAGTATCTCCAATGCTATAAATTAAGTTAAGACATTTTAAAGTATCTCCATAGGGTCACACAAAACTACACTACATAGAAGACACTTTAAAGTGTTTCCACATGTATATAACAAAATTAAGACATAGTAAAATGTCTCCACAGGGTCTCACACATTTACAAGTGACTCTATATCATGTTTTTAGAGGCAATTTTAAAAAAATGTATTTATAGGCTTGGCTCTATAAGTGTTTTTTGTTGTAGTGGGGGTACTACTGATCTGTGCCTTACTTTTGGTGGTAAAAAACCTGTGTTGGTTGGCTTCACTAATTCTGATTTGGCAGAAGATGTTGATTCTTACAAGTCAACTTCAGGATATATATTTGGTTAAATTTACAGGGGAGCTGTGTCATGGTAGTCGAGGTTGCGAAAATGTGTTGCACTTTCAACTACCAAGCTGAGTATATTGCATTAACTGAAACGTGTAAAGAGTTGTTGTGGATGAAGAAGTTTCTCCGATAATTTTATTTGAAGCAAGATCAGTATGTGTTGCTTTGTGATAGCCAGAGTGCCAATTATCTTGGTAAGAATGCAGTTTTTCATTCTAGGACCAAGCACATTGATGTTCGTTATCATTGGATTAGGGATGTGTTGGAGTTGAATTTGCTAGCACTTGAAAAGGTACACACAGATGATAATGGTGCGGATATGTTGACAAAAGAATTGACAAGGGAGAAGTTTGAGATATGTTTTCCTATTGTGAGACTGACAAATTCCTCCACAATGTCCTAATGAGGAGATTTGTTGGGTGGATCACTCATTTGTGGAGCCCACAAAATAATAGAAAATAAATAAAAGGAAGAAATAATACGTCAAGTATTATTTAAGGGAATAAGTTAGGTTAATTTCTCCATAATCTTCACAACAATTAGAGAGGCAAAATTCGCAGCTTTTTTTGGTGTTGCAGCAGGAACTTTCCGGCGACGATCGGCCATCAAAACGGATTCCGATTGTGACAAAATTTGGAGGGGTTGTTTTTGTCTCCTTCTTATTCCAGATGAACGGTGGAATTTTTGTTTCAACGATTCAATTATCCAGAAATTGCCCGCGACTGTCTACTGTGTTTTCAGTGATATTTTTCAACAACTCTTGTATTTTGCATTCTTAGTTGATTCTTTGGTGTAGTTGAGTTAGTTGATGTGTTTGGAACACTTTTGTATCATCTTTTGCCGATTAGTGGAGATTTTGTGGGTCTTGGCCTCATGGTTTCTACTCTCTCACATCGAGATGGGTGTTCCACGTTAAAAATTGTGGTGTTATCTTGTTGTGTTTCGTTTCGCTTTATTTGTGATTTAGCTTCGCTTGGGCCGCCTCGTTTAATTCCGTTGTGTGTCATTGAGAAGACTTTGTGGATATTTTTGATACATGTGATATTGCGGTTGTTTGTTTTCTCAACACTTTTTTGTATGATGCAACCGTTTTATAAGACTCACGTGTGGATTTGATCACGAGTATTTTACGTGTCGAGTGACCTATAACCATTTAGCCTTGCCTATGGTTCGGGCCGTTAGAATTCTAAAAAACCAACATGAATGAAACAATGGTTTGAAGCTCAAGCTTTTTAACTTCATCCCCTTTCTCTATTTCTTCTAGAGAAAAGCGACATTCAGAACAACAACGGAGAGAAGAGAAATTCATAAGCATCAAGAGCTACGAGAGATTACAAGAGAGTAGAGATTCATGCCATAGGATCAAGAGCAACGAGAGATTACTCGAGATTGATGGTAATAATGTGTTGTAAAAAATTGGTATGAAAACAATATTTACATAATTAAAATATATAAAGTAACGGAATGAACTTTTTTTTTTTTTTTGGTTAACTTCTTCACCTCACGTCATCTTTTTTGGGTAGGGTATTTATAATCCACACGGAGTAGACCAACCAACGGAAAAGACTACATCACCCGAAAATGCTCACAAAAAAACCACAGAAAAGTTAATCATATCCTTCATTCATATAAAAACAAGACATAATTAAAAAAAAAAAGAAATTTAAAGCTCAGGATTTTTACATTTATTGTGGATATTAAGATCCAGATATAGTTCTAAGAACATAGATTGAGATATGCAGTTAAAGTTTAAGCTTGATTTTGTTTAAGGTAGCAACAATTTCTTCCATGCCACTTCTTTCCTTTGGAAACTTGTTGGTGCAATTCAATGCTACATTCATTATCTTCATCACATAATCCATCATTTCATCAAAATGTTGTTCTTCAATTGTGTTTAGCAGACTATCATCAATAATATCAACCAGTGCACTCTCGGTGGAATTATTGCTCGATATCCAACCGGGTAGAGTCAAGCTCTCGTTGAACATTTCATCGTCGGGTCTTTTTCTTGTAAAGACTTCCATTAATAGTATTCCGAAGCTATAAACATCACACTTTGTCGACACCAATCCTTCCGAGCCATACTCTGAAAAACGACAACAACACACAAATTAGTTGTTTGAGATAGAATAATATTGCCCAGTTTGGTAACATTCTACACATTAAACATTTGCTATGAAATGATAGGATTAGAAGTTGGTTTACCCGGAGCGATGTAGCCGAATGTTGCTAGTGTATTAGTGTGTGTAATGCTGTTTTCCCCCAACATTTTTGCGATGCCAAAGTCAGATACATGAGCAACCTTATCTTCATCAAGCAAGACATTGCTAGGCTTCAAATCAGCGTGTATGACTGGTTTCGGGACACCCGAATGTAGATATTGTAGAGCAGACGCAACGTCAATCATAATGTTCACTCTTTCTCTGAAGCTTAGGAAAAGATTGCTAGAATGCAACCAATTTTCAAGACTCCCATTAGGCATGAACTCAAATACTATCGCCTTGAAGTCAAGATTAGAACAACTCGAGATGACTTTAGTAAGATTACGATGACGAAGATTGCGCAGCATCTCGCACTCCACGTCAAAACTTCTATGGGCTCCTTCTGTTATTATATCAAACACTTTAACAGCAACAACCATCCCATCTCTAAGGGTACCTTTGTATACAGATCCGAAGCTCCCTTTTCCGAGCAAATTTCTTTCATTATATCCATCCGTAGCATGTTGAAGTTCATAAACTGAAATTCGATCCTTCTTCACTAATTCTTCACCTCTTCGGAACCGATTCTTTCTTCTAAGTATTAAATATACAACAATCATTGTAATGGCAGAAATGGTGGCTATTAAACCAAAACACAGAATTAACACATGCGGACGCGACCACAATTTTTTTGGGGATGCATGATCATCATGACATGGAGAAACATGAAATCTTTTCTCTCCACAAAGACCTTTATTGGATATGAAAGATTCCCATGTGAATTTTGTAAAAGGGCCTCTATCTGGGATTGGGCCATCTAAATTGTTGTAAGAAGCATTAAATCTTTCTAGGTACCGAAGCTCTTCAAGCGTTACCGGAATGGAGCCAGACAAATTATTTACTGATAAATCTAAGGTCTTCAAACTTACAACATTTCCAATTGATTTTGGGATCAGTCCTTCCAATAGATTGTAATCTAGATAAAGCTCTTCCAAGCTCACTAAGCTAGTTCCGATTGCATCCGGAATATTACCCGAGAGGTTATTCATCGACAAGTCCAGTGATACTATGTCCTTCATGTTCCCCACTTTGTTTGGAAGTGAACCGCTAAGGGAATTATTAGAGATATTAAGAGCCAAAAGACTGGTCAGGTTCCATAAAGTCATCGGTATACTAGAACTCAGTTTGTTGGAATCTAGGTTGAGGATTGTCAAGGAAGTAGTATTCCCTATGCATTCAGGTATGGGCCCAAAAAGTGTATTGTAACTTAGATATAACATGCTTAAACGTTGCAAACCGAACAAATCGCATGGAAGCCATCCGCTAATTCCGATGAATCTCAGATCAAGATATTGAAGGTTGTGTAAAAATGCAATAGATTTTGGGAATGGACTGATGAATTGATTGTGACCAAGATCCAGTTCCAAAAGATTACTCAAGTTTCTTATGCTAGCAGGTATTTCACCGGACAATCCACACGCTATTATCGTGAGTATTGTAAGAGAGTTAGAAAGATTTCCTAGAGATTTTGGGAGGATTCCATTCAAAGGATTAAAAGATAAGTCTAGATCTTGTAGATATTTGCAGTTGGCCAGTGGTGTGAGAAATTCTAGCTCCAAAGACGAAGAAGAATCCTTTGTCAATTTATTCCCAAACAAACTTAAAAACTGAAGAGACCTTAGATTCCCAAGGAAGTGAGGAATAGTGCCTTTGAAATTGTTATATGAGAGATCAATTGCAGATAGTTGAGAACAATTTGAGATGAAGATAGGCACAACTCCACCGAGCATATTCTCATATATTTCAAAAGCTTGTAAATTTGGTAGCCCACCCGTAGCATAGGGCAGACTCCCAGTGAAATAATTTGTACTTAGATCCAATTTAATTAGGCTTGAGATATTGAAGATTCCTTCTGGTATTGTACCAATCATTTCATTATCATACAATCCAAGCGCTACCAGATTTGGGAGGTTTCCAAGCTCTTCCGGTATGATGCCTGTAACAATGGAAAACACCGTGATTACTAAAACTTATCATTCTAAACGTTGCAGTTCACTGCAGTAGTAACTGAGCCAAATAGCATCGGTGATTAAGCAAAGGAATGAAGAATGAACAAGTTGCAGTTAAGTTTCAGACGCAGTTCAAAGTGAAAGTTCATCGGGGACTTCATTAAACACCTACATTAATGACTAAGTTAGCTAGTGGCGGTTATTCTATTTTAACAGCAATGGTATCTTCTTGTAACAATATAATTGATCACACTTCGTTATTCGCTCAAGTCTCTGTTGTGCGGAAAAACCCGAAACGAAAATAAAACACAACAGAATGTAAATGGAACAATAAAAACACAGATTTAACGTGGTGCATGTCACTCGGGAAATATTGACCAAGTCCAAGAAGTGTTGGAACTTGATCTTCGTAACCACCTTTGTCAACATGTCTGGAGGATTGTCTGAAGTCCCGATCTTTTGTAGTAGAATGTCCCCTTCTTCTACTATTTCCCAAACAAATTGGTATTGAACGTCGATGTGCTTGGTGCGACCGTGATGGACTTGATTCTTTGCCAAACATATGGCACTTTGACTATCACGAAAATTCAATACTCTCTTGACGAATCCCTAAGTCCTTCACCAAATTATGAAGCCAAATGCCTTCCTTAAATGCTTCTGTGATTGCCATATACTCTGCCTCTATGGTAGACAAAGCAACCGTTGACCGTAGTGTTGATCTCCAGCTTACTGGTCATCCTGCCATGGTAAACACGTAATCAGTCGTTGATCGACGCTTGTCTAAATCACCATCTGAATCGACGTATCCGACTAGACGATTGACATTCGTCTTGTCTTTCTGGAATTTCAAGCAAATATCCATAGTTCCATGAATGTATTGTAAAATCCATTTTACTTCTTGCCAATGTCCTTTACCAGGGTTGTGCATCTACCGGCTTACAATGTTGACATCATGAGAGATGCCTGGCCTTGTACACACCGTTGCATACACCAGAGCTCCAACTGCATTTGCATATGGAATAGAATCCATTTGCCTCTACTCTGCTTCTATTTTTGGAGACATGGATGCACTCAAGTTGAAATGCGGGGCCATCGGAGTACTTACAGGTTTCGTCTTGTTATAAATACTAAACCTCTGAAGTATGTTTTTCAGATATTAAGTCTGTGTTAAATAGACTATGCCATTCAACTTGTCTCTACGGATTTCCATTCCTAGAACCTTTTTAGCTTCTCCAAGATCGTTCATTTCAAAATCTGAACTTAGTCGAGCCTTCAATTTGTCGATCTCCACCTTGCTCTTAGATGCAATTATCATATCATCAACAGATAAGAGCAAATAGACAAACGTATTATCTTGGAGCTTCTTCAGGTAGACACAGTGATCAAACTAACTGTGTTTGTAATCATGTTTCTTCATAAAGCTATCAAAACGCTTGTACCACTGTCTAGGAGACTGCTTCAGACCACAAAGTGACTTTCTCAACCTGCAAGCCCAATTTTCACGGCTTGCAACTCTGAATCCTTCAGGTTGTGCCATATAGATCTCCTCATCCAAAGTTCCATGAAGGAATACAGTTTCGATATCAAGTTGAGCAAGCTCAAGGTCAAATTGTGCAACCAAAGCTAGCAACATTCGTATAGATGAATTCTTAGCAACGAGTGAAAGTATCTCATTGTAGTCGATACCCTCGTTTTGAGCATAGCCTTTTGCTACCAGTCTAGCTTTGTATCTAATACTGTCGTTGCCAGGAGCACTATCCTTCTTGGCATAGACCCATTTGCAACCAATTGCCTTCTTGCCTTTAAGAAGTGGAACAAGCTCCCCAATTCAAATTCTGATGAAGATATTGCATCTCTCCTCCATTGCCATCTTTCAATTTTCATTTTCCACACTTTTCTCAGCTTCAATAAAGTTGTATGAAATATTGTCTCCGGTAATTGGAAGAGCATATGCTACCATGTCAATGTAGCGAGCAGGTTTCCGAATATTTCTCTTCAGTCTACTGGTGGCAATAGATTCTTGTCGTCTATCTTCAGGGGTAAGTTTTGGAACCCCACCTCAACAGAGCTTTCATTCAGATCTTCCAATTTGTCTTCAGGCGAGTTAGCTGCATTCTCGTGATTCGTCTGAATCTCAAAATCCACTTGCTTATAAGAATTTGGATTATCATTCTCTTTGTCTTGTGCTATTTATTTCAACATCACGTACTCGTCAAAAGTGACATCTCGACTTAAGACAATCTTCTTTAACTCGGATCGCAGGCGGAATGCCTTAACTCCTTTACTAAATCCCATGAAAGAGCTTTCTTGGCTCGAGGATCCAGCTTTTGAATTTGTTACATGATAATATGCGGACAACCAAATATCCACATAAGTCAAATTATCCACCCTTGGCACATTTAGTAAACCTTTACTCACAAGGTTTTGCAAATCTTTGTCACCAACATGCCCTAAGCGCATGTGCCAGAGCCTTGACATATGAATATATTATTTCTTTCTTGATTACCATTTATGGCTAACAATGCACCTCTTACTACCTTCAGAACACCACCTTCCACGGTTATTTTGTAACCCTTGGATTCTAGATTCCCCAATGATATAATATTTTTCTTCAAATCATGCACATACCTTACATTTGTAAGTCTTTTGATTGTACCATTGGGCATCTTCAACCGTGCTGATCCAATGCCTTTTGTTTCACAAGCAATGTCATTTCCCGTAAGAAAGACTCCTCTATCTATCTCCTCGAAGCTTGAGAACAATTTTCGATCTGGAAACATGTGGTGGGAAAATCCAGAATCCAGAATCAATCTTGTGAATGAATTAGCAGAAAAAGATGCAGTGAATGCCGTGTCTCCGTCTTCTGTCTTTTCTGCAACATTTGCAGTAGACTTCTACTTCTTTGGACAATTCTTCTTCCAGTGCCCCTTTTGACGAAAATACGCACATTCGTCCTTTGCAGGCCATCTTCAAGAATATCCTCTCGACTTTGTGCGAGCACGTCCAAAAGATTTTTCTGATTTGTTGTTTGATCTACCTCTCGATACCGTTAGAGCTTCTAATGTAGTATCTGTGTTATCATGTTGATCATTCTTTCGATACTCATTATTCACCATAGAATTTGAAACATCGATAAATTTAACCTAGCTTTTACGGTATAACAGAGTTGTCGTTAAATTTTCATAAGTTTCTGCCAGAGAATTCAACAACAAAAGTGCAATGTCTTCATCCGTAATATCCATATCTAGTTTCTGCAAATCCGCAGGAATCTTGTTGAAATTATCAAGATGCTCAATCGCGGGAGTACCTTTTTGTACTAAAACCAAAAAAGCTTCTTTTTCAGGCATAAACGATTCTCTACGCTTTTCGTCATGTACTTGTCCTCCAGTTTCTTCCGAAGAATTTTCGCCATGGTCTCCTTCATGACAAAATACATTTTTCTTCTCATTGAACCGCAAATGATTTTCTCCTCTGCAATCTTTGAAATTAATTGATGGTCCACCATTTGAAATAATCACAATCAGTGTTTCTCCACTTTTGAGACCTCGAATGAAAAAAAAGCTCGTAAATGAACTCAAAACGGTCCAATTATCTAGGAACCGACCAAACGTTACAAAGAAAAATGATCAAAATTGACCAACATTTTAATTCATTTCAATTTTAGTTTAGCCACCGATTCAATTTTGGTCGAAGAATATAAAAAAGTCTGACCGGGTCAGATCAAAGAGGCTGAGCGGGTCAAATCTTACTTCTCCACCCGTGTTACTGCAAATTTGACGAGAATGCCGTTTAAATGCAAAGAAAAAAGGGAAACTTCCGAGATTGATGTCTTGTGATGCGGAGGTAAAATTTTCACACCGTTTGAAGAAGTGGACTCTTGGAAACGTGAGCTATTTAATGGGATGAATAGAAATTGATTTTGAGCAGATTTCTATTCTGGGTTTCGTTAACAAACCATGTCTCTGATACCAATTTGTTGTGAAAACACCCGAAACGAATCGAATGTAAAGCACAACGGAATGTAACTAGAAGAATAAGAACATAGATTTAACGTGATTCGGAAATTCGCCTCATCCACCGGAAACAACAATTTTCAGATCAGAGAAAAATTTACAGACACAAGTTTATCTCTGAGGATCCTCACTTTGTACTGAAGCTAATACTTAGCTGAAAACGTGATGGAGTTACAATTGAGGACGAGGTACTTTATACAGGAGAACATGATGTCATATTTTCTTCCATAGGCTATCTAGTATCCGAGACTTTTTGATCATATCTGGGACTTTTCATATTTGTAGCCATTGAAAACTTTTTTTGTTTTGAGGATATTATTGATAATGAGAAATTAGTTTAAATATATCATTTAAATATTTTTATTTATCATGTAATTGTTGACCAAGATTATGTGCCTTTACAAACTCGGTTGTTATCAAATCACAAATCAATGGAAAATATTTGATTGTTTTCACTTACAATATGGCATCAGCGCCTGGTTTTTCTCTCTCTTTTGTATTACGCCAAAACTAGCTCCCTTAAACCCACTCAAATGCCAGGTTTCATCCACTATCCTCTACCACGGGCCCTCGTCAACACCGTCACCACCTCATACCCGACTTCCTACACAGAAGCCTCTAAACACCGAATTTGGCATAATGTAATGAGAGAGGAAATAAATGCGCTGCTTCGTACTAACATATATGTACACTTGGGACTTGTTCCGTTTCAGTCTAATATGAATGTTGTAGGTAACAAATGGGTGTACAAGACCAAGCATTATGTTGATGGGCTATTCGAACGCCACAAAGCTCGGCTCGTAGCTAAGGGGTTCCATCAAATTGAAGGTGTGGATTTCTTTGAGACGTACAGTCTGGTGGTCAAGCCGGTTACTATTCGCTTGTTGCTCCCTTTAGCGGTTACACAGGGTTGGTCCATCCGACAGGTTGACATTCAAAATGCCTTTCTCCATGGTATCTTTTTGAACCTGATTACATGCAGCAGCCTCAGGGGTTTGTGCATCCCGACTATCCGGATTATGTATTCCACTTTAAGCGCAACGCATATGGTCTTCGTCAGGCCCCTTGTGCCTGGTTTGCTCGCTTTACGGATACTCTTTCTCGCTTTGGTTTGATGGCCTCCAAATTCGATGCCTTTCTATATATTTATTCGCATTGACATGATCGTGTCTACATTCTTATATATGTTGATGATGTTATTATTACTGGTAATTTCTCTGCTGTTGTTGAACAGGTCATTACATATCTTGGCTCGCCGTTCCCGGTCAAGGACCTTGGCTCTCTTTCTTACATCTTAGGTGTTGAGGCTCTCTCTACCATGGATGTACTCTATCTTACCCAACAAAAATACTTCTTACAGCTTCTTTAGCGTGCTGTCATGGATAAATCTAAGCTATGCCCTACACCGATGTATGCTTCCACCCTCATTACTTCTATGTCTGACTCTCTTTTCGCCGACCCTTCTTTATATTGTACCATCGTTGGCGGCATACAGTACCTCAGTTTTACTCGTGCTGACATTGCCTTCGCTGTTCACAAAGTTAGCAAGTTCATGCACACTCCTTCTGATGATCATTGGATCGCGGTTAAGCGTATCCTGCGTTACCTTAAAACTCTATTTCTGATGGGTTATTCTTCTACAGGAACTCTCCACTTACACTTAATGCTTACTCGGATTCTAATTGAGCTGCTGATCCTGATACCCGCGGGTTGATTGGTGCTTATTGTGTGTTCCTTGGAAACAATCTTATCAGCTGCGTTCCAAGCAACACCTTACGGTCTCTAAAAGTAGCACTGAGGCGGAATACAAAACTTTGTCTAACACTGCCGTGAAGGTTCATGGCTATGCAGTTTGCTCACTGAAATGCAAGTTACTCTCCCCACATCTCCTGTTCTCAGGTGTGATAATATTGGTGCTACTTATCGTGCTCATAATCCCGTCTTTCACGCAGTGGCGGATCCAAAAAACTTTTCCAGCGGGGTCCGTAAATATTTAACAAAGTAATTTTTTTTCACGGGGCCCGAAATATTTTTCTATAGGTAAAATATAGAGTATTTCTATTTTTAACGGGGTCCGTGGACCCCCTTTACTTGGCTCTAGATCCGCCCCTGCTTTCACGCCCGCACAAAACATATTGAGATCGACTTTCACCATGTCCAGGAACTTGTTGTGGTGAAATGACTCTCTATCTCCTTTCTCAGCATGAAAGATCCATTGGCGGACCTCCTCACCAAGCCACTAGCTCGGCCTCGTTTCGAATTTCCCAAGGCCAATCTCCATGTTCAGCCACTTCCCACGGGATTGCGGGGGCATGTCGAGGATATTATAAATAATGAGAAATTAGTTTAAATATATCATTTAAATAGTTATATTTCTCATGTACTTGTTGGCCAAGATTATGTGTCTATATAAACTCGGTTGTAATCACATCTCAAATCAATGGAAAATATTTGATTGTTTTAACTTACAATATTCTGCAGCCATCATTTGAACATTAACAACACATATAGAAATGAGCCATTATTCCAACGGTAACTGTAACACCCCGAAATTTTTAAGAAGGGTAGAAGCGTAAAATGGAATTTAATCTATTTATTTTCCTATTTTATGTTAAACCCTAAAAGTTAATAATTAAAAAGGGATTTAATTATAAAAGGGGATTTAACTAAAGTTTAATTATGGATTTAATTAAACCTATAAAAGGAAAATAATCCCAAAATCTTCTAATTAGTTAGTCGATGCAATTCTGATAGAAAATGCGAAAGAAGAACGCAGGGAGGAAAAAGGGAGGAAGAAGAAGAATCTTCATCCTGGAGGCTAATCCGTCGGGATTTTGAAGAGGCAGCAGAAGACGGAAATCATCGTCTCATCAAGACGAACGTTTCCACACTAACCGTTTGCAATTCGGTGAGTTTTCAGTTAAGCTCTAGATCTAGAATCTTGTTCGTTCTTGAGTTTTTCTAAGATTAGATTAGTACTGGGGATCGTCTTAATCGTATAACACCGTTGTTGAATCGTAGGTTGATCGTAGAATTTGGAAATCGAAGGATTTACTTTCGTTTTCTCTTTTGAAATTTCTAAAAGGTAAGGGGGTGTTCTTAAACGGATTTTTGTGGGTTCAATCGAATTTAATTATATGGTTATTTATATATTATTGTTGTTCTCCTTGTTTGTTATAGGTTTGTTTCTTTAATTTATTTTTTTTCCTTATCTATATCTATATCTATATCTAATAAGAAGAGAGGGGAATTGAATGTGAGGCTGACACGTGGCAAGCTCTGGGCTTGACACGTGTCAGCAAGGAAAAAAATAAAAATAAAATAAAAAATAGTGTGCTTCTTCATTTGAACCAAAAAAATTGTGTGCTTCTTCATTTGAACAAAAAAAATTCAACGAAATTGTATTAAAAAAAATATATATTAGCGAAGATTCATGTATCAATTTCTTCATATATGATGTATCTAATATGTATGTACATTTACATATGATATGATGTATCTATATAGATACACATCTACAACAAAAAATAGTGTGGTTCTCTTGAACAAAAAAAAAAAAAAAAAAGAAAACGAAATTGTATTAAAAAAAAATCGTACGGAAGATTCATGTATCCATTTATTGATATGATATATCCAATATGTATGTACATTATGTGATATGATGTATCTATATATACATCTAGAACAAAAATAAAATCAACATTTATGAAAACGGATGAAAACATCACATTAATAATTTTTGATAAACCCAAAAATAAATTTAAAAAAAAACGGAATGCCATACAAAAAAATATAGCATGTTTAATATAGTTTTTTGTTATATTAACGGGTATGATGGAATGAATATCTACTACATTGAATTAAAATCGATGTCTTTAACATCATGCAACATACTAATTCATATGTATTTTCTATTAAATTATGATATCTTATTCGTTTACATTTGGGCATAGGCTGTGTGTTGTACGAGTCATTTTTTTTATTATTATATTTTGTAGTGTTATGTAAACATCTAATTATAAATATATTAGTATTTATTATAGTTTTTTGTTGTACCAAAATTTAAAAAAAAAAATGGAATTACATACAAAAAATATGGAATGTTTAATGTAATTTTCTATTATATTAACGGGTATGATGGAATGAATATCCACTACATTGAATTAAAATCGATGTCTTTAACATCATGCAACATATTAGTAGGATTATATATATTCATTATGATATTGGACACACTAATTCATATGTATTTTCTATTAAATTATGAAATCTTATTTCGTTTATTTGGGCATATGTTGTGTGTTGTACCACTAACATGTTATTAGGGTTATACTTGCTCATTTAATGGATTAATTAAAGAATGGGTTATTAGTAATAAAAATAATAATAATAATAATAATAATATATATATATATATATATATATATATATATATATATCCTGAGGTGTTCAATTAGGATATGGATTATTGCTTGGTTGCTCTTGCCTAGAAGTTGCAGATGCTGTTGGATTATGACAATGGAGACAAGCTGCATATGGACCGGTTTTCTACAGCATCAGTCTGTTTTTGATGTTTTAGTATGTTTAGATATTTTGTATATCTCTTCATTAGTTTTACTTTTCCAATACATGGGAGATCATACTCTTTCCTTAGCACCCGGCTTTTCCCCCACGGGTTTTCCGGACTAAGGTTTTAAGGAGATGATAAATATGTATTGATGACGTATTTTCTTTGGTGAGACCAGGGGGTTGGCCATGTAAAACTTCAGTTTTTTGGTTTAATATAATTCGAGTTTTACAAAAAAAAAAAAAAAAAAAAAAAAAAAAAAATTATATATATATATATATAATATCTTGTCTTAATTATAATGGGCCAAAGATTTTGTGGATAATATATATCTAATAGTATACGATTTTGTCTAAGAACGGAGGGGGAAGAGCGGGAAGGGGGGGGGGGGGGGGTTGATAGGGCCAGCTGTTTACATTATGGAATAGATAGAGGCGGTGGGTAGTGGGAGGGTTTCTAGACTTTCATTTTACAGAAGAAGGGACGAAGAAGAAGGACGGCGATTTAGGGTGGGGTTTGATTTATCCAAAATTCTTTCAATCATATCATTCTTAACGAATCAATAAAAATGTATGGTACATGTAACTTTAATCATCATATTCCATTATCTTTTGTAAGTTATGATAGCTAAAACTATGTATCTTTTGAACTATATGGCTTAGTATAATTAAAAATTATGGCTGTAACTATTTGGTTTATATGAATGCTTCATCTTTTAAACTGTATGACTTTCATGTTTATTCAACTTCTACGTTTACATCTTCACGGACACACCGTGCCTTGCACGGTGTGGGATTCACCACTAGTATTATAATGCCGAGTATGCACTTCGGCTGATAGGAAAGAAATGGGACATGTGTCCTATAACTGTGTTGATGTATATTGCCGTGGGGAAAATAAGAGAATGAAAGAAAAATAATATAAGGAAGATTGAAGACAAATTAACTTTGCTGTAGCTGTTGTAGTAACAAAAAACAAAAAAAAAAAAAAAAAAAAAAAAAAGTAGTAGGATGGATTTTGTGTTTTGCAGGCAACTTAGTTATATGTATTAGATATTATCTGTACGGTAAAAATAATTGATTTATGCAATAAAAAGGTATGCACAACAAAGTAGTATATGTGATTAATGGTTATAGTAAAAATGTGATATATATTACGGTAAAAGTGTATTATATTAATTTCGTGTTTTTACGTGTATTACATGATACGACGTGACTTGTATGTTTTGTGGAACATTATATGTTATTTTACAATGTCTAACATCGACTTCTGGTAGCCTTGGTATCAAATCGCACCACAACCGAGACCCTCATGGGGGAGAGGGTGGGAGCACCGGAAGGCTTTGTTTAGGCCTTGTGGGACATTGCCTTAGCAACAATGATCCTTTTACAACGTGCTAGGTAGTGTAACTAGATGTCTAAGGCTAGAAGTCCTTAGGAAGCCTTTATGTGAATGAATCAGGTGGTTAGATCTAAAATCGTAAATACATATGTGGATGTCTAAAAGCTAAAACGTCAATATCATTGGTGAGGCGCATTTTTGATATCGAAGCATGAGATACTTACTACTCCTACGGGACAATGTGTAACTCCCACATGGAACACGAGTCCATGCCCCCAGAGCGGTGCAAACCATGTTGTGGTGCATTTTCACCATGCGTAGTATCCTTTGGTATTGATGTAACAAACTTACTTGTGCAATGATGTACTATGTGATCTAGTAGAGGGTGAGTGTGATCTCAATGCAACCTATGTGGTAGAGATTGTAGAACGTAACTTGTTATATATGATATGCTATTTATTGTAGCCGTTTCTTCTACCCCTTACTAAGTACGTTTGTACTTACCCCCTCTTCTTTATTATCCCCACCCCGAGAAGGTGGTGTATTTGTAGGTCGTTTTTTTAGGCCACAGAGGAGTGACCCGGAGATGATGCAGATGAACTTTACTGTTCTTTATTTTATGTTGTAATTTGGTATAGATTCTCTTAATCTCTGTAATAATAGAAATCAGTGAGTTGACTTTGTGGATACCAATATGTATAGGTTAATTGTATTTGATGGTTATAGTAAAGCCTTTTGATGCTGTACTAAATGCAGCATGTGTTACCTTCGGTCGTTTAGTAGTGTTTTAATTACCCGAGCCAGTCGTTTTACCTTCCGCTTGTTCTCTGATGTTTGACTACGTAAGGCTTACGTATATAATTAGATTAAATTTTAATTATATGCGTTCCGGACGTTCTTTTCCGGGTAAGGACTCGGTATCCGGGACGGGGACGTCACGCCGGTATCGTAGCGGCAAGTAACACCGCCGCATAGACTTAAACTCTTAGGACGTGGTCTAGTTCTGTTTAGAAACTTAAGATGAGAATCTTGCAGTTAGATCTTTTAAGTGTAAAACCTCTTAAGTTAGTCCGTTAAGCAATGAACCCTTTAAGGATAAGGCTTTGGGATCAGAGTCTTATGTTTACACCTTTAAGTTGAGGTCCTCTTGGTTGAATATTCCTTATACTCCCTATTGTGATCTATCCACTTCTTTCTACACCTCAATGTCAAAGCCTACACTTTGGATGGACCTATTCTCGTAGAGAATGATGTCCGACTCAACTCTACATATCATCCACTCCCTCTTCTCGTTATCGCTCGGTTTGTGTTTACCAAAATTCTTTGACCTTGCTTTGATCGAAATGGGTTCTACACGAACTCCATATACAATTCTATCCTTTCCAAGTGCTTCTCACTCGTTTCAACTATTAGTGTTAAAGGTCTTCACCGTGGCACATAGTTTTCATCATCCTCGTGGTTGGCTTAATACAACACGAGTGAATGCCTTTTGTTTTTGTGTTTGACTTTCATGTCAACCCATTTCCCCTTCTCCAAAAATTCTGAAAGTTTTCAGCAAGATAGACCACTGTTTTTTCTACAACTTCTCTTCTCACATCAACTCGATAATCATTATGGGTTGTTCAGAAAATTTTTGTTAATGCCGGACACTCTTCTTCTTCTGTTTTGAACAGGTTAACCACATTCAAATGACCTGAACTTTTGATATGTTGCAGACAACACTTTTTTCCTATAACTTTACTTTTGGAATTAAGTTCAAATTCCTTTTCGTTTGATCGCAATCTGCAATTCAAATCAGTGTTTACTAATCTAGAAATTCTGACAGCTTGTGCATTTGGCAAAAATAATTGTTTTTGACCGACTTATTCTCATCCAAAATTCTAATATTTTTTTGTCACCTGGGAAACTCCAGAATCTATATCTTTTCTCCTTTGATAATGCGCATAATCCTTTTGTTTTGGGCTGCACGAGTCGATAATATCATATCCGGAATAAAATATCATTGACAACAGAATTTCTAAAAGGAATCCTCACCTCCTTGACTTAGGGTTTGGGCTAAGAGAGTAATAAGTTATGATTGTGATGTTTTAGAAGTTTTCTCGAAGTTTGATCTTCTTCTGTAGTAAGTCTCTTAGTAGGATGGTTGTTAGGCTACCGTTATGGTTTCTTTTGCGCTTATAAACAACCACCAAGACGCTACCTTCTAGTATACCACGGTTGAAGTTCAAACCTTTTTATGCCTTTCTTAGATCATGCATTTCCCGGTAAATTACTTGCCATTTGGTTCTTCACTTGAGGTACTTGAGTTCAATAACTTCTCGCCATCTTCTGTGATGAATTATCTCAGAGACATATCTTCATAAGTTCTTCCTTTGAACATGTTCTTTCCTTTTTACCTTCCAAATCTATGAAGCAAGTGCTCCCTAGTTTTGTATTGTTGCACTCTCATTCTTTCTTTCAAATTCAATTTGATTAAACATTCTAATGTCAAAACATTCTCCTTACTTGTGTTCATTCTCGGCTTCCCTCCTAATGGTAGTGCCGATGTTGTAACCTTTTCTCATAGTGATGCATGTTCTTTCAAGGTATGCACCTTATCTTTTACCAGTCAGATCTTTATGACTACCATGACATCCATGTTCAATAACTTACTCTTAACCTTCGGAAATCTATGCTAAACCAAAGATCGTGCGAAGGTAGTCACTTACCAAGATGTCTTTAGAGCCTTTCTTGCCGGTCAACATTTGAACTCCAAAATTTTATTAATTTCAATCCATCCAGGTTTAATACACATGGTGCCTTTTCAGCTTTAAATTCCTTTCAGGCCGTTTAAAACCATAAACCACCAGACACACCTTTTGACACTTTCTCTCATGTTCTGGTGTTTCTATAACAATTTTGTTATACCAGTTGAAACGTCTGTTTGTTTTAACCCTTTTCATTTCCTCGTAAGGAATAACCTTGAAACCTTGAACTCGATCATCAATGATCCCTTTTCTTTCACCTCTTTTGGAAGTTTGAACTAATTCTATGAAATCAAACTCTTTATCCGACATTTCTTAAGCGTCTTTTCTCAAAAGTTTGTTTATCATAGACTCCTTTTATAAAAAAAAAAACTTTTCACTCTCCTTCACATTACCTTGAGGAAATTTCTATCCCCTTTAAATCTTGAAATAACTTCTCTTTGAATAATACAAACTTGGACACTTCTTGACAAGTGTTTATTTCCTTCTGAGACCTTTTGGTGTACTCATTTTGTCTCCATAGCTCCTTCATGTTGAGATTCTTGCTCTTTTCTTGATTTCTCAATTGTTTAGTTCTTCAAGTGCTCGACCTTGCACCTTTGCCTTGTTTGTTTTCTATTGTGGGATGATTCTTCTACAATAATCATGCGAGCTGGGAAATCTCTTAGTTTGCCAACAACCACCTTGCTTATCAAATCATTAATGAATAAGGTCACTTGTCAAACGTTCTCAAGTCCGATATTATTTTCCTCTTGTGTTTAACATTTTTTTCTCTAGTCTAACATGTAGTGTTTCTCTTAATGCCCCCACTTTCTAAGGGCTTATGTGAGAAGCTCATTACCTTACTTCCAAGCGATCCGAGTTCTTTTGAAGACCACCGCATCTCGCAGAATTCCACTCTCTCAAATGAATCTTATCTTCAAGATGTTCCATTGTTTTTCCTTCTGGTGGATACTTTTTGTATTATGACACAATTCCCCATCCTTCGATTTTGAATCAATTTTGAACTTCCCTTGTTCTGGAGTCATCTTGTTTTGTTTGTAACCCATGCAACCTCCCTTGTTTTGAAAAATTATTGCCTCTTCTTCGGCTTACCAAGTTGACATACCACCCTGGTACTCAACTTATCACTCTTCAACCTTATTTGTTTTCCAAGCTAACCTTTATTGTCATCAGGATTGGATCAGACCGACAGAGAGAAAGTATTGCAAATGCGTGTTTCTTCTTTCCCGAAAAGTCTTAGGAATCCTTCAGCTGGGATCATTGCATTTATTGAGCAAGCTTGCGTCGCAGTGATGGCGGCTGATATTGAAAGAAGTCAAGTGTGCCAGAAGTTGTGGATCAGCTGGGAAGTTTCAGCTTCCCGGTGATAACGTCTAAATTATCTGGGGTTGTCAACGGTGGTGTAATGATGGATATCTGGCTATTGTGGCGGTGTTATTAGTGGTTGCTCATGGTGGAGCTGTGTATGGAAGTGGTGGTTCCGTACGGTTGAACTGAGAGTGGGTGAATTTGGCTTAGCCTTGTATTTTTATATATTTTTCCAAATCGTCCTCCATGTGAAATACATTTGGAGCCCTATTTATAGGGAAATAACCGACTTAATTCGATATAATTACAGTAAATGACATGATGCTTGTGGGTGGGGTGAGTGCTCGCTCCGCAGGAGAGGCATTGCAGAGCCGTATCTGGGCTCTCATCCTATACCCTAGATTTGTCTTAAGTGGCACCGGTCTTTACTCTATGGAGGATGACGATCGGCTCCCTGTGAACCCGGCAGACAAGTTGGTGGGCCGGAAGACGGATCCGGGCCGGAAGACAGGGCCGCCCTATCAATGGCCACATACTCAGTACCCATGATATCTCGAGATGTCGGGTGGGGAGTAGTCCTTTTGCTTTTGTGATCTGGCCTCTTGAACCCTTTCGAAGCTGTCACTGGGTGGATAGCCTTAGCTTCAGAAGATTTGGCTTCTTAGGCCTTTGGCCTCGAGCCGTTTAAAGTTATAAACGGGCGGATAGCCTCAACTTCATAAAATTTGGCTTCTTGGGCCTTTGGCCTCGAGCCGATTCGAAGCTGTAAATGGGCGGATAGCCTTAGCTTCATAAGATTTGGCTTTTTGGGCCTTTGGCCTCGAGCCGATTCGAAGCTGTAAATGGGCGGATAGCCTCAACTTCGTAAAATTTGGCTTCTTCGGCCTTTGGCCTCGAGCCGATTGAAATTATAAACGGGCGGATAGCCTCAACTTCATAAAATTTGGCTTTTTGGGCCTTTGGCCTTGAGTTGATTCGAAGCTGTAAATGGGTGGATAGCCTTAGTTTCATAAGATTTGGCTTCTTGGGCCTTTGGCCTCGAGCCGATTGAAGTTATCTTAGGGTCGGCCCCCTGGAAGGCGTGTCTATCATGGACTTATTTCCAATGGTTCCTCACTACCCTAGACTGACAGGACAATCGGTGTGACCCGCCACACATTTTGATTGGCTGTGGCTTTTCGGTTATTCGCTCCGTAATGATGGCAATTGCAAATTTCGAAATCGAAAAGTCCCGCCTTTGATCTCGTCCATTGGATCTTGGTGTGAGGACCGTTGGATCCGTGCTTCCATGCTTATATAAGGATGAGAGGCTTCAGACTCAAACACTTTCCAATTTCGTAATTTCTCTGGCGGTTGTATGTCGATAGTTGTAAGCAAAGGCTCTCCGGCGAGGTGATTTCCGGCAGGATTCTGAAAGCTCATTCCTTACTCTACCATCATTCTCGTATTTCCTGCTGATCATCAAATAAGTTGTCTTTCCCTCTTGATTTCTAGTATTTTGCATTTCATTTATTCCCAGTCTTGTCCTTCGTTTGATTAGAGTAGTTGAGTTTTTCCGAATTTGGAGGTGTGTTGGATGTTGTGACCCTTGGTTGAGGTCTGACATTGTCACTATCCCAATCAGAGATCTTTTAAGATTTCCCCTTTGATTTCTGGGATCTGGTTGTGAAATGAAAAGATAGGATGTCGAGATGAAGTAATCCGGATCGTCTCGGCTCGACTTCGAATGTCCTGGGTGATGGCTTGTCCTTCTCATTCTTTTTCATTTTACAGGATGCCTGGCAGTGACAGATCGTGGAGTGACGGTAATGACGACGTTCATGGCTACGCCTCCGAAGAGGTTGAAGAAGCAAGCACCAGTTCTGGTGAAGTCTATGAGGGTGAGAGTATAGAGGACGATATGTTACTTGCACAGCTGGTTCCACCGCAGTCCGGCCGCCCTAAAGCTGTCGTTTTTAAGGTACCGAAAGAAAAGTCTGTCTCTTCAGTTGTGGTTCCCACAGAGTCAAAAAGGTTTGGGAAGGAGGCTGCCAGGGCTAAAGGTTCCTCCTTTGATGTTGTGGTGCCTGAGCCCGAAAAGGCCAAACAGAACAAGAAATCCGGCGGTGATGAGGACGAGCCGAAAGAAAGCAACAAGACCCCCAGACCACAAAATCTAGAGGCCCTCAAAGAGGAAGAGAAGATCGATGCCCTTGATAAAAGGATCGAGTCAGACTGGGCGATTGTTCGGCCTCGTCTCGGAGACCCCAAGCTTCTTTCTGAGTTCAACATTTCTCCTGATTATCATTTCTCCGGTTTCAAGAAGGTAGAAAACCGAGCCGGCATGAGACTGAAGAAAGACGGTCTGGTCCTGTTCTATGATCATTTCATCATTGGCCTCAGGCCGCCTTTCGAACCTTTTTTCATCGAGGTTATATGGAGTCTAGCGGCCCTTCCGTGTGCTTTCACTCCTGGTGTGGTCCGGGTAGTGATGGCGTTTGTCGTGCTCTATAGGATTCTGGGCTCTGAGCCTTCCCTTAAAGTATTTTTGAAGTTCTATACCTTCAGTAAAGCGGCAACAAATAACGAGGATTCCAGCAATTTCTCGGCGACCAGAGTGCAGAAGTGCCGATTGTTTTAATAGACTTCGAATAAGGTCCGTAGTTGGAAAACAAGGGCCATGATGGTCGAATCAAAGTCGGGGTGGCCGTTCCCAAAATTCGAAGTGCGCCCAGAGAAGAGGTTGAACAAGATTGTTGTACCCAAAACTCTCGATCGCATGGAGCAGAAGAATCTTGATAAACTTCACAAACTTCTCGGTTGGGATAAAAAGAGCGAGACGCAGAAAAGGACCTTCAGCTGGAGAAGCCTAATTGATCTTAAGGCCCCCTTCTGTTTCATGGCCAGTATTCCTGTGCCGATCACTGCTCAGCCTGTGGTGAAAACATCCAACCTGGGTGCTTACGAAGACTGGTGTGCCGAGTGCCATCTGGGGAAGTGTTTTCCTACCAAATGTCCGATGTACAAGGGGATCGAGGATTCGCGGCCCACCGCAATTTGTCTTTTGACTTTGTTTTTTTCCTTTCCTTAATCGCGTCTTCATTGCGCTTTTCATTTCTTCGGAATTCTAACCATTTGTTTTATAGGTACGATGGTGCTCGCCAATGTAGACATGAATGCCTTTATGACCCGTCTGAAGAATGAGAGGAAAGCTCGACATGCCTTGTTAGAGGCCAGCAAACCCATGGATCCTCCTGCCCTAGTGAGCATGGAGGATGTTCCGGCCATCGACGCCGCCTCTTCTGCGGCCCCTCTCGGTACCACGGCTTCCGGGGGCGGTGCTGTTACTGCAAAGGTTGCTAAGCCTTCCGTAGCCCCGAAGGTAAATAAACCTACCGCGGCCAACAAGGCGAAGAGAAAAAGGCCTGCCGAAAGACAGAATACCAGCCTGGTAGATGAGGATGAAGACTTGATTGACGCACGCGTTGAGTCTTCGCCTAAGAAGTCTAAGGCTGAAGGCGGCCAGAGTTCAGATGGCGTCACTCTTGAGTATGTCAAATCAGTAGAGGATGTTCGGGCCCCCCAGGGTGTCCAACCGCTAGCCACCGCTATTGACTTAACCGAGAGCCCTGAGAAAAGGGTCACCGACGAAAGCGAGCTTACTGTTAAACCGGCGCAGAAGGATACCGGAAAGAGGAAAGTCCCTGTGGGGTATAAGGGGAAACCGGCTTTGTGTTAGGACCACGATTTCTGAAATGCCTCTTTCCTTGAAATTGGTCCGGGGAGCCGTCCGCCTCCATTTCCGATGTGGTTCCCCACAAAATCCGAAGTTTAAGCTGCCCGATGCCCCCCAGTTGATGGTCGGTCACGGCATCGTCAATCGGATAGCCCAAGCCGACGTGGTGGCGTCGACAACTTCTATAGGGCCTTCCTCTAGCCAGCAGCTCTTGCTCGAGGCGCTCGGCCTTTACGGAACTACGGCCAGTGTGGTAATGTGCCTTTCTCATTTTTGAGCTTTCTATTTTGTTGAGTTTTTTGGATCTAAATCCTTTTCTTTTTAGGTCACCACGAAGCTCAAGCAAGTCGAGTGGGCTTGCAATGAAGAGGCGAAACATATGGCGAGTCAGTTCACTGAGATGCGGGAGAAGTTGGCTGCCGAAGCGCACAGGGCCAACGCTGGAGCTGGTGGCGGTGGTGTAATGATGGATATCTGGCTATTGTGGAGGTGTTATTAGTGGTTGCTCGCGGTGGAGCTGTGTATGGAAGTGGTGGTGCCGTACGGTTGAACAGAGAGTGGGTGAATTTTGCATAGCCTTGTCTTTTTATATATTTTTCCAAATCTTCCTCCCTGTGGAACATTATATGTTATTTTACAATGTCTAACATCGACTTCTGGTAGCCTTGGTATCAAATCGCACCACAACTGAGACCCTCTGCGGGGAGAAGGTGGGAGCACCGAAAGGCTTTGTTTAGGCCTTGTGGGACATTGCCTTAGTTGTCAATGATCCTTTTACAATGTGCTAGGTAGTGTAACTAGATGTCTAGTACTAGAAGTCCTTAGGGAGCCTTTATGTGAATGAATCAGGTGGTTACATCTAAACTCGTAAATACATATGTGGATATCTAAAATCTAAAACGTCAATATCATTTGTGAGGCACATTTTTTATATCGAAGCATGGGACACTTACTACTCCTACGGGACAACGTGTAACTCCCACATGGAACACGAGTCCATGCCCCCAGAGCGGTGCAAACCATGTTGTGGTGCATTTTCACCATGCGTAGTGTCCTTTGGTATGATGTAACAAACTTACTTGTGCAAGGATGTACTATGTGATCTAGTAGAGGGTGTGTGATTTCAATGCAACCTATGTGGTAGAGATTGTAGAACGTAACTTGTTATATATGATATGCTATTTATTGTAGCCGTTTCTTCTACCCCTTACTAAGTACGTTTGTACTTACCCCCTCTTCTTTATTGTCCCCACCCCGAGAAGGTGGTGTATTTGTAGGTTATTGTTTTAGGCCACAGAGGAGTGACCCGGAGATGATGTAGATGAAGTTTACTGTTCTTTATTTTCTGTTGTAATTTGGTATAGATTCTCTTAATCTCTGTAATGATAGAAATCAATGAGTTGACTTTGTGGATACAAATATGTACGGGTTAATTGTATTTGATGGTTATAGTAAAGCCTTTTGATGCTGTACTAAATGCAGCATGTGTTACCTTCGGTCGTTTAGTAGTGTTTTAATTACCCGAGTCAGTCGTTTTACCTTCCGCTTGTTCTCTGATATTTGACTACGTAAGGCTTACGTATATAATTAGATTAAAGTTTAATTATATACGTGCCGGGCGTTCTTTTCCGAATAAGGACTCGGTATCCGGGACAGGGACGTCACAGTCTCAATAAAAGAATTTTGTTCATTTCGGTTTTTGCCGATCATCTCAATCGTTTCCTTTTTGTGTCATAAATCTTAGAGGTCGAGTTTTAGTTTAAATCTTGAATCGGATTCAAGATTTTTTACACTAAATGCAATAAGACATGGCTGAAAGTCATTGGATGTATTAAATAAAGAAAGAAATAGAAAAGTACTGAGATTCTTTCAAACATGTTTAAGTAACCTAATGTTATGTACCTGTGAGATGGTTACTACCAAGATTTAAATATTGAAGATTAGTTAAATTGTTCAACTCCTTCGGCACTGTCCCTGCGCAAGACAAAGCATATAAGAGTAAAGTTCTTGACATCGATTATATTTAAAAGGTATTCATGATCTAGGGCATTTGTATTAGATATTAAGTAGATTTTTTTTTACACTGGAGTATTATTTTATGGGACAATTATTCAAAAGGACATGTATCAAACTTAATTAGGCAAAAAGGACACCCAAAACAAACACTTATTTTTTCTTTTTTCATAGACTACCGTGATGCATTAACCGCCTTGATGCATTGACCATCATGATGCATTGACCACCGCGATGCATTGACCACCATGATGTATTGACCACTACGATGCATTGACCACCGAGAAAGCTCATACAAGACAAACTGGTGTTTAGGCATCCCAGACGGGCGTTTGCCCTCAAGACATGGTCCATCAACTGAGCGTTCAAGGCACATAAACGCTGGTTCACTGAAGACGAAACCCTAATATCATCAAGATTTCCAGGCAGACGAGCGTTCATTATGGCTCAAACGCTCGTCTGGCACCGACAACAGCAGAAATTGACCTAACACTATAAATACGCAGCTCATTCAGCCCCTGATATATTCTAGCGACTTTAGACACTTTTGGGGCGATTTTGTTGCGGTTTTTGTGTAGTTTCATCATACTTTGATTCTTTGATTCCCTAGACAACATCCTTCGATTCTAAACACTTTTTATAGCTTAGATTCACGTTTCAAGTTCCAAAGATTCGACTTTTGGAGCAATTATTTCTTCATACTTTTCTGGATCAGATTTTCAGCTATTTATATGGTAATGACTTTGTTATATTTTCTTCTTTCTAGCATGTTTTCCTTTCTTGTTTCGTTTATCGGTATGATCATGAGTAGCTAATTGCATGTGTAGTCGAATTATGTGAAAGCGAGCGAATACCCCAAGGGGGATGAGATTGGGAGTTGTGTAGTGCATAATTGAATGTTTTAATGATTAATCCACGTCCTAAAACTTATTATAACATCTTTGAATTAGTTTGATCACCTAGTTCACTATCATACACATCGAACTTATAGATGCATTTTGCGGTGAGATGTGGGATAAGGGGTTTTAGGATCGTTGCATAGATTCGGCCTAGTTGTTAGGTCCATTTCCAATACAGAGGTTTGTCATCGTTGTTCGAGCAACTTTAGAACTTAATCATGTTAGGATAATCGGTTTTCTAAAGAGAGAGTCGGTTAGCTTCACATAGGGTGTTTAGATCGAGTTGTTCAGTCTAATCACTAGAATTAGAAGTTGGCACCCGTGGATGTCGTTAAACTACTTAGGATAGGTAGGTTGGTTAAGACACGCTCCCTGTCAAGTCCTTCCTTAGGCGTAAAAGTAGCTCGTGGGATCATAGTTCGGCTATACCTTTTAATATCTAGAAGTAAAACTCGTTAGTATAATCTTTATTTCCGCATTAGTATAATACCCTCCACCATTATTTTGATCTGAACTAAGTTATACGTCAGCTTTGGTACTTAGACATTACTCCCTGTGGATTCGACCTTGTGACCATTATACTCCCGTTGACCCGATACTCTGTCGGTGAAAGTTAGAGGTTAAGCATTTTTCTATCAAATAAATTTTGCAGGATTCGTACTCTCCCTATCGGATCTCGTAGATATCGTCTAGGGTTTTCTTTGGTCTGTCTGCTGTTTCAAATTCTTTCAAGAACTTGGCCTTCAACTCTTCCTAACTTTTGATGGAACCGCGGGGAAGGACGTGAAGCAATGCAGCAGCTCAGTCTTTTATGCTTCCTACGAATGCCACGCACCAAGCCAACTTATTGGTGGTAGCTAAGAGCATTCAGCTCTGGAAAGATCCTATCCACTCAAAAGGACATGTGGATCCCTTGTAATAAACGTATTGCGAAAATTGCACTCCCTTGGGTGGTAATGAGTCCAAGATTTCGTCAGACAAAGCATCTATCCCCTGATTTAGTTCGGGCTTGTTACCTTGTTTTTCCTTCTTCAGTTCGGAGATTTCTCGTTCCATCTTTTCGAGTCTGTCATCTTTGATGGTCTCCCTATTTTTGGCTGGGGAAGCCTTTTTCCTGAAGACATCTTCTGAGTCTGCGTAGTATTCTAATTCGACATATTGGTCGGCCTCTTTTCATTGATGATGTGCCTCATGTCGCGAAGGTCCTTGCCTTCATGGCGTGGAACAACGTTTCTTTCGAACGGGATTGGTCCTATTCTCTGCTGCAAGTTTCGTTTCTCGGTCTGTCCCATATGATCCAAAACCGATCTCCTCTCCCCACTTTTCTCTGGGATATGCTTGGCTCTATTTCCAGATGAGTATTCACTTTCTTCAATCTCAATCCCTGTTTGGCCGCGCAGCGCCGTGGCTTTGAATTTTAGGGGAGCCATGGCTTCCTGCTCCGGTAGGCCAGGGAGTCTGTCTTCGATCTCCATCAGAGGGAGCCCGCAAACGGCTAGGCATAGGTTGGCCTCGTGCATCCTCTTAACATACTTGGCGTAGGCTATCGCTGCTTTGGCCTTAGCTTCAGAAACTTTCGGGTCAGGTGTTTCCTCCTCCCTTGGAACTCTTTCAGGGATCGCCATTTGGTTCTCCTGGTGTTTAGAGGTTCCCTCAATTGCTTTTCCTCGAGCATGACCGGTTCGTATAGGTTCCGAAGTTACGGTATGCTCCCTGGAGTGAGCTCTCCTCTGGTTGATGACAGTCCTGGCATCGACAGTAAGCCTTGTCCTGTTTGGGTGGTGTGGTTATCAAACGTACTCTCCAAGTTACCTCGGAGGGGAGTGTGTGGTACCAACGGACTGTCCTTGTTTCCTGCCATGTGTCAGGCTCTGATTTGTTGTTGGTGCTAAAAGAGAAAATTACTCTGATTTCTTCTAACGGTTTCTGACAACCACCAACCTTGCACGACCTAAGTATTCAGGCGGTGCGACAGAGATATTGTCGAAAGTGACCGCTATGACGGAGCTGATGGCGGTCCGTCGTACGGACAATGAGGTTTCTGGACAACTGTGATATCTCAAGCGAGAAGTTCTAAAATACCAATTGGAGCAAAATTTCGACCACAACCCAGAAAATTCTAATATCAAACACAGCAAACCCAGAATATCAAGGTTGTTCACGATTTGGTGACTATAACTAACTGACTTGAGCAAAAATGTTGAAAATGGCCCGAAAATAATAGTATTGTAACTAAAGCTTCGTTCTTAACGTGACAATGTTGAGAGAGTCGAATTCTCAAGAGCAAACTCAACAAAATCACGTTTCCTTCTTTTCTTTTGCACACACGGCTCAAAACCAAACCGAGAGCAGTAAAAACGGTTTCCGGATGGGAAACTTGTAATGCTAACTCCGACGAGTACTTATGCAAAGTTCATGAGAGTGGTGATTATGCAAATGCAAACTCGTGATTTTGAGCAAGGAACGACGGAGGTTACCTTATATAAAGCTGACAAGACACTGAAACGGAGATCTGAGCGTACAGACTCGACGAACAGTGAGCCTTTGTTGCAAGACTTTGAGATTAGCTTAGGGAAGATGAAGATCCTATTCACGCCGCCGTGAGAACTGGAAATCGTGATAGGGCCGTACACCGGAGCTAAGCTGAAGCGTTTCTTTCCCGGTAACGGAGCCAACTGATAGAGTCGAAAATCTATCACGGTGTTCAACGGTTGTTTTGTGGTGGATATCTAGCTAAAATTGTGTCGTAAGTGAGGTAGAGAGTGGTGGTTCTGTGTGATTTGTGATGAGGAAGGTGGTGGTGCTAAATCACTGTAAGAGAGTAGTGAATTTGGCAGAGTTTTGCCTTCTTTTTTAAATTGACAGCTTATACTTTAGTTTACACATAGAGCCCTATTTATAGGGTGGGAACCGACAAAGTTCAACATATTTACAATTGAGGACAAATAGTACAAGTAAATCTATGGCTGATCATCATCCCGCGGTTAGATGATGGCGGCGCGGGCCCATGGGCTTGTATATCGCATCCTCAGTTGGTTGGTCCTTCAGTCGGTCTTTCTCCAAGGATATCGAGGTGATCTCTAGTGGATCCATTAGTTTTGTGCTTGAGTATGCTCAGCATCTGACTCGTTTATTCTTGTTGCGGGATCGCCAGCGAGGCTCTCCATGGCGTGAGCTTAGCCTCCCGTCCGATCATTGACTTGGCCGCATATAGGCTCTCAGGCCGCCATCTTGACTCATATCTTCGGGTTTCAGTCGACCTGGATACGGGTCCTCGGGCCGATAGCGGAGCCGGACTATCACATACATTCTTGAATGGATCGACTTGTATTCTCTCGCCATTATCGAATGAAGCCGCTTAATTTTTCTTCCCGTCGAGTCTCGATCATTTTCTCCCAATTAAGAAAGATGTCCAGAACTTCATGCTTGTGCTTCATGGTATACACCCAAACATATCTTGAAAAATCATCAGTAAATGTAACAAACCGATGTTTACCTCTCAGTGAAGCATTCTTTGAAGGTCCCAAATCATCAGTGTGTACATAGACCAATGCTCCCTTGGTTTAATTTGGTGGATGGCAAGGCAAAACTTGACTCTTGTTTGTTTGCCAAAGACACAGTGTTCACATAAGTCAAATTTTCCACCCTTGGCACCCTTTAGTAAACCTTTACTCACAAGGTTTTGCAAATATTTTTCACCAGCATGCCCTAAGTGCATTAGCCAGAGCCTTGACATATTAAAATATTATTTGTTTCTCGATTACCTTTTATGGCTAACAATGCACCTCTTACTACCTTCAGAATTCCACCTTCCACGGTTATTTTGTGACCCTTGGATTCTAGAGTCCCCAATGATATAATATTTTTCTTCAAATCAGGCACATACCTTACATTTGTAAGTCTTTTGATTGTACCATTGGGCATCATCAACCATGCTGATCCAATGCCTTTTGTTTGAAAAGCATTGTCATTTCCCGTAAGAACAACTCCTCCATCTATCTCCTCGAAGCTTGAGAACAAGTGTTGATCTGGACACATGTGGTGGGAACATCCACAATCCAGAATCCATCTTTTAGATGCATTAGCAGAAAAAGATGCAGTGAATTCCGTGTCTCCGTCTTCTGTCTTTTCTGCAACATTTGCAGTAGACTTGTCCTTATTTGGATAATTCTTCTTCCAGTGCCCCTTTTGATGAAAATACGCACATTCGTCCTTTGCAGGTCGTCTTCAAGAATATCATCTCGACTTTGTGCGAGCACGTCCAAAAGTTTTTTTGATTTGTTATTTGATCGACCTCTCGATACCGTTACAGCTTCTAATGTAGTATCTGCGTGATCATGTTGATCATTCTTCCGATACTCATTATTCACCATAGAATTTGAAACATCGATAAATTTAACCTCGCTTTTACCGTATAACAGAGTTGTGGTTAAATATTCATAAGTTTCTGTCCGAGAATTCAACAACAAAAGTGCAATGTCTTCATCCGTAATCTCCACATCTAGTTTCTGCAAATCCGCAGGAATCTTGTTGAAATTATGAAGATGCTTAATCACGGGAGTACCTCTTTTGTACTGAAACCAAAAAATATTATTTTTCGGGTATACACGATTCTTTACGCTTTTCATCATGTTCTTGTCCTCTAGTTTCTTCCAAAGAATTTTAGCCATGGTCTCCTTCATGACAAAATACATTTTTCTTCTCATTGAACCGCAGATGATTTTCTCCTCTGCAATCTCTGAAATTAATTGATTTTCAGCCATTTGAAATAATCACAATCAGTGTTTCTCCACTTTTGAGACCTCGAATGAAAAAACAAAGCTTGTAAATGAACTCAGAATGGTCCAATTATCTAGGAACCGACCAAACTTTACAAAGAAAAATGATCAAAATTGACCAACATTTTAATTCGTTTCAATTTTAGTTTAGCCACCGATTCAATTTTGGTCGAAGAATATAAAAAAAAAAGTCTGACCGGGTCAGATCAAAGAGGCTGACCGGGTCAACTCTTACTTCTCCACCAGACTTATTGCAAATTTGACGAGAATGCAGTTTAAATGCAAAGAAAAAAGGGAAACTTCCGAGATTGATGTCTTGTGATCCGTAGGTCCGTTTTTCACACCGTTTGAAGTAGCGGACTCTTGGAAACAAGAGCTATTTAATGGGATGAATAGAAATTGATTTTGAGCAGATTTTTATTCCGGGTTTCGTTAACAAACCATGTCTCTGATACCAATTTGTTGTGCGGAAACACCCAAAACGAAACGAAAGTAAAGCACAACGGAATGTAAATGGAAGAATAAGCACAAATATTTAACGTGGTTCGGAAATTTGCCTACACCCACTGGAAACACAATTTTCAGATCAGAGAAAAAATTACACACACAAGTTTATCTTTGAGGATCCTCACTTTGTACTGAAGCTAATAATTCGCTGAAAACGGGATGGAATTACAACTGAGGACGAGGTACTTTATCTAGGACAATATGATGTCATATTTTCTTCCATAGGCTATCTAGTATCCGAGACTTTTTGATCATATCTTGGACTTTTCGTACTTGTAGCCATTGAAGACTTTTTCTGTGTTAAGGATATTATAGATAATGAGAAATTAGTTTAAATATATCATTTAAATATTTATATTTATCATGTACTTGTTGGCCAAGATTATGTGCCTATATAAACTTAGTTGTAATCACATCACAAATCAATGGAAAATATTTGATTATTTTCACTTAGAATATGGCATCAGAGCTCGGTTTTTTTTTTCTCTCTTTTGTATTAAGCCAAAACTAATTCCCTTAAACCCACTCAATTGCCAGGTTCCATCCGCTATCCTCTACCACGGGCCCTCGTCAACACCAGCACCACCTCCGACCCGACTTCCTACATAGAAGCCTCTAAACACCGAATTTGGCGTAATGCAATGAGAGAGGAAATTAATGCGCTGCTTCGTACTAACACTTGGGACCTTGCTCCGTTTCAGTCTAATATGAATGTTGTAGGTAAGAAATGGGTGTACAGGAGCAAGCATCATGTTGATGGGCGATTCGAACGCCACAAAGCTCGGCTCGTAGCTAAGGGGTTCCATCAAACTGAAGGTGCAGATTTGTTTGAGATGTTCAGTCCGGTGGTTGAGCCGGTTACTATTCACTTGTTGCTCTCTTTAGCGGTTACATAGGGTTTTTCCATCCGACAGGTTGACATTCAAAATGCCTTTATCCATGGTTATCTTTTTGAACATGATTACAAGCAGTAGCCTTAGAGGTTTGTGCATCCCGACTATCGGATTATGTATGCCGCCTTAAGCGCAGCTCATACGGTCTTCATCAGGCCCCTCATGCCTTGTTTGCTCGCTTTACGGATACTCTTTCTCGCTTTGGTTTCATGGCCTCCAAAGCCGATGCCTTTATGTATATTTATTCACATGGACATGATCGCGTCTACATTCTTATATATGTTGATGATGTTATTATTAGTGGTACTTCCTCTGCTGTTGTTGAACAGGCAATTAAATATCTTGGCTCGCACTTCCCGGTCAAGGGCCTTGGCTCTCTTTCTTACTTCATAGGTGTTGAGGCTCTCTCTACCCTGGATGGACTCTATCTTACCCAACAAAATACATCTTACAGCTTCTTCAGCATGCTGGCATGGATAAATCTAAGCCATGCCCTACAGTGATGTCTCGCTTCCACCCGCATTACTCGCTACGTCGACTCTCCCTTCACCGACCCTAATTTATATCGTACAATCATCGGCGGCTTGCAGTACTTAAGTTTTACTCGTCCTAACATTGCCTTCGATGTTCACAAAGTTAGCAAGTTCATGCACGCTCCTTCTGATGATCATTGGCTCGCGGTTAAGCATATCCTGCGTTACCTTAAAACTCTATTTCTGATGGGCTATTCTTCTCCAGGAACTCTCCACTTACACTTAATTCTTACTCGGATTCGATTGACCGCTCGATCCCGATAACCGCGGAGTCGATTGGTGCTTATTGTGTGTTCCTTGGAAACAATCTTATCAGCTGCGTTCCAAGCAACACCTTACGGTCTCTAAAAGCAACACTGAGGCCGAATACAAAACTTTGTCTAACACTGCTTTGGAGGTTCAATGGCTATGCGGTTTGCTCACTGAAATGCAAGTTACTCTCCCCACGGCTCCTGTTCTCTAGTTTGATAATATTGGCGCTACTTACCTTGCTCATAACCCCGTCTTTCACACCCGCACAAAGCATATTGAGATCGACTTTCACCATGTCCGGGAACTTGTTGTGGCTTAATGACTCTCTATCTCCTTACTCAGCACGAAAGATCAATTGGCGGACTTCCTGACCAAGCCATTTGCTCGGCCTCATTTCGAATTTCTCAAGGCCAATCTCCGTGTTCAGCCACTTCCTACGGGATTGCAGGGCGTGTTGAGGATATTATAGATAACGAGAAATTAGTTTAAATATATCATTTAAATATTTATATTTATCATGTACTTGTTGGCCAAGATTATGTGCCTATATAAACTCGGTTGTAATCACATCACAAATCAATAGAAAATATTTGATTATTTTCACTTACAATATTTTGCGGCCATCATTTGAACATTAACAACACATGTAGAAATGAGTCATTATTCCAACGGTCTCAATAAAAGAATTTAGTTCATTTCGAGTTTTTGCCGATCATCTCAATCTGTTTCCTTTCGTGTCATAAATCTTAGAGGTCGGTTTTAGTTTAAATCTTGAATCGGATTCAAGATTTTTTACACTAAATGCAAGAAGACATGGCTGAAACTCATTGGATGTATTAAATAAAGAAAGAAATAGAAAAGTACAGACATTCTTTCAAACATGTTTAAGTAACCTGATGTTATGTACCTGTGAGATGGTTACTACCAAGATTTAAATATTGAAGATTAGTTAAATTGTTCCACTCCTTCGGCACTGTCCCTGCGCAAGACAAAGCATATAAGACTAAGAGTAAAGTTCTTGACATCGATTATATTTAAAAGGTAAATTCATGATGTAGGGCATTTGTATTAGATATTAAGTAGGTTTTTTTTTCTATAATATATTATTTTATATAAAAAAGAATATATTGATGACTATTCGAGGTCCATAGAGAAACCACACCGTACAATCATTTCACAGAGGATTCTCATTGCACTAACATTACTCCAGAGAAATCTCATTGTACTATGAATAATCTTGAGATTTCTTTATCCAATGAGACTACCCTGTAAGCTTTTCTGTGCAATGTGATTTCTCTATGTGCTGGCCCGGAGAAATCTTTGTGGGTTTTCTATTTGCAGTTGCAACAACTGTTTCTCTATTGGGTTATTGCCAAAAAAAGTTTAAAATTGAAGGATTTTTCTTATTAAGGTAATTTGTACCTGCAGATGACAAAGCGCGCATAAGAATAAACGGTCAGTTTCATATATATATATATATATATATATATAGAGGAAGCAATTTAGTCCGATTACCTGGAAATTTGCCCCACACCCTACTACTGACCCGTTTTGTACCCGCTTACTTTTTTTTATTTTTTTTACATCTAAACACCTTATTCCGTGGAGGTCTCAAATTTCTGAATTATCCCCGCTAAACCCTACCCAACCCTGATCCAAAAATAAAGAAATTTGTTCCACCTGTGATCCTAATGTTCTCCATCCGCCTCTCAACGATTCCTACAATCTCGGTTCCATCGGTTCGATTATGTTACGATTCTTTTCAAAGACTGTCATTTCCATTTCAAACAGCAAAAGACTCCTCCGATATGCTGCATCAGTCCTTAATGAATGTAGTTC
Organism: Gentiana straminea; assembly: GCA_036785695.1. Lineage (NCBI taxonomy): Eukaryota > Viridiplantae > Streptophyta > Magnoliopsida > Gentianales > Gentianaceae > Gentiana > Gentiana straminea. The sequence goes on along the minus strand of JAVUPR010000448.1, from coordinate 595,900 downwards.
TTGAATTTGCGTTGAATGTTCAATATTCAAATCATGATTTCACATCTTCAATTCTCCATTGGTGAGGTCCCGATTTCTTAGGTTTGTTCCTCCTCCATTTATATATATGATTTATGTGTCTCATGTTCATTTTTCTTTCACAGGGACATGGGAAGAATCGTAATTTGTAAGCACATCTCCCATATTTTGTTGACAATATCCTTTTTCATTTAGTTTTACTTTCTGCCGATTTTGAAGTTGTTGTCATTTGTTTTTGTACTTCTCATTTCCATTTTTTTGTTCTCATGGATTTACTAATGCCTTTTATTCTTTGCAGGTGATGTCCCAAATCATTTGAAGCAATTTGACAAATTCTCAGCTATAAAGATTGTATAAGATCTTACATTTGTTCTTTTTAAATTATTATTTTCACTTTCTTTTTAGATTTTGTTATGTTTTGAGTATTTTTATTAAACGTCATTCTTTAAATCTTATGTTTTTTTGGTTTGTTGATTGATGATGTTTCCAATTTCTTTTTGTGTTGTACAAATGAAAGAGAAAAAAACGATCGTGTGACAATGATAAATTCTTTGATGACGGGCTGTGGAAAATGGAATCCTAATTAATTTATTATTGCGAATTGAGAATTTATGTCCTCCGTAGAATCCTAAAAAATCATTTTTTTTGTTTCCATTTTCGTAGTTTAAGCAAGCATTTTCGTGCAAAAGTTTCTTCTTAGCATTCATGTAGGTTTTCAATTTTGATAGACTGATACATTAATTCATCAGGTTCATATTTGTTGTTGTACATGGGTTTGGTGCTGCTATATAACGAAGATGTTGGAGAATTTCATGTGATACTAAAAGGTATGCCGACTTTCTACTCATTTTGGGATTCTTAGGCATGTACTACACTACCTTCCCAAATTATAAAATTTTAAGATCCTGACAAGAGATAATCCCCAAAAGAGTTGCTTTTCAAGGGAGAATCTATACCTTGAGTTCGTTGTGGGGGGTGATAATAGGTAATTTTCTGAATGTATCACTTTCAATTTTATCAGGGTTTGAGATTTCAGTTTATTTGTTGTCCATTGTAAACTTATTCATGTGATTCTTGGAATCGTTGCCCCAACTGTAAGAGCTCGGGTAACAGGGGTTCATTTTCCATTCTTTTTCTTTATTTAATTGCTTCAATTTGATTTCGAGTGTATTATGATATAACTTCTGCATTTAGCCATTAGCATATCATGTTTTAAGCTGCTAACTTATGCATAATCCTATACTATATAATAAAGAAGAGCTCATTTAACCCAATTACCCCTAATTGACCCGACTCCCACCCATTTCCAAACACACGGATCTTTTTTTTTCTTTCTTTTTTTTGGAACACAACAAATATCTTGACGACCTCAATAAAATCCGAACTAATGTTTTTCAGTTCTCACATTCACCAGAGACAATCTTCAACAAATCCTGCTCATTTTTTTGGACTCAACAAATATCCGGATTCAATTAACTCCCAAAAGAAAGATAAATATTTGAAACGGGAATCCTTCCTTACTCTACGTTATCTGTTGCAACAATCATTAGGTATTTCAAACTCGGAGTAATCTCCCAGAATTCTTATTTCCATCGTCCTGCTTTATATCAATAACTTTTGCTATTGTTGCTGTTTACAAAAATCGATTGACTGCAGCAAATGGTACGATTAACAGCATTGTTTCGTCGATTTGGTTTTAACATATCGTTATATGGTTTACAAATTTGATTTGGCCGCAGGCTAAGACAAAAATTTCCTCAACCTATTTATCTGTTGCGGCCTCAAACCTCCGCTCAATGAGATCAATGAATCCATTCTCCTGTTTTACGGTAATTCTACATGGATTTTTTTGATCCCAAATCTGTTAATGAAGTAGATATGGATATCCAGTACACTTATTTTATTTTCTACAATTGAAATATTGTTTTTTTTTTCAATGAAGCCGCCAAACTACAACTTATTTCAGTGTTGATCGAGAATTTAATTAATGTTAGCTACGATTGGATTGTTTATTATTATGTGATCAATCTTTATGATTGTTCTCATACTCTTATGAGTTTTTTGTGGCCCCTATTATTAAATGAAAAAAAAATGAGAAACAATTAGTGATGGCACGAATCGAAAAGCAATTGAAGGTGTCCATGTGTTTGGTGACTTTTTATGACATCCATCTAACAAAAATACATGGGATCATTTCTCTCCCATGTATTTGTGAGGCATCTGTGATTTTTGTGTGTGCATTTTTGTCCCGTACATCTGTGATTTTTGTGTGTGTACGTAAATTTTTTTGGGAAAATATTTTTTTTAGTGGGTTGGCTGACCTATTTGTTATTGGGTGCAGCCGCCCCTGCATAAGATAGTGAAGTTCTTGACATGGATGATGTCTAAAAAGGATCCAAATTAATTATCAGAAAGTAGTTAGTCATTTTATTGTGCAGCTTAAATTGCTTAAGTTTCCAATTGACAAAAGATGGATACTACACTTACTTACCTACTAAACTGTTGGACTCGAAAAAGGCCCCCTCCAGATTTTCCATGTTCCAAAATGTTTTTGGTATTTGCCCACTGAAGTTGTTGTAAGACAAGTCGAGATATGTAAGCCGTGAACATTGATGCAGATCTGACGGTAATGGACCGCTTAACATGTTATGCCACAGTGAAATGACAGATAGTTTCTGAAGATTAGGACACATGGTAGTTGGCAGATTGCCGTAAAGCTGATTAAAACTCAAGGCCAATTGTTCCAAGGAGGAAACATTAAAGATTTGAAAAGGAAATGAAGACAACTCATTTTGATAACATACGAAATTCTTCAAGTTGGTCAAGTTAGTGATGGAAGAGGGAATAGAGCCGGTAAACGAGTTGTTGTTTAGGTACAAGGACTCTAATTGATTGAGTGAACCGACCCAAGACGGGAATTCTCCTGAAAGTGCATTTTGGCTTAAACTAAGCACTTTCAATCTTCTCAACTGAGCTAATTCACTTGGCAAATCTCCTTGGAAGTTGTTTCCACTAAGATCCATCGACGATAAGAAGGAAAGATTACCCAATTGCGGTACTATGGTTCCGGTTAGACCCATGTTTGATATATTTAATGATTTCACCCGATAATGACGTACGGCACAAGAGACTCCAATCCAGTCACAGACTGGTGATGATGATCCATTACCAGTAGACCAGTTCTTAGTCAAGATTTGGTTAGGATCATGACTGATTCGAGCTTTCAAGGATAGAAGAGCGTCTTGATCGCTTAGAATGCTAAGTTTAGCGGTCGCCATTGCTGTTGAAGCCAAAAAACAACTTATTATAAAAGATACAGTGTAGCAGTAACATACAAAACTACTTCCTTCCAATTCCATGATGAGTATACAAGTAGTAATAAAGATGAGACTAGAAAATGTGAGGTCGGAGTAGAATGCAAGGATAAATATATAAGGGGGTGATCCCATATTTTAAAATAGTCTAGGAGTGAGTGCTTGGATCAATCAAATGTGAAAAACAATAATATTGATATAGTCTCACATCCGTCCAATAAAAAGTGTTCATATTTTGCTTTGTACACATATTAAAAAATCAATTAATTTGTAGTAATTTAAGTACTAATGGACATATATACCCCTATTACATTATAAATGCTTCTATTAAAATGTGAAACGAAGATACAAATATTAAATGCTAACATAAGGGTATGTTTGGAAAAAAAAATGCATTAAATGATATCTTGGTTTTGTAAATTGACACTTTTATGAGGCAGCTTATTTTCAAAACAAAAAAAAAGATATTTTTTATGGGACGGAGATAATATTCTTTTTCGGCATATCTAAATCGTAAAAGAGTGAGATGTTACGATTCCTCCCAAGTGAGAGAGTTAAGTGCTCTCTCAAGTGTCATTATTTTTCGATAATTTTATTTAAAAAAAAAAATCTAGCTACAGGTAGATATCCACAAATTGTGTGTATACGGTGAGATCAATGGTATTTGAGAGATCACTTGATTTTCTCATTTGAGCGGATCCTTACTCGATCGTTACTTGGTAAATGGCAACCACAGTTGATCATGTGGTCAATGAGCAGGAAAGTCTTTGAATATGACTTGACCACTGGACATTTTATTCCACGCTAGCCATCAGTATTATACACCACATCTTTTTCCTCTTTGTTTCCTATCATAATCACTCCCACACGACACGTCCAGGAGATGTTTAAGCGATTCATTTCTTACTTGCATATCTATGAAGAACGGACACGGCCACCACACACGACACGCGCGTACGATACGGCGATACGACTAATTTTAACATTTAAGTACACAACGTGTTATATATATATACCGCCATACCGGTTTATTAATATACGGTCACAAAGACACTTTACCTCGTCGTGGTTTAGCGAATTCAGGTTTTACCTCCTTATGGTTTATCAATATACATACGGTTTGCCATGAACTTTCCGATTCCGGCTGTAAAAAAAGAATATTCCACTGGCTAGAGTATTCTAATATTCCATGAACTTTCCGCTTTGCCCTTTTTTTTAATGGTTGAGTTAATGGTGATACTCTTTAAATGTTAAGTCCGTGGTGAAATTAATTGAAGTTCGGGATCTTTCAATTAAAACACCATTAGTGCCCCAGAACACTTCATGTGTGACCGCCTGATCCAGGCCGTCGATCTTGGACATCTTAGTGGCAGCTTTTATATATGATTTGATCATGTAGGACTTGGACCGATTTAATATGACGATCTCATGATAATTCCGTAATGAGAGAATCTAATTAAATCACAAGATGACAATTGATTAATCTTAATCTTGATGTGATTATAGACTCATGACCATTTCAGGGTGGTGTTTGATGTGGCGTTAAAGTTAGCTCAACCAAGCTTTCCCATACACGTCCATGTTGCCATCATTCAGGAATAGGTAGCCGGAAATGTAAATAACAAAGATGGAGTCCATTCCTTCCCATGGGAAGCAGAAAGACGGTTCCCTCGTTTGTTAATTCTGGAACTGATCGATCGGCCGAATTTATGATCTTGGATTATAAATATCGATCACTAGTGAGCTAATGGTAATCGAGGATAAGATGTTATTAGGGGTCAAGTTAGTGATGGAAGAGGGAATAGAGCCGGTAAACGAGTTGTTATATACAAGGACTCTAGTTGATTCAGGTAAGCGACCGAAGACGGGAATTCTCCTGAAAGACCATTTTTGCTTAAACTAAGCACTTTCAATCTTCAGAACTGAGCTAATTCACTTGGAAAATCTCCTTGGAAGTTGTTTCCACAAAGATCCAGCGATGATAAAAAGGAAAAATTACCCAATTGCTGTACTATGGTTCCGGTTAGACCCATGTTTGGTATATTTAAAGATTTCACCCAATAATGACGTACGGCACAAGTGTAACGCCCCGTTCTTGGATACCGAGTCCTTACCCGGAAATAGAACGTTCGGCACACATAATATAAAATAAATTTCATATTATACGTAAGCCTCTACGACGTCGTATCGAGTTTCGCATTAACGGAAGCTAAAAGACTCGGATGTATTGTTTTTTTTACAAGATAGGAAAAGAAATACAATCATTCTAAAGATAGAAAAGATAACAAACATCTACGATATAAAAGTCTTACAACCGTACGAATTCCTTAAAGAAAGAACGAAAGTACAACCAGTATCTTACAAGGAAATAACAAAGAAGTACAATATGTCTTGAAAGGTAAAGTGGAACATAGTACTTTACATAATCTAATAGAAGTAAAACATAATAAAAGCATCGCATGACAACTCATCAACTGTCATCCTCGAAGTCCTCGTCAAACTCATGTTTCACTTGTTCATCTTCTCAACCCCAAACACAACAAACATGCATTTGAGGTAAGTACAAAGGTACTTAGCAAGAAACAGAAGCTATTGCATTAACTAGGTTTCATACAGAAGGGTTTATGTAAATATTGAGTTATCTTTAATTGACCGACTCAATTTTAGGGTTCACTTCATGCTCATCAACACGTTGTGACTAAACGTTTCTAACTTAACTCAAGTTTGTTACACCGGCATTCAAGGGCACTACGCATGGTGCTACCCACCACGAGGTATCGTTTGCAACCTATTAGTGGATCACACCAATAGCCATGGGTTAAGACCCAATAGTCACGTTCGGTGAAGTCCCCCTACCATTTATCCGTTTATAGGCCAGTAGAGTCATTCACGTTATCTGACCGCCCACACATCGCGATATAGACAAGTGCCTTACCAAGAATGTTACGATGTTTAGTCTTTTACTACGCACTTATGTAATTTATTAATCATTAACTAGCCTCTAAGTGTTTTCAAGATAAAAGCTCACTTAACAACTCCACTCCCTCACTTAGAATCTAGACACAACACACTAGGCACATACATAGACATTGATGAATACTAATTCATCAAAGCATAAGCCGTTCATACCCTTCCGATGGTCCCGAACTTCAACTCTATGGAAGAGTACATCCGGTGCCGGAACTAAACGCATTGGTAGCTTAATCGAGGCTTATTCATGTTCATTTAATGTTATAAGATCAAGAAACAACTCTTAAAACTAGACTCGGGGCTCAAAACTGAACAAACTTGAAAACAGCCTCTCCAGTGCGCCGGCACTGGGCCTGGTGCACCCGCACTGGCTTCAGCGCGCCAGCACTGGGTCCTGGTGCACCCGCACTGAGGCTCTGAATGTAAAATTTGATTTCTGGGAGCCTGGTGCGCCCGCACCAAGTCTCTGTATGTAAAACTGGAGCTTCTGCTCCTCCAGTGCGCCCGCATTGGCCTTGGTGTGTCCGCACCAAGTGCGGTATACCCTAAAAAACACAGTTTTCTACACTTTAACGGATTCCTAACACTTCTAAACGTGTTCATCAACCATGTACTCATAAAAACAACAGAAAAGTAACAATTTAACAACATACAACATCCCCCATTAGCAAGATAGCACATATTCATGAATTTTATCACCAACCAACACCAAACCTTAACTGTATCAAACCATAATCAAAGAAATAGAGAATATATTCTTACTTGATCAAGCAAAACTTCAAAGCAAAAGTCCAAAAGTCTGCAGCAACTTCTCAAACCTTGATGGGAGTCAACTTTACTATACTTTGGTGAGCGGTTTAGCCTCCGTTTATCACTTTATTGACATGTTTTGGGTAGTCTAGACCTGTTTAAGAGTAATATCGTGAGTTATACGCATGGGGGGGTAAAACTGTCACATCGATAGTAAACTCCTCATTTTTAACAATATTTATCTTTTCTTCGAGCACTTTTGTCTTGCGGAATTACACGTGGTGTTTGTTCGTATATGTTATTGCAGGACTTAGGTGACTCGAGGACTCGGGAGGTGATGTTTTGGATTGAGAAACGTGCTCGAGGCACGAATGTAGCATGAAAGTGGAGAAAATGCAAGTTTGGAGTGGATTTAGGCCAAACGAGCGTTTGCCCTTAGGTGAATGTTCGTTTGCGGCAAGCTCAGGCTGAGGAATATGTTACCAAATAAACGAGCGTTTGGCCATATACAAATGAGTGTTTGTCAAATTGGCATTTGATACTGGAAGTTGGCTTAGATGAAGAACGAGCGTCCAAATTACCCTCAAACGAGCGTTTGGATGGGTTCAGCTCGAATTCAAGAAAGCTCATATAGGACAAACGAGCGTTCAAGGAAGCACAGACGCTCGTTCATTGAAGAACAAACCTTAAACGTCATCTGGATCACCAGGCGAACGAGCGTTCACCATGAGGCAAACGCTCATTTGCCCTCGACAGCAGCAAAATCAACCCTACACAATAAATACGCAGCTCATTCATCACTTTTAGAACACTTGTCGACTTTAGAAACTTTTTGGGAGATTTCTCTACGGTTTTAGTGTAGGTTGATCATATTTTGATCCGTTTTCTATTAAAATTCAAAAGATTCAACTTTTAGATTACTTTTTACTTCGATATTTTATGGATCAGATTTCCGGCAATTTTTATGGTAATGATTTCTCTTTTATTTAATGTCCTTAGTCTCTTTCCGGCAATTTTTATGGTAAACAAACCAGAATTCCTCCTCCTCCCCCTGATTTTGATGTTAATACTTTACCTTACCCTCCTTAGGGACCCAGAAAGGACATACTAACCCAAGGTCAGGTGAAATTTCTGAATCTCCTAAGGAAGGTAGAGGTAAACATTCCCCTATTAGAGGCTATTTCGAGCATTCCCCCATATTTTAAATTTTTAAAAGGAATGTTTTCGAATAAGGAGAAGATGCAACAGATGGTGCATTTGAGTGAGGAGTGTTCTGCGATTTTTGAAAATAGGATACCCCCTAAGTTGCAGGATAGAGGTAGCTTTACCATCCCAATTACCATTGGAGAGACAGTGTTTAAAAATGTGTTGTGTGATCTAGGGGCTTCTATGAGCCTGATGCCTAGAGGAATTTATGAGAAGTTGGGATTGGGTAAGTTAGAACCGACAGGGATGACCCTACAGATGGCGGATAGGTCTGTTAGGACACCTATGGGGGTAGCTGAAGATGTTTTAGTGCAGGTTGACAAGTTTGTATTTCCCGTTTCGTAGTTTAAGTTATGGACATGGATGCAAAAACACTTCTTTTGTTAGGTCGGCCTTTCTTGAATACAGGAGAGACCTTGATAGATGTTACTAGAGGGGAAATCATACTATGTGTCGGGAAAGAGAGTGTGTCCATTAATGTGTATAATGCAATGAAACATCCTAAGGAAGAAAAGAGTGATTGTTTTTCTGTTGATGTTATATATCCTTGTATTTTGGAGCACACTAACCTGCAGGGATACCAAGAGCCGATGGAGGAATGCTTGATGAAGTCAAGCACCGCGGAAGATGATGATCAGAGAATGAGAATTCAGGCATATCATTTGGAGTCGAGTGCCTATGTCCACGCGGAATGGAACAAGAAGTTAGAGCTCGGTTTGACTGGAAAGCTACCAAAGCCTTCAATCGAGGAACCACCGACTGATCTTAAGTTGAAGCCACTTACTGAGCAGTTAAAGTACGTATTTTTAGAACCTGATGAATTACTTCCTCTTATTATTTCGTCTGCACTAACCGTTTTGCAGGAAGCTAAGTTGATTCACGTTCTAAAGAAACACAAAAAAGGCCTTCGGATGGAAGATGGTTGATATCAAGAGGATTAGTGCTGATATCTGCAAGCACAAAATAATCCTTGAAGAGAGTGTCAAGCCGGCCCGGCAGTTTCAGAGACGGCTGAACCCGCATTTGCAAGAAGTGGTACGTGGTGAAGATGCTGGAACTAGGGATAATCTACGCGATATCCGATAGTGAGTGGGTGAGCCCCACACAAGTTGTGCCCAAGAAAAGAGGCATCACTGTTGAGCCGAATGATAAATGTGAGCCCATTCCTACTCGCTTAGTTACTGGTCATAGGGTGTGTATTGAATCGCATGCTTAATGATAAAACTAGGAAGGATCATTTCCCCTCCCTTTTATTGATCAAATGCTAGAGCGTCTAAGTGGTCATGCGTTTTATTGCTTTTTAGATGGTTTTAGTGGATACTATTAGATCCACATTGATATGCATGACCAGGATAAGACTACCTTCACGTGTCCTTATGGCACCTTCACATTCCAAAGAATGTCGTTCGGGTTGTGTAATGCACCTACAACATTCCAGCGATGCATGGTCGCCATTTTTACTGATATGATAGAACGGTTTATGGAAGTCTTTATGGATGACTTTAGTGTTTTTGGTGACACTTTTGAGGAGTGTTTGTCTAACATTGATAAGGTGCTTGAGCGTTGTGAAAAGACAAACCTAGTTCTAAATTGGGAGAAGTGTCATTTCATGGTCACTGAGGGAATTGTGTTAGGCCATAAAGTGTCGGGGAAGGGAATAGAGGTTGATAGAGCTAAGATTGAGGCAATAGCTAAGCTTCCTATGCCCACAAATCTAAAGACCCTGAGATCATTCTTGGGTCATGCAGGTTTTTTTCGTAGGTTCATCCCGGGGTTTTCCCAAATTGTTAGACCTCTTACCCTTCAGTTGATGAAGGGAGCCCCCGGTATTTTTGATGCGGCATGTGTAGATGCCTTTAGAACACTCAAGAAACTTCTTACTTCGGCTCCTATCTTAGTGGCACCTGATTGGTCCAAGGAGTTTGAATTCATGTGCGATGCGAGTGACTATGTTGTAGGAGTTGTCCTAGGTCAGAAGGTCGATAAGCTGTTTCGACCTATCTAGTATGCGAGTCATACCCTGAATCCGGCTCAACAAAAGTATGCTACCAATGAGAAGGAACTTCTAGCGGTCGTTTTTTGATTTCGACAAGTTTCGGTCGTACTTAGTTGGGTCGAAAGTCATAGTTCATACAGACCATGTTGCTTTGCAATATCTGTTTGCTAAGAAGGACGCAAAACCACGCTTGTTGAGGTGGATCCTCCTCCTTTAGGAATTCGACGTAGAAATTAAGAATAGGAAGGGGTGTGAGAATGTGGTAGCTGACCACCTGAGTAGGATGGAACCGGGAGAGGAGAGATGCCGTACTAAGGTTGAGATACATGACCGCTTTCGGGATGAGTAGTTGTTCGTAGTGGATACGATGCTCTCGGTTAAGCGAGGGAATTTTATGCAGAGAGGGAAGAAAGGGAACCCGTGGTATGCACCATTTGTAAATTATCATGAGTGTGGGTTCATAGATCCCGAGTTCGATGAGAACCAGAAGAAGAAATTCTATAGTGAGGTGAACCGTTATGTGTGGGAGGATCCCTTACTTTTTAGGTTATGTGCGGATGGGATTCTGAGGAGATGTATCGATGATGGAGAGGTAGTGAGTATTCTCTCGTTCTGCCATGATAAAGAGGCCGGTGGCCACTTCTCAGGCGAGAGAACAGCGTTGAAGGTGCTATAAAGTGGGTTCTACTGGCCTACTATCTTCAAAGATGCACATGCATATGTAAAGACGTGTGATGCCTGTCAACGCGCAGGACGGATCTCAAAGAGTGTTGGTCCCTTGAAAAGGCTTTGGTTAAGTTTAGAGGGGGGGGTGAATAAACTTAACACTTAAAACTTTGGAGTTAACAAATTCTGCAACTTCAGCAGCCCCCGCGATACTTCGCAGTCCGTCGAGACTTCGCAGCCCGTCGATAAACAGTAGTCTACTGACAGTTTAGGTTACTGAATTTGTGCAGCGGAATTATATCAAAATTAAGCCTTATTACTTGTTGTTAAATATGATACCAAGTATTAGATACTCAGTAGTGTCTGTGTGTGTAATCAGTTGCTAGTTCAGTAAGTTGATGTGTGTAAAATACTAAATGCAGAAAGTAAATGCAGTAAGTAAGTAGGCAGATTTTTATAGTGGTTCCAGGTGGTGTAATCCTGTACGTCCACTCTTCTCCTGTGATGTAGGAGGTAATCCACTAGAGATCTTTGAAGTAGTTGTTACAAAGAATCCTAGATTGTTTGTCTTTCACCAATAACTATGGCTTCACAAACTAAAGACTGGGAACAGGTAGGATTGCTGCTCCTAAGTCTTCCACTGGTCCTTGAAGGGTAGGATTGCCTCTTCACCAGCTCCACCACAAACAACAGTCTTTCACACCAAAGTGCTTCACTGTCTTCAGCAGGTTCTTTATAAAGATAAAGATTGAATCAAGTAAATGATTCAGTTGCAGCAGCTTGATTAGGATGATATAATCAGCAGCTTGCACTCTTCAAGTGTGTATGCTTGATGTAGCTTGAATACAGAATGCACTTGAAGAATTTCTGGATCAGTAGCCTTAAGCTCAGTAAGTTCAGCAGGGTGTTTTTCAGCTCAGAATTATCTCTTCAAGTTTATCCAAAATTCATCATCTTTTTCTGAGTGAGAAGTCCTCTATTTATAGGTATGAGAGCATGTGACTTGTGTTTGAAATTCAAATATAACCATTCCTTGTTTTTGTCCCATCTGATTTGCCCTCTGTCACTATTCATAGGACTGACACTGTCAGATTTCCTTTTTGACAGTGCAGTCTGTCCACCCTTTGACTTGTGTCCATTGGATAAAGTCCTGAATCATCCCAACGTCCATTTAATCTTAACCATTGATTTGTTTGATCAAATCAGAGGTAGTTGGCTGTCCTTATCCATGTAATCTTCCAATGTAATCTTGAATTAATCGAGGCATTTATCAGCAGGTTCATCAGTCTGCTGAACTACCTATCAGTCTGCTGAACAGCAATTTGCTGTGTATAAAATATAATGCAGCTGATTTCTTTTATCTAACTTTTATTTGTGAAGTTAGATTACACCCTTTTTGAATATAACCAAGTTCCAAACATCATCCAACTTATGGAACTTAGACCTTCTACACAAGGTATATGCAATCAGTTTAGGTCATCACAGACTTGCCTAAATTCTGATTTCATATCCTTGACTTTAATTACTAAGTATGATCCCTTAGCCTTCATTTACTGAGTTTGAGCCCTCAGCCTTCAGTCTTCAGTCTTCAGCAGGTTCCTGACTAGTCTACTGACCTATCTACCCTACTGACCTAGACCAGTCTGCTGACAATAGTCAGCTGACCATTACAATGCTTGTTTGATCAAACCTATTTGTGAATCAAACTCTAATAAACCTATACATTTAATCTAGACATCTTTTTGCCTTTGCACTATAACAGCTAGTCTGGCACTCATCATCAAAACATATAAATAAGTCCAACAAAGAGAAATGAGATGCCTCAGAAACCGATAATAGTGTGTGAGGTCTTTGATATATGGGGAATAGACTTCATGGGACCATATCCGTCTTCTTTCTGGAATAAGTACATTCTTGTTGCTTGTGATTACGTGTCGAAGTGGGTTGAGGCTATCGCTTCGCCTACTAATGACAAACATGTAATAACAAGGTTTCTTAAGAATCATATTATGTCCCTCTTTGGAGTACCTCGAGCGATAATCAGTGACAATGGCAGTCACTTTGCGAATAGAGAGTTTGATAAACTGCTAGTCAAGTATGGGGTGACTCATAAGTTAGGCACCGCCTATCACCCCCAGACTAGTGGACAAGTTGAGGTAACCCATCGAGGGATTAAGAGAATCTTGGAGAATACTGTCAATTCAAATCTTAAGGATTGGTCTAAGAAGTTAGATGATGCGCTCTAGGCACACCGAACTGCGTTTAAGACACCCATAGGTATGTCACCCTACATGATTGTCTTTGGAAAGGCTTGCCATCTTCCCGTAGAGGTAGAACATAAGGCCTATTGGGCAATTAAGAATCTGAATATGGATGACGCGTTAATCGGTGAGAGAAGGATGGCCCAGTTAAACGAACTAGATGAGTTTCGCCTTCAAGCTTATGATTTTTCGGCGAAATATAAGGAGAAGACCAAGATACTTCACGACAAGTTGATCAAACCTCGTGTTTTCAACATAGGTGATGAGGTTCTTCTCTATAATACTCGCCTTCACTTATTTCAAGGCAAGCTTAAGTCGAGGTGGTCGGGACCTTATAAGGTTTTGAGAGTTTTTGATTCTGGGGCCATCGAGGTTACTCATCCGAAGCACGGGACGTTCATCACGAACGGTCTTCGTCTGAAAAAGTATGAGAAGTTGCCTTTCGATGAGGCTCTCAAGGTTGTACATTTAACTGATCCCGAACCTTGATCGATCTTTTCTGAGTCTCGTCATGGACTTAAAATCTTGACATTTATGATCTTGACAATCCACCATCTATCTCTCTATCCTCGCTTCCTCGTTCGTGCCGGTAGTATAACTTTAAAAAAACCGGTACAGTATAAGTTATCTATCGAGCCAATGACGTAAAACAAAGGCGCTTGGTGGGAGGCAACCCACCATTCTCTAGAGTTTTCTGAGTGTTCTTGATCATAAAAGTGTTAGAACGGCGGTTGAAATCGAGTCGGGGTTGAATTTTTGAGTTTGAGCTCTTTGCCCTCAAACGAGCGTATGGCTACCCTGCAAATGTTCGTTCATTAAAATACCCCCTTCTCTGTATCAATATTGTTTTAAGCCAAACGAGCGTTTAGCACCATGTAAACGCTCGTTCATCAAAAAGTGCTACACTCTGTATCATTTTGTCTCCCAAGAAAACGAGTGTTCATGCGAATGCGAATGCTCGTTCAGTTCATATGATCCCAGGTAAATGAGCATTCGACTCAGGGCAAACGCTCGTTCACCCATCTTCTATAAATAGCCCCCCCCCCCCGGCTATTCATTATTCAAACACACCAAAATTCGAAAAACCGAAAACCCTAGCCCTTTTTCACCTACATTCTTCGTTTTTAACCCGATCGAAGTAATTTCAAGCCCCACAAACACCTCTTGATCCTCTCTTTTCATTTCACTAACCCAAATCCATCAACAATCCTGTTTTGGCCAGATTCAAGACCCTATCTAGGGCGGTTTTCAAAGTCGAAAAAATTCAATTTTTGACTAATTTGTGCTTCATCCGGACTTTTCGTCAACTCTATCATCATCCTAGCATCCTTCTTGGTAAGAAAAACTAAGATTCTCGTACTTTAATTCACGTTTTTCTGAGGTTCTATTTTCGACTCGAACCTTAAATGAACTGTCACTGATTAGGCTTAGTATTGTTTGTTTTGTTTTGTTTGTGCTTTGGTGATGCTCTGTGGATGGTTTTGATTGGTTTGTGACGTCTGCATTACGGTTTTGGGTTGGTTTGTGTTGGTGGTGTTGGGAAATCCCGATTGGATGATAATCGGTTTGGTGTTTGCTTGTTTTTGCTTCGGGTTTGGTGCGGTTGTCTGTGTGAGATATTATGGGGAGTACTGGTGGTAAGGAGGGAGCCTCGGGACAAAAATGGTATAGTAAGGAGATTGCTAGAGATGTGGGTATGAAGAAGAAAGTAGTGGACCCTAGGCCGGTAAATCCCAACCAAGGGATCGAGTTTAGAGAGCGACATAACCCTGCTAGGGCAACTCAGGCTCATGCTAGGGCCTCATTGAGAGATGAATAGGATTCCGACATAGATCAAGAGCATCTTAGTTCTTTGGTAAGAAAGAAGACAGTTGATCCGGTGGTTAGGGAGAGACGGGTGGAGCAATCAGTTAGGGTTGAACAAGTAGTGCAGGCATCTAAAGTTGCACCCGAAGTTAGAGCAAAGGGGGGTGAGCCAGTAGAGGAAAATGTTAGGCCACCGTTGGTAACCCCAAGAAGTGAGACTCTAGCCACCCCAATCCCGTTTGATAAGCGGTTTGTCAATACTAAAGTTCGGGATCTGTATCACCGACATTATTTACACCGCGCGATGCTGGTAGAAAGAGCTTTCCACCCCTACGATGTCGACAAGGAATTTAGGAAGAGTTTGACTGATCGGAAGTGGGAGGCATTGATGACAGCTCCGGAGTGGAAGGTGAATGCTACAGTGGTGCGTGAGTTTTACACAAACTTTTCTGAGATGATCCTCACGTCGGGGATAGTGAAGGTTTGGGGAGTGAAGGTGCCGTTTACTACTAAGGCAATTAATGAGAAATACAGGTTCCAACCATTTGAAGGGTTGGATTACAAAGAGGAGATCAAGACGAGTAAGGATGCCGGTGGGGACCCGTTGGAGGACCTCCGGTTATTGGTTTGCCCAGATGTTCAGTGGACCCTTGGAGATGGAGGAGTGAGAAAACAGTTGGTCACCTCGTATTGGGGTGAAGATTGGAATGTTCAGTGCCAGTTGACGGCTGCCTTTCGTAGTGCTAAACTAGTCCTTAACCGACAGTGTATCGGGTCAAACTGTAGTGCTAGTATGGTGAGTCAGAGTGTCGAATCCTCAGGGAACATGGTAATTCTTCTAAGTGTGGTTAAACACCAAAGAGCTGTTATTAACTCGATCTAAACCGCAATTTTATAACACATATGACTACTATTCTAACTAACATAAAATAAATGCGTAATTTAAAAGTTATTCTAATATAATATATATAGATATATAAATATATATAGATGTACATGGATTGCACAATATATATATAAATACAAATATATAGATACCAATATATAGAACTAGACAGATAAGTTTATAGAACTAGCCAAAGTTTATATAATTGATTTATACGATCTTTTCAGTTAACGGAATGTGCTCGATCTTTCCTTTTATATTAGGTCCAATTGAGTAAATGAAACGGTGCACTCCTGATGTTAACAATTCCTCCTCACACGAGCGTATGAAATTGTCATATGTTATTGTCATCAGTCCAATCTCCACAACCGCCCCATGCTAATCTCGCTTAGTCCGAACAGTACCGAGTACAAATCTACCCCGGATAAAAGAGGTTATTCCGTTCGTCAGACGGCCGATGTTATTCAAAAGGCTCCGGTTGTCAGGCGGATCGATTTAACTTTCCGGTGTTAGTTTCAATTAAACTGTTGATTTTAACATTATTACGATCTTGAGCACAATTTTAATAAGACTCATCTTTCCCAAGACAAATCTGCCCCCGGGTAGGAAATAGGATTCCGTAGTCACGCTTTCGCACGGCCAATTTTACCCTCCGGTTTTTCTATCTTTTATCTCATATCCTAACTTCTCTGGTCAGTTCATCGTTAGGTTATATGGTGCGATTCATCTTGGTTAATTACGTCAATCCGAATATTATCAATACGTTGCAAAATAGAAAAAGATTCAATTAACTCAATTTTAATCAATTTTATTTAGACAACATTCCTTTACCGAAAAGATCGAAATAAAAGGATTACATAACTTTGGCTAGTTATTAGATTTAGCCTAAAAACATTATAACAACGAAAAAGATAAAACAAACATAAATACTTTAGAAAATTACTCGATTACAAATGCTGAATCAGAGATCGTATTCTTCCGGACATTACAACGACTTCATCAACACCGAACTTCTGATAATTTCTCGAGCATTACAACGATACTACGAGATTATTATTTTTGGCTTAAGGCCTATTTACAAACTACTAAATTTAAAAAGAAAATAGAAGGAGAATATATATATATATATATATATATATATATATATATATATATATATATATATATATATATATATATATATATATATATATATATATATATATATATATATTGATATATATATATATATATATTGGTACATCCGTTGCGCTTCGAATGAGCTCCTTTTATAGATGAAACTTCCTTGGCCGGACCGGTCCGAGATCAAGCCGGACTGGTCCGGTGTAATGATTATCTCCACCGCCTTAAGTAATCAGCATGTGCTCCGTATGATTATATATATTTTTATATATAATTATTAAACTTCTAAAATTCATATCTCGAGTTCTGAACCTCCAAAAATCATGATTCAAGAGGCATCGGAAAGCTCTCGGGAAAATCTACAACTTTCGTGAAGGACTCTTCTTCAGATAATGTCGTTTTGATGAGCCATTCGTTTGTCGAAGACATTTCTCAATTACCACTTAACCAAATCGATTGGCCACTTGTCCACTTAAGCTATTCGATTGACCATTTAAGCTCGTGGCACTCTCTAAATCCTTCCAAAGATATGATTATACTTCAACATGTCGATTCTCGGGGTCTTGGTTTATAAATCTGCAATAAAATACCACAAATACCCACGTAAATCTGACACGACACTCCGATTTACTAAAATCGGTACAAAATTACAACTTTTTACTATTATTACTACTAACTACTCTAAACTATAAAGATTAACATTTCATATCATTTATATCATAATTTTATATATTTTATATAGAATTCGTTGATAAAACATAATAATATAACGTATATTTGATCATATAAAAGTAGTATATCACCAGTACATCCAAAACCGGCTTCTACCCAAGAATAACTTGACCCATTTTCACATTTCTGATCTTGGGATATGCCCTAAATTATAATCTAAATGTGGACGTGGGTCAAACGATTTATGATGAGTGTGCAGCCAATCAGAAGGTCTATTCACGCAGTTTGATTTGTCCCCATCTCATCCATAGCTTGTGTAAGGATGCAAAGGTACCGGAGTACACCGAGTACCACAAGCCCTAGAACCCTCCAATGTTAATGAGAGAAAAGCCTAAGACTCCTGCTCAGTTACGACGTATGGCGTCGAGGCAGCCTAGTTCATCTTCTGCCCCTGCTCAGGCACCACCAGTTCTCACTTTTTCTCCCTCAGTTTGTCAGAGGTTGAGTATGGCCAACAGTTTTAGGAACTGGATGGAGGATCAGCAGCAGACACAGGATAATATCCTGACTCTCCTCCTACTGCTGAGTCAGGGTAGACTGCCGACGGATCCTGCTACGTTCGCCCCGAGTGCCATTGATTATATATACTTTTTCAGACGATATTAAGCGAGCTATTACACAGATTGTTTCGAGGATGGGCCATCGTCCGACTAGGAGACCGCAGATGGAGGCGGGAGCTACCACCGATGCTCCTACTACCGCTGCTCGTCGATGATGCACCCGGACGGACATGATTATTTTTTATATATGTTGTTCCTTTTGTCGTCTGTGTCCGGTGTTAGGGTTGGTTCGGAGTCTGTCTAGCCATTTTGATACATTTGTGCTACTTTTTTATGATACTCTCAGTTTTTGGGTGCTACTATTTGACTTTTGATGGTGTTGTAAGCCTTAAGGCATGCTACAACTTTTATTCGTGTCTTGGCTTTTATATGTACGCACTGTGGATGATTTCTATATTATGTGCCTCTGTGGCGTTTCTATTATGCTTAGATGTTTTGTGCTTTACCCGTAAGGGTTCTTTATCCATCTATAGCGATCCATTTTGTGCGTTACATATTGCGTGTCGAGTTTTCTGACGTGATAGGGCCTTATTACTTCTATACCCCCATATCCCTATTCTATATTTTTGGCACGAGGACCATGTCCCGTGCATGCTTTGCGTTGTTTTTGCCTACTTTGATATAATGATTCGGGTCTTGCTTACACGAAGCTGTTACGGGATTCGACAACGCCTTTCTGCCGGGTTCACGAGCTAAGTCTTCTTTTCTATCTCATTCACACACTGAGGACATTGCTTCATTCGAAGTGGGGGGTGGATACGACTTAGCTTTATGTTGTTTCGATTGATAAATGTGCCGGTAATTGTGATATGCTTAGTTAATGTCCGGTTTCAAGTCAGTTCGTGGCTTAAAATTTTAAAACTTTTCACGGTTTAACACCGCGTTATATGCATGTTTCTCACAACGGAGGTGGTAAATGTCTTAGTAGTCGAGTAATGTGTACAGGGCGATTTTATTTTATTACGATACGAACCCTTTTAGTGCACGTAGAACCTTGGTTATACTTAGTTTGGTTGCTATACACACTTATACCACTAGTTTTGAGGCGAAATAGAAAGGTTTACCTAGGCCGGATACGGGATGAGAGTCCTGGCGCTTCTTTGACCCGACTAGAGCCAAATAAGCCAAAATCCCAACATTTTATCCTCGTACCCCCTCTAAGCCTTGATAGGATGGTCTGACCACCGTCCGAAAATGAACCGTTTGGTTACTTAGCCTGTATTACCCTAACCCTGAGCTATATTATTGGTCACGTTTCTTTTCATCACCCTACGAGTGGACTTAGTTGTTACTTTAGACACACTTGCTGAATCAAGTGTGGGGTGGGAGATGGTGCGTATTTCGAGAGGAGTTGGTTAGTACGAGCTAGTATAACTAAGGGGAGGAGCTCGAGAAATCTATTGTGAGGCTTGTTGGTTCGAGAAAATTTGAAAAAAAAACAGAGAACGAGAAAAAAGAATGTATTGAAAAAAAAAAAGTTTGAATAAAGTTTGAGAAAAAGAAGCCAAAGACGGAGTGTTTTGAGTGAATAAGAGTATGATGTTGAGGTTGTAGTTGGTTAATAAGAGTATGATGTTTTGGTATGTTTTCGAGGAGGAAGTACATAAGATGATTAGGTTCACTCATATTTTCTTTTCTCCTGTCCCAAATTTCCTTTCGGTTAACCCCGTCCCGTGCTTAACATTATAACCCTCAAAGTCCTACTTGACAGTATTTAGCCTTGGTTGCCTCGATTAGTGGAGATTCTAGTCCGGTATGAGTTGTGTGTAGGCATTTGGCCGGTATTCGAAGCCGGTAATCTTTTTGAGTGTAGCCCTAGGTTTTTATCACACACACACACTTCTTTTTCATGATAAGATAGAGTCAAGTGGCTCACATTCAGGGTCTACTTCACTTTTACCTTGATGTTGTGAGTACTATGCATGTTTCGTAAAGTTGATCCCTTGGTTCTGTTTTAGAGCGCCTAATTAACTCGAGCACGAGCAAAGGCTAAGTGTGGGGTGGTTGATGGGAGTCAACGTTTTTGTACTTTGGTGTGCGGTTTAGCCTCCGTTTATCACTTTATTGACATGTTTTGGCTAGTTCTAGACTTTGTTTAAGAGTAATATCGTGAGTTATACGCAAGGGGGTAAAACAAATCACATCGATAGTAAACTCCGCTTTTTTAACGATATTTATCTCTTCTCCGAGCACTTTTGTCTTGCGGAATTACGCGTGGTGTTTGTTCGTATATGTTATTGCGGGACTTAGGTGACTCGAGGACCCGGGAGGCGATGTTTTGGATTGAGAAACGTATTCGAGGCACGAGCGTAGCATGAAAGTGGAGAAAATGCAAGTTTGGAGTAGATTTAGGCCAAACGAGCGTTTGCCCTTAGGTGAACTTTCGTTTGCGGCAAGCTCAGGCTGAGGAATATGTTACCATATAAACGAGCGTTTGGCCACATACAAACGAGCGTTTGGCCACATACAAACGAGCGTTTGTCAAATTGGCATTTGATACTGGAAGTTGGCTTAGATGACGAACGAGCATCCAAATTACCCTCAAACGAGCGTTTGGATGGGTTCAGCTAGAATTCAAGAAAGCTCATATAGGACAAACGAGCGTTCAAGGAAGCACATACGCTCGTTCATTGAAGAACAAACCCTAAACGTCATCAGGATCCCTAGGCGAACGAGCGTTCACCATGAGGCAAACGCTCGTTTGCCCTCGACAGCAGAAAAATCAACCCTACACTATAAATACGCAGCTCATTCATCACTTTTAGAACACTTGTCGACTTTAGATACTTTTTGGGCGATTTCTCTGCGGTTTTAGTGTAGGTTGATCATATTTTGATCCGTTGATTCTCTAGATAACACTCGTTGATACTAAACACTTTCTATAGATTAGTTTTCTATTAAAATTCCAAAGATACAACTTTTAGATTACTTTTTACTTCGATATTTTGTGGATCAGATTTCCGGGAATTTTTATGGTAATGATTTCTCTTTTATTTTATTGTCCTTAGTTTAATTTCTGCTTTTAATTCCGTGTCTAGCATAATCATGAGTAGCTAATCCGTTGTATAGCCGAATTATGTGAAAGCGAGTGAAAACCCTAAGGGGGATGAGATAGGGAGTTGTGTAGTGCGTAATATCATGTTTAAACGATTAATCCACTTCCAAAAACTTATTATAACAGCTCTGAATTAGAGTAGCTACCTAGTTCACTCACACACATCGAACTTATAGATGCAATTTGCGGTGAGATGTGGGAAAAGGGGTTTTGGGATCGTTGCGTAGATTCGGCCTAGTCGTTAGGACCGTTTCCAATACAGAGGTTTGTCATCGTTGTTCGAGCGACTCTAGAGCGTAATCTTGTCAGGTTAATCCGTTTTCTAAAGGGAGAATTAATTAACATCACATAGGGGGGTTAGATCGAGTTGTTCAGTCTAATCACTAGAATTTGGAGTTGGCACCCGTGGATGTCGTTAAACTACATTGGATAGGTAGGTCGGTTAAGACACGCTCCCTGTTAAATCCTTCCTAAGGGGTAAAAGTAACTCGTGGGATCATAGTTCGGCTATACCCTTTAATACCTAGAGGTAAACTTGTTAGTATAATCTTTATTTCTGCATTAGTATAATATCTTCCACCATCATTTTGGCCTGAACTAAGTTCTACGTCAGCTTTGGTACTTAGACATTACTCCTTGTGGATTCGACCTTGTGACCACTATACTCCCGTTGACCCAATACTCTGTCGGTGAAAGTTAGGGGTTAAGTATTTTTCTATCAAACCTCCACACAAAACCTATTTAATCCACAACCAATTCGAGAACTAGTTAGGTTTAAGGTTTCAAACTACTCGGAACTACAAATTACACAACTCTCTTCAGCCAAACAAGATCAAAATATAGTGAATCCAAGATTAGGGCTATTTTCATACCTTGATGAAATCTGGAAATCTTAGTATCAAAACGATCCTTGCCTTCTCATGATGCTCCTGCTCTAGTTGAATCTGCAAACGGAGTAGTAACTAGTAAGGAATTGGAGAAAGCCTCTTTGTCTTCTTCCTTTGCTCTCAAAATTAGAAATTTACGTTAAAGTTTCTGACAGGATTTTGTTTCTAATTAGTGGGGGTTATTCCCCTAATAAACCTCCCACTACCTAATTAATTAAACCTCCTTATTTTTCCTTTAATTGCAAAACAGTCCATAGCTTTATATATATATATATATATATATATATATATATATATATATATATATATATATATATATATATATATATATATATATATATATATATATATATATATATATATATATATATATATATATATATATATATATATTTCGAAAATATATACATAAATACTTATTATCATTTATAAACTTTAAATTCATAAAATAAATAAATATAATATTTCGTTCTCGCAAATTGACACGTCCGTCCTTTCCCGAGAATCGGAATATTACATTCCTCCCCCCTTAAGAGGAGTTTCATCCTCGAAACTTGAACGTACCTGGTAAGTCAAAAAAAAAGTCTGGAAACTCTGTGATCATATCGTCTTCCACTTCCCATGTTGCTTTGTTTACTGTGTGGTTGCTCCACTGTACTAATACCAAAGGAATCATCCGCCTCTTGATCATCTTTTCCTTCCTATCCAAAATCTTAACTGGCTTTTCATCATATGCGAGGTTATCATGAAGGATCTCCGGATCAAATGTAGCTTCTATATCCAACTTTGTAAACACTTCTTCAACATCGAGACCTGGAACACATTGTAAACTCTTGACATAGACTCCGGTAGCTTAAGCTTATAGGCTAACGGTCCAACTCTCTCGAGGATCTCAAAAGTGTCCAAACCGCTTAACTCCCTTCATTGGTGAAGCTCTCAAGTAAACTCTATCACCAACATCGAACTCTAAAGGTCATCTACGGAAATCAGCCCAACTTTCCTGACGATCTTGAGCTGCCTTCAAGTTCTTCTTTACCAACAAAACTCTTTCCTTAGCTTGCTCAACCAATTCTGGCCCGGTAAGTTGCTTCTCTCCGACTTCATCCCAAAACAACGGCGTTCTACATCTTCTACCATACAAAGCTTCAAACGGTGGCATCCCCAAACTTGCATGATAACTATTGTTGTAAGCGAACTCCGCCATAGGTAGGTAATCATCCCATGATCCTCCTACTTCCAAAACACAAGCTCTTAACATATCCTCAAGTGTTTGGATTGTTCTTTCTGATTGTCCATCCGTTTGAGGGTGAAAAGATGTACTCAAATCCAACGTTGTGCCTAAGGCTTTCTACAAACTCTTCTAAAACCGACTAATAAACCGGCTGTCATGATCCGATACAATTGAGATAGGCACTCCATGTAGCTTCACAATATTGTCCAAATAAAGTGTAGTCATCTTCTTCAATGGCATATCAACTTTGGTCGGTAAGAAATGAGCCATATCATATCATGCCCACTCTTAGTCCTTGGCACACCGGTGATAAAATCCATTGTAATCTTATCTCATTTCCACTTGGGGATATTCAAAGGTTTGAGCATACCTCCTGGTTTCCTATGTTCAGCCTTGACCTTCTGACATATATCACATTCAGCCACAAACTTAGCTATTTCCAATTTCATTGAAGGCCACCAAAAATGTTCCTTCAAATCTCTATACATCTTTGTAGCTCCTGGGTGGACTGAAAAGGCTATCCTATGTGCCTCATCCATGTCTCTCTGTCTTAAGTCTCCAACATTAGGCACACATAACCGATCTTGGTACCAAAGGTTCCCATTCTTATCTAGAACATAACCAACTTTAGGGTTTTCTTTAGCAACTCGCTTCAAATCTACCAAGGCTGGGTCTTCATCTTGTTTACCCTGAATGTCGTCCATCAACTCTGACCTAGCCAACAACGGTGCTGCAAACTGTCGATTCCCAAACTGAGTAAAATTCCAGATTTTCAGCCCATCTAACTGCTCTGCCACATCTTCAACCCATGAAACCGCAAACACTGGCTTCGTACTCAACGCATATGCAACCACATTCTCTTTACCCGGATGGTACTGAATATCCAGGTCATAATCCTTCACGAACTCTAACCATCTTCGCTGCCTCATATTCAAATTCTCTGAGTGAAAAAATATTTTAAACTCTTGTGGTCCGTGAAAATCCTTGCCTTGACTCCGTACAAGTAGTGCCTCTATATCTTTAAGGCAAACACTACCGCTGCCAACTCTAAGTCATGTGTTGGGTAGTTCTTCTCATGTACCTTTAACTGTCTAGATGCATAGGCAATTACCTTGCCCCCTTGCATCAACACACAACCTAAACCTTGTCCCGAAGCATCGGTGTACACATCATAATTATCAAAGATCTCTGGAACTGCCAAAACTGGTGCTGTAGTCAATCTATCCATCAAAGTCTGAAAAGCTATCTCACACTCACTAGTCCATTCATTCTTTTGTGTGAGTTTGGTGAGTGGTGTGGCTATCTTGGAAAAATCTTGCACGAACTTCATGTAGTATCTGGCTAACCCCAGAAAACTTCTCACTTTTGAAACTGTGTTAGGTCTTAGCCAATTCTCAACCGCTTCTATCTTTGCAGGATCTACTTGTCTACCATCCCCATATATCACATGCCCCAGAAAACTGACTTGCTTCAACCAAAACTCACATTTCAAAAACTTAGCAAACAACTGTTTTTCTTTCAAAGTCTTCAACACTCGTTCTTAAGTGTTCTTCATGCTCTTTCTCATCCTTTGAGTAGATAAGGATATCATCTATGAATACTATCACAAACATATCCAAGTAAGGCATAAAACATGTTGCATCAAATCCATGAACACCGAAGGAGCATTTGTGAGTCCAAAAGGCATAACCAAGAACTCATAATGTCCATACCTTGTGCTAAAAACGGTCTAAGGTATATCTGCTACTTTAATCTTCAGCTAATGATAACCAGACCTAAGATCAATCTTAGAAAACACTCTCTTTCCTTGCAACTGATTAAACAAGTCATCAATCCTTGGTAGTGGATACTTATTCTTGATGGTGAGGTTGTTCAAGGCTTTATAATCTATACACATCCTCATGCTACCGTCTTTCTTCTTTACGAACAACACAGGAGCTCCCCACGGTGAAGTACTTGGCTGAATTATATTCATTTCTAACATATCCTTTAACTTGGCTTTCAATTCCTTTAATTTAGCCGGTGCCATCCTATAAGGTGCTTTTGCTACTGGTGCTGCCCCCGGTACCAACTTGATTTCAAACTCGATTTCCCTATCCGGCATATTGGCTAGTAACTCATCCGGAAATACCTCGGGGTATTCTCTTGCTATAGGGGTTTCTTCCAACTTAGGCTTAACTTGCTCTACATCCATTGCATACAACAAGTAGCCCTCACAACCTTTCTGACATGCTCTTATAGCCTTAACAGCTGAAATTATCGGATGACGCTTCTTAGTTGGCTTATACACGTTACCTTGAAAGGTCTTAGAAGACTTTCCAGGAACCTTAAAGGTTACTCTCTTTTCTCTACAGTCCAAGTGTACATAGTTCTTGGACAACCATTTATTCCCAAGATCACGTCAAAATCCGTAAAGTCCAACACTGTAAGATCACTCTTGCAACGGTAAGGTCCTACATGAATGTCTACTTGGGGTATCGTCTTCGTCACTTTAGTAACTCTTCCTAATGGTGTAGTTATTTAAAATATTCCTTAAAGCTTCCAAAGGTACGTTTAGTTTCTTAGCAACTTTAGAAGACACAAAAGAGCTAGACGCCCCGGTATCAAACAAAGCCTTAACTGCTAGATTGTCTAATATTATCGTACCTAAAAATGTAAATTCGTTTATTTAAATACAACTATAACATGATTCAACGTGCTATAATAGTACTTTAATAACATATAATTAACAAAATAAAAGTACCTGAGATAACATTGTCATTTGGCTCCACAATCTCTGACTCCATAGCAAAAACTCGAACCCGTCGGCTTGAATTTCCTTTTCCACTTGCTTGACTCTAATTTTCTTTACCTCCCTTGGTTGGACAATTCCTTGCAAAGTGTCCTGGATCTCCACAGTAGTAACAGCTACCTGTGGTAGCCTTGCATTCACCCGAATGGTGCCTCTTGCACTTCTGACAAAAGGGTGCACTTGCTGAAGGTGCTGCTGATAAGGATGTTGACGTCCTTATCACATTCCGTTGAGGTGCTGCCCGACTA
This sequence comes from Gentiana straminea, assembly GCA_036785695.1. Taxonomy (NCBI): domain Eukaryota; kingdom Viridiplantae; phylum Streptophyta; class Magnoliopsida; order Gentianales; family Gentianaceae; genus Gentiana; species Gentiana straminea. The sequence goes on along the minus strand of JAVUPR010000448.1, from coordinate 569,401 downwards.
CTCCCTTGACTTGTCCCAAATGTTCTCTTAGCACCAACTATCACCGAAGGCTGTTCTTAAAATTCTCCACTTCTATAGCCTTGTTCAACAATTCCGTCATATTCCTTGGCGTAGCTCCCATCATACCGGCTTGTATCTCACGAGATAATCCATTTTTATAAAGAGCCGTTTTCTTCTCCTCAACTTTCATGATTTCTGGATAAAACCTTCCCAACTCATTGAAACGGTTAGTGTATTGAGACACGGTCATGTGTTGACCTTGACTATGTCTCAAAAAAACACTTGCTTGATTTGCTTGATCTGCTGGTGGATAGTACTCAATATAGAAAAGTTCCTTGAATTCTTTTCCAATCCATAATCTTACATCGGCTGCTCTCTATTGCATCAAACCAACTCTCTTCCGTGTTCAACAAAAAGCCTACAGCTAACTGAGCCATCTCTGCTTCAGGCACATTCACATTTCTACATGCCTTTTCAAAACTCCTCAACCACATCTCAGCCTTAAGTGGTTCCGCATTTCCATAAAAGTCTTGCATACGGTTCCTTTTCAACCTAGTATACCAATCCACGGGCGGTGCCTGATCAAAAACTTGAGGTCTAACCGAAGGATAAAAGGGTGGGTAAACCGGTGGATAGACCGGCGGATGCATTGGTGGATAAGCTGGGGGTGCATGTGGTGGATAATATGGTGGATATGGCTGTTGAGGTTGTTTTGGTTGAGTCACAGGCGTTGCTTGTGGATAAGGATGATATCTTGAATGGTGTGGTGGAGTGTGATATGGTTGATGGAGTCCATAAGGTGGGTATCCAAAACTATAGTGATGATCGAACCGTGGTGATGGCGGGATTGTAAGTTAAGGTTGTTGACTTGCGGGTGGAGGGTAGAAGGTTTGTTGGTGTGGAGTGTAAGCTGTGGTTGGAGGGTGGCTTACGGGTGGTGGTGGAGGATAAACTTCTGTCACCGGTGGTGGAACAAAACCCACTGGAATATCACTTACCATCGTAAACTGAACCGAACTTACCACATGCCATTGTGGAGGTTGCTCCTGATGAGGTCGTGGTGTGGGGGTCGCTGTATGAGGGGGTGGTGAGTAGCTCGGGTGAGTCGAAGGATTTTGCCTCACAAAGCCGCTTCCTACAACCGGTGTCGGACTCTCATGCCGCACACCTGAAGCTTCTGCACCTGCCCCGGTTCTAGTGAACACCATCCTGATGATAAAGAAACCAAAACGTTACTAAAAGATATAAAGGAACGTATCTCAAGAAAGGAAGCCTAAATGATGCTTTTTTCTGATACCAACTGTATCGCCCCATTCCCGGATACCGAGTCCTTACCCGGAAATAGAACATTCGGCACGCATAAATAAATTTCATATTATACGTAAGCCTCTACGACGTCGTATCGAGTTTCGCATTAACGGAAGCTAAAAGACTCGGATGTATTTTTTTTACAAGATAGGAATAGAAATACAATCATTCTAAAGATAGAAAAGAAAACTTACATCAACGATATAAAAGTCTTACAACCGTACGAATTCCTTAAAGAAAGAACGAAAGTACAACCAGTATCTTACAAGGAAATAACAAAGAAGTACAACATGTCTTGAAAGGTAAAGTGCAACATAGTACTTTACATAATCTAATAGAAGTAAAACATAATAAAAGCATCGCATGAAAACTCATCAACTGTCATCCTCGAAGTCCTCGGCAAACTCCTGTTCCACCTGTTCATCTTCTCAACCCCAAACACAACAAACATGCATTTGAGGTAAGTACAAAGGTACTTAACAAGAAACAGAAGCTATTGCATTAACTAGGTTTCATAAAGAAGGGTTTATGTAAATATTAAGTTATCTTTATTCGACCGACTCAATTCTAGGGTTCACTTCATTCTCATCAACACGTTGTGACTAAACGTTTCTAACTTAACTCAAGTTTGTTACACCGGCATTCAAGGGCACTACACATGGTGCTACCCACCACGAGGAATCGTTTGGAACCTATTAGTGGATCACACCAATAGCCACGGGTTAAGACCCAATAGTGTACACGTTCGGTGAAGTCCCCCTACCATTTATCCGTTTATAGGCGAGTAGAGTTATTCACTTTATCTGACCGCCCACACATTACGATATAGACAAGTGCCTTACCAAGAATGTTACGATGTTTAGTCTTTTACTACACACTTATGTAATTTATTAATCATTAACTAGCCTTCTAAGTGTTTTCAAGATAAAAGCTCACTTAAAAACTCTACTCCCTCACTTAGAATCTAGACACAACACCCTAGGCACATACACAGACATTGATGAATACTAATTCATCAAAGCATAAGCCGTTCATACCCTTCCGATGGTCCCAAAATTCAACTCTATGGAAGTGTACATCCGGTGCCGGAACTAAATGCATCGGTATCTTAATCGAGGCTTGTTCATGTTCATTTAATGTTATAAGATCAAGAAACAACACTTAAAACTAGACTCTGGGCTCAAAACTGAACAAACTTGAAAACCGCCTCTCTAGTGCGCCAGCACTGGCTTCAGTATGCCAGCACTGGGTCCTGGTGCACCCGCAATGAGACTCTGAATGTAAAATTTGATTTCTGGGAGCCTGGTGCGCCCGAACTGAGTCCCGGTGTTCCTGCACCAAGTCTCTGTATGTAAAACTGGAGCTTCTGCTCCTCCAGTGCGCCCGCACTGGCCTTGGTGCGTCCGCACGAAGCGCAGTATACCCCAAAAAACACAGTTTTCTACACTTTAACGGATTCCTAACACTTCCAAACATGTTCATCAACCATGTACTCATCAAAACAGCAGAAAAGTACCAATTTAACAACATACAACATCCCCCATTAGCAAGATAGCACATATTTTAATGAATTTTATCCCCAAATTACTTCCAACACCAAACCTTAACTCTATCAAACCATAATCAAAGCAATAGAGAAGATTTTCTTACTTGATCAAGCAAAACTTCAAAGCAAAAGTCCAAAAGTCTGCAGCAACTTCTCAAACCTCCACACAAATCCTATTTAATCCACAACCAATTCGAGAACTAGCTAGGTTTAAGGTTTCTAACTACTCAGAACTACGAATTACACAACTCTCTTCAGCCAAACATGATCAAAATATGGTGAATCCAAGATTATGGCTATTTTCATACCTTGATGAAATCTGGAAGTCTTAGTATCAAAAAGATCATTGCCTTCTCACGATGCTCCTGCTATAGTTGAATCTGAAAAAAGAGTAGTAACTAGTAAGGAATTGGAGAAAGCCTCTTTGTCTTCTTCCTTTGCTCTCAAACTCAGAAATTTACGTTAAAGTTTCTGACAGGATTTTGCTTCTAATTAGTGGGGGGTTATTCCCCTAATAAACCTCCCACTAGCTAATTAATTAAACTTCTTATTTTTCCTTTAATTGCAAAACAGTCCATAGCTTTATATATTTATTTATTTCGAAAATATATACATAAATACTTATTATCATTTATAAACTTTAAATCTATAAAAGAAATAAATATAATATTTCCTTCTCGCAAATTGACACGTCTGTCCTTTCCCGAGAATCGGAATATTACAACAAGAGACTCCAATCCAGTCACAGACTGATGATGTGTAATATCCCGATTTTCGAAAAAGGGCACTTCGGTCTTTTTATCGAAAATCCGAATATTATATTTAAAGGGTTAAGAAATAAAAGAAATTTAAAAGGTTTATTTATGGATTTTAATTATTTAAAAGTAATTGGGAGGTTTAATAGGAAATTAAACCCCATTTATTTTCTTTTACGTTCTAAGTTATCAGAGAAAAGAAAGGGGCGCCGCTTTCGAGAAGAAAGTGAAGAAGAAGCTATTCCTCGATTTTCCCGCTGAACCGTTCATCGTTTTTGCAGACTCGTCAAGAGGAAAAGGATCGTCTTGAAACAAGGAATCTTTTGAGCCAAGAATTTCTTCGTTAGGTGGCGGTTGGTGTTAAAGGCTAGGCTTTTGGCTATCAAATCATAGTTTTGGTTGTGTTGCTCGCTATAAGAGGTAACGGGGTTTTCATATTGAAGGATTGTTGTTTTATGTTGAATTCCCTGTGTTTTTACTGCATTTTTCTGAGTTTGGAATGAAGTGGTTTGGAGTAGAATCGTTTGGAAATTGTTAGGTGTTGTTTTAGGGCAGAAATCTGGTTTTCTGCTGCAGTCGAACTCCATCCGTACGGATAGAACCTTTGTCCGTACGGATAATTCACCAAGTCGGGCAGAGAGTAAACCGGAGATATAGCCGTCCGGACAAAGTCATTTTATCCGTCCGGATATCTAACCGTCCGTCCGGATATCTAACCGTCCGTCCGGATATCTTTTTGTCCGTCCGGATAGTTCTGTTTTCCTTTATAATGTGTCTTAAACTATGAGATGAGTTCTAAATGTTACCTTTCGAAGTTATAACCCCTAATGAACATTACAAAGCCATAAATAGGTTTCTGATGCGTTTAGTTCTGCACCAAGTGGACTTCTTATGGATGAAACTTGGGACCGTCGGAAACTTAGGATTGGCCTTGTGCTTTGATGGACTAGGGGTCATCATTGTCTGTGTAATTGCTAGATTGAGTCTAGAAGTCTAAGAAGAGGGAGTAGGGAGCTTTTGTTCTGAATGAACTTAGGTGGCCAGTTAATCATTTAATATACGTATTTGACTAGATAAAAGATTAAACATCATGAGAGCTTGGATAGGCACGGTACAATATCGGCAATGTGTTGGTTGGCCAGATAAAGTGGTGATGGTCACTGCCGGATTCTAGACAAAGCCAGTTAAAGTAGTGATCATACCGCCGGACAACCTCACGAACGAGATAGTCATTCACCGGATAGCCTATAGAGCTAGCCAGTCAAAGTGAGGTGATTGTCTCGGGACCGCTAGAGATTTATCTCTATAGGGTTGCGTCCTTTGTCTTAGTGCATTCCTCACTAAGTGTAGTGCCCTCGCAAACATGATGTAACAAAGATAAGCTAAGCTAGTAACCCTAGGGACCTCATATTATACCATGAATATAATGTGATAGTTAGATGTAAGATCATGTTCTTTTGGCCTAATAACAAGTTGTTGTTTGAATAGTTTCCGTTATAAAACGCATGATTTCAATAGCTTCTACTCGTTACTAAGTACGTATGTACTTACCCGTTATATGTTTTGGGATGAGAAGATGAACAGGTTTTTGATGAAGATGAGTTTGACGAAGATGTTTGATGCTTTTGGATACGAAGTTAACTTGTGTTGAAGTTTTGAAGACTTTTATTTATTTCAAGTTTAATTATAAACTATGTTGTCATTTCTTTTGAATATTGTTTTGTTTGGCTCGTTTAGTGGCCTTTGTTGTAAGACGTTTCAATTTCCATTTTGGATTTTAGTGCAGCATTGAATCTGGTTTAGTTGGTCTTTGAAATTTTTTATTTCCCCGAGTCGTTTCGTTTCCGCATTGTGTTTATGATATATGACGTAAGGCTTATGTATAATATTAGATTATATTTAATATTATACATGCCGGGCGTTCGTTTCCGGATAAGGACTCGGTGTCCGGGAACGGGGCGTCACAGTTGGTATCAGAGACAATGTTCCTTGCTGCTTAGGATTTGATTTTTTCTTGAGATAAGTTTTAGAGCCTTAGTAACCTTTAAGTTCTCTCTCTTGTCCTTCAGAATGGTGACTACACGCAGAGGTTCAAATGCCAATGATAATGGTGAAGGCAGTTCACGAAATCCGTTTGCAGGCAAAGGAAGGGGCAGAGGTAGAGGCAGAGGCAGAGGACCTACAGTTAGTCAGCCAGAGGTTTCAGGGGTGAATGCTACTACTACTGCGCCTGACTACAACACACCTTTGTATGTGACAGTGGTTGGGGAGATACCCCTGATTCATGTGACTCCAGCTGTTACGGTATATCCTCCTCCATCCGGAGCACAGCAGTCACAACCGATCTATAGCCGTCCAACTGCATCAGCTTTTTATCCGCCACCGGTTTATGAACACACACCACAGCCTACAGTTCTTCCTCCACCACCGAGCGGAGCTAATACTTTTGTGGCACCAGGTTATGCTTACCAGCAGTTTCAGCCACAGCAGCAGTTTCAGCAGTATGGGGCTGGTCACTCAGGATTTCCACATCAGCAAGCATATCCACCACCCCCATATCAACAACCTCACCAGCGAGAAATACCCTTTGGATATCCTCCAGTTAGACCAGCAATTGAGCAAGCTCCACCAGTGGATTGGTACACCAGACTGAGAAGGAACAGAGTTCAGGACTTCTTCGGGAATGTGGAACATTCAAAGGCCGAGGAATGGATAAGGAGTTTCGAAAAGGCCTGCAGGAATATTCATGTTCCTGAATCTGAGATGGCCCGATTGGCGCCGCTCTTGGGGGCAGCTGAAGCTTGGATCGACGCCATTCAGAGTAGTAATGGAAAGGTAACTGATTGGGAAGGATTTAAGGTTATGTTCTACAACGAGTACTTTCCAATAACAGTACAGATAGACAAGGCCAGTCAGTTTTTAAAACACAAGCAAGGATCACAGTATACGGTATCTCAGTACACCAACAAGTTCAATGAGTTGGGGAGGTTCTATCCCGAACTGATGAGAGTTGAAGAAAGAAAGATGGCACTATACAAGGATGGGTTGGCTTATGAAATACAGTCAGGTATGTTGGGTTTTACCGCCAAGAATATGGCTGAGCTTATGAACAAGGCTTTGGAGGTTGAGACTTTTAGGAAGAAAGCTACTGTTGTAGTTGGGAATAAGAGGCCGTTTGGATCTTTTCAAAGTAATAATCGTGGGGCACCGCAGCAGAACTTTAAGAAGACCGCAGCACCAGCGACAGTTAGTCAGAAAAGTGGTCCACCTGCAGTATGTTCTAAATGCAACAAGGCGCATGCAGGAGAGTGCAGAGTCGGAGGTAACGGTTGTTTTAGCTGTGGAGAAACGGGGCATTTCTCCAGGAACTGTCCTAAGAACTTATCTCAGCGGAACCCAGCAGATAACAGAGGGAATCAGAATGCAAACCGTGGATCTTCTAGCAGACCTACTCGTGTCTTTGCTATTGATGTGGAACCAGAAGAGCCTGATGATCTTGTTGTTACAGGTACGTTTTAAGTGTTTGTGTTTATTATGAATACTTAATATTATATGGACGCATATGATGTTATTTATTGTACTTAAATTGATCCACTTGCTAGGTACCATAATCATAGATAGCTTAGCAGTGTCAGCCTTGTTTGATACTGGAGCCTCGGGTACTTTTGTGTCTTCTAAGATAGTTAGGAAGTTGAACCTACCACTTCAGGAGTTGGAGAAACCTCTAAGTATCACTACACCTTTGGGAAGAGTTACTAAAGTTGCACAAGTTTTACCTCAAGTCGACGTTAGAGTTGGAACGTATAGGTGTAAATCAGACTTGACAGTTTTGGACTTCACAGACTTTGATGTAATTCTGGGGATGGATTGGCTATTCAAGAATTTTGTTCATGTGGATTGTAGGGGTAAGAAAGTGGTCTTCAGAGTTCCAGGTAAGTCAGATAAGAACTTTCAGGGAAACGTTTATAAGCCAAGTAAGAAGAGGCATCCGATAATATCAGCGGTTAGAGCCATGAAGGCTTTGCAGAAGGGTTGTGAAGGGTATGTTCTTTATGCTATGGACATAGAGAAGCATACTTCTAAGTTAGAAGAAACTCCTATAGTTAAGGACTTCCCTGAAGTTTTTCCGGATGAGTTGCCGGAAATATGCCGACGGGGATATAGAGTTTGAGATACGATTAATCCCGGGAGCAAGACACTACAGCCAAGGCACCTTATAGGATGGCACCAGTGAATTAACAGAATTAAAGGTACAGCTTAAGGACATGTTAGAAAGGAATGTGATTCACCAAGTACATCGCCTTGGGGAGCACCGGTTTTGTTTGTGAAGAAGAAGGATGGTAGTTTGAGGATGTGCATCGACTACAGAGCCTTGAATAACCTGACAATCAAGAATAAGTATCCTTTGCATAGGATTGACGACTTGTTTAACCAGTTGCAAGGGAAGAAGGTGTTTTCTAAGATTGACCTTAGGTCAGGTTATCACCAGTTGAAGATCAAGGTTGCAGATAGACCGAAGACAGCATTTAGTACAAGGTATGGCCATTATGAGTTCCTTGTCATGCCTTTTGGACTCACTAATACTCCATCAGCATTTATGGATCTAATGCAAAGAGTCTTCATGCCTTATCTTGATAAATTTGTAGTGGTATTCATAGATGATATCTTGATATACTCTAAGGATGAGAAGGAGCATGAGGAGCATCTAAGGATTGTTTTGCAAACTTTAAGGGAAAAGAAATTGTATGCCAAGTTTTCTAAGTGTGAATTTTGGTTAAAACAAGTTAGTTTTCTTGGCCATGTAATTTCGGGAGATGGAATTCAAGTTGATCCTGCGAAGATAGAAGCCGTTTCTAAGTGGCCTAGACCTACTACAGTGACAGAGATAAGAAGTTTTCTGGGTTTAGCGGGCTACTACAGGAAGTTTGTACAAGATTTCTCGAAGATAGCAACTCCTCTCACTAGACTTACTCAGAAAAACATCAAGTTTGAGTGGACAAAGGAGTGTGAGGAAGCTTTTCAGACGTTGAAGGATAAGTTGACTGCAGCACCTGTGTTAGCTTTGCCAGAGGTCTTTGATAACTATGACGTGTATACAGATGCTTCGAGTCAAGGTTTGGGATGTGTTCGATGCAAGCAGGAAAGGTAATAGCTTACGCCACTAGGCGGCGCTTAAAGGTTCATGAGAAGAACTATCCTACACATGACTTGGAGTTGGCAGCAGTGGTCTTTGCTTTGAAACAGTGGAGACACTATCTTTATGGAGTTAAGGCAAGAATATTCACGGATCATAAGAGCCTTAAGTTCTTTTTCACTCAAGAGAATTTGAATATGAGGCAAAGAAGATGGTTGGAGTTTGTGAAAGACTACGACTTGGACATTCAATACCATCCGGGTAAAGCGAATGTTGTAGCGGATGCACTTAGCCGGAGGCCGGTTAATGCCATCACTAATTTGCAAGAAGTGGTCGATCAGTTAGACAATTTGCAGATTCAAGTGGTTGAACGGGAAGGTGAAGCTCAGTGTTTTGCGCCATTGATGGCAAGGTCAGAGTTGTTAGACGATATCCGGGCAAAGCAAGATGAAGACCCAGTGTTAGTTGATTTGAAGCGCGTAGCTCGAGAGAAACCTACAGTGGGTTATCAGTTGGATAAAAGTGGACATCTTTGGTATGGTAATCGTTTGTGTGTGCCTGATGTGGATGGACTAAGGCAGCAAGTCATGGATGAAGCCCATAAGATTGCTTTTGCGGTTCATCCAGGATCTACCAAGATGTACCGAGACCTCAAAGAAAGGTATTGGTGGCCTGGCATGAAGTTGAATATCGCAGAGTTTGTGGCAAGGTGTGATACATGCCAGAGAGTTAAAGCAGAGCACAGAAGGCCAGGAGGTTTGTTGAAACCTTTGGAAGTACCGGAATGGAAATGGGAGAACATCACGATGGATTTCATCACCGGTTTGCCGCGTACGAAGAGTGGCCATGACATGATATGGGTGATTGTTAACAGACTCACGAAATCAGCCCATTTCTTGCCATGTAAGGTTGACATGCCTATTAAGAAGTTCACTCAACTGTATTTGGACAATATAGTGAGACTTCATGGTGTGCCTTTATCTATCGTATCCGACGGAGATAGCGATTCATAAGTCACTTCGGAAAGGGTTGCAAAAGGCTTTTGGAACAAAGACGGACTTGAGTACGCCTTCCACCCGCAGACAGACGGTCAGTCCGAGAGGACAATCCAGACTCTCGAGGACATTCTTAGAGCTTGCGTTCTTGAAGAAGAGGGATCATGGGATGATTTCCTCTCAGTGGCAGAGTTCGCTTATAACAACAGTTATCATGCTAGCTTGGGGATGCCACCATTTGAAGCATTGTATGGAAGGAAATGCCGGACTCCACTTTATTGGGATGAAGTTGGAGAAAAGCAGTTTACAGGGCCGGAGTTGGTTAAGCAGGCCAAAGAGAAAGTTGAGCTGATACGGAAGAATCTTAAAGCCGCTCAAGACCGATAGAAGAGTTGGGCAGATATCAGAAGAAGACCGTTAGAGTTTGCAGTTGGGGACAGAGTGTATCTACGAGCTTCTCCGATGAAGGGTGTTAAGAGGTTTGGGCAGAAAGGGAAACTGAGTCCGAGATATGTGGGGCCTTTTGACAACATCGAAAAGATTGGAAAGTTAGCATATAGACTTCGGTTACCGGAATCAATGTCTAGGGTACATAATGTCTTCCATGTATCCATGCTTAAGAAGTGTCTATCTTCTACGGATGTGGAATCTCAGTTTGATCCAGAATTACTTCAAGATAACCTATCCTATGTTGAGAAGCCGGTTAAGATTCTTGATAGGAAAGAGAGGATGGTCAAGAGAAGGATAATCCCTTTGGTCTTGGTGCAATGGAGCAATCATTCACCAAGTGAAGCGACATGGGAAGAGGAAGATGTGATGGCAGCCGAGTTCCCTGAGTTTATGGACCTTCCAGGTATGTTCAAGTTTCGAGGACGAAACTCCTCTTAAGGGGGGAGGAATGTAATATCCCGATTTTCGAAAAAGGGCACTTCGGTCTTTTTATCGAAAATCCGAATATTATATTTAAAGGGTTAAGAAATAAAAGAAATTTAAAAGGTTTATTTATGGATTTTAATTATTTAAAAGTAATTGGGAGGTTTAATAGGAAATTAAACCCCATTCATTTTCTTTTACGTTCTAAGTTATCAGAGAAAAGAAAGGGGCGCCGCTTTTGAGAAGAAAGTGAAGAAGAAGCTATTCCTCGATTTTCCCGCTGAACCGTTCATCGTTTTTGCAGACTCGTCAAGAGGAAAAGGATCGTCTTGAAACAAGGAATCTTTTGAGCCAAGAATTTCTTCGTTAGGTGGCGGTTGGTGTTAAAGGCTAGGCTTTTGGCTATCAAATCATAGTTTTGGTTGTGTTGCTCGCTATAAGAGGTAACGGGGTTTTCATATTGAAGGATTGTTGTTTTATGATGAATTCCCTGTGTTTTTACTGCATTTTTCTGAGTTTGGAATGAAGTGGTTTGGAGTAGAATCGTTTGGAAATTGTTAGGTGTTGTTTTAGGGCAGAAATCTGGTTTTCTGCTGCAGTCGAACTCCATCCGTACGGATAGAACCTTTGTCCGTACGGATAATTCACCAAGTCGGGCAGAGAGTAAACCAGAGATATAGCCGTCCGGACAGGTCATTTTATCCGTCCGGATATCTAACTGTCCGTCCGGATATCTAACTGTCCGTCCGGATATCTTTTTGTCCGTCCGGATAGTTCTGTTTTCCTTTATAATGTGTCTTAAACTATGAGATGAGTTCTAAATGTTACCTTTCGAAGTTATAACCCCTAATGAACATTACAAAGCCATAAATAGGTTTCGATGCGTTTAGTTCGCACCAAGTGGACTTCATGGATGAAACTTGGGACCGTCGGAAACTTAGGATTGGCCTTGTGCTTTGATGGACTAGGGGTCATCATTGTCTGTGTAATTGCTAGATTGAGTCTAGAAGTCTAAGAAGAGGGAGTAGGGAGCTTTTGTTCTGAATGAACTTAGGTGGCCAGTTAATCATTTAATATACGTATTTGACTAGATAAAAGATTAAACATCATGAGAGCTTGGATAGGCACGGTACAATATCGGCAATGTGTTGGTTGGCCAGATAAAGTGGTGATGGTCACTACCGGATTCTAGACAAAGCCAGTTAAAGTAGTGATCATACCGCCGGACAACCTCACGAACGAGATAGTCATTCACCGGATAGCCTATAGAGCTAGCCGGTACCAAAGTGAGGTGATTGTCTCGGGACCGCTGTAGATTTATCTCTATAGGGTTGCGTCCTTTGTCTTAGTGCATTCCTCACTAAGTGTAGTGCCCTCGCAAACACGATGTAACAAAGATAAGCTAAGCCTAAGCCTAAGAACCCTAGGACCTCATATTATACCATGAATATAATGTGATAGTTAGATGTAAGATCATGTTCTTTTGGCCTAATAACAAGTTGTTGTTTGAATAGTTTCCGTTATAAAACGCATGATTTCAATAGCCTTCTACTCGTTACTAAGACGTATGTACTTACCCGTTATATGTTTTGGGATGAGAAGATGAACGGGTTTTTGATGAAGATGAGTATGACGAAGATGTTTGATGCTTTTGGATACGAAGTTAACTTGTGTTGAAGTTTTGAAGACTTTTATTTATTTCAAGTTTAATTATAAACTATGTTGTCATTTCTTTTGAATATTGTTTTGTTTGGCTCGTTTAGTGGCCTTTGTTGTAAGACGTTTCAATTTCCATTTTGGATTTTAGTGCAAAGATTGAATCCTGGTTTAGTTGGTCTTTGAAATTTTTTATTTCCCGAGTCGTTTCGTTTCCGCATTGTGTTTATGATATATGACGTAAGTCTTATGTATAATATTAGATTATATTTAATATTATACACGCGGGACGTTCGTTTCGGATAAGGACTTTCGGTGTCTAAGGAACAGGCGTCATATGATGATGGTCCATTACTTGCAGACCAGTTCTTTGTCAAGATTTGGTTAGGATCATGACTGATCACTTATAATGCTATGTTTAGCGGTCGCCATTGCTGCTGAAGCCAAAAAAACAACTTATTATAAAAGATATAGTGTAGCAGTAACAATGTAACATAGAAAACTACTTCCTTCCACTTCCATGATGAGTATAAAATTAGTAATAACTAGTACGTACTGAGGGAGGGTTTACTTGGTAAATGGCATGGCCACTATATATTTAGCGAGAAAAATTATGGTGAAACGGATATTTTCGGGTTATACCAAGTGGAGGACCATGATTATTTTCTCATATTTAACTTGTGTATGTGGAATGTTCAACATGCATTAGCTACCGGGGTTGATCTTAAGGACGGAGCAAAAATGGAGTCAATGAGCAGGAAAGTCTTTGGATATGACTTGACGACTGGACATCTTATTATACACCACCCATCAGTACCAACGATTATACACCACATTTTCTTCCTGTTTGTTTCCTAACCTAAATCACTCCCACTGTCCTACACGGATCGCGCATCCAGAAAATATTTAAGCGAGTCAAGACACACGGCACGACATGATGTTTCGATACGATTAATTTTAAAATTTAAGTACACGACATATATATATATATATATATATATATATATATATATATATATATATATATATATATATACACACACACACACACACAAATACTGGTTTATTAATATATGTTAGGAAAAACAAACAGAGCGATACATCTTAACGACAGTAACGTAAAATAACAAACGGACGGGAAAAGGGCAAAACACCAAATTTATGTAGTTTCCGGTAATGTGCCGACTAGTTAATGGACGAAAGAGAAAATATTTGTATAGATGAGGATTACAAAAGATACAACTCTCTTAAAATCTAAAAACAATAATCAAAATACCTAAGACAATTGAGAGTTTATCTTAATTGACACAAATTTGTACATCATAAAACAAAAGGCTAAACCTATTAAATAATTGCTTAAGTCGGCTACTCCCTACATGTGGGATCCAAACAATCAAAATACTGATTGTGGGCTTTTGGCCCACTAACACTAACAAATCTCCAAATTGGGACAAAATGTCCACATCCAAAAATATTAATACTACTCTTTCTCCACGAGCTTCAAAGTCTTCGACAAGCTCAAATAAGTCCAAGATCGCTCAACTTAACAAACGGACGACGTTTCGTAACGTCTAACTCTGAACGGGATGACATAGGGATTGCAGAATTGCCAATAACATACAAACCACCAGACCTGCAAGCTTTCATAACAACAAGGGCAGCTTTAATTAGCTTCAGAACTCCACCTTCAGCGGTGTACCTAAATCCAAGAGATGAGATTTTTTTCAGATCTGGAACATGTCTGACTTTCTTAAGTGTTCTGACAACACCATCATGGGTCCTGATTCTAACCGTACCAATACCCGAAACCTTTCAAATTAAACTGCGTCGTTGCCTAACGAAACAACTCCACCTTGAACTGAATCATACGTGGAAATCCAGTCCATATTGGGACACATATGATATGTGCAACCAGAATCCAAGATCCATTCATCAGTAGACCTTAATTTATCATCAGCAAAGAAGATTTCTCCATCACTCTCATCTTTTACGACACTGGCCTGAGCTGGCTCTTTACCACGCTCTTTTTTCTGTTCACGCTTTTCTTTGTTCTTAAGTCGAAAGCAATCGGATTTGATATGCCCAATCTTCTTACAATAATTGCACGTCAAATCTTTATGTCTGGGATTCAAAACATAATTTTCACTATCTGCATCCTTCTTATTTAATCTACCCCGAACCACCAGCACGTCTGCCTGACTACTACTACTACTACTACTTCCCCCAGTTCTATCATTATCAATCTGCTCTTTCGATTTTAAAATCGACTTAATTTCTTTGTAAGAAATAGTATCCTTACCATAAAGCCTTGTTTCTCTAAAATGCTTAAACGACTGGGGAAGCAAACACAATAACAACAGGGCCTGATCTTCATCATCAATCTTAGCATCTGTATTACTCAAATCCATAAGCAGGGAATCAAATTTATCTAAGTTGGTAGATCATAAAACAAAAAGCTAAACCTATTAAATAATTACTTAAGTTGGCTACTCCCTACTGCATAGCACTACAAGAAATTTCATTTTTTGGGACGGCAAAAAGTCGTCCCCAATAACACAAAATCATCCCAAAAGATATTTAAAGGGACGACAACACGTCGCAAAAAAATCGTTCCTTTAGGTTCGTCCCAAAAGAGACAGAAATATTTTTCGGGACGACGCCGTAGTCTCTTAAAATATGATGCTGACGTGCCAACAGTCAAGATTGAATTTTCAATGCGTGACGTGGCATTATTTTTAGGGACGACGGTCGTCCCATTAAATAGGAATTTAATTAATTTTTTTTGAAATAAATTTTATAACAATATAATTTAATTTTTTTTAAAATTTTCAAACATTTTTTTGGGACGAAGTGTCGTCCCTTTAAATTTTATTTTTGAATTTTATTGTTTTGCTGGTTAATAATTTCTTGTGCCGCTCTTTTGGGACGTCGGTCGTCCCTAAAAATAATTTTTCCCACAAAATCAGGTTTTTGTTTTTGCATGGCCTCCCATGCTAATTTCTTGTTTTTGCATGGCCTCCCATGCTCGGTGTAAAGCCGATTGGCTATCACTGTGGAAGCAATCGGTGTAGTCCAGCAAGAAATCTCCTCTAGGAAATTTAGAAGCCACTTAGCTTCTTCACCAGCTTTGTCAAGTGCAATGCACGTTTGCTTTGTGGACTTCCATAACACCGCCACATCACCAATCATGTGAATTGTAATTCTTTAGAATCAGAAATCCACTTGGCATCACAGTATCTTTCTAATCCCAGATTCATTGAATATTTCAAGTACTCGTGTACTTGTAATATCGCTTTCCAATGATCCTCACTAGGATTACTTGTAAACTCGCACGCTTTATTCACAATATGTCCATTAGACAATATGCGAATATTTTAAGCGAGACACGAGGCTCACCCTTGGTTTTGACTAAGTGGATACTTAAGTCAATGTGTGCTTTAGGACTTTCATCAAACATATTGAATTCCTCAGGACGAATTCAATATAATGAGACTGTGATAACACTAGTCCCTCAGATATTCTAGAAATTTTTTTTTTAATTCCCAGAATTACATCTATAAGTCTCATATCATGAGTACTCCTCACTATTAGCATATATTCTTCTGATTCACTATTTAAGACAACGGTCTTAATATCCATTTGATGGATTTCAAGCTTACATACCACAACATCTCGATAAGTACTCATATCGACGAAAGTCGAGTTTCTAGTGAATTTGTATGAAGAAATCAAGACCCTCTTTTGGTGATAACCTCGGCTACCATCCCGGCCTTACATTGTTTAGTTTTAGGTATTCCCACCTTTGCTAAACACCCCCACATTTCCAAGTATTCGTACATTAGCTCTCAGCTTTCCCTCAACTCATATGGGATCTTTATCCATCTGTTCGATGTAAACCTATAAAGAATGAAATCGGTGGAAACTATCGCTTCCCCCCACAAGTTCGGAGATTAACTCGAACTATTCACCATGCTTTAACCAACTCTTTAAGAGTTCGGTTGAAATTCAGCATTTCTCAGATAACATCTGAAAACAATCAACACCGGCTGTAAAACTAGCAGAAATAGCATTTTTTTGAAAATCAGCAGCTTTTGTTTAAAGACAGCAGCCTTTGCTGAAACCAGCGGCTTTTGTTAAAAACAGCAGCTTTTGCCGAAAATCAGTGAACAAAAGAAAGAGTGTGGCCAGCACTTTTTTCCACTACGATTCTGCTAGGTTTATTTGCTTAGTTGTTTTTCCAACTTCATTCTTATAGGTTTATAACTCCTTTGTTGTCTTATCTTTGCTATTTTAGCAAAATTAGACACAACTTCATTTTATACAATGATCGATAAATAATCTTTACCGACTCTCTATTACCATAAATATTTAAATCACACAACTCGTATAATTTAACTTTTACATGTCTATGTTTCTTTCCACAGAAGGAAACTGTGCCTAAATCATATTTGCTTTGACACATCTATGGCATGTTTAATAAATCATTCGACATAATGATTTATATTCATCCATTTTTAGATTAGGAAATAAATAATTTCCACTCCTAATCGTTATGCCATAGGCTTGTGACACCACATTGTATCACCAACCATTTCAATTTTAGTCATATTTCAACTCACGGTATAAAAAAAAACTATTATTGATTCAACAACTTGTACCACCACTGGTACGCATTTCAAATCAAAACACCTCGGTGTTCATTTCGTTTTTATTCAACGAATAAAAGTTCTACGAGTCGTCACCAAAATGAGAATTTTATCATGAAGATAATTTCTCCAACTTACACGGCACGTCAAAATAATGTTTTCACTAAACATTTTGGCATATTTTCCTTATGATTAATCTGCCAATTAAATTTTTTAGGTACATTCGTCATACGAAATTATTTCTCGTTTGCAACGTATTAATCATATATGTCTCAACTGGCAACAACGGTTCAAAACATAATAAGAAAATTATTTGAACCAATACACATTAAGAATAGTTATTATTCCATACATTAAAATAGAAATTACAATTTCTACTTTATGTAACAACGCAGAGATCCATCATCCATAGACCTCCATCTATCGTTCCTTCAGCAATTACCTCGCCTTCATCTATTAGTCTGAATTTGTATGTGTCAAATACCAACACAGACCCTAGGTAGGTAAGTCGGCCTCCGTAAACCACATTCATCGCAAGTCCGGCACATGCGGGACATCTCGAAGAATCAATGCTCTCCCAGACGTCAAATTCAACTGAACATGACCGCATCCAATGATATCGGATGTAGTTGAATTTGACATTATTATTTTCTCACCTTTGAGATGTTGGTAACTAAAAAACGATGATATGTTCGCACACATATGTCGGGTAGCCCCAGTGTCTACAACCCAAGCATATTCCTCTTCCTCGAGGTCTCTGTCAGGCTCAATTTTGACCTGTTTTAAAACCACTTCACTTCCCGCAACCTGGGAGCTTTCTCCTCGAATTGGCGCACCAATAGGAGTCATCTGATTATAAAATTCCATTTCTGTTCACAAACAGAAGATAAACAATTTTAAGGCTCGTTTTTAAACGACCATTTTCTCAAAAGGATAATTTAAATACCAAAAAATGATATTTAACACATTTTATATCAACTCGATATCAAACCAAGTAAAGTTTGTTTTCAACTCGTCAAAAACAAACTCAAACTTGTTTCAGCTTGATAAAACAGACTGGGGCCTGTTTTCAACTCGTAAAACATACTTAAGATTGTTTTTAAATTCGTAAAACAAATTGAAGATTGTTTTGACTCGTCAAAACAAGCTCGAGTTTATTTCAACTCGATTCTCCAACCGTTTATCAAATCGTAACAATATCAACAAGTTTGAACTTGTTATTCCAAATATCAACTCTTTAAATTTGTTTATTTCAATTCAGTTCGTCCAACTTATAATCAAAACACCAAAGCGGATGGTAGTTTTTACCAGAAAACCCCAAAAGGAGATGGACCGATTTTACCAGAAATACCAAAAAGGAAGTGGACCGATTTTACCAGAAATCGATACCAAAAAGGAAGTGGTAGTTTTTAAAACGAGCTGGACTAGAATTGAAATAAACGAGCTGTGCTTGCATTTTTTTTTCCAAACGAGTTGAACTTGTTCAACTTAAAATTCAACTTGAAATAAACCTCATCCAAATAAAATTGAAGAAATATTCGTCAAATATTTTGATTACTCACGGGTTCGAATCAGAACAACGGTTCTTCAAAAAAATTGTCTTAAGATGTTAGACCCCGTGCGCAATTAAAATAAATAAACGAAAATTAAATCAACAATTTTATTTAATATATTTAAATGACTATATTACAATAGTAATTGAAATAAAATACGATGCAATACAAAACCGAGACGAGTCGAAACTCTGTCCTTAAGACAATTTTGGCCCGGTATGTACCCCGGTTGTTACCAATTGTCTCCCAGGATAACTCGGTTATACCTGTTCAAGTAGAGGTACTTCAGACTTGAACCACAAATAACTTTGACAATGCCCGGAATCTCTTCGACTCGTGAATGGACTCGAAATGAACAGCAGCTCGTATACATGCTCATAAACGAGCTGAACACCACGAACTGAACAGAGCTCGAAAAAGCTGCAAAACTACAGGACTCGAAGTACTAAGCTGTATGTGTATGATGCAATTTCTGAACTCTCTATTTTCTCCATACATTTGAGGATGTTTATATAGTGGACCATATTGTGAAACTCATGCCTTTCCATTTCCTGAATTAATGCTCAAGCATCCATGGCATTAAATTAGGCATTCATGGTTGAATATTAACTGAAAATGATTCAGCTCCTCCACTCATTAATTCGATTTGCTTCAATTCTCAGCATTGAAGCTGCTTTCTAGAATTCGAGCTACCGAGCTTAGCTTGTGTTGGACAACCGATCTGACTGAGCTTATTCGAATATAGCTCATTCTGAATGTGTATTGATATGGGCCAAGTCAAATAGACTTTTGTATAAAAATGTTTAATACCGTCCTGGGCCTAGGGCCCCTAGGCCCAAGAAGGCCCATTCCCCAAAGCCAAAGCCAAAGCCAAAGCCCAAGCCCAAGGTCACGGTCAACGGTCTCGGGCACGGGCACGGGCGGCGGCGGCGCGCGCGCGCGTGTGGCCATTTTAGCAGAACACCTGACCGCTAAAACCAACCTGCTATCTCTCCTTCTTCTAGGAGCTTATACTACATACAACATTCTTCCCACATATATACTAGGAATTGATCCTCTCAACTCCCAATGTGGTACACTGTTTAGTTGAATACTCTTCAACTTTTACTTCCAACATTAGCTCTTTCAACCACCCGACTTTAAGCATTAATTTCTCATTCACTCGTTATCCGAATTGAATGATTCCAAATCCTGAATTCATCAAGAATATATCCGAATTACGCTTACAAAGTCACAGAATAAAATGATTATAAAGTCATTTTTAATTCATTTTTAATTCAATTCCTCTATATCTCCAACAATCCCCAACATGAATGGAAATTAATGCAAATGCAGACTCTGAAGAGATTCGACGAGAAAAATATTGCATCAGGAGAGGTAGCTTCTGGCTTTGAACCTGCCTTAGTGAAGTACTATCGGATCTACTCGGCCATTCAGTGAACTTACGTCTTGAACTGTTCAGCCTTTAGTGTAGAACCAGACAATAATACTCACACAATATTTTCCTTAACACTGTACTTGGTTCTCATGACTGGACTCGTTTTGGCCCTGAATCACACCTGGTTTCAGAAAATGCGTTAGAGAATTCTAGCCTCTGAATTCTCATAGAAGCGGCCCCACTTCGCACTTACATAGGTGACCTCCTATCAAGAGTATTCTGCCATACCCCACTCGAATTTAATCAAATTATAGGAATCATTAAAAGATTTCACTTAACCTCAACACTTCTGGCAGACAACACTTTTATTCACATAATGGGAAAGTGTTCATCGACTGCTTCATAACTTAGTTGTCCCTTTGAACCAAGATCTTGGAATCTCCAGTCAACATGGTAGGGTTACCATTACAAAGCTTATCTTTCAATAGGCTTAAGTCCCATTCTCGAGTGTCAAAACTGACAATCGATCTCTATTAAACAGTTTGAAAGCAGATCTGCAAGATTTTCCTTCGATTCAATATAATCGATGGAAATCATACCACTAGAGATCAATTATTTAACGGTATCATGTCGTTGACGTATATGTCTAGAATTACCATTATACAAACTATTTTGTGCTCGGTGTAAAGCCGATTGGATATCACTGTGGAAGCAATCGGTGTAGTCCAGCAAGAAATCTCCTCTAGGAAATTTAGAAGCCACTTAGCTTCTTCACCAGCTTTGTCAAGTGCAATGCACGTTTGCTTTGTGGACTTCCATAACACCGCAACATCACCAATCATGTGAATTGTAATTCTTTAGAATCAGAAATCCACTTGGCATCACAATATCTTTCTAATCCCAGATTCATTGAATATTTCAAGTACTCGTGTACTGTAATATCGCTTTCCAATGATCCTCACTAGGATTACTTGTAAACCTGCACAGTTTATTCACAATATGTCCATTAGACAATATGCGAATATTTTAACTGAGACACAGGCTCACCCTTGGTTTTGACTAAGTGGATACTTAAGTCAATGTGTGCTTTAGGACTTTCATCAAACATATTGAATTCCTCAGGACGAATTCAATATAATGAGACTGTGATAACACTAGTCCCTCAGATATTCTAGAATTTTTTTTTTTAATTCCCAGAATTACATCTATAAGTCCCATATCATGAGTACTCCTCACTATTAGCATATATTCTTCTATTCACTATTTAAGACAACAAGCCTTAATATCCATTTGATGGATTTCAAGCTTACATACCACAACATCTGCGATAAGTACTCATATCGACGAAAGTCGAGTTTCTAGTGAATTTGTATGAAGAAATCAAGACCCTCTTTTGGTGATAACCTCTGGCTACCATCCTGGCCTTACATTGTTTAGTTTTAGGTATTCCCACCTTTGCTAAACACCCCCACATTTCCAAGTATTCGTACATTAGCTCTCAGCTTTCCCTCAACTCATATGGGATCTTTATCCATCTGTTCGATGTAAACCTATAAAGAATGAAATCGGTGGAAACTATCGCTTCCCCCCACAAGTTCGGAGATTAACTCGAACTATTCACCATGCTTTAACCAACTCTTTAAGAGTTCGGTTGAAATTCAGCATTTCTCAGATAACATCTGAAAACAATCAACACCGGCTGTAAAACTAGCAGAAATAGCATTTTTTTGAAAATCAGCAGCTTTTGTTTAAAGACAGCAGCCTTTGCTGAAACCAGCGGCTTTTGTTAAAAACAACAGCTTTTGCCGAAAATCAGTGAACAAAAGAAAGAGTGTGGCCGCACTTTTTTCCACTACGATTCTTGCTAGGTTTATTCGCTTAGTTGTTTTTCCAACTTCATTCTTATAGGTTTATAACTCCTTTGTTGTCTTATCTTTGCTATTTTAGCAAAATTAGACACAACTTCATTTTATACAATGATCGATAAATAATCTTTACCGACTCTCGATTAGCATAAATATTTAAATCACACAACTCGTATAATTTAACTTTTACATGTCTATGTTTCTTTCCACAGAAGGAAACCGTGCCTAAGTCATATTTGCTTTGACACATCTATGGCATGTTTAATAAATCATTCGACATAATGATTTATATTCATCCATTTTTAGATTAGGAAATAAATAATTTCCACTCCTAATCGTTATGCCATAGGCTTGTGACACCACATTGTATCACCAACCATTTCAATTTTAGTCATATTTCAACTCACGGTATAAAAAAAACTATTATTGATTCAACAACTTGTACCACCACTGGTACGCATTTCAAATCAAAACACCTCGGTGTTCATTTCGTTTTTATTCAACGAATAAAAGTTCTACGAGTCGTCACCAAAATGAGTTTTTATCATGAAGATAATTTCTCCAACTTACACGGCACGTCAAAATAATGTTTTCACTAAACATTTTGGCATATTTTCCTTATGATTAATCTACGCAATTAAATTTTTTAGGTACATTCGTCATACGAAATTATTTCTCGTTTGCAACGTATTAATCATATATGTCTCAACTGGCAACAACGGTTCAAAACATAATAAGAAAATTATTTGAACCAATACACATTAAGAATAGTTATTATTCCATACATTAAAATAGAAATTACAATTTCTACTTTATGTAACAACACAGAGATCCATCATCCATAGACCTCCATCTATCGTTCCTTCAGCAATTACCTCGCCTTCATCTATTAGTCTGAATTTGTATGTGTCAAATACCAACACAGACCCTAGGTAGGTAAGCTGGCCTCCAGAAACCACATTCATCAGTAAGTCCGGCACATGCAGGACATCTCGAAGAATCAATGCTCTCCCAGACGTCAAATTCAACTGAACATGACCGCATCCAATGATATCGGATGTAGTTGAATTTGACATTATTATTTTCTCACCTTTGAGATGTTGGTAACTAAAAAACGATGATATGTTCGCACACATATGTCGGGTAGCCCCGTTTGCACACATCTACAACCCAAGCATATTCCTCTTCCTCGAGGTCTCGTCGGCTCAATTTTGACCTGTTTTAAAACCACTTCACTTCCCGCAACCTCCGGAGCTTTCTCCTCGAATTGGCGCACCAATAGGAGTCATCCGATTATAAAATTCCATTTCTGTTCACAAACAGAAGATAAACAATTTTAAGGCTCGTTTTTAAACGACCATTTTCTCAAAAGGATAATTTAAATACCAAAAAAATGATATTTAACACATTTTATATCAACTCGATATCAAACCAAGTAAAGTTTGTTTTCAACTCGTCAAAAACAAACTCAAACTTGTTTCAGCTTGATAAAACAGACTGGGGCATGTTTTCAACTCGTAAAACATACTTAAGATTGTTTTTAAATTCGTAAAACAAATTGAAGATTGTTTTGACTCGTCAAAACAAGCTCGAGTTTATTTCAACTCGATTCTCCAACCGTTTATCAAATCGTAACAATATCAACAAGTTTGAACTTGTTATTCCAAATATCGCCTCTTTAAATTTGTTTATTTCAATTCGGTTCGTCAACTTATAATCAAAACACCAAAGCGGATGGTAGTTTTTACCAGAAAACCCCAAAAGGAGATGGACCGATTTTACCAGAAATACCAAAAAGGAAGTGGACCGATTTTACCAGAAATCGATACCAAAAAGGAAGTGGTAGTTTTTAAAACGAGCTGGACTAGAATCGAAATAAACGAGCTGTGCTTGCTTTTTTTTTTCCAAACGAGTTGAACTTGTTCAACATAAAATTCAACTTGAAATAAACCTCATCCAAATAAAATTGAAGAAATATTCGTCAAATATTTTGATTACTCACGGGTTCGAATCAGAACAACGGTTCTTCAAAAAAATTGTCTTAAGATGTTAGACCCCGTGCGCAATTAAAATAAATAAACGAAAATTAAATCAACAATTTTATTTAATAAATTTAAATGACTATATTACAATAGTAATTAAAATAAAAATACGATTCAATACAAAACCGAGACGAGTCGAAACTCTGTCCTTAAGACAATTTTGGCCCGGTATGTACCCCGGTTGTTACCAATTGTCTCCCAGGATAACTCGGTTATACCTGTTCAAGTAGAGGTACTTCAGACTTGAACCACAGCGAACTTTGACAATGCCCAGAATCTCTTCGACTCGTGAATGGACTCGAAATGAACAGCAGCTCGTATACATGCTCATAAACGAGCTGAACACCACGAACTGAACAGAGCTCGAAAAAGCTGCAAAACTACAGGACTCAAAGTACTAAGCTGTATGTGTATGATGTAATTTCTGAACTCTCTATTTTCTCCATACATTAGAGGATGTTTATATAGTGGACCATATTGTGAAACTCATGCCTTTCCATTTCCTGAATTAATGCTCAAGCATCCATGGCATTAAATTAGGCATTCATGGTTGAATATTAACTGAAAATGATTCAGCTCCTCCACTCATTAATTCGATTTGCTTCAATTCTCAGCATTGAAGCTGCTTTCTAGAATTCGAGCTACCGAGCTGAGCTTGTGTTGGACAACCGATCTGACTGAGCTTATTCGAATATAGCTCATTCTGAATGTGTATTGATATGGGCCAAGTCCAATAGACTTTTGTATAAAAAGTTTAATACTGTCCTAGGCCTAGGACCCCCAGGCCCATTCCCCATTCCCCAAAGCCAAAGCCAAAGCCAAAGCCAAAGCCCAATGTCACGGTCACGGTCACGGTCACGGCCAACGGTCTCGGGCACGGGTACGGGAGGAGGCGGCGCGCGCGCGTGTGGCCATTTTAGCAGAACACCTGACCGCTAAAACCAACCCGCTATCTCTCCTTCTTCTAGGAGCTTATACTACGTACAACATTCTTCCCACATATATACTAGGAATTGATCCTCTCAATTCCCAATGTGGTACACTGTTTAGTTGAATACTCTTCAACTTTTACTTCCAACATTAGCTCTTTCAACCACCCGACTTTAAGCGTTAATTTCTCATTCACTCGTTATCCGAATTGAATGATTCCAAATCCTGAAATTCATCAAGAATATATCCGAATTACGCTTACAAAGTCACAGAATAAAATGATTATGAAATCATTTTTAATTCATTTTTAATTCAATTCCTCTATATCTCCAACACTTTTGTCCCGACTCTTTAACAATGCTTCAGACAATTGTGATTGATTTTGTGAAGGCATTGATGGCGAGGGTTGAGAGGGTCCAAGTCCAATAAGGTAATCTCGCCTTACCCCTAGTACTCGACGGAATATTTGCCTTTCTTGTTCAGCTGTAAGATGACATCCTTCCGGAGCAATTTGTAATCTCAACTCCATCATCTCCTCCTAAAGAAGCAAAAAATTGTTTTTGTAAGTTAGAATAAAAACGAGGACGCGTGTAAATTGCAATATAAAAGCAAGGTATAACATTTACGAATTTCTGTCTCGCTGTCTCATTGACCCATGAACCGTCCTTATTCTGGTGCATATCCCCCCAGATAATAATCGGATCCAATCCCTCGGGATTTGCATTTGGATTACACTTAAAAGAAAAAAAGTAATGCCTAATAGTTAGACTTGAATATTCAACGAAGTAACTTGATATCAGTTTAAAATTAAATACTTACTCCTTTGACCCGATGTCCGGCCAGGGACATCCGTCCCTGCTTAGTCGTATACTTGTGTTTTCCACGGTTTATAGCATTCTGCTTGGATCGTTTCTACAAGAAAATGTTCAATTGTGATTAGATAGTTAGTAATAAGAAATAATTACTCAAACTAGTTCAAGCATGGACTAGAATAAAAAGTTTACCGTAAAATCCGGAGTATCAATTTGGTGAAGAAAGTCATTGCAGATTTGGTCTGTTTCCACCGTTTTAGGCTTGGGAGGTGGAACAGTATTATTTTTCGCCATAAATTATTTTGCTTTGTCCTTCATTTTATTCTTCCCTTTTCTGAACAATGTTTGTGCATCTGATAGCACAATCTCACGACGAACGTTGTCAAATTCCGCTGAGAACACCAAAAAATAACACTATTGATATCCATATAGAATGAAACATATATTGTGAAAATTGAATTAAACATATATATTGATGAAGCTAAATAATTACCTCAATTTCGTGTACTATTTGGTCTTTCACATGTGTGTCGATACTCTCCCATGCCATACCAGGGGGACATCGCACCCTTGTGATCCTCCCCACCTCAGATTTATATATAGCCGCATAGTTTCCCACAGGTGAATTTGTCCCGTGCCACGGATCCCATGTAAGTGGTAGCTTTAATCCCCCATTTTGCCTCCGAGCCTTTAATACTTTGGTACCTTTAGCAGGCCCACGTTGTCCCCGCTTTTTCTTCTGCGAAGGAGGCGGGACAGTATCGTCTGCTACCGGGTCTACATCGCCTAGTAAATAATCTACTATATATATATATATATATATATATATATATATATATATATATGTGTGTGTGTGTGTGTGT
This sequence comes from Gentiana straminea, assembly GCA_036785695.1. Taxonomy (NCBI): domain Eukaryota; kingdom Viridiplantae; phylum Streptophyta; class Magnoliopsida; order Gentianales; family Gentianaceae; genus Gentiana; species Gentiana straminea. The sequence continues at coordinate 543,045 of JAVUPR010000448.1, read as the reverse complement.
GTGTGTGTGTGTGTGTGTGTGTGTGTGTGTGTGTCAAAGTTAATGCAACGAATTAATAAGGTTCATGCTATAAAAAGAAAAATGAAGACTGTATTACCATCCTCGCACTAGCCAGGCAGCCTAAAGGGATGCTGGTGTGGTGGTTGGGCGCCTCCTGACGATCCCGCGCAAGCCATATGAAGTACATGTGTGAGGATATAATTTGAGTAACGTGTTAATTCAAAATACTTTAATGCTAGACTGGCCTTAACGGAACATACAATACAAATGTGGACTCATGAAATCAATTACATATCAATCATCGTTATAAGCATTGTTGTTTGGCATCCAAATATATGTCATCATCATATCACCCGTATCAACGTCACTACCACTTGATGCATACTCATCGCCGCAGCTAGCATCTTCTCGTTCATCAAGACTTGTTTGAAACAAGCGGTTCACACCCTCGACGCATGCTTGACAATTCTATCGGTGGCAGTTCAACAAACAGTTGGAAATTTCCATGGGTGGTTTCGTCAACAGCCAAATCTTCAAGTTCAACAGGTACATCAGCATTTGGTGCGTCTAAGATATGACGATGTTGAAAATGTTCAACAACTTTCCAGTTACTTCCGTTATACAAATCATCTATGTAGAACACTTGTTCTGCCTGTGAAGCAAGAATGTATGGCTCGTCGTCGTACCAGGTGTTTTTAATGCATATACTTGTCCTATTCTTATAGATACGAACACCCTTCTTGGTTGTACTTGTATCGAACCATTTACATTTAAAAAGAACAACTGAGGAATCCTTTGGGTAGTTTACTACGTAGATATCTTGTAACACTCCATACCATGTAATTCCTTCACCCCCTCTGACAGAAACTCTGTTGTTTTGAGTTCTACGCGTGAGATCCCGCGTCTGTGTCATGAATCTGACACCGTTCATCACACAACTAGAGTAGGATATGACCGTTGTCAAAGATCTAGACGCAAGTGCGAGCAATTGTGCATTTAATTCTGATGGACTTTGCCTAGTGATTACAAGCATCTGCGTAATGGACCATGAACAACGTTAAAAAATTATCTGAGTATACAAACTAATGTACTAAAGAACTTTGGTTACTGAAAACTTTTTGTCAATTAAATGTCAAATGCCAAATGCAAAAACTATACTATTAGAAAACATAGACTAAATCCTAACATGAAAACTTCCTTCACATCAGGGTACAGATTATAGGTCACTAAAAATACAACATTGTTATCCATTTATTGTAAAGAACATGAAATGAAATTTTCATATATCACCACCATATACATAGCTCAAATAAAAAGACAGGGGACCCAATATTTTTCAACAAAATTCAACCAAAAACCCAAACGAACACATCATAGATTACAAACGAACTCAAAATCAACTAAAAACAAAGGTAAATGTACTAAAAGGAAGCTAAAAAAACATGGGTTTTCAGTAAAACACATTTAAGCAGCTCTATGATTTAGGCGGAGAAAATGGTTACCGGAAAATGTTGGTTGATGAGGAGGAGGAGAACGCTGGCCGAGCTGCTGCAGCTGCCTTCGATTGATGAGCTCCGGCGGAGGAAGGTAGCACCGGTGAAGGGAGAGCAGCGGAGAGCAATTCTTTTTTTTTTTTGCAGAAAATCGGGGGATATAGCTCGAAGTGTAAGAATAAAGAAATAGGGAAGAGGCCAACATTTTCAATTAGGTCATCTCCGTTTTTTGGGACGGCGTGGTGTTTTAAGAGACGATAAAGTCGTCTCATTAAATCAGATTTTACATAAAATTAATATTAATATATATATATATAATAATAATATTAATATAGATATATAAATAGATATATATACTAAACCTTATATTGAACCCGGGTTTGAAATCACTACCAAATAACGAACATCGGGTTTGAAATTTTGAAATAACTATCGAACATCGGGTTCGAATCATCAACAAACTAATCCCTACTCAATAACGAACCTCGGATTTGAAATCTTAAACTAACTAACGAAGCTCGAGTTTGAAATCATCAATTAATTAACTAACGAACCCCTGTTGGAAAACACTACTTAATAACGAACCTCGAGTTTGAATAACTACTCAATAAAGAACCTCGAGTTTGAATCACCACTTCATAATGAACCTCATGTTTGAATCTACTACTCAGTAACGAACCTCAGGTTTGAATCACCACTTCATAATGAACCTCATGTTTGAATCTACTACTCAGTAACGAACCTCGGGTTTGAAATCTTGAACTAACTAATGAACCTCGGGTTTAAAAGCATCAACCGACTGACTAACGAACCTCGGGTTTGAAATTTTTAGATAACTAATGAACCTCGGGTTTGAAATCATCAACCGACTAATTAACGAGCACTAGGTTGAAAGCAATAATCAATAATGAACCTCGGATTTGAAATCTTAAACTAACTAACGAACCTCGAGTTTGAAATCATCAATTAATTAACTAACGAACCCCTGTTTGAAAACACTACTTAATAACGAACCTCGAGTTTGAATCACCACTTCATAATGAACCTCATATTTGAAATCTTGATCCAACTAACGAACCTAGGGTTTAAAAGCATCAACCGACTGACTAACGAACCTCGGGTTTGAAATTTTGAGCTAACTAACGAACCTCGGGTTTAAAAGCATCAACCGACAGACTAACGAACCTCGGGTTTGAAATTTTGAGATAACTAACGAACCTCGGGTTTAAAAGCATCAACTGACTGACTAACGAACCTCGGGTTTGAAATTTTGAGATAACTAACGAACCTCGGGTTTAAAAGCATCAACCGACTGACTAACGAACCTCGGGTTTGAAATTTTGAGATAACTAATGAACCTCGGGTTTGAAATCATCAACCGACTAATTAACGAGCACTAGGTTGAAAGCAATAATCAATAACGAACCTCGGATTTGAAATCTTAAACTAACTAACGAAGCTCGGCTTTGAAAGCATCAACCGACTAATTAACAAACCTTAGATTTTAAATCACTACTCAATAACGAACCTCAGGTTTGAAATCATATGAACTCAGTAACGAACCTCAGGTTTGAAATCATATGAACTCAGTAACGAACCTCAGGTTTGAAATCTTGAACTAACTAACGAACCTCAGGTTTAGAATCATCAACCGACTAACTAACGAACCTCGGGTTTGAAATTTTGAGATAACTAACGAACCTCGGGTTTGAAATCATCAACTAACTAATTAACGAGCACTAGGTTGAAAGCAATAATCAATAACGAACCTCGGATTTGAAATCTTAAACTAACTAACGAAGCTCGGCTTTGAAGCATCAACCGACTAATTAACAAACCTTACATTTTAAATCACTACTCAATAATGAACCTCAGGTTTGAAATCATGAACTCGGTAACGAACCTCGGGTTTGAAATCTTGAACTAACTAACGAACCTCGGGTTTAAAATCATCAACCAACTGACTAACGAACCTCGGGTTTGAAATCATCAACCGACTAATTAATTAACGAGCCCGAGATTAATGATTTAGTTATTAATTTTATGAAAATATTATAAATAATATAATTTATGAATTTAATTATAAAAATTATTAAATAAAAGAAATATTATTAGAAATGGTTTAGTTATTATTATTTTTTGATGATAAATATTATAAAAATATTTCATTATAGATAATGTTTTTTTTTTATGATTTATTTATTAAATTTATGAAAATATTATAAATAATTTAATTTATTAATTTAATTATAAAAATTATAAAATAAAAGAAATCTTTAAAGGGACGACATAGTCGTCCCTTTAAATATCAAAAATTTTGATTATAACTGTTATACGGAAACATGTGAAACATAATAATATTTAAAGGGACGACGCCGGCGTCCCAAATAATGATAATGTACACGTGGATTCCACGCTGGCACAATGTCGTCCCAAAAGATACTTATGTCGTCCCTTAAAATCCAATTATTTTTCCGCCAAAAATTTCCCACCAAAAAAAAATCCCTCCATTCCAATATAGTGTCCCAAAAAATTATTTGCCGTCCCAAAAAATCGTTTTGATGTTGTCCCCAAAAAGGTCGTCACAAAAAATGTTATTTCTTGTAGTGTAGGCGATGTGGGATGCAAACAATCAAAATAGTGATTGTGGGCTTTTGGCCAACTAACACTAACAATATACAGTCACAAAGACACTTTACCTTTTCATGGTTTGGAAATTGAAGGCTTTACCCCTTTATGGTTTATTAATATACTTACGGTCGGTTTACCAAAAAACCTAATCTCCCAATTCCGGTTGAAAAAAATGAATATTCCACTAGAGTATTCTAATATGCCATGAACTTTCCGATTTGCCCTGTTTGTTTTATTTATGTCTTTTCCATCATACTTTTATGGGGAAACGTAAGAAAACAAAAAGTCAATAGTGAAATCAAATGGATAAAAGTTGTGGTTTTGCGATTTTTGGGCGATTGTGTGTCGAGTTTGTTGAATATTGCTACGGTTACCGCTTCTTATTTGCTTCTCACTACCGAGTATGGCCGTGAACCGAATGCTCTTGACCCTGTAAGTACTACATTAATATTCTCCTTTGGTTTCAATTTTTTTCACGGACATCTTAAAAAAATTTGTCAAATTTTGGTAGCAATTATAATAATTGTTGTGATTCTCGATTGATTATTTGATCGCCGACTGAGGCAATGGCCAAAATGGAAAGAGGGTTATGTTTAGTGTGGATAAGGGTATAAATGGAACTATGTCTAAATTTATAAGGAAAGATAGGTTTAATAGGAAAAGTCATACGTGTGAGGTATTCTCCAAATTTTCAGCTGGAATTGGGAGGTTAGGGCTTTCGGCAAACCCCAATGGGCCAAACCATATATTAGTAATCCATAAGGGGGTAAAACCTTCGATTTCCAAACCATAAGGATGTAAAGTGTCTTTCCCCTAGTAAATATGAAAGTACAATATCCAAATCCACAATATGAATGAAAAAATTACACTAAAATATATATCACAAATATTTGACAATCCCAAATCCGTAACAATGTAGAGTGACATTGCAAAATAAACGCTATGGTAATAATGATAATATTGTTGATATTCATAGAACGAAAAACAAAATAAAATGCGGCATTATCATTAATCAGAAAAGTAATCAAGTTAAGTACATCATGTTGATGGTAGAGTATTTATAGATGATAATACTCCAGCCCACGGTTACAATCTGTTGTAGTTTGTTAATGTTGTTACAACAGACAAAGTGTCTAGAACTAAATCTTTAGATATGATCATCTTCTTAGCTGATTTATGAGTATATTACATATTGCCCAGTTCGTAGTTCATAATTCTACATTTAGATGATTTATCCCCAAAATTGGCATTACTTTGCCGTATTTTGTTGTGATTTGTAGGCAATGGAAAGATGGATCAGAGTTGCTGAATTAAAGAGTTTGGGCCGGAGAAGGAGGCAAGTGACGAAGAGAAAATCGGGTAGAAGGCCGGCCCGGCCACGACAGAGCAACATGGGCCACGGCCTAGACCGCAAGATGTGAACCGACTTTACAAGCACGAGTTTCAAGTCGGTTATGGTTTAGATTAAGAGTTAGGTCGGCTACAAGGCTATATAAATTATGTAGCAGTCAAAAATAAGGAGGGAGTCATTGATTGAGTTGCATTACAATATACTTCGCAATTCAATTAAGTCTCTCATGTGATTTTGTGAAGTTTTGAAGTAGTTTCTTTGTGTTCAACGATCCCTCCCCAAATTAACCGCTAGCTTGAGTCTTTCTTGCTAGCCATCATCATCAAAGGTATGAATTTTAGAACGTTTTTTTTTTCCTATTCTAGGATAGATGAATGATTAACAATGAACTGACGCGTAATTATTAATCAGTATTGTAACACAAATATCGTGTTAATCCCTGAAAATAAACAAAGAAAACACAAAATTGTAGCAAATCAAATTTATATTAATTTTGAAAGATAAAAGTTACAATCTCTAGAATCCTTTGATTCTCCCTTTTGGCAAATAATTGTCTTCCGGATATCGCGGAAGGACTTTGAATTTAGTGTTGGTTTTTTATCTTCCGGATATTGCGGAAAAGCTTTGAATTTGTGATCTTCCGGATATGGCGGAAGGGCTTCGAAGTTTGTGATCTTCCGGATATGGCGGAAGAGTTTGGGGATTTGTGGCCTTCCGGATGTAGTGGAAGGGCTTTGAGTTTATGATCTCCCGGATATGGCAGAAGAAATTTGGAATCTAAGACTCCGGATAACGCGGAAAATTTCAAAGTTGATGGAGATTTGAAGGAACTTCGTGTTACCTTCGATCTCCTTGTTGAAGAATCTTTGGCTTCGTGTTGATCTTTGATCGTTCGAGACGCTTTTCAGTCTTCCTGTCTTCTTGAACAACTTGGAGGATTTCTTGGGAGATCTTCGAGTGTTTCTTGACTTTCTTGAAGATGCTTGAAGGGTTTCTTGAAAGATCTTTGAGGCTTCGGTGCTATTGATGAATGTGAAGCTTCTTGCTGTGGGATTTCCACCAACTCTTCAGTGTGTGTCTCTTGCAAATGACCAAGGCTCTCTTATTTATAGTGCTAGGTGATGCCTTTGCATTAATTCGCATTAAATGCGTTCACACCCTTTATTAATTTCCAAAACTTTTGCATTTATTATGAATCAGTAAAATCTCCTAATTAATTTATTTTAAGAGATTTTATGATTTATTAAATTTTATATTATTTCCCAATATTTAATGTAGAAAATAATACAAAATACTTATATTTAATGACATATGTACTATGTGACAAATATAATACGTCACATATGTATTCTGTATTTCTACACAGCCATTTAATTATATATAATTAAATTTCTAAGTTTATTTTAAGAGATTTTATCAATCATTTATTTTTTACATTATTCCCTAACAAATTAAATAGGAAATAATATAAAATAAACTTTCTTTAAGACAAATTTATTATGTGACATATTTGACATACCACATAATTTTTCCGTTTCTACAAGTATAACCAACGCACATTAATTCATAGTATAAGCAGATTCGTAACATGTAAACCTAGAATATAGGACATCGCCATGCTAACCGTAGTGACTGTCTTTACCTCCGTGCACTACAAGAAAAAAAACAGCTTTTGCCACAACAAAATGTCGTGGCTAAAACTCGAAAGTCATGGCAAATAAAGTATTTGCCACGACATGCCGTAGCAAAAAAGTTGAGTCGAAAAATCTGTTTCTAATACCTTTTTAGCCACAACACGCGTTGTGGCAATAATTTCTAGCACTTTTGCAACAACAAGTCGTTGCTAATACATTCCTCCCATGTTTCCATGGTGCTGACGTGGCAATCTGACGTGGCATCTGATGTGGCAATCTGACGTGGCATCTGATGTGGCAATATGACATGGCACCTGACGTGGCATCTGACGTGGCATCTGATGTGGCACATAGTATTTGCCACAACTCGTCGTGGCTATTGAATATATACAAAATTGCCAAATTTGTGTCGTGGCTAATACTAATATATTTTTTTAATATATATTTTTTTTTTTTGGTAATTTCCTCTACCATGCAACAAAACATTAAAAACAATAAACTATCTTGTCAAATATTAAACAAAACAAAAACACAACTTGACCAAAACTGAAGTGATCAAAACTACACCAAAAGAACTTGAAATTGATGTAATTGTAAAAGTACAATACCAACATAATGACTAGTTTTCACCTAAGTCAGCATAATCCCTATCCCTTGATGATGGAGCACATGATGGAACACCATAATCCCTTTCAACCTCTTTTCTAGCCTCCACAAACACCACAGTAAGCTTGCTGCAAAATGAAATCAAATCACACAAAAAAAAGAAAAGTGAAAAAGCAGATAAAATGAAGCACATTAAGTGTTATTGTACAATAAGGCACATTAAGAAGTGTTACTGTGGTGATTTTCATGTACAACAAAGCAAAACAAGAACAGTTCACATTCATAGCTCAGAATCAAAACAAGATTAATACAAGATTCAACAACACGGTAGCAGAAAAACTTGATACAAGATTGCAATATCAAGCCAAACAGAGTTACAACCAAAGTTTAAATTCCAAAAATGAGAGTTTAGAAACCAGTCCACTAAAACAAGTTACATACTCCAGTTACAAGATATTGCAGATACTGCAAATACAATATTACAGGGAGAAACCTCAAACTATTACAGCAAGCTCAAGTACTTTATCATGCCTATTGCAGGATGTTTACATAAGGATATGCAGTAAGGTTAATTATCACATGCAGTTTGAGGACAGAAACTCAGAATTTGTGCTCTCAAAAGAGATCGAGTCAAATACAGAGCTTTAGTCAAGATATCAAACACGACTAGAAGACACAATTTACATGAGACAAAATCAATGCTGGTCAGCACACGGTTAAATGTGTCAATACCGTATGAACTGAGTCGAAAGCTTCACTGAATCCGTTAGTCAAGAGAGGGACAAGTTCAAGATTGAACACAACTTAATTTTTAGTGCAATATTGGCAAATGGTCTATTTCACAACTTTTACAGAAACAAGAGAGATAACACAATCTATCAATAAAGCAAGCTGCTACTATTGAAAAATTGTTAGTTTAACAAGAAACTTACTTAATACGTGAGAGATAATTCTGAATCAAGTCAACTGATTCCACAATCCTGAGCACCTCGAAGATGAAGCCTAAAGCCAAGTATCTACGTTTTTTTAGAAAGCTCGATAATTCTACGTTTTTTTGGAAAGCTGAAGGCTAAAGCCAAGTATCCAGACATCTGAGATTTAAACACCTGCATATAAGAACAACAAGAATGAACATAGTCCATCATCAATCGGAATCTATACACAAAAAAAATAGATAATAAACAGAAGCACCATAGAAGAAGTGATGTGATCCGTCCCGAGACATTTTATTTGTTTTGTAATTTATTTTATTTATCGACGTTTTATCAATAAAACGGCATTAGGCCCATGTCAAAAGTAGCCCACATGTTAGTATATTGGGCCAGGTGTTTATTTTTAGCAAATAATAGCCGTTTGGGCTTATTAGGGTTGAGTTAGGATTGTTACAAAATAAAGTGGCGAAAATTACTATGTAATTTATCCCACATTGCTTAGGAGTTGGTTAGTCATTTATTTTGTAGCCTATATAAAGGCATTCCTTGTAATTTTATATGAATAATCAATGATTAATCTATTATAATGAAATTGAGAGTTTTCTCTTCTTCCTTGGTCTGTGATTGATCAAGAACATCGCTTGCGAGCGAGTGATCTCTTTGTCGTAGAGATTGCACCCCTTTCGAGAGCTTATCAGCGTTCTTGAGCAAAGCGTTGAGTTGTTCTTGGCCCTCTTCCTACACTGCTGCCCAGTTAGGTTAGGGTTTTCCCGCTCCTATTGGTCCTTTCGTCGATCTCCTGGGATCGTATCGCATCAGTTGGTAGCAGAGCTCAGCGACGAAGGTATCAAATATCCTCTAGTTTGTTTTCTTGTTATTCGAATTCATCAAAAAAAAAATCGAATCCTTTTTTTTTTTCAGCCGTGTTGATTTGCGTTTAATCTTCATAAATAATCCCAGATTTTGATTTCTTCGATAGTGGGTATTCTTCCGTATTCAAAAAAAATTAAATAAATAAAAACTGTTTTGTTCCAGCCTAACACTCGTCCTGCATCATCATTTGTGGTCATCAAATTCTTGCAAGTTGTTGCCATATAAGCCAACGGAAGAAAGGTTAACCTAATTATTTTATTGTAATTGAGTTGTTTTATTTAGTAAACCCAAAAAAAAAAAAAAAAAAAAAAAAAAAAAAACCCAGCCTCTATCACACCCAGGGTGTGACACCTTCTGATTTTCGACCAAAAAAAAAAATTTTCCGCCTCGTTTCTCTTGCATTGTCAAACTATTCTTGTACTAGTACTCCTTTCTATAACCATTTGCCTTTCTTCCAAACACTCTTTTTCCACCCTTATCCTAGTGGTCACATCTAGGTAGTAGGTCTTAGATTCACTTTTCGATTGCTCGTATTATGATTTGCTCAACAAAGGGTGCTCCTACTACTCGGAGAACGAGGGTGAGTGACAAACACGAGTGATTGTGATATAAAATGTTGAGACATGGGGATGATGAGCCTGTGACGGATGGTCGTTTTAAGATATTGTCCGACAACTTGACTCGAGAGATAACCGACCGCGTAGATCAGAGAATGGCTAGAATTGAACATACCGTGAATGGCTTGGCCGCACTACCACAAGCCCTGGCCGAATTGACAGCCAGGATGAATGAAATGATGAGAGGTGATGGTGGTAACGGTGGCAATAGGAATGGTGGTACCGGTGGCAATAGGAATGGTGGTAACGGTGTCAATAATAATATGAGGCAAGTTAAGATGAAGTTGCCGTCTTTTTCGGGTTCAGTGGATGCGGATGCTTACTTTAAGTGGGAATCAAAGATGGAACGGATTTTTTAATGTAATAACTACTCTGACGAGAAGAAGTTCAAGTTAGCTCAACTAGAATTGACCGGGTATGCTATGATATGGTTGAGGCAGTTGAATTTTGCTCGGCATTGTAGCCGTGAAGATGAAATTACTACGTGGACAGAGTTGAAAAGAGAGATGAAAGATCGCTTTGTGCCTAAATCTTATTTTCGTGAGTATTATCAAGAACTGCAAACTATTCGACAGGGCGAGCGTTCTGTTGCAGCTTATTACCAAGAGTTGGTCATGCTTTTGGCCAAGGCTAATATACGAAAGACGAGGCGAAGACTAAGTCGTACTTTTGGCGGGGTTGCGGTTAGATATTGCGAATCGGGTTAAAGCACACATGAGAAGCTTATAAAGGATAGACGGGAATCTGACCGTCAGTGGAACGAGTGGCAGGAAAAATGGAAAAAGGAATGTGAACGTAGGCAACAAGAGTTTGAACTTAAGCAGCAGCGTATACAGCAAGAGTTTGCACTTAGGGAGCAGAACGAAGTGATTTTTCGTGATTGCGAAGTGGTGATGTCAAATGAGGCAGGTGATAGTGTGGTGGAGGTGACTGATGTGCCGATTGTTAAGGATCACGTGGACGAGATAGTTGACGTTGAAGAGGCATCCGTTGAAGAACCTGTTGAGAGTAGTGATGAGCATACTGAGGTTCTTGATACACCATCCGAGGTTCCCGATTTATCTTTGCAGGTAGTTTATGGTGAGAAACCGGTGCATTGTTTTATGGATCCTTTTGATGTGCGTGTTGACGAAGCCCCTACACCATATTGTTATGATTACATTGCTTCTACGCCGAGTGTTCTTAACATCAATCTCAAGACTTTAGACTTTTCTTTTGTTTCATTGATGACGTCCTCGTTCGTTCTACGCACCATTGTTGTGATGTCATCTATCCATTTCATATTTGATCCCGGTATATCTTTGCTTCTGCTTGCGGGTTGTTCGGGTTTGATTTGTGAAGCTGCTCAATTCTATGACGTCCTATTGATTCGAGGACGAATCCTTTCCAACCGGGAGGGAATGATGTGATCCGTCCCGAGACATTTTATTTGTTTTGTAATTTATTTTATTTATCGACGTTTTAGAGAGAGTTTTAAGGAAAAAGTAGTTGATACTGAGTGCTTTGATGGATAAAACATTGTCTAGGCAAGGAAAGTCCAGGAGGTCCAGGGTTCCAGTTACTCATCTCAAACAATCGAGGTTTCATCTAATCAAAGCAAGCAATAGATTCAGAAAATATCATCCAATACAAAACAAGAAAACTGTATAAATGAAATCCTATTTAGGGGAGTGGTTTAAAAGGATAAAAAAACAGAGGGAAAATAGGAACTAGGATAGTGGAAATGTAAATTGGATGATAAGGACAAATCTACTGTTCATAACCACAAATCCACTATTTGCTGCAGTGAAACTGACATCAAATCCACTTTTTGCTGCAGTGGATATGTTCTTTTTACCTAGAAAAATATTTCATTGTCCTCTTCACATATTTCTATGTTCAAATTATCGTTTTTGACAATAAACTCATTCTATTTTCCCTTTTGTGTTTTTAGTGACCAGAGAAGATATTTTTGTTTTTTTGATAACGTATGTAGCCCCTCATACCGAGCGTGATCTAGCATTTCTTTTATGATGCCCCCTATTCTTTTTATATTCGTCATTTTTTTTTTTTTTTTTTTTTGCAAGCGCACAGATTAATAAGGTGATTAATAAGTATGAAATAGAATGTAAAATAATAGTGTTGTCCTTTTCTTATTGTATTTAAATGTTATACCTGCTTCGTCTCAATTTGTTTGAGACATTTTGGAACTCACTATATTTAAAGAGACATAACTTAATAGGTTGTCTGGTCATTGAAAACTTGACTAATATACTTTTTTGTCCTTTCTATATGTAGCACTATTTTCACTTTATAAATACATTATGACAATCTAGGCAATTAAAGCAAAAGCATTGAGGCTCCGTCTGTTTTTCGTTAGAGTTTTTTTTCAGAGTTTTTTTATATCACTTCACCCATCATATCTTACAATTCTCTTACCAATCATTTCTTCAACTACAAATAAAAAAATATTAAATTATCTCTCATCATTTCACTTTATCAATTTTATAATTCTTTTTACCATTATTTTATTTATTATACTACTTTATTTCACCAATCATTTCATAATCTACACAAATTTCAAAAGCACAAATTTACTTTCTAATTATTATTTCAATCACTTTATCTTAAACAACCCCAAAAAAACTCCAACCGAAAACAAACGGAGCCTGAGTCTAATTAGAGTTATGAAACTTATTTTAAAACACTCATAAATGAAATAAGTGTCAAACAAATTGGACGGAGGGAATATCATCCATTGATATTGTGATTTTAAAGTATATTAAAAATATTCATTTTTGCTCAACATAAAAAAAAAATTCATTTCCCAGAAATTTACACACTATTGCTCCATGGGAGTAGTAGTGTAGTACAACAGTGCAACTAATGCCAAATGTCAACTCCATCTCTAAATTGTTCAAATTCTCCCCGTGGGTGGTTTCCTTTTATAAGTAGGGTTGATCTTAAATCTTAAAATTCCTATTGGTTGTGGTGCTTCAATTAAGATTTGATCAATAAACAATCTAAAATTTATGAAATTGGTTATATGTTATTAATTTTAACTAAAAAAGTCTAAAAGATCCTTTGAATGTTTTTAACGAAATAATTTTAAACCAGTGAAAAGTATGTGAATATATAATAAATGAGTGGTAAAAAAAGAAAAAAAAATGTAATCAATGATTTTTAAATGTTTTGAATTGATTTATATTATAAGACACAACCAAAAAACTAATGGGATTTATATTTTGGAACAAAGATAATATTTTCTTAATTACATTTTTTGTGCACAACTTGATTTAAATAAAATATGTGTAAAACTGGAAAAGAAAAATAAATTTTGTATTGTTATCATAAAATGACAAATAAATGTTATAAAAATATTCTAGATCCTTTTTAGTAGGGGAAATCAGGGAGAATGACAGATATATTTCATCGATTGAGTAGAAGGACAGTCTTTTGAAACTTTTGCATAAAGGACAAAACTATTTATCCACTGTCGAAATTCACTGTTTAAATTCACTACCGAAATTCATTGTCGAAATTCACTAATTTTCAAAATTCATTGTCGAAAGTCACTGATTTTCGGGATTCATTGTCGAAAGTCACAGTTGTCATTCTCCCTATAAAAAATATGTAGCTGTCATGTTACTTAAAAATATTTCAGATTGTGTCATTATCCTAATTACCCATTTTTAGTATCCTCATTGGATAAGTCCATATCCTTAATGAATATTTTCACCATTTATTTCATCATATTAAATAACTTGTACGGTTAAATAATTAATTTCTCTATTTTTAACACAACAATATGTCAAACATCTAATGTGCGAAATGAAATAAGACTATTGTTTTCTACTTTTATCACTAGTATACTAAATAAATTAAAAAACAGTATCCATTTGATTTAATTATTTCAAAACTTTTTTATTTATCTTATAAGTAACAAATGACATAAATCATTAAATAGAAATCATATTTTTCATCCAAAAATAGATGATTAGAGACATTACCCTTCGACCAATGGCGATTGTCTATTTCAAATCGTTTACCGAATTATGCATTTGATTGCTTTGATTCTGCAAATCGGAGCAGCAAAAAGATTGAAAAAGTAAAAAAGAACGATTCATCTGGAACGATTCATAAGGAAGAAACTTCTCTATTATTGGAAAAATAGGGTTGTTCTTGTAATACCACATTCCCGGATATCTAGTCCTTATCCGGAAAGGAACGGCGCGTATAATATTAAATAAATCTAACCTTATACGCGAGGTTCTACATCATCGTATCAAAATAAAGCAAACGGAAGTTAAAAAGACTCCGGTAAAAACCATAAATGCTGCTAGCGTAGATTACAAACCATACTAATTAAAGATTAAAAAGAATAATTTACAACAACGAGATGTCTTACAAAAGTACAAAGCCTTAAAAGAAAAGTACAACACTCGTCTTACAAAAAGTCTGGTAGTAGAAGAAGTACAACCTATATACTATACAGAAGAAAAGAAGAATCATTACCGCGTCATCGTCAAGATCCTTCTCGTGATCCTCAACAAACTCATGGTAAACATGTTCACATTCTCATCCCACAATGCATACAAAACAAAAATGCAAAGGAGGTAAGTACAAAGTACTTAGCAAGAGTGAGAAACTAATGAATAATTAAGTTCTATAATAAAAAAGTTATTATCATTAATTATGCTGTCTTTACGTGACCAACTCGATCTAGGGTTCACTCAATGTCTATCAATATGCCATGACTATACGTTTCCAAATTAACTTATCTTTGTTACATCGGCACTCAAAGGCACTACGCATGGTGTGCATCCACCTGAAGATATACTTGCCGACTACGGTGGGTTACACCGATAGCCCCAGGATCGCCCCGGTATGCGTACACGTTCGGTGAAATTCTTTCACTGCCATTTAGCCGTCTAGAGGCAAGCAGTGTTGTTCACCTTTAGAACGTGTCACATCGCCGATATAAATCGGTGCTTTACCAAGAATGGCATGACGTTTAATATTTTTACTACACAAGTATGTATTTAAGTTAACTAACTATATGTGTATTTTCAAGTAAGCTCCCTCACTCCAGCCACTCTCTCTCCTAGAAAATCTAGACAAGGCCTAGCACATACACAGACATTGATGAATTCTAATTCATCAAAGCACAAGCCTATCATGCTCTTCCGACGGTCCCGAACTTCAACACTTATGAAGCATTCATTCGGTGCCGGAACTACCCGCATCAGAAACTCAATCAAGGTTTGTTCATGTTCATTTAGTGTTATCATATCAAGAAACCATATTTAAAACTAGACTTGGGACTTAAAACACAACTATTCACAAAAAAAAACAGGAGCCAATGCTCATGCATAGAGCTTAAGGCACATGCGTTGAGCTCTCTGCAACATTCTGAGTGGTTTGCCAGGGCAATGCGCACGCATTCAGTCAGTAACGGTCCTAACTTTAGTTTTCTGCACTAAATCGATTTCTACCCGATTCCAAACATAATCAACAACGCAAATACTCATAAAATAGCAGAAAAACATGTTCTAAACATCTTATAGCATATCATAGCAACAATGTATAAACACGAATCCTTCCTACAAAACACTAACACTCAACCTAAACATTGCAAAACGTAATTACTAATTAGGAAGAGCCTCTTACATGGTGACTCCAAGCAAAAAAGCAATCTTCAAAACAAAACGCCAAGCAACTCGCTACAACTCTTGATCCTCAAACCCAAAACCTGGATTATTTTCTGTAAAACTATTTTTAGAACAATGTACGCTCCAAGACGATCGTTTTGACTACTAATGGGAAATAGGGAGATGTTGCTTTCAAAAGATTCGTCTCGTCGTGGTGATCACTTTTCTCTAGTGCGGCATCTTGAAACGATGAACGGATTGACTGCACGGTTGAAACTACGTTCTCCCTTTTTCCAGGCAACTCCTATCTCGCTCACTTCTGTTTGCCGTCGTTCCTCTCCTTTTTTTTTTCTTTTCTTTTTCTTCAAATTTGAGTTTCAAATATTATGAGAAGACTTTGGGGATTATTTTCCTTAAATACTAATTATTAAATCTTTATAATATTTAATCCATTTATTTCCAATTTTATTGGATGTCCCCGAAGGGACAATCCATTTATTTCTTATAATATATTTCCAAGACATTTTATTAAATCCTTTTTAATTAAATAAAATGCGAATATTAATTAGGTCGTAGTAAATATACCCAATTACTACTCTATCCTTTTCGAAAATCGAGATGTTACGCTTCTTCCCTAGTTATTCCATTTACACTTTGTAGATCCATGTGGACGGGGGCGTCCCTGTCTAAATTTAGGCTCGGGGCCAAAAAAAAATTTAGGCCCTCGCCCTTCGAAAAAAAAAAACAGTAACCAAAACATATATTAAAAAAATAAAACAAAAAAGTTGTGTGTGATAGTCATGGGTTTGGAAGGAAAAAAACTACTTATTTGGCTCCTAGTCCTAGTTTAAAAAAACAAAAATTATTGTAGCTTGCAAGATTCGGAACCAAGTCTCATTCCTAAGTATACTTGAGTCTTAACCATTAAGGTAATACATTCCTTGTTCTATAAATACGATATATATATAATATTAGGTCAAAATTTCGTGGGGCCCTTAAATTTATTGATTTTCGGGGGGGCTCCGGGCCATGGCCCCATTGGCCCTCCAGGGGGGCCCCTGCACGTGGATATATAAATCTGGAACACACAGTTTCAAATTCAATTTGTCTGGTATTGATTCATTCACGTGACTCTACAGTACAAATAGAGTAACTAAGAAAGAATTTCCCAAAAAAATATGGTCGGAAATGATAGGATTTCGTCATATGTATACAAATGGATAAAATCATAAATCTTTTGAGATGCTTTCCAAGCTTTATATTCCATATCATCCAACTTCATTTAATATACTTTTTGAAATTAAAGGTTGGTGCTTGCTTTTTTGAGCTTTATGCTTATTGTCTCTACGAGCCTTTTGTGCAACAAACATGTCATTATTTATTTTTTTAAATATTAATATTTTCAGGTTTCAAATGTGACACAAATTAGCTCTAAGACCTGCTTAGACCGTCGTCATCGTTGTTATAAATAGACTAACCCAAATCGACAAGACATTTTATGCCTCACACTTATATGGTTGGACATTCTATTACTTTAGAGATGCGGGACTTTACATCCTCCCACTTATAAGGGACTGATGTGACGTACTCGCCAGGACTAGTACCAATCTCGTCCATACCATGAGTGGACATTCTATTACTTTAGAGATGCGGGACTTTACATCCTCCCCACTTGTAAGGGACCGGCGTCCTCGCCAGGACTTGTCCCAATCTCGTCCATACCAAAGGATTTCTAGAGGTGACCCTCACCGTCTCTCAACTTGGGTCTGGCGGCGCTAAATGAGTCATAAATGATCCGGTCAACTGCTTATAGCGTCGTTCTCGCTTGGTCTAAAAGGGCTAACCCGAGTTGACAAGATATTTATGTAACGCCCCGTTCCCGGACACCGAGTCCTTATCCGGAAAAGGAACGTTCGGCACGTATAAAATAAAATAAATTTCACTTTATACGTAAGCCTCTACTACGTCGTATCAAATTAAAGCAAACGGAAGCAAAAAGACTCGGGTAAATTTTTTTAATATCCAAGAATAGAAACTCAATATCTAAAGATAGAAATGTAATGTTATTACATTGGAAAAAGAAACCAACGAATCCAAAATGTACGAACTCCAAAAGTACTAAAAGCAAACTACAAAGTTCCACAAAACTCCAAGTCTAAAGCATAAATAAAAACATAAATGAATAAGATCTTCAACTTCGGCGTCCTTAAACGTCGTCATCGAAGTCCTCCTCGAACTCCAAGCTTACATGTTCGTCTTCTCTCCCCCAAACACATAAATAAACATGCATTTGAGGTAAGTACATTGTACTAAGCAAGAAGTAGAAGCTACAATATAATTAAGGTTTATTATTGAGTTTTAATAAAAGGATTATCTTTGTGAGACCGACTCAATCTTGGGTTCATTTCATGCCCATCGACATGTCATGACTATATGTTTCTAGCTTTGCTTATCTTGGTTACGTCATCACTCAAGGACACTATGCATGGCGTTCATCATCCGGAAGATATACTTGCTAACTAACGGTGATTAGCACCGATTAGCTCCGGGGTCTCCCCGGTATGCGTATACGTCCGATTAATTTCCTCCACTACCCTTCAGCCTTTTGAGCCAGTAGCATTGTTCACCTTTTATGAACGTATCACATCGCCGATATGAAATAGTGCCTCACTACAAGAAAATTGGCTTTTTGCGGCGTGCAAAACAGTCATTTGCGGCGCACATGGTAGGCTGCAGAGTTTAAAGCCGCTAAAAGTCGAACATTATTTATGGCACGCATCACACGCCGCGGATACATTTTTTAGCAGCTCTACTTTTACGCTGCTAACCTTTATTTGCGGAAACTATTACACGTCGTTAAAGAAATTTAACGGCTTATTATGTGTACTGCTAATGTTAATTTGCAGCACGATTTACAGGCCGCTAATAGTGTGATTAACGATGCGTCTTGTGTGCTGCAATTGTTTATTTGTGGCGTGTATTTGTGTGCTGCCAATAGACTTAGGTGGCGTGTATATGTTTGCTGCCAATACAAAGGTTCAGTGTAATTGGCGATGCTCAGCATACGCTGCCATATAAATATACGCAGCATCTCTTCTTACGCTGCCAACACACTCATCTTATTCGCAGCATGATTACGCATATATATATATATATATATATATATATATATATATATTAAAATATTTCAAATAAATATACTTTTTTTTAGAAACAATGAATATAAAATTTAAATAAACACTATAAAGAGAAACAAATAGTCAATACTATAGTAATAAAAAAACCATACTTACACAAAAGGAAATTTCATAATAAGAAATTACACAAAAACATAAATTCAACAATATGTTTCATACAATGAACATATTCAAATAGCAGTGTCTTAGACAAAAGAGTTTTAAGTGGTAATCAATCGTCAAGGATTATAAATTGTGATAGCCATGCAACTGTACTTCCCCTTGCGTGCTCCAAATGGGTCATTTCATCATTTGGTCGAATTAACGCCACATCTTCCATTAGAACTTTATCAACCCAAACTTTCCAAAAATATTCGCCAACAGCAATGTGATGCACCTTAGCTTTAGGATCTGTAGAAGCAATTCTTCCTTAGCTTTAAGCCGCCTTTAATATGTCATATCCATTATCAGCATCGTGCATTTATGTGCAAGCTGCAAAATGAAGTATCGGAAGCACGCACTATATGCACGCCGCCAATAGGAGCCGCCAAAAGCCAATATTCTTGTAGTGCCTAACCGAGAATAAATTACGTTTTAGCTTTTACTAAACTTATGTAATTATTTACCGTTGTTATCTAGCCACCAAAGTGTTTTCAAAATAAAACTCACATTATCAACTCTACTCCCTCACTTAGATAGCTAGACATTACAACCCATCAATTACACTACATTGATGGACTCTAGTCCATCAAAGCACATGCCCTTTCATGCTCTTCCGACGGTCCCGAACTTCAACTCCCTTTAAGAGTACGTCCAATGCCAGAACCAAACGCATCAGAAACTCAATCGGGGATTGTTCATGTTTAATTAATGTTATTATTTCAATATTCAAAACTCATCTCATAGCTTAAAACATTTGAAATAACATTGAAACAGTGTTGGGGGGGCGCCTACACCTTTGGCGTGCGCCAAAGTGCTTCAAAGAGCTCTCTGAACTCTCTATTCAGGATTGGGGGTGCCAAAGCCTTCGGGGCATGCTAAAATTGCTCCAGAAAGTCACTGAACTCTCTGTTTCAGGACTGGGGGCACCAAAGGGCTTCGGGGGCGCCAAAATGGCCAAAAACTGCTCATGTGTAATTTTCTGCACTCTACCGATTTCTACTCGAATCCAAACATGTTCTACACGATTTTCCCCATAAAAACACCAGAAAACATCCCCTTTATGATCCAAAATGATCGTTAATCCTAACCAACATTTAGGCATAATCATTGATACAAAAACGCAACAAAACACAACATAACCACTCTAAACCATAATCAAATTGTAGGAAGAGCTTCTTACCTTTTAAGCAAGCTAATACCAATCCAAAACTCAGAAAAACAGTAGCAAACGCTCCTTCCTCTCACAGTAAACCTATGTGATCAACCCATAATTCGCATTAGAATCGATCACAAGATTTGATCAACACATAACTACGAAAGACATGAGTTTTGATCCCCAAAACTCATCCAAAACAAAGACGACTAGGTCGAAATTACGTACCTCAACAAAGCTCTGAACTTTGAGTGTTGAAACGATGCTCTCTTCACGACGATTCTAATGCTCTACTCGAATCTGAAAAAGATTGAAGATAGCTTCAGAAATCAAGAAAAGTCTCTTGGCCTCTTCTTCTTACTTTTATGCGCTCTCAATGCTCGATGAAGAAGAAATTTGATTACTAATTAGGTTATGGAATAATCTGAATGTATTTTCCTTAAATATATTTTCCAATTACTCCCATTTTCCTTAATTACCCTTACTAATCAGATTTTCTTTTCCTTAAGATATATATATATATATTTTTGGCCATACATACATATAATTAATAAAATACTTAAACTCCGAATAAAAGGAACCGAACCCAATATTTCATTTTCGCAAAATGACATGTCTGCCCTTTCCCGAAAATCAGAATATTACATTCCTTCCCCCTTAAAAAGAGTTTCGTCCTCGAAACTAGGTCATACCTGGTAAGTCCATAAAATTTGGAAACTCGTTGATCATATCATCCTCGACTTCCCAAGTAGCTTCCTCCTGTGAATGATTGCTCCATTGCACCAAAACCAAAGGAATCAACCGTCTCTTAACCATCCTTTCTTTTCGGTCCAAAATTCTGATCGGTCTCTCATCATAAGCTAGATTATCTTGAAGAACTTTCGGGTCAACTGTGGTTTCAACATCCGTCTTGGTCAAACACTTCTTCAACATCTAGACATGAAACACGTTGTGGACTCTTGACATTGATTCCGGTAGTTTAAGCTTATAAGCCAATGGTCCAACTCTTTCCAGAATCTCAAACGGTCCAACATACCTAGGGCTTAGCTTTCCTTTTGTCCGAAACGTTTCACTCCCTTCATCGGTGAAGCTCGTAGATAAACTCTTTCACCGACTTCAAATTTGAGAGGTCTTCTTCTAACATCTCGCCCAACTCTTCGTCTATCTTGAGCGCCTTGCATTCTTCTTAACCAACCGAACTCTTTCCTTAGCCTTTGTTCAACCAATTCCGGCCCGGTGACTTGTCTTTCCCCGACTTCATCCCAAAACAGCGGCGTTCTACATCTTCTTCCACACAAAGCTTCAAACGGTGGCATGCCTATACTTGCATGATAACTGTTGTTGTAGGCAAACTCCGCTACATGTAGGTAATCATCCCATGATCCGCCTACTTCCAAAACACAGGCTCTTAACATGTCTTCAAGTGTTTGTATGGTCCTTTCTGACTGTCCATCTGTCTGAGGATGAAAGGCTGTACTCAAATCCAACCATGTACCAAAAGCTTGCTGCAAACCTTTCCAAAACCGATTAATGAACCGACTATCTCGATCCGAGACTATCGAGATAGGTACTCCCTGTAACTTCACTATATTATCCAAGTATAGTGTGGTCATCTTCTTCAAGGGCATATCAACCTTAAACGGTAAGAAATGAGCAGATTTGGTCAATCTATCCATAATCACCAAAATTGCATCATGTCCGCCCTCATGTCTTAGGTAAACCGGTGATGAAATCCATCGTGATCTTATCCCATTTCCATTCAGGGATATCCAATGGCTTAAGCATTCCTCCTGGTCTTCTATGCTCTGCTTTAACTTTCTGGCAAGTATCACACTTTGCTACGAACTTAGCTATTTCCACTTTCATCGAGGGCCACCAAAACTTTTCCTTCAAGTCTCTGTACATTTTAGTAGCTCTTGGATGAACCGCAAATGCAATCCTGTGTGCCTCTTCCATAACTCATTGCCTTAGGTCACCGACATTAGGCACACATAACCGATCCTGGTATCATAGGTTTCCATTCTTATCTAGCAAATAACCCACTATAGGCTTTTATCTCACAACTCGCTTCAAATCAGCCAAAACTAGATCTTCATCTTCTTTTTCCAGAATATCATCCATCAACTTGGACCTTGCTAACAACGGTGCCACACACTGTCGTTCTTCAATCTGATCAAAACTCCAGATTTGCAGCCCATCTAACCTCTCTGCAACATCTTCAACGCTTGAAACCGCAAACACTGGTTTTCTGCTCAAAGCATCAGCAACTACATTGGCTTTACTCGGATGGTACTGAATATCCAAGTCGTAATCCTTTACAAACTCTAACCATCTCCTTTGTCTCATATTCAAATTCTCTTGGGTAAAGATATACTTTAAGCTCTTGTTATCCGTAAAGATCCTAGCCTTAACTCCATATAGGTAGTGCCTCCAAATCTTTAGGGCAAACATTACTGCTGCCAACTCTAAGTCATGTGTTGGGTAGTTCTTCTCATGCACCTTTAACTGTCTAGATGCATAACCAATCACTTTACCTCCCTGCATTAACACACAACCTAAACCTTGTCCCGAAGCATCAGCATAAACGTCGTAATTATCAAAGATCTCCGGAACTGCCAAAACTGGGGTTGTAGTCAGCTTCCTCTTCAATGTCTGAAAAGCCTCTTCACACTCACTGGTCCACTCAAACTTTACATTCTTTTGAGTGAGCCGTGTAAGTGGTGTAGCTATCTTTGAGAAGTCCTGTACAAACTTCCTATAGTAGCTAGCCAAACCGAGAAAACTTCTAACCTCAGAAACTATAGTCGGTCTGGACCACTTCTCAACTGCTTCATTCTTTGCCGGTTCAACCTTAATGCCATCTCTAGAAAAGACATGGCCCAAGAAACTAACTTGATCCAACCAAAAGTCACACTTTGAGAACTTAGCATACAATCGGTTCTTCTTCAAGGTATCCAACACCATCCTTAGGTGTTCTTCATGTTCTTTCTCATCATTAGAGTATACGACGATGTCATCTATGAACACTATCACAATCTTGTCCAAGTATGGCATGAAAACATGCTGCATTAAATCCATAAATGCAGATGGATCATTAGTGAGGCCAAAAGGCATAACCAAGAACTCATAATGTCCATACCTCGTACTGAAAGCCGTCTTTGGTATATTTGCCACCTTGTTCTTTAACTGATGATAACCGGACCTAAGATCAATCTTAGAAAACACTCTCTTGCCTTGCAATTGATTAAATAAATCATCAATCCTTGGTAAGGGATACTTATTCTTGATGGTGAGGTTCTTCAACGCTCTGTAGTCTTTGCACATCCTCATGCTACCATCCTTCTTCTTAACGAACAACACTGGGTCTCCCCAAGGCGAAATACTAGGCTAAATTATATTTCTTTCAAGAATATCCTTAAGTTGAGCTTTCAACTCCTTCAGCCGATGCCATTCTATAGGGTGCCTTAGCAACTGGTGCTGCTCCTGATACCAGTTTGATCTCAAATTCGATCTCCCTATCCGGCATATTTCCCGGTAACTCTTCAGGAAACACTTCAGAGTATTCCTTTACTACAGGGGTTTCCTCTAACTTAGGCTTCACTTGTTCCACATCCATTGCGTATAACAAGTAGTCTTTACAACCCTTCTGACAAGCTCTTATAGCCTTAACTGCTGAAATTATAGGGTGACGCTTCTTACTCGGCTTGTAAACATTACCTTGGTAAGTCTTATCTGATTTCCCAGGTATCTTAAAGGTCACTCTCTTTTATCAACAATCCAGGTGGACAAAATTCTCTGATAGCTAATCTATTCCAAGAATCACATCGAAATCTGAAAAGTGCAAAACCGTAAAGTCACTCTTGCAACGATAGGTTCCTACTCGCACATCCACTTGAGGCATCAACTTGGCTACCTTAGACACTTTTCCTAAGGGTGTTTTTATTTCCAATGTGTTTCTTAAGGTTTCCATTGGTAAATTAAGCTTCTTAGCTATCTTAGACGACACAAAAGTGTTAGATGCTCCCATATCAAACAATGCCATAACTCGCTAGGTCGTCTAATATTATTGTACCTATGATGTAAATTCATTTATTTAAATACAAATACAACATGATTTAAATCGTGCTATAAAAGTACTCTAATAAATTAAAATAAACAATAAAGGTACCGAAATAACATTATCGTCCGGTTCGACCATCTCGGCATCCATTGCAAAAACTCGAACGGGCGACTTGGGCCGCCCTTCCATTTCCCCTCGTTTCGACCATTTGTAGACCCCTTTGTCGGACGCTTCTTAGCAAAATGTCCCAAATATCCACAGAGATAACAACCGTTTGCATGGACTCGGCACTCACCGGTATGATTCCTATTGCACTTAGGGCATAGCGGTGCTCCGGTCGGAGGTTTACTTTCTATAGGGGCTATCGTCCTCTTAGCATTCTGCTGCGGTGCTCCTCGGTTATTGCCTTGACTTGTTCCAAAATTTCTCTTAACGCCGATCACAACCGACGGCTTATTCCTGAAGGTCTCAACTTCTAAAGCCTTGTTCAACAATTCAGCCATATTCTTGGGTGTAAAACCTAGCATCCCTGCTTGTATCTCACGGGCCAAACCTTCTTTGTAAAGCTCCATATTTCTCTCTTCGACCTTCATAAGCTCAGGGTAGAATCTTTCCAACTCGTTAAACTTGTTGGTGTACCGAGATACTGTAATATAATTACCCTGCTTAAGCTTCAAGAACTGACTCGCCTTGAATTGTCTGCTTGCACTTTTGCTGGGAAGTACTCGTTGTAAAACATAACTTTGAAACCTTCCCGATCCGTAACCTTACCATAGCGGTTCTTTGTTATGGATGAGTGGAAAATGGATAAGCATAAGTTGTATGGACATAAGATGATTATACTTGTTGTGCTTGATTTTTTTATGCATATATCTTCAACCTCTTCGTCAACGGCATTGCGAAAATTCGAAAAGAAATCACGGATGATCGAATTTCAACTCATTAGAGAACAAAAAGCAGTAAAATCGAAATGTGAGAAAAACAAAATATAAACATCAAACAAAACAACATTAATAACCCCAAAGAAACTAAATGTTTGCATTATCTATGGTTATACCACTTACCCATATTGGATCATATAGCACTTGAGACATTTGAAGCCCCGTGAGAAGTCGTGTCTAATTTTCCGGCTCACTTAAGTTCTCGCATCTTCCTTCCTCCACATCCACCACCACAGTGTAGCGGTTTCGAGGAACCTCTGTAGTCCATCCTCTCACATGGCCTCGAAGAACCTAAATAATAAAAAATAAAAATCACCCAACTGGCCAAAAAATCAATAACTGAAGTAAGAAAACGGAAATAAACTTTCAATTTGTAGATGAGCAGACCTTGAAATAAAAAAAGGCAATCCTCGCAATGTCTAAACACATATGATATTGAATATTACCTTGACTCGCTATGTATAAACGGCGAGAAAGATCAATGAAATTGAATGCTATCTCTCAACACAATCCTCAGGAAGTATGAAGAGAGCCTTGAAACTCCTCTCATGAGCGCATCTGCAATCCTCCCGGCACAGTAGAGCTTCGCCTTCATTGCATAATCTGGAAACCCGACTTTAATTTTTGAGAATGGTTCATTGCCGGCAACGAAAATCTTTCATCTCGAAATTCCACTGCTTTGCTCATGAATTGCTCATGAAATTCCTCTGCTTCGCCTTCGCCCCTGAAATTCCTCTGGTTCATTGCGCATATTTGATCCCATATGAGCATTTGCGTATTTGACCGACCACGTTGCCTTTTGGTATTTGAATGGCGACCGAAAATTTGAAGAGGGCGAACGAGTAGGGATCGTGGCGTGTGGGGGAGTTTTTTTTCGTTTCTTTTTTTAGCAGATCGTGAGGGAGGGATATGAGAATTGCGGATCGCGAGGGAGGGAGATGAGAATCGAATAACGTGCGAAGGAGTGCGTTTCGCAAAATACGTGAGAGAAAGCGGTTTCCGTTCCAAAAAAAAAACGGGTTTGGGCCGGGTAATTGAGGTTAAACGGGTTAAATCCCTTCATCTATATTTTATTTTATATATATATATATATATATATATATATATATATATATATATATATATATTGAGGGTAAACATCTATGAAGCACGGACGCGGACACGGACACGGGAACGGCGCACGACACGACACGGACACGGCGACACGGTTACTTTCGTAATTTGAGGGCACGACACGCCGTCGTCACGTTTTAATATATATATATATATATATATATATATATATATATATATATATATATATATATATATATATATATTTTTGAAGGTTTTTATTTCTTTTCTAAAAATGAAAAGGCCGTGTCCCTTGCGTGTCCCCAACGTGTCGGGCTTTGTCCCGCCGTGTCCCCAATGTGTCGGCCGTGTCCCGCCGTGTCCCTTGCGTGTCCCCAACGTGTCGGGCCGTGTCCGAATTCAAAAATTGAATTTAACATTATTTTAATCGAGTGACACGTTTCCGACATGTGTCGGGAGCGTGTCGGGCCGAAAATGTGTCGGACACGGCACACGGCGACCTAACCGAAGCGTCGGTGCGTCATAGGTAAACATATACTACCTCCGTCCCAAATTGTAAGTCCTTTTAGGATTTTTCACACGATTAAGAAAGTGGTTTAATGTCATTAATTATAGTGGTAAAAGTCTAGAATACCATTTGACCATAAATAATGTAATAGTTGTAAAGTATGTGGATGTATAATAAATTAGGGATAAAAAGAAGAAAAATATAATAAATACCCTATTGGTATTCTAAATGGATTTATATTATGGACAAATGCAAAAAGCTTAAAGGACTTAAATTTTGGGACGGAAGTAGTATTTTGGAGTGATATTTGGGTAGTAGATGTATCGTAAAAGAAGAAATTTCCTAGATTCTTTCGGTTAGAATAGAAAAATAAGTGTTATGTGAAGGAGACTAGAAGAGGGGAGAGTGGAAAGAAGGAGCATGTGAGTGGGTGTGGGACCGAGAGGAGGACCATTAGAGGAAGAGAAGAGGGAGAAACTTCCGTTTTAACATCCCTCACATATATTTGATCTCTTGTTGCGCACTAGATCGACTTTTATGGCGGGGGCGGCTGCACCCTATAAATATTACAATGGTATAAAAAAATATAGATACACATATATATGTAAAACTGAGCCCGCTTATTCTTATATATTGATTTGTATTGACCCGTATTGAACTATATAATATATAAGACTATGTTTTGTTTACAAAATATGACAAATTTCTAACCCTTATCACCAACTTCCTGGAGCCGCCCTGTTTATGGTTGCTTACTTTTTGAATCACTTGTTTTCTGTGGTAGCCTTAAAAAAAAACTCGTCAATGATATCTTGCCTAATCAAAACAACTTTATTCCTTTGAAGACCAGCTGGAATAAATTTCTTCCACCAAAGATTAACATTCTCATTTGGAAATTTTACCTCAATCGAATTCTGATGGGAGTAAATGTAAGTCTACGTGGAGTACCTTCCCTTAGATTCTTTACTTTGCCCATATTTCAACAAAGAAGAGGAATAAGTAGCGCATATGTTTCTATATTGTGACTCACTTTGCGGTTTCGTATTTTGGAAAATGATATTCAAGTGGAAAAATAACAGATAGATCAAGGAACTAGAGAAGCGAGGAGCATACAAGAGCAAAAAAGCAACAATAAGATCATGACTAAAGAACCAAATGAGATATACCTAATTCAACGAAAGATGATTAAAACCATCGACACAAGGATTCCTCCCGTTAATCCAATTGAAGTGAATGCCCTAGATGTCTTTAAAACCAATATATGGATCATCTTAATTTTTCCCATTGAATGATGTCATTCCTCTTATGCCATATTATACAAAGAATAGTTTGCCTAGGAGCCTCCAACACTACTACAAATACGCTCTTTTGGGACGACAAAATGTCGTCCCTAATAATCAAAAGTCGTCCCGTTTTTATGTTTAGGGACGACATGTCGTCCCTAGTGTGTCGTCTCTAAAGGTTCGTCTCAAAAAATAAGAGGATTTTCTGTTGGGACGACATGTCGTCCCTAAAGATCCATCGATGACGTGGCAAATTTTTTATTCAACGCTGACGTGGCTTGCTTTTTTGGGACGACAATGTCGTCCCTAAAGATAAATTAATTTATATTATTCCGAAATTAATTTATATTATTTATATTATTTCACAAAACCAAAATAAATAATTTAAATTTTATTAGGGACGACAATGTCGTCCCTAAAAATGTACACTAAATTTAATTTAATTTCAGGAAATGAGCTATTTTTTGGGACGACAAATGTCGTCCCTAATGATCGGCTATGAATTTTTTTTTTTTTTTTGGCAGCATTTGTTTTTAAAAATCGAAACGCAACATTAACATGAATCAAAAATCATCTAAATGAACCAAAAATCATCCAAATGAACCAAAACTACTAGATAGGGGATGAATAAACATAATAATAATATGAAAATCGTAAATTCCATCGTAACGTACGGTTAACGAACAAAATATTTAAAACAAAGTTATAAGTTATGTTTGTGATCCATCGTGTGTACCATCGCCCTGATCCTCATTACCATCCTCATCACCATCATCATCATCATCTATGCCAAACGTTGTATTATTTGTTTTGTTGTAGTGGGCGAAGAAGAAGTCTAGCATAGTCTTTTGTTTCATTTTGGCTTTTTCCAACTTTGCCAACTCCTTCTTCAGTCCATCTACTTCAGCATCACGGTATGCTTCTTTTCCTCTGATTTAGTCCAGTTTGTTGTTGACTAGATAAGTTACCAGTTTCAGAAGAGATCCTGAATTCCATAAGCAAAAGATTAGGTCAGATCTATGAAAACAAACATATACTATCCAAGAAAGAGAAACAGGAAATGGATGTTGACCCTCACTCCTTGCCAAAGAAGGGTAATGCATATTGAACCATCCTGCTCAAGATACACGAATCACCGTATAAGACATTGACACTTCATTCAAAGAAAATGGCCTGCTACACCAACCCCCCCTGCCCCCTGCCCTCCCCGGGCTGTAGACAGAAATTATACATTCAAGAAACAGAAGCAAACTAAGAATATTCATATGGGAATAAGGCTGCAAACTAGTCAATATGATTCATCCATGTAAGCAATTTAATTTCAGGGAACTAACCTCTTTGATGATTGTCGAGTACGATGTGAAACGCTATTGTTCTGAAACCAAGAACATGTTTTGTTAAGGCCAAAAGTAACATAAAAAAACAGTTGGAAAGGTGAAAATTAGGTTAAAATTAGGACATTGTGAAAGTTTCGTAGGATTTATCAAATCAAGACATGTAAATAACAGAAGATCAAGAAAAAATTCACACAGATTTCTTGCCTCATTTGTATTAAGCCAATTCTTGCAGAGTTCACCACTATCAGCTCTGTAACTTTGAGAAAGATTCTTAAATCCCAACATCTCCATTGTTGGAGCTTGCATTCCCATCGAGCTTTCCATCATCGTATTAATAAACAATTCCTCTGTTGTATTTCTAAACAAATCCGAGTACCCTCTTCCCTCCATTTCCATGATATATTTTTCCAACTATTTCTTCTTTAACAAAACAAAAATCCAATCTTTTTTCTTTAGAAAAAAACCCTTCACGTTTTCTTTGTCGCAAAAACTCAAATAGTTTATATGCATACACAGTATAGTATCATTTCCCTTCAAACATGGGTTTTCACTGAAATGGTTTCAGAACCCGAAACTCGGAAACACTTGACATTTTCTTTGTAGCAAAAACTCAAACACTTTATATGCATAGAATCATTCAAACATGGGTTTTCACTGACATGGTTTCAGAATCTGAAACTCATTAAGTTATAACAATTGAATCATTGCTAAGACTAGAAAATTACACAAAGGTAAGAACAAAAAGATGAATAATTACAATGATTAGTAGTCAAACAGAAAGAAACATGTCAAGAATATTTCTTCTTGCAGTTCAACATGTGATTTTCAAAGAACATTAGTTTCATTAGTATACAAGATTTCATTAAGGCACAAGAAAAAGTTAGTATCTCATTTTTAGGCACAAGGTCATGTCTAGTTTCATACGTGTTAAGTGTTAATAGACAATTTAAATACAAGCTATCAACTATAAGGCAAAGTATTGCATAGATTCTACATGTGCAAGGAAAGCGAGATTTTCTGTAGATCTCGTAACTACGGGGTTTGCAATAGATCCCCTAACTATTGAGATTTGCAGTAGCACCTCTAACTACACTGACCTCAAGCAATTTCTTTGTTTGCTAAGCCGAGTAACTACAACACCTTCTTCGGAAAGTAAGTGGAGTGATATATCCAATAACCTGATTCAAAGACATATTCACCTGTAATATATAGGCAGTAGAATAATGATTATCAATCTTTAACATCAACAATGAAATTAACCTTTCACAAAAATGAACGTCTAGTAGAATAATGATTATCAATCTGTTTTTTTTTCAGGACCTATATATCTTTGTATTTAAGAATGAATTTTTTTCCCCAAAAAAAAGTGTGAAATTTTTCAGGACCTATAAGTTTTTCTTTGATTGTCCAATTTTGTCCAAGACACTTAAATTATCTTTTTACTAATTAAGCTAAACAACGTCACCGACTCACTAACTCTCAAACCCAATATAATAATTAAAATAAAAAATAAAAAAAACAGAATAATCGGCATAAAGCTGCACTTGAGCCTAGAAATTCATCTCCAGAATGGGCAGCCCCACCAATAATTCATTCAATACATTTAAATAAAGTATAGAAAAACCATCCGAATACAAAATAAATCCCATAAATGAAAGCAGCAGCCAGGATTAAGAACACAAATTATATAAATAAATAAATAAACCAGCAAAACGGAAAAAACAATACCTGAAATGGAAGCAATCGGCAGCCAAGGCTGTTGAGCAAATTGGGACTGTGTGGGAGGCAGCCTGCGGCGTGGAGACTGGAGCACGACGGTGCAGCGGCGGTTGCAGGACGCAGGAGGAAGATGGGAAAAAATTAGGAATTTAGGAGGCGAGCTGGGTTTGTTTTATGAAGTTAAATAATTAGGTGTATTAGTGTAAGGTAAATATAAATAAAAAAATAAAAAAAATCGCTTTTGATAAAAATTTCATTTTTAGGGACGACATATGTCGTCCCTATTAAACAAATAAAAATTCAAGTTATTTCATGAAATTTTGGGTGGGAAAAAATTAAAAACAGGGACGACTTTGTTGTCGTCCCTAAAGAGTTTCCCGGGTAAAATTTGCCACTCTGGAATCCACGTGGCAGGGCGGGAAATTTAATGATTATTAGGGACGACAATGTCGTCCCAAATAATAAAGAATCGTCCCGAAAGCTTTGAATTTC
Source organism: Gentiana straminea (assembly GCA_036785695.1). Classification (NCBI taxonomy): domain Eukaryota; kingdom Viridiplantae; phylum Streptophyta; class Magnoliopsida; order Gentianales; family Gentianaceae; genus Gentiana; species Gentiana straminea. Next base: position 511,373 of record JAVUPR010000448.1, on the reverse strand, counting down.
TCATATTTAATTAATCGAACGTTGACCGATCTTTAGGGACGACATGTCGTCCCTAATAATCGTTATTTTGAGACGACAAATGTCGTCCCTAAAGGTACGGTCTCTAAAAACCTAATTTGTTGTAGTGCAAATCCACTTTTTGACTATAAAATAAAATTTTAATTGTCAATTAGAACACATTTAGAAAGATGTCATTATTTTAAAACTATAAGAAAAGATTTCGTCAAAAAGGGCATTTCATCGGTGAAAGTGAAAATGAAAGTGAATTACGATGGTTTTGTGCTGAAAATCAACGTAATTCACTTTCAAATTCCCTTTCACTTTCACTGATTAAATGTCTTTTTTGACAAAAATATTTTCTTATAGTTTTTTTGCCGGACATCTTCCATATTGTGTCCTTTAGGACCCTTGTCCCTAAAATAAAAGGAATAAAGGCACAAAAAAAACCTCCACAACAATGTTGAAATTGTAGGTATATGACACCACATGAATATTTTTCCCACACACGACGTGAGAAAGAACAAGTCAAAAAAAAATGATCTTCCTCATCATCCCATGCATTAAAAAATGAACATCAAGAAACATTTATCAACATTCAATGTTTGCAGAGATTAACTTTGGTCGGTAGTCTTTGATTTGATGCTTTGCACAAAAAAATGATTAATTCGAGGGCAAGAACTACTTACTCGACTTCATCGTCAAAATGTCAGTTGTGTGGTTTCCACCAAAAGAACTTTTGAGTTGTGTTCTTTTTTGTTTTCGCTTGGTGTCTCTTTCTTTAGTCACTAGTTAGTTTGTTGGTGGTGTCTTTGCAAAGTGGTTGTGTTAAACTTTTGTAATAGGCTTCTTTGTAATCTTTTTTTCTAGCATCTTGCTAGAGATTTTTTTAATGAAATAACATCTTTTCCATTAAAAAAAAGTCTTCAACGTAGTATAGTAAACTAGTAAAGAATATTTGTTTTTACGCAAGGACCAACAAAAAGTGTCACGGACTGCTTCCTACATAAAAACACCTGATATAAGCGAGCGAAAAGTTGTAAAGTCCGACTTCTCCCTATCCCCAAAACTCCATATTCCAAGCTACCTTCCACACCCATCCTCCTATTTCCACTCTCCCCGAGTCACGCACATTAATCTTATTGTGAGATACGATTCTAAAGAGCCTAGGATAAGCACAAGCCAAGATTTTCTTTCCAACTCAAGCATCCAACCGAAAATTCGTAAGCTTCCTATCCCTTACCTTCGTAATAAAGGTTGGTGTTTACTTTTTTTTAGAGCTTTATGCTTATGGGGCAGTGGTTTAAAAGGACAAAAAAGAGGGGGAAATAGAAACCAGGACAGTGAAAATATAAAATATGTGATAAGGACAAATCAACTGTTCATAACCCAAAATCCACTGTTTTCTGCAGTGGAACTGGCCTCAAATCTAATGTTTCACTATCACAGTGGAATAAGGACATGTCATTTTTACCCGAAAAAAATTCCACTATCCTCATTACATATCAAATGTAATATCAAATGTGACATGTCAATTTTATTTTATTTTAAATATTAATATTTTCGAGTTTCAAATGTGACACAAATTAGGCGTAACGTCCCAGAACTCGTGTATGACGACGCTAAATTAGTCATAAATAATCCGGTCAACTGCTTAGACCGTCGTCCTCGTTTGGTCTAAAATGGGTAATTAACCAAGTTGAGAACACCTATATTTCTCACACTTATATGAGGATTGGCATTTAATTACTTTATCGATGCGGAACTTTAAAAGTAACAATGACATGTTGTACATATATAATAAATCATATTGCGTCAATGTCGTGTCGTGTTGTACATATTTCATTTGCATCAGCAGCATATATATATATATTTTGAAGTGATATATCTTTCGGTTAGAGGAGAGAAAAGAGTGTCATGTGAAGGAGAAGGGAAAGTGGAAAGAAGGAGCAAAAACACAGCAACAATAAGATCATGACTAAAGAACCAAAGGAGATATTCTTAGTGAGTTAGTTCAATGAAATATGATTAAACATGTCAACTATCCACCACTTAATTTTTCCCGTTGAATGATGTCTATGCCATATATATTATCCAAAGAATATATGGTTAATTTGCAGGAGCTAGCCTCCCAAATCCATTTGTTCCTTTTGACTATAAAATAAAAGGAATAAAGGCACAAAGAAAACCTCCACGACAAGGTTGAAGTTGTAGGTATATGACACCACACGAATATATTTTCCCATATACGACGTGTGAGAAAGAACAAGTCAAAAAGTTATGCTCTTCCTCATCATCCCATGCATTAAAAATCGAACATTAGGTATCATTTATCAACATTAATTCAATGTTGGCAGAGATTAACTTTTGGTAAGAAGTCTTTGATTTGATGCTTTGCACTAAAAATGATTAATTCAAGGGCAATAACTACTTACTCGACTTCATCGCCAAAATGTCAATTGTGTGGTTTCCACCAAAAGAACTCTTGAGTACGTTGTGTTCTTTTTTGTTTTCGCTTGGTGATCTTCCTTTATTCACTAGTTAGTTTGTTGGGTACGTGGTGTCTTTGTAAAGTGGTTGTGTTAAACTTTTGTAATAGACTTTTTTGTATTTCTTTTTTTTTCTAGCATCTTGCTAGAGATTTTTTTAATGAAATAACATCTTTGCCATTAAAAAAAAAAATCTTCAACATAGTAGTAAACTAGTAAATAATATATGTTTTTACTCAAGGACCAACAAAAATTGTCACGGACTGCTTCCTACATAAACACACCTGATATAAGCGAGCAAAAAGTTGTAAAGTCCGACTTCTCCCTTCCCCAAAACTCCATATTCCAAGCTACCTTTCACACCCATTCTCCTATTTCCACTCTCCCCGAGTCACACACGTTAATCTTATTGTGAGACACGATTCTAAAGAGCCTAGGATAAGCACAAGCTAAGATTTCCTTTCCAACACAAGCATCAAACAAAAAATTCGTAAGCTTCCTATCCCTTACCTTCTTAATAAGAGAAATAGGATCACTGAATTCCTGCCTTTTGAATATCCACCAAAACTGCCCAATCAAAGGGCATAAGCATTATCTGAATTCCACCGACCAAAGAGGATCGCATCGTCCGCAAATTAACGATGATTTAACGCAAGGTAGTATTTTACTATATTAAAGCCATTAAAAAGACCTTTCTTAACCACACTATTTATCATCGGAAAATATTATGGTGGTCAATGTCCAACAAACTCAATTTTCAATTCAATGGTTGAGAATTAATACAAATGATCACAATCACCCATGTAATGACATGTCTCCATTGAGTTTGGTGGTAATTGAACAACATATATAAAATTTGCCTCATCATAATGTTAAGAACTTCACCAATGAGAAGAAAGAGGAAATGGGAAAGAGGATCCTCTTGCCTCAACCCTGCCTCCATCAAATTTATTGGTTGGGCTACCGTTTACGAGGGTAGAGATTCTGGTATACATTAGGCATCCGGGTGTCTAATTTCTGATCCAATTCCTCCAAGTATCTCCAAATTAAGTTCATTTTCATTATAATGGAATCAATGAATGCCCAATTTCCATAGTTGAAGGCCATAACTTTTTTTCCTTTTTGAGAAGTCAATTTTCTCATTAGTTATCACTACCTTATCAAGAATTTCGCTTCCTTTTTATTTAAGTTGATTGGCTATCCCCAATAATGGTATGAAGGTCGAGTTTGAGCCTCCTGCTAAGATTTTTGAATGAATCTTGTACACTGACCCGATAAGGGTTATGGGCCTGTAGTTTTTGAAGGAAGCATTATTGGATTTCTTGGGTATTAAAGTGAAAAAGAGGACATAATCCTTTGTTTAACTATCCCGGTTTTCCAAAATATTTCATACAATTCTGAATAATATCTTCCTTTACCAACAACCATTGGGATTTGAAGAACTGCTAAGTAAAACCATGCATCAAGTATATTATTTTTCATTCCCTGATTATTTATCTTACTTGAATGTTTTCTTAATTATTTCCGAGAAAAACACACACACACACATATTCCCAACTCGCCGCCCCCCTAATTCGCCCTATTTCCAATCCCCTCGAATGAAAACATCCAACCTGACTAAAATCAGAAACAAATTTTCAAGACAATGTTGAATCGGTTCGTGTAACACGATTTTTACGTTCAATTTGACGGCTAGTTAAAGAAACGGTAATAATTGCAATGATTCAGATAACATAAGTGATAAACTTGCAAAAAGAAAACATGAGTGGCATATCACAACCTTAATTAAAAGATAGGGGTGTTTTATGTAATTCAGTCGTGTTAAAAAGATACCTGTGCTTATGTATAAATTATTCATTTTATTTACTCCATTTTTTAATTTTTGAAAAGAAGAATTTTATTAATCAAGATCCGTCAAACGAGCGTTCAAAACGTCATCCGGAGGCAAGGGGCCTCAAGATGTACGGGCAGACACAAATAAACCATGTCTATTAAACATTTTTTTTTATTAAATTACAATATTCTTATCTCCTACTTTTTCATTTAAGACTGATTTGGGTCTCCTTATCAAGAGTGACACACCGCAACCGCCAATTATCAGATCAGGAAATGAGACCGCTGGAACACCTAGAAAGCACCCTTTATTGTTTGGAGGGTGCAAACTGTTAAAGTTGTCCCAAATTGAGCATTTGTTATTGTATCACCCAACACATTAAGAGATGGATTTCCCTCAACTTACGACCTATGTTTTGGGGATGAAGCCCTTCTTCTTATATGGGCTTCGGCCTCTCTGTTGGCTTTATAGTGCCCTTTATATGCCTTATGTGCCATGTGGCCCAGGCTATTTATAGACCCGCACTTAAGGGGCGTGTTAAAGTTGTCACACATTGGGCACTTGCTATTGTATCGCCCACCATTGTATAGACCCACACTTGAGGGGGGCGTGTTAAAGTTGTCACACATTGTGCACTTGCTATTGTATCATCCACCATATTAAGAGACGAACTTCCCTAACCTCAGAACGTAGGTTTTGGGGATGAGATCTCTCTTATATGAGTTTGGGCCTAGATTTTCTATACAAACATGTTGTTTTTATCTTTATTTTTATCATGGATTGCTTAGTGGTTGAAGGCCACATAGCTGGACATGTCTATTGGTTGCAGATTCATATCTAGAGGAGTAACCTCGACTGATTTGGCTCATAGCTTGGTCAAGCAGCAGGGATACAGATCCACAGACTCTCAAAGAAGGTGTTCAAGCATTTTTGGAAGGCAAACCATGTTTTGGATCATGCGTTTGCTTTAGTTTTAGATCTGTGTTTTTTTCTGGTACTTTTTTTGGGTACTAGTTTTAGATGTGTTTTCTCCTTTTTTTTCTTTTGTAATTAAAGTAGGGTTTGTTTTCCCGTATTTGAACATTCGGTTTTTTTTTCAATACATGGGGTGCCGTTGTAACGCCCCGCTCCCGGATACCGAGCTCTTATCCGGAAGAGAAACGTTCGACGCGTATAGCATTAAATAAATCTAATATTATACGCAAGCCTCTTACGTCGTCGTATCAAATAAGAGCAAACGGAAGCTAGAAAGACTCAGGTAAAATCATAAGTGCTACTAAGAATGGAAATTAACCATACTAAAGATGGATAGTTAAATTACAACGACGAAGAGCCCAAAGATTTACACAATACGAGCTCTTAAAAGTACAAACATAACTTACAAAAGTCTAGGAGTAAAAGAACAACAAGTCTAGTACAACTGTGGAAATATTGTATTATATTGTTGTAACACGTTACTTGTGTAACATGACATATTAAGTGTATTGTATAAACAACTAATATGTCATAAAGTAACTTTTTTGTCCTATTATGTAATAGCCGACTCTAGCAATTAATACTAGCCGACTCTAGCAATTAATACTCTACTCCTAGCACTTATTACTCTACTAGGACCTTTCTCATTCATGCTTGTATCTATTTATACTCATTCTTTTATCATGAATAAAACAAGTTGAGTTTACTCTAGTATTATTACTTTCTCAAACTCTCTTCATGGTATCAGAGACATTTCCCCTTTAATCCGCTACAAATTCTCCTATCATTTCAAGAATGTCTTCATTATCCGAAGCATCTTCACCCTCGCAGAGCCCCACATGTTCCTCGGATCGGCGGGGTCACCGAAAACTCTTCGTTTACAAATCACGGACTTGATGGCAACAACTACCTACTTTGGTCAAGATCTATGAAAATGTACATCTCAAGGCGAGCAAGATGGGATACTTGTCTGGATCCAAACCTGCCCCTGCTGAAACTGACTCCAAGTTTGAAGCATGGGATACAGAAAATAACCAAGTCATGACCATCCTCACGAGGTCAATGACAAAAGAGATCAGTGAGAACTTCATGATGTATGACACTGCTAAGGAAAATTGGGGATAATGCCGAGACCTTTACTCAAAAAAGGACAATACATCTGAGGTCTATGATCTTGAAGCCCAAATCCAAAATTGCAGGCAAGGTGATCTGTCTGTAACTCAGTACTTCAACCAACTATCTAAGGCATGGAAACACCTAGATATGTTGGAAACTCACCTATGGAAGGATGTAGGGGATGCTGCTTTATACAAGGATATCATTGAGAAGAAAAGGGTATTCAAGTTCCTTACTGGACTAAACCCATCTCTTGATGATGTCAGAGGTCGAGTCCTTGCTACTAAACCTATTCCCAACCTCAAATTTGTGTTTTCTAAAGTCAAACATGAAGAAAGCAGGAGAAAAGTGATGCTGCAAAGCAACCCTGCTGATCACTCTACTGAAAGCTCAGCACTGATGGTGGTCAGGAAGCCTGCTGAGGCCACTGAGACCTACAATAGACCTACTGAGAAGACAGGAAAGCTGTTATGTGACCACTGAAAATGCACAAACCACACCAAGGACACTTGCTGGAAACTACATGGTAAGCCTAACCCTCCTAAACACTCCAAACCAACCAGGGAGAGTCAGGGCAGACATGCCAGTGAAGAAGGTAACAAAGACACTACCTTGGATGCTCAGTTTGCGGCCTTCAAATCCTTCCTTGCTCAACAAAAGGAAGGTAGATCTATCACTGACACAGCTACTCATGCAAAAACAGGTATATTCCACTCACCTCTCAGTAGTGATACTTGGATTGTTGATTCTGGGGCATCCTCCCATATGACTGGTAACAAAAGGCTCATATCTCACCTTAAGCCCTGTCATCAGACCCACAATATTAAGATTGATGATGGATCTATTTCTTGTGCACAAGGTTTTGGAAATGTTAAACTTACTGATAAGATCTACCTATAGGATGTCCTGTTTGTTCCAAAATTAGATTGTAACCTTATATCTGTCAGTAGACTCACTAAAGACTTAAATTGGACAGTCATGTTTAATAACAATCAGTGTATATTCCAGGATCTTTCTTCCCATGAAGTGATTGGGAGAGCTAAAGCCTGCTCAGGATTGTTTATGGTCAACCCTGCTGAAGATAGAAGATTAAAGACTGAAACTGCCTCAGAAGCCTGCAACCAAACCTTAGACAATATCATGCTATGGCATTATAGACTAGGTCATCCAAGTTTTGGTTATTTAAAGTCTTTAATTCTGAATTGTTTAAAGGATGTAACCTCAGTAACCTTCAATGTGATATTTGTCAGTTTGCCAAACTTACTAAATCTGTGTATACTAAAATATCTTACTTACCATCCACACCTTTCACTTTAATTCATAGTGATGTATGGGGCCCTCAAGAGTTAAAAGTATAACAGGAAAGAGGTGGTTTGTCACCTTCATAGATGACCACACCAGGATCACATGGCTGTTTTTGATGAAAGATAAATCCTAAGTTGGAACCATCTTCCAAGAATTCTATAACATAGTAGCCACTTAATTTGACATTAAGATTAAAATCTTAAAAACGAGATAATGCACTTTGGAATACTATGAGTCCAACCTCGACCTTCATGAATGATAAGGGAATAGTTCACATCGGTAGTTGTGTATAGACACCTCAACAGAATGGGGTTGCTGAGAGGAAGAACATGCACTTACTGGAGATGGCTAGATCGGTCATGTTCACCACTCATGTGCCAAAATACATGTGGGGTGAAGCTATATTAACTTACACATATCTGATCAACAGGTTACCCAGTAGAGTGTTAGGTTTCAAGACTCACATCCAAACCCTTCTGACAACTCATCCCTGTCCTCATCTCATTGCTGACTTGCCTTCAAAAATCTTTGGATGTACTGTGTTTGTCTATATTCATGCCCAACACAGAAGCAAACTTGACCCCAAAACTCATAAGTGTATTTTCCAAGGTTATGCCAAAGACAGAAAGGGCTACAAGTGTTATTCTCCCACTGACAAAAGGTTCTACAACTCTATGGATGTAAAATTCTTTGAAAAAACCCCTTACTACAACACACGTACTAAGACAAATACACAGATGGAAACCTTATAGAAATTGAGCCCATTCCAATCCCTCAAACAAATCCTCGGCAGATTCCCCGATCTTCGGCAGCCCTACTAATACTCATCACCTCTCCCGTCACCAAACCTACGAATCGCTCGAACCTACCGAACCTCGGCAGCCTCCCCGAACTTACCGAACCCACCGAACCTACGAACCTCGGCGGCACTGGCGATTCTCCTCAAACTCTCGAACTTATGAACACGTTCACTAATATTGATGACGACCCATTGTTGTCGAAAAGGAAATAGATCATGCACCGATCACTCTATTCATAATTATGTGTCATATGATCACTTGTCACCTGGTTTTGCTATGTTTACACAGACTTGGATACTCACTCCATTCCTAAGAATATACAGAAGCTCTTCAACATGACAGTGGAAGGTCGCCGTCAAAACCGAAATGACTGCTCTTCTTGACAACCATACTTGGGATCTCACCTCTCTCCCACAAGGAAAGAAGACAGTCATCTGTAAATGGCTGTTCACCATCAAGTACAATGCTGATGGTTCTATTGACAAGTACCAAGCTAGACTGGTTGCAAGGGGCTTCACTCAAACATATGGACTTGACTACAAAGAGACATTTGCACCTATGGCAAAACTAAACACAGTCAGGGTGCTGATCTCCCTAGCAGTCCAACTTGACTGGCCACTCCACCAATTAGACATCAAAAATGCTTTCCTAAATGGTGACCTCACTGAGGAAGTCTATATGACTGTACCTCCAGGTTTCACCAACAATCACACTAAAGGGAAAGTTTACAAACTGAGGAAATCCCTATATAGCCTGAAGCAGTCCCCAAGAGCATGGTTTGGTAAACTTACTACTGTGGTTAAAGCTGCTGGTTATCATCAGTGCAACTCAGATCACACTATGTTTATCAAAAAACAACCAATAAGAGAAGATCCATCCTTATTGTCTATGTGGATGATATCATCCTTACTGGTGATGACCCTGCTGAGATCCAACAATTGAAGACCCTACTAGCAAAAGTGTTTCAAGTTAAAGATTTGGGCTACCTCAAGTACTTCAAAAAACAATCAGGGTATCTCAGTCTCACAGAGGAAGTATGTGCTGGACCTGCTGAAGGACACTGGCATGCTACGGTGCAAACCAGCCTATCTCTCCAAAGAGACCCCGCAATCCACTAGTGCACGGTAATATAGCTGTAAGAAAGGAACAATATCAGAGACTTGTAGGAAAACTCATTTACCTCTCCCATACAAGACCTGATATTGCATATGAAGTTAGCCTTGTCAGCCAGTTCATGCATTGCCCTACTGAGCACCATTGGGATGCTGTCTACAGAATACTCAGATACTTAAAGTCAACTCCTGGCCAAGGCTTACACTTCACTAAGTCTACTGAAAGATCAGTGAAGGTCTATACTGATGCTGACTGGGCTGGTTGCCATATAGACAGAAGATCTACCACAGGCTATTGTTCATATGTCTTGTCACTTGAAGAAGCAAGAAACAACCTATTGTCTCCGAAGCAGTGCTGAAGCTGAACTCAGGGCACTTGTTTTGGGCATTTGTGAAGCACTGTGGCTGAAAAGAGTCCTTACTGACCTTCAACAACCCCTTCAACAACCTATCATCCTCTGTTGTGACAATAATTCAGCATTATGCATGGCAGAGGATCCTGTTCATCATAATAAGACAAAACATATGGACATTGACAGACATTTCCTTAAAGAGAAGATTGATGCCCAGATCATTCAACTTCAATATGTTCCCTCACAGACTTCGAATGTTGATATTCTCACCAAGGCCATTCCACCACTTATGTTCAAGCAGACCGAGTAGCAAACTTGGTCGTATTGACATATACAACCCAAATTTTAAGGGGTGTGGAAATATTATATTATATTTTTGTAACACGTTATTTGTGTAACATGACATATTAAGTGTATTGTATAAACAACTAATATGTCATAAAGTAACTTTTTTTGTCCAATTATATAATAGCCGACTCTAGCAATTAATACTAGCTGACTCTAGCAATTAATACTCTACTCCTAGCACTTATTACTCTACTAGGACCTTTCTTATTCATGCTTGTATCTATTTATACTCATTCTTTTATCATGAATAAAACAAGTTGAGTTTACTCTAGTATTATTACTTTCTCAAACTCTCTTCAACAACCTTTACGAAACAAGAAAAAAAAATAAAAGCATCTTCAAGGCAACAACGTCATCAAGCCGTCAACTACTCTTGGTCAACCTATTCGTCTTCTCACACCGCAATGCCTACAAAAGAAAATGCAAAAGAGGTAAGTACAAAATACTTAGTAAAAGTGAGAAGCTAATTAATAACGAAGTTCTACAACAAAAGGTTCTTTTTATTATTATTATGTTATCTTTATGAGAGATCGACTCAATCTAGATTCACTCCATGGCCATCAACATGTCATGACTATACGTTTCTAGCTTAACTTATCTTGGTTACGTCATCACTCAAGGGCACAATGCATGATGTGTATCCATCACGAGATATCCTTACCAACTACGGTGAATAGCACCGATAGTCCCGAGATTTCCCCGGTATGCATTTACGCTCGATGAATTTCCTCTACTACCCTACAAAGATTTTGAGCCGTAGCGTTGTTCACCTTTTTATGAACGTATCACATCGCCGATATGACTTGGTGCCTAACCGAGAATACGTGAAGTTTTATCTTTTACTACCACGTATGTAACTTTATTGTGTATTAACTAGCCACCTAAGTGTTTTCAAGTAAGCTCCCTCACATACACTACTCTCTTTCCTAGACCACTAGACACGGAAAAGGCCTAACAATTACACAGACATTGATGAACTCTAGTTCATCAAAGCACAAGCCCTTTCATGCACTTCCGACAGATCCGAACTTCAACTCCCTTTAAGAGTACATTCGGTGCCGAAACTAAATGAATCGGAAGCTCAATCGAAGATTGTTAAGGTTTAATTAATGTTATAAGACCAAAGGATGACAAATAGAACGTATTACATAGCTTAAAACGCAATTATCACAAAACCGGGGGCCAATGCGGCGCATTCCTTGATCAACAACTTGCCGAAACTTTCTCGCTCAACCAATGTGTGTGCATTCCGGGGAATGCGTGCGCATTGCACTTACCGAGAGCAAATCGAACCATCCCGCGCATTGCTAGTTAATGCTTGCGCATTCAAAGTAGAAAAACCCTAAAACATGATTTCCTACACTTAATCGATTCCCAACCCAAACCAAACACGTGTAGAACTCAACTCAAATATACCAAAAATATCTCATCTCATTAATTACAACTTAGCATGAATTCTATCACCAAACAACACCAAAACTCACAGAACTCAACCTATCATTATAAAACGTAATTACTCATTAGAAAGAGCCTCTTACCTTAAACCAATCCAAAACCTTCAAGAAAATGCTGAACTTCTAAGCCTTCAACTTGTAACCTAATTAAACAAGAAGTAAACCTAAAAATCCTATCTTTCTTGAAAATCCCGAAATGAAAAAGTGTGTAAAACTGAAGATTACCTGAATTACTTGCTATCAAAATAATTTTAGAATAATCTACGCTCCAAGACGATCGTTTCAACTACTCATGGCTGCGAAACAGAGCTACGGATTGAGAGATATGAATTTTTGAAGAATCGAACTCGACGAAAACAAAAAAACTAGGGCTAAACTGAAAACTTACGAAATTAAGAGATGTTGTTTTCCAAAGTTGCGTCTCTTCGCGGTGATCACTTTTCTACTCGCGGCATCTTGAAACGATGAACGGATTGGCCTTGCAATTGGAGTTTACGTTCTCCCTTTTTCGGCATCTTCTCGCGTCCGTTTCTTCTTCGAGCGCCATTCCTCTCTTTTATTTCCGTGTTGCGTATGAAATAAAATGAGTGATTTTGGGTATTATTTATTTTTATAGATATCAATTAATTTCCCTTAATTAAATAACTATATCCCTTTAATTAAATTTTTTTTAATTAAATAAATAGGATAAATAATAATAGGTCATAGCGGGTATGCCCAGTTACTATTTTACCCTTTATGAAAAGTCGGGATGTTACAGTCGTACTCTTTCCTTAGCATCCGATTTTCTCACATTGGGTTTTCTGGACAATTTTAAGGAGGCGGGGCCAAATATTGATGACGCTAGATTCGGTGTGAGGGCTAGTTAAAGGCTTGTAAAACTCTGTATTGCTTTTTTTTTGAGTGGAAAAAACATTTTTATTCGGCACTATCCAAAGTGCAAGCATGAAGTACATCCAATGGGGGAGAGGAGCCTCACAACATTACCAACAGCCAAAAAAGACCCAAGTCTAGCTAAAAAGTGCGCAGGGGCATTCCCCGTGCGTTTGATAAAAGAGAAAAGAACCGAGTTCAAAATGTGCAATAAGTCCCTACAACTCGTTACCGCTGTCGAACATTAGATAAGTCTTCTTCGTTAGATTGAAGTTTTTGAATTGTTGCTGAGAGTCCGCCTCCAAAATAAGTCGATAGTAGCCATAGGATATCGCAATGGACAACCCATGAAAGACTCCAAGCGCTTTTGCTTCCAACACCGAAATATTTGTGCCTATGTGAAAAGAGAAAGCATTAAGAATTTCCCCATTTTCATTTCTGAAAATGCCGCCAACTGAGAGTGAGTCGTTTTTTTAGACAAGCATCAACATTACATTTGATATATGATGTTGGGGGGGCTTCCACTTCACTGGCCAATTACGAGAGGATTGATTATCACTTTGGGGGGTATTAACAGTTGATAAAAATTCAAGACAACCAAATTCAGCCTCTTTAAAAAGGGAGGGCACATACACCGCTTTCTTTTCGAAAATCCATGAGCACCGGGCCTTCCAAATATGCCATAAGAGATAAAGAATCTTACCCCGAGTGAAGTCATCGTCCATGTGCAAGATTAAATCGAGTACATCAGGAAAAGAGTGCAGCCTGCTTTTCCCCCACAGCTTGCTAAAAGGTTCTAAGCTCCACACCTTACGTGCTATTGAACAATCAAGTAGGCAATGGCCAATAGTTTCTATTCCCGCCCCGCACACACTGCAAATGCCATTGGAACAACCCCGTTTTTGCAAATTATCACTGGTAGGCAAACAGTTATGTGCTGCGCGCCAGAGAAATTGTTGTAGCCGAGGTGCAACATTTTGTTTCCATAAAATTTTCCAGAAAGGAGAGGGGGTCGAAGGTGATGCCTTCGGGAACTCATTATTGCTAAATTCTTGATAATCTAAAGCAATGGTATATCCTGATTTTTCCGAATAGAGACCATTTGTAGTGTGATGCCATATTAATCGATCTTCCCGATGCCCTGGAGCAAGATTTATTTTCATGATGTAATTCGCAACATGTGGCATGAAAGAGGCTGTAATGAGATTTTTGTTCCATTTGCGTTCTCCAGGCGGCATTAAGTTCTTAACCGTACAGTCATTCGGGAGTGCAGAAAGTGTATTGCAAGTCCTGAAATTGTGGGCCATAGAGATCCAAGGGTCGTCAAACACTCGAATATTTTCCCCAGAGCCAATGCTCCATCGCAAACCTTTCGTTAGAAGCACTCTTTCATGAAGAATACTATGCCATACATATGAACCATTGTGGCAATAACCTGCATCGAGAAAGCATGAATTTCGGAATTATTTCGCTTTTAAGAGCCTGGCCAATAATGAATCCGGTTGATGAAGAATTATCCATGCTTGCTTACCCAACATAGCAGAGTTGGAAGCTCTCAAGTCTTTAAATCCTAGGCCACCCTTTGCTTTAGGCATGCATAATCCGGTCTAGGACTTCCAATGTATTTTCCTCGAGCCTTCGTTCGCACCCCAAAAGAAACGTCGAATAGCAGCTTCAATTTTCTTAATCGTATCAATAGGTAAAAGGAAGCAACTCATAGCAAATGTGAGAATTGCTTGGATCACCGCTTTGATAATAATTTCTTTCCCGGCAAAATTCGATAAATTTTTTTCTTTCCAACCTCCAAGCTTCTTCCAAATTTTATCAATTAAGAAAGTGAAAATCTCTTTTTTTGTTCTCCCAATGAGGTATGGTAAGCCTAGATACAAGCCACTCTCAGAACTTTGATTTATCTCCAATTGGCCGCAGATGTCATTTGCAAGTGAGGGTGCCTCTTTTTTGCCAAAGAAAATGGTTGATTTTCCATAATTAACTGCTTGGCCGGAAAGCCGCTCATACTCTTCAAGTAACAACTTTATATTTGTGCAGGATTCATAATTTGCCTCCAAGAACATAATACTATCATCGGCGAACAAAAGGTGATTAATGAACACTTCACCATTGCCAAAAGAGACACCATTCACTTTACCTTCCTCTTGAGGGTTACGCAACATAGCAGAGAATCCTTCCACGCAAATGATGAAAATAAAAGGGGACAAAGGATCGCCCGACGAATCCCTCTACAGTGGGCCGGAATGTGGATGATGGTGAGCCATTAATCGAACTTGGAATGATGTAGTGGTAATGCACCCCATAATTAAATCCACCGTATGTTGTGGAAAGTCCATAGAAAGCATGATTTTTTCGACAAAAGGCCATTCCCCGTCAAAAGCTTTGGCCATGTCAAGTTTGAGGGCCATATGATCACCGCAACCTTTTTTTTTATACCCGTTTTCATAGAATGAAAGACTTCGAAAGTAGTGATAATGTTATCCGTTATAAGACGACCCTTAATAAAAGCCGACCGAGCCCCATATATAATATCATTGACAACGTACTTCGTACGATTTACAATAGTACGAGATAAGATTTTATAGATAGAATTGGTAAGACTTATGGGACAAAAATCTTTCATCGTACCCGGCTCTTTCACTTTTGGGATGAGTGGAATATAAGTGTGATTTATACCCTGCAAACTTGCACCATCGTTAAGAATATTGCTCAGAATCTGAATCACACTCGGCCCGAAAATGTCCCAATGTTTCGCATAAAAGCCATGTGCATACCATCGTGTCCCGGCAATTTTTTGGGTGGCATTTGATGTAGTGCTTTTGTAATCGCCTCTCGGTGTAAACGGAAGTGAGAGCTTTGATATAGCCTCGATCGTAAAGTTTATTTAAGTTCAACCCATCAACAATGCTGAGATTGGATCCCTGAGCTGTGAACAGAGTTTGGAAATAACCATTAGCTATTCTTTGAATATCCTGCTCATTTGTAAAAAAAGTGTCATGGCAATCTTTAAGCGGCGTAATGGTATTTCTCCGTCGATGCGAATTGGCTTTGTGATGAAAGTATTTGGTGTTCCGATCCATGTTATTTACCCAATCAGCTCGGCTACGAATTTTCCAATATTCCTCTTCTATGCTACGAAGGTGTTCCAACTCTTTTATGATCTCCTTCTCTCTTAGAACCGAAAATTCAACGCTTTCCCGCAAAGCTTGTAGATTGCCCAACAAATCTTTGATCTTTCTTTTTTATGTTACCATATTTCGATATGACCATTGCTTCAAAGATTGCCTCACACCGCCGATCGCACTATTAAACCTTCCAAATTCGAATAAATAAAGGAGCCGGGCCATATATGCCGCAAAATATCGGGTAAATCGCGTCCATAAGCCGAAAGTATCGAAACGTTGAACAAACTTTCCACCGTTTCGGACCAAAGTTACACAAGATTGTTGTCTCGTACAATAAGAATAGGCCGATGGTCCGAATAATGAGTTGATCCGTAAAAAGGTCTTTCCAGTTGCGGAAGCTAGTCCTCGGTCTAGCCTTACCCTCACTTCTCCCCGGGTCCCTCCCATTACACCAGGTATAATCGCACCCGCATTACCCCAAATCAAACAAATGACAATCATCAATTGCTTCTCTAAAAGCTAAAATACTCGCCAAGGGCCGATTTGGGGTACTTTGCTCATAACTTTGCATAACTTCATTGAAGTCTCCCGCCACCAACCAAGGGAGACTATTAATGGAACTTAGACGGCGAAGAAGATCCCAAGAGAGTTTTCTTTCACTAGCCTCCGGAGTGCCGTAAAACCCAAGAAAACGATACGTAGTTCCACCAGGTTGTTTCTAATCATTATATATCCGCTTTCTTTTACACTCTCATCATTCTCTTTATCGGCACAAGGTTTTCTCTAGCACAGGTTGTCGCATCATACTCTGCATAGGGCCTTGGCATGCAACCCAACATCTCCTACTGCTTCTTGGAATGTGGTTTAAATCTTGGCGAGGATCTCTGGACGCACCCTTCAATTTCAACATTTTGAAGGGTGCGATACAGGTGTCACGCTCCTTTATAACTTCTCTTTATATATGTACTCTCGGTGGTTATACTTACTACTTCTTCTTGCATGTGACCGTGTCTCAAGTCGGGCAACCCGCAAACTGTTCGAAGGCCGTTTCAACCATTTACGACTCCAAGGACTCTCAAGCTGCGGTTTTAGTTTTTTATTCCACGCATCCTATTGTAATCTTAATTTTTATGGGGGAGTTTTTAACTTTTGGAAACATGGGGTGTCTTGTACTTTTCCTATGACATGGATTTTCCCACACTTTGGGTTTGACATCCATAGGTTTTAAGGAGGCAGGGCCATGTTTCGTCAACGTCTTTTGGTATAAGGGGAGGGCCAGGATACGGCATGTACGAACCTTCTTTTAACTCTTAATAAAAAGGTTTCGTGTTAAAAAAAAAAAAAAAAAACCACCTTCGTATCAATGTGACCCTGTGATTTTGAAATTGAAACTCTGTATTGCTGTTTCCATAAATTGAAGTGATTCAGTTTTACTTTAAAAAAAATCTCTTGCCTTTTCATTTACAACTATTTGATACGACAACTATTTGATACGACGTGGATACCTTATACAATCCAAACAACATCTTAACAAAAAGGGTATGGCCTTCTATGTTCTTTATTATCTTTACATCAAATTAATTGTTGTTATAACTACATTGTTGTCATAATTTTTCTTTTCAAAAAATGCAAGTTGATTTCTTGAAATTCTAAGTTTTCTAACAACATACAATTAGTCTTTTGTTTAAAAGAGAAACCTTTAAAAAAAAATACTACATCCGTTCCATAAAAAGTGTCCACATTATTCACGCAGATTAAGAAACTCAATCAATGTGTTGTGTTGTCTTTTAGTAGTAATAGACATATATACACTTATCTTATAATTAATGTTTGTTTTGGAATATAAAATGATCATACAACAATAAATGTTAGGCTAGGGGTATGTTTGAAAAAAAAGCATTAAATGATGTATTGATTTTCTGAATGGACACTTTTTATTGGACAAAACTTTTTCAAATATAGACACTTTTTATGGGACGGAGGTAGTACAAAAGGCAGTTTTATACAATTCTATTATCCCAACCCTCCCTTATACACTAATAGTAGGAAATGTAGAGAAACTAAATTGATTTCATTAATGTATCATTGTACGATATATATACATTTGAAATGCATGTTTTAGGTCATATATGAGTGTATAAGGAAATATAGTAGCATATTTACTACAACCAATTGGTTTTAGTAGAACAGTAAGCGCTTGATTCTTAACACGCTTGATCTTAACATGGTAGCAGAGTGGAAGGTCTTGGGTTCAAACGCCGCTGCAAACATTTATTTTCCTCCATTTATAATGTGCAAGTGTTAAGCTGGCCTAGTTGGCTCAGCCTTGTTGTGTGCCTAAATAGTTGACATAGCCTTGATATGGGCTCACACTTGAGGTTCCCCTATTTATAATGTGCAAGTGTTGGGCTGGCCTAGTTGGCCTTTGTAAGCCTAGTTGGGTCAGGCTTGTTGTGTGCCGAGTTGACATAGCCTTGATATGGGCCCACAATTGAGGGGGCGTGTTAAAGTGTACAAGGAAATATAGTAGCACATTTACTAACACCAATTGGTTTTAGTACAACGGTAAGCGCTTGATCCTAACATGGTAGCAGAGCAGAAGGTTTTGGGTTCAAACCCCGCTGCAAACATTTATTTTCCCCCATTTATAATGTACAAGTGTTGAGCTGTCCTAGGTTGCTCATGCTTGTTGTGTGCCTAGTTGACATAGCTTTGATATGGGATAACACTTGAGGTTCCCCGATTTATAATGTGCAAGTGTTGGGCTGGCCCAGTTGGCCTTTGTGAGCCTAGTTGGCTCAAGCTTATTGTGTGCCGAGTTGGCATAGCCTTAATATGGGTCCACACTTGAGGGGGCGTGTAGGCTTGTTGTGTGCCGAGTTGGCATAGCCTTGATATGAGTCCACACTTGAGGGGGCGTGTTAGGGGCGTGTTAAAGTGTATAAGAAAATATAGTAGCACATTTACTTAACCAATTGGTTTTAGTAAAACGGTAAGCGCTTGATATTAACAATATAATGAACCAGAGATCGAAGTAAATACAACAATTATCATTCAGAGATTAAAATGGACATAGAAATTAAAAGCATACGATCGAGTGAGTTCGCCTGTCTAAGCAATAATCTTCGGGAAAAACGGCTATCGGCAAAACCACATCAACTCCTCATGCACTGTATTACCACATACATGTTAGGAAATCTACGCGGGAACGCAGCGAAATTTAAAATTTTATTTCCTTTTAACCAGGATCGACTTCGTTTAAGCAATAAACAAATAAGCTAAAGACGGTGGTTACCTTGGTTGATCTATAAGATCGACGCTTTGACCGTCTAAGGAGAGTAGTTCTGCATAGAGCCGCCCAAGTGTTCGGCCTCTACCGCTAGTCCACACGAACAGCCCGCCGGAATCCCATCATGGATTGCTATTGGAAAACTCCGGTTGCTAGACCGGCCTTTTTCCCCTCTCTCCAACTCTCTATAGGATGCTCTCTATTTTACACAAGAACTATTAGTTCTTGGAATTGTGATGTACAAAAAAGCTTGACACCCACCTCTTATTTATAGTGAGAGGGACGCCCCAACTAGAGTGTAGGAGAAGAAAACATTTTCCCAATAAAATAAGGAAAATATAATTGATTGATTTATCTCATTTATTATAATATCTTATATCAAATAAATCTAGGATATTGTCAATATCTTATATTGAATATTTTCAAGATATTGTCAATATCATATATTGACTATCTTTATTTTATTATCATAAATCAATTTACACACGCGTATATATCACATATATATATAACACATATAAATCTATTAATATCCAAATATTGAAACAAGTCAATCTTGGCATTCACGTGTGACATGCACACAAATTTCAGCCGCATGCATTTTGGATATATATATATACATATATATTAATATCTTATATTAATATTTGGTAATACTATTAATTAAATTGCACAATCCAAGTGTATCTTATACACTTCAATGTGGCGCCCCATATAGCCAAATATTGGTTTCCGGAATATTCTTTAATTAATATAATATTATTAATATCTTGTATTTAATTTATTCATAATAAATAAATACCACCATATTAATTTACCACTATAACCTTTATAGTCGTGAGATAAACTTTCCTTATTTGGTTATCAACTATAACCACATTTTAATCCGGCTAGATGTTCTTATGTGTGTGACCCGATAGGCTTCCGAATATGTTGGCCGTAGACACAAAGTACAAATTACGAAAATGCCCTTCATGCCTAACGATCACGGGATAGCGTCTAGCAACACACCGTGACCCCCAATCATCGGAAGAGTCAAATGCAATGACTACTACCTTTCATGCGAAACAGTTACCGTGTAACTTACAATCCTATCGCTGTAATAATATCCATACGGTCGTTAGTCGAGTGTCAAAACATCAACGACCGTATCTTATAATCTGGATATCAAGCTCTCTCGAAGTAACTCGTTTACTCCCACTTTGCAAAGATTCACGAGAGTAAGACATTCCTTATAAGAAGGCCATTTCGGATATTCAATCCCAATCATAGGATACGCGATTCCCGGACGACCAATCATGTATACTCCGCATGCTTCGATCATACCCAATCACTACCGCATGATCGCCCCGTGGCTGGGAAACCTCAATAGTGTCAAAGCATGACAATCTACACCGTGATGCCATGAAGACTCCGGTCAAAAGGATAATTACACAACCGTCACATAAGTGACACTTAACATGTGTAAGTGGGTCGGTCTAACGTACGCATTCTCTAATACACGTCCACGTACATACCAAGTGTCTCTACACTTCGATAGACGAGATCTATCCCCGCCCTAAAGACATGAAGACATCTAATACGTGCTAGTCCGTTTATACTATCAATGCCCCGTTTAATAGTACATCGCCCTCGTAGAGACTAAGTATCAAACTTATTAAAGTGATAAGAGATCTCATCAACCATAATCGCCTATCATGGTTTCTCTATCACAGTTTAATACTAAGGACGTTATCATATAACAATTCATAATTGGTTCTTTAAAAGAACATATATATGACAACAGAAAAGCCATTTAATATATATATAAACATAAAGAAATAGTATAAATGATCCGACCCGGTCGTGAAGCATGCCAGGTACACGATCGAAAATAAGGACGATACCACTGCAACGGTCCAACCCGATTGGGTTTAGGACACTATTTCAACAATCTCCCACTTGGCCTAAAACCAATCACTAGCACACACAAGACCAAGTTGAAACACAAGAATCTCATGCAATACTCGCAACTAGCCCTAGCCATAAACGGATCGCTATCCATGGGGACTCAGACTATCTTCATATCATGTTCCAAATGACCAAGTCAAAAAGGAACCGCCTCAACACACACATGAATCTCGACGAGACCCCGGTCCTTGCTTCAAGCAATGAATCCACTTACTATATCGCCTATATAGAAAAGGTGGAAGAACCGTACAAGGTTCAAGAATGAACCTCATAGTCTCATGTACTGCTCCCGCTGCGCCTCTAAGGCACTACTGTGTTTTGGCCTGCTTGTAGAATTTACAGTGACCCATATGCTAGAACATTTCCAGCTCACTGTATCACTTAATCAAAGTGATTGCAAACCCAGACAGTAGCTTCCACTCGCCTTCATAAGACTCAGGATATACGTCTGTATAACTATATTTATCTAATTCCAAGTTTCGATAAACTAGGAAATTCCTTAACTTGTTTAAGGATATTCTCGACATTCACCAGATTTACTTTCATACTTGCTCATGACTATTCATGGACTATGAACATCCGGCATTACCTTTATGATGGTTCCTATCGCAGTAGCGAAGGAAACCTTCATAATTATCATCATCTTTCACCTTATCTTTAGGAATAACGTCCTAACATAGATAGATCTTGAGAACACCAGCTAGCAGTATCTCCTTACGCGATCTATGCTAAACTCTTTTAGCATCACATCTATATAGGTAAACTATAATCTAACAGCAGTTAAATCTATCGCTATAGATTCTTATTTCCAAAAATAAGAACTGCCAATCCAAGTGCTTTCGTAAAGACCTTGAACTACCAAACATTAATTGACTGTGACATGGGGTGATGATTCCTGAGAGATATCTAACACCTTACTCAAAAATCGTAACACACTCCCACTATCCATCTTGCACATTGGGCATATCCTTCTTTTGACTAAATCAAACATCTTTGATTATCAAACAAAGAAATGTCGAGAGAAACTTGTTTAAGTCCATAAATGGATCTCATAAGCTTACATATCATGTTATCGTCTATGAACATTGGGTTGTTTGCCCAACGTCTTCAACACTATCATATAGTCATGATACGAAGTTATAACAAGCATAGTCTGAATAGAACTGGGCTCAGCCTTACAGGGACATTCCCTCTAGGTAAGACAGACTAGGTTCATTACCTGGTTGTCACTGATGGAACCTAATTCAGATATTATGGCTCCTGTCCATATCTCTCAATCTTGCCTCTCAAACATTCTTTCATAAGTCGTGAGATATTCATTCTTCAAGATGAACATACCAGCAGCCTTTTCAGGCTTGAGGTTATCCACAGACTTACAGAACTTTTGTGTGCACTGAGCAGTGTTCTACACCTCATCGATATGTGGCGTCTGCTCACGTTCCTATGGTTGAATATATATGTGCGGTTCTCAAACTCTTTTGAGATCTTATTTAATCCCACTCGTCTCTCTTGGAAGAAACACTTCCTTTAGAAGACAAAGATGTTTGGAGACAAACATTTTGCTCCGCGGACAAGTAAATAACATCCAACGTACTAGCTAAGATATTCCACAAAGTTGCATATGTCGTACTAGGCTCCAAGCCTTTCTGACTTTGCCTATGACAACTTCAAATCATCGGTTAAGATAGATTCGACATTATCCCCTTCCATATCTAATATGGAATTTATTCAACCTTTATTCTTTGGAACTCGGTTAAGTATAAGGGCACTATCCCGAAACGGGTAAGGGATACTTCGCATGGCTTGCATCACACATTTATCATATAAAGTGTTGTTCCCATTTTGAGAACACAATCTAATTGCGTATCCCAAAGATGGTATCCTTCAAGGGAGAATCTTATTCCTTTCGTACGACTTCGAAACACCCTTCGGTATTAATTACTTCAATCCAATTGGAGATTAATTCCTAAATAGCTCATCAATCTCATATTCGTACTAGCTCGAACTTTTCGGACTTTTCGAATTATGCACTTCATCGAGTACACTTTGACTATTTCTAAAAATAGTCATAGAGACTAATAAAC
This sequence comes from Gentiana straminea, assembly GCA_036785695.1. Classification (NCBI taxonomy): domain Eukaryota; kingdom Viridiplantae; phylum Streptophyta; class Magnoliopsida; order Gentianales; family Gentianaceae; genus Gentiana; species Gentiana straminea. The sequence goes on along the minus strand of JAVUPR010000448.1, from coordinate 488,257 downwards.
AATTATTTGTGGCATTAATTGTCACAAGCCAACAAACATCGGTATGTTTAGGCTTTAGACAATTTTTCTAGATTTTACAACCTTTTCGAAAAATGGTATTTTAGTCCTCTTTGGATAAGATACGTATAACCCACATGATTCATAATCATATGGTTCAACATCATCAGAATGACGTTTAATTACACGCTTCCCTTCCAGAGAGACTATGTCTAGAACAACTACAAATATTAAGGATAACAGCCATATAAATATTTAGTCGAGATCTCATCACATATATCAACTATATAGTGACATCAATCTAGTATGTTAGATTCAGTGACCTTCCAACTTTATCGGAATAACATTTATTCTTTACAATTGAATATGTCTACTAAATCCTAACAAATAACTGAAAGTATGTTCTTCATAAGAACCGGAACATAATAACATTTATTTAGTTCCCTTATCGCTTACTAGATCCGTAATGTGGTAAGTGTTACAACGTTTGCTTCACCTTCCATATCTGCATTCAATCTTTCTAATTTAATCACACTCGTAAGGTATCATATATCTTAGAGTTGACTTTGAACTTAGATAGATTTATCTCAACTCACTTGCCTAGAATAGAAACTTCAATAAGTTCTCTATTTAAGCACATGCCCTAACTTTCCTTTTTAATCCTTCAAGCACTTGTAAATATTTCTTAGTGTAGTCTTCATAAGACTTAAAAAAGATCACAAGAGCCATGTCTTCAATTTCCTTTCATAAAGAAAATCTAAAGTTTATTAAATAGTTTATTAAATAGTTTATTTAACCTTTTGAATCGTATTCAAAACATTGACTATTTAATTAACCTTTAAGCAATGGTAGAGTTAAGTCGATACTTAAATCTTACAATTTTGAAAACAACCTTTCCAAAATTTGATGTGGTCATTCTTATCCAACGTTTGAATTAATTGTCATCGTATGACAGAATGATCATCTTGGATCGTATCCAATATATGACTAATTCGTTGAAACTTATTTCAAATGATTTAATCATATCAAGAGCTTCCGCGTTCGTTAATAATTAAAGCCTTGGAGTACTGCATCATATATGTAGTCTCCTTGTCTCTAACTACTATAACGGGATTGCTCATGTCATTGCTTATTTTAAAAGGATTAAAATTTACTTAACCTTATTTGAGAACGTTTCTCAAAATTAACAGTCATAATTTGGTTTTACTAATCGAGAATAAAACATAAATATAAAGTTTGCTAAAACTACAACATAAAAATGAAAATAAAAGAGTGTTGTTGTTTATACACGCAAAATCAAAAATGGTCTTTTGATTTATGATTTTGCTCCCACTAGTCAACTACTCCCAATTGACTTTCAAGAATCTTTCAAAATTCTTTAGTGGCCAAGATCCCATCTGGTTACCCCGATTCCCGACGAGGGCCGATCAACCGGAATAATTCGAAAGGTATGTAACACTTACCAATCACATCTCTATGTGACTCTTGGTGGTTGACTAGTCAACTCTTTGACAATTCACATCTTTATGTGGTAGTCAACCCCTTGCCTCTAGAATAAGACGGTCCTGACGAGGGCCAATCACCGCAATACTCTAGTCAAGTCATAACCCAATATTCGCGAGATCTCATACGATCATATCTCAATAACGACGATATACCCGTGGTAGGCCAACTCCCGACGAAGGCCGATCAGTTGGATCCGAACAAAGGCTCTTCACCGTCGCTATAATATTGGGAGATAATATTTCGACTTGATTTTTGTCGTGGAAGTATTTACGTAAATTAATTCACTTAATTAATTTTAATTACGGTCTCATCAAATATATCTATCTCTATAGACATACATCCTACACATTTATCTAGATCGTGCCTAATCATGCATCTATCGTATCACATAAAATAAATACAAGCATAAAATAAATAAATGCGTAAAGTAACCGGTATGATCATGGACTTTTCCTAGGTGCGGTTTCGAATACAAACTGACGAAACCGCGGGTCACAATCTAAGGTAGCCGCAACCGTCAATAGGATCTTTAATGCGCCATTCTCCAACGGGATCTTTATTCTTCTTTCTTTGGTCTCCATCTTCTGCTCCATTCTTGTTACATTTAATTCTATCTAATAAAATAAATACACCCGCCGCACACGTGGGGGAGCTAACGAGAATGGGATAAATGCAGAAAATAAACTAGGTCACGTTCTTCATAACGGCCTAGGACAATTTTTAAACCAACAAAAATTAAATCATTCACATCTATCCTATCGGTCGAGTCCATGATCAATCGGGGTCCATATAATCATATTATATCTACTATATCTAATCCATACAATAACATCTTATGAAAAAGATAAAATTAAAATTTAACTACTTGCGTCTTAATTAATCAATTAACATTTAATCTATTAAATAATTTTATCCAATCAATTAACTAATTAACATTTAATTAATTAAATGATTTTAATCGAAATAAAATTAACGATTAATTTTAAACGATTTTAATTTTAATTTTAACTAATTAGAACTATTCTAAAAATAAATCAAAATTAAAATTAAGTCTCTTTTGTTTCTTTCCTTTTGATTCTTAATCAAAAGGGATGCCTTTGGTTTCCTAAACCAAAAGGCATCTTCCTAAACCAAATTTGGCTTAGGCTCGCCACTTTCCAAAATCAAAATTTTGAAAGTGGCTTAGCCTAGCCTTTTTTACAAATCAAATATTTGAAAAGGGCCTAGCCTATTCCAAATGAAATATTTGGAAAGGCCAAATAATTTTGGTTTAGGCTCGGCCACTTTCCAAAATCAAAATTTTGGAAGTGGCTTGCTTCTGCTTTTACAAATCAAATATTTGAAAAGGGCCTAGGCCTATTCCAAATCAAATATTTGGAAAGGCCAATATTATTTTAATGCCATGTGGCATCCCAATGGCCAAACTATTTGAACCATTTGTTAGCCACATGACACAACTAAACAAAGGAGATATTAATCACAACTATAAATAATATTGAATCACAAATACACAAAACAAAATTTAGGGATCCACCAAAAAGATGCACCAGCCGACGTCGACCGCCCCAAGGGGGAGCCGCCGCCGCCGGTGCAATTTCCGGTGGGGGTGCCGCCGCCGATCGGCCGAGCACCCCAAAAGCCGCCCCTTCCTTTTTTTTTTTTTTTTCTTTTCGTGTATCAATTTTGCAAATCAAAATCTTTCATCTTTTAATTACGTGATTTAAACGATAAAATTAACTACGTAAATTAACATGCTTATTGCTTAAGCTCGAAGCTCTCTCTGATACCACTGTTAGGAAATCTACGCGGGAACGCAGCGGAATTTAAAATTTTATTTCCTTTTAACCAGGATCGACTTCGTTTAAGCAATAAACAAATAAGCTAAAGACAGTGGTTACCTTGGTTGATCTATAAGATCGACGCTTTGACCGTCTAAGGAGAGTAGTTCTGCATAGAGCCGCCCAAGTGTTCGGCCTCTACCGCTAGTCCACACGAACAATCCACACCGTGATGCCATGGCTAGGGGAAACCTCATTAGTATCAAAGCATGACAATCCACACCGTGATGCCATGAAGACTCCGGTCAAAAGGATAATTACACAACCGTCACATAGTGTGACACTTAACATGTGTAAGTGGGTCAGTCTAACGTACGCATTCTCTAATACACGTCCACGTACAGTCCAAGTGTCTCTACACTTCGATATACGAGATCTATCCCTGCCCTAAAGACAGAAGACATCTAATACGTGCTAGTCCGTTTATACTATCAATGCCCCGTTTAATAGTACATCGGCCTTTAGAGACATTTAAGTATCAAACTTATTAAAGTGATAAGAGATCTCATCAACCATAATCGCCTATCATGGTTTCTCTATCACGAGCTTAATACTAAGGACGTTATCATATAACAATTCATAATTGGTTCTTTAAAAGAACATATATATGACAACAGAAAAGCCATTTAATATATATATAAACATAAAGAAATAGTATAAATGATCCGACCCGGTCGGATCCGGTCCAACCCGATTGGGTTTAGGACACTATTTCAACAATACAGGCTTTCGGTTCTTTAGAATGGAGAAAAATGGGATCCTTCAGCCCTAGTTGAGGTCTTCAACAAGAGATCCTATAGTACTATAATTATTCATCCTATGCAAGGACGTCGTCATCAGTGCTATAATAAGTACAACAATAAATCAAGGAAGGTCGATATCAGTTAAACTTTCAAGAAGAGGTCCTCCAATGTCACATATCTTCTTTCGAGCCGACCTATTACTCTTTGGAGAGGCAACCGAGCATCCATGCAAAGTCATGAAAGAAATTTTACTTGATTTCTCCAATTGTTCGGGCCAAAACATCGCGCAACAAAGTCAAGGTTTCACACATTCGGCAATGTGGAAAATAGTATCATTACAGCTATTGCACAAGGCTTGAAGATGACTTATACAGATGACCTGGGTAAATATTTGCGTGTTCCTCTTCTATATGGTAGAATGTGTATTTCTCATTTTACATACTAAGAAGACAAGATGAAGAAAAAATTGGGCCCGGGAAATCCAAATCCCTTTCAAAAACAGGAAACCGCATACGTATTCAAAGCTCTCTAGCTACACAACCATATCATGTAGACCGTTGTGCTCCCGATTTCTACAATTAACAACATGGAGATAAGATGTCAGAACTTCTTTTGGGGAGATGATGAAAATGGGCTAAAATTACTCACTGTTTCTTGGCCCATGTTGTGCAAACCAAAACAGACAGGTGGCATGGGCTTTCAGAGATTTCATGAAACGGATATCTCCTTATTTGGGAAGCTAGTTTGGACCTATTCAAGGAGAAGGACAAGCTATGGGTACATGTACTATCTAGAAAAATATAAAGAATTGTCAGCTACTACAAAACCAGGTAACTCACCGACCTGGAGAAGAATTTGCAAATCATGTGTTAACTTGTGAAGTGGCCTTGAGCAAAGAAAATTATGTTTGGAATGGAGACTCCAAAGGGAAATACATAGTTGCCTCTAGATACGCAATGCAAACCCACCCTCAAACCCAAGGAGAAACCGATGATATTTGTAGAAAGATATGGCGGTGAAAGGTCCAACATGAAATAACTTCCTACTCGTGGACTATTGCCCATGGTGCACATGTTGTGGATGAATTCTTGTATACCAGTGATGTTGCGCGTGTAAGTCGCTTATACTAGCAAGAGTACTAGGTCAATCGTAGTATAGCAAAGGTGAATCAAGTTCGATCCCACAGAGACAATGCAACTTAAGTATAAACAATTCTAACCTACTCAAGAAGACATATATGGTCTTTGACCAACAATAAACATAAAAGAACATGGCGTTCCTCCCCTCATCCCACTTATCTACTAACTTGGTTTATTTAATCCTTATGTTTACTTCCCCACATAATTTCCTCTAACTAATCGAGCATTCTAATTCAGTTTTAGCTACGGGTGCATCTCTTAACCCTATCTACTTCCACTTTGTAAGGACAACGAAAAATCTATACGCAACTAACCTCCTTCGTTCGTTGTATTAGCCCATACGCTATAAGTTCTAGAGAATAGTTTTCGATCCGGACACATATGGTGAGAACATCCGTAATCCGAATCCATCTTTCGGATGAATTAGCAAAAGAAGATGCGATGAATGCCGTGTCTTCATCTTCTATTTTTTCTCGCAACATTTGCGTAGACTTTTCCTTATTTGGAAAATCCTTCTTTCAAGGTTCCCCTTTTGATGAAAATACACGCATTCATCCTTTTCAGGTCGTCTTCGAGAGCCTCCTTTAGACTTTGAGCGAGCATTTCCAAAAGATTTTGCTTGATTTGTTGTTTGACCGACCTCTCGATGCCGTCAGAGCTTCTGATGTAGTATCTCGCATGATCATGTTGATCCTTCTTCCGATACTCATTATTCACCAAAGCATTTGAAACATCAATGAATTTAACCTCGCTTTTACCGTATAACAGAGTTGTGCTTAAATTTTCATAAGTTTCTGGCAGAGAATTCAACAACAACAGTGCCATGTCTTCACCCGTAATCTCCACATCTAGGTTTTGCAAATATGAAAGAATCTTGTTGAAATTATCCAAATGCTCAATCATGGGCGTACCTCTCTTTGTACCGAAAACGAAAAAGCTTATTTTTCAAGTAAAGACGATTCTCTACGCTTTTCGTCATATACTTGTCCTCCAGTTTCTTCCAAAGAATTTTCGCCATCGTCTCCTTCATGACTAAATACTTTTGCTCCTTTGCTAAGCACAATCGGATTGTGCCACAAGCTTGCCGGTTGATGAAATCCTAATCTTCATTTGACATGTCTGTAGGTTTAGAACCTAAGGCCACATCGGTTCCTTACCGGAGACGTCGAATAGAAAAACAGAGCTCGTAAATGAACTCATAACGGTCCAATTAGCTAGGAACCGACCAAACTTTAAAAAATATTGAGCCAAATCAGCTAGATTTTCAATTTGGTTCAATCGGTTTAATTTCTGGTTTAATTTTGGTCAAAGAAAATAAAGTTAACTGGGTCTGATCAAAGGGCTGATTGGGTCAACTCTTTCTTCTTCACCCATATTCTGCAAATTTGACGGGAGATGCTTTAACGCCGGGAAAAAAAGGGAACTTCCGAGATTGATATCTTGCAATCCGGAGGTCCGTTTTTCACATCGTTTAAAGCGGCAGACTTCTTGGAATGAGGGCTATCAGATGAAATCAACAGAAAACGATTTCGTGAAACTTTTTGCTCCCGGGTTCTTTAACAAACCATGGCTCCAATACCAATTTGTTGTGCGGAAACACTCGAAACGAAAAGTAAAGCGCATTGGAATGTAAATGGAAGAACAAGAACACAGATTTAACGTGGTTCGGCAATTTGCCTACATCCACCGGAAACAAAGAATTTTCGGATTAGAGAAACATTTACACACACAAATTTATCTCTCGGGATTCTCACTTTTTACCGAAGCTAATACTTAGGCCGAAAAGGGGATGCTTCTACAATTGAGCAAGGGATAGTTTATATAGGTGAACATGGTGTCATTTTTTTCCTCCGTAGGCTACTAGTATCCAAGACTTTTGATGATATCTTTGACTTTCAATACTTGTTGCAACCATTGAAGACTTGTAACTTGAGCCACCATTTCTACATGTAACAACACATGCTGGAAATGAGCCACAAATATCAACAAATATATCAATGGAGGGAAATCGACGCATTATACAAAAATACATCACTTAGTATAATGTGTGATACACATTACATCATACGATTTATAATGCACATTAAATTTATGAGGCCTTTATTTTTACCACACATGATCTACCGTGTACCACAATACATGTGTACCACAGTAAAATCGACCCTATGAAAATCGAATGTATAGACAACATTCAACCTTTCCGGTGTCGATTCTAATTCGATAGTGCGGGAGGTCGAATGCTGCCTATACGTTCAACTTTCACAAGATCGATTCTGTCAAAATGGTGTGGTGCAATGACATGTCAAACAACACTTACTTTAGGTGTGGCGTGAATAAATGCCCTCTATTTATTGGTATTTTCCACATAGTAGTGATAATGCCACAATACAATTGCCACAACATTATGCACAACACACTTTAGAATCATTTATTATGACATGGACCTATTGGTTCAAATACGTTCCATAAAAATCAATGGTTTTTGTTTTTTTTGAAGGAATCAATGGTTTATTTGTTGTGTATATTTTGCTGTGGGACGAACATTTCTCTTTTCCACGGGAAATTATAAGATGGAGACTTCTATATGGGGAGACACATAGGTTCCGTTTGTTTTGGCCGGAGTTTTTTTGGGAGTTTTTTTACATCACATCACCAATCATTTCTTACAATTCTCCCACCAATCAAATCTTCAACTACAAATAAAAAAATATTAAATCATCTCTCATCATTTCACTTTATCAACTTTATTACCTTTTTTTACCATTATTTTATTCATTATTCTACTTTACTTCACCAATCATTTCATAATCTACACCAATCATTATTCTACTTTATTTTTCCCCATCAACTTTCTAATCATTACTTCAATCACTTTATCTAAAAAACTCCAAAAAAACTCCAAAAAAAACTCCCAAAAAAACTCCAACCCAAAACAAACGCAACCTATGTGTCTTCATCTGAACCATAAAAGTTTTATTCTACAATGAAAATGAAACTGTGTGGTGTAGATGAAACCACATAAGTGACTCAGAGTCTCCAGATCAGAATTTCCCATTTTCCACACCTTTCCTGGCCGGAGCAAATCGCAACTACAATTGCATAATGAACATGGTGCAATAGAATTACACACCGAAGTAAAAGGCTGTACTGCTACTATGCTAAGAAAAACCCTATGTTTGAAGAGGAAAAGGGGGGTGAGAGAAGATGACTACAAATTTCTTCAAGTAATCGACGCAATTGCTTCGATTAATCAGAATGTTAATCTGATTGGTATTGTCTTGGAAACTGGCATTCCTAAGCGTTCCAAAGGCACATGTATTCACTTTATGTTAGGAAATGGGAGGGTTGAGAGCGGTTATTCTATGGTATGTTAGTTACGGAGTGTTAGTGAGATGTTAGTGAGTTTGTTGGTGAGTCATTATAAGCAATTGTGAGTTGTAATTCGGTGTATAAAAGGAAACACAGAACAATTGTAAACGGCATGCAAGTTTATACTGAATAAAATTCCTATTTCCTCTACAATTTCTTCCTTCTTCCCTTTCCCCTTTTATCTTCTGCATCTTTTATTACTCAGTCCCTTACAAGTGGTATCAGAGAAGTCCGATCCTCTGCCATGGCTGACACTCGTTTGAAATCCGTGGATGAGCAAACCAAGAAGAACGCAAAAGACATCGAAGAATTAGGCAAATCTGTACAGGACCTCAAACAGAGTGCAGATGAACATCTGGCCTATATGAAGGAACAATTCTCCGCCATTTTTGCAATGTTCACCAATAAATCGGTGGCAACATCCGGTGAAGTTCCCTCTGCAACAATTGAAGCTCCTCCCACCGCCCATGGAATCTTAGGACCTCATCCAACAGAAGCGAGGTATGATAATTCCCTTAAGCGCCCTAAGATGGATTTCCCTGTGTTTAAAGGTGAAAAACCGAGAGCATGGTTAAGAAAGTGTGAGAGATATTTTCAGTTCCATCTAGTAAAAGAGGATGAGAAAGTAGCTCTGGCAGAAATGCATTTAGATGATCAAGCAGAACTATGGTATAGTAGTTGGAAGGCAAACAAACGATTCATTACTTGGACTATTTTCTGTAATGAGGTGTGTAGGAGGTTTGCAAATCAGAATTATGATGATGTGGTGGATGAATTTCATAAACTGAAGCAAACAGGTACTGTGGATGCTTATCAAGCTAAATTTGAAGAGATTAAAACCCTAGTATCATTGAAAAATCCTGGTTTAGATGAAGCTTATTTTGTGGCCAGTTTCATAGGAGGTTTGAAGCAAGGAATCAGATCAACTGTGAGGGTTAACAAACCCTTGGATTTAGCTACAACCCTAGAATATGCTAGAGCACATGAAGACGTCATAGAGGCCTTAAATACCAATGATGCATCTACTGTTAGATCTGGACCATACCAAAAGAGTATTCCCATTAAAATGCCAGAAAAGATGAAGGACAACAGTAGATTCATCACCCCTACAGAAGTACAAGACAGAAGGGCAAAGGGCATGTGCTTTAAATGCAATGAGAAATACCTCCCTGGACACCAATGTAAGTCTAGGCGGCTCAATTTTATCTTGGTTGATGAAAATGAGCGAGAATCCAATGAAGAACCGGAGGAAACAGAGCAAGATGCCCTCACACCCCCGAGAGGTGTCCCCGTTGTCCTTGAGCACCATGACCGGTCGACTAGTTCCAACACCATCGAATACGAGGGTTTTTGAAGAAAAGACCGGTCAATATCCTAATAGACATGGCGGCGCTCTCATACCTTTTTAGATCAGAAGATGGCAAGAGAGCTTCAGTGTGTCACAGAAGCTACACATCCATTAGGAGTCACTGTAGCAGATGGTAACAAAATGTTGAGCAATAGCATGTGTCCAAATCTGCCTTGGACCATGCAGGGCATTAGATTCACACATGATATTAGACTCTTGAAGTTAGGGGGTTGTGACATGGTCCTTGAGGTCGATTGGATGAAGAAATTCAGCCCCATGGTGTTTGATTTCAATAAAATGGAGCTGTCATTTCAGAAAGAGGACCAACACATTGTGCTTAAGAGTTTTGATGATTCTGTCCAACTCAAAACCATAAGCTGCAAGAATTTAATCAATAGCTTCAAAGAGGGCAAGACTGGTGTATTAGCATGCATCAACTTCATAAGGGCAACACCAGAATTGAATGAAATCACTCACATAGATCAGGGGATACAAACTTTACTGAATCAGTTTGCAGATGTATTTGCAGCACTAGAATCTCTGCCACCATATAGTGATTTGGTCCATGATGTCATCCTGAAGGAAGGGACTGGTCCTTTCAAATTAAGGCCCTACAAATATAGGCATCATCAGAAACAAGAGATAGAAAATCAGATTGAACAAATGCTAGAGCAGGGGTTAATTCAGCCAAGTCACAACCCCTATGCATCACCAATCTTACTAGTCAAGAAGAAGGATGGCACATGGAGACTATGTGTAGACTACAAGAAATTAAATGAGCTAACAATCAAGGATAGGTACCCCATACTTATCATAGATGAACTCCTAGATGAGCTAAGGCATGCCAAGTTTTTTAGCAAAATTGATTTGAGGGCGGGGTTCCATCAGATTAGAATGAAACAGGCAGCCATTCCCAAGACAGCCTTTGTCACTCATCATGGTCACTTTGAATACACTGTCATGCCCTTCGGCCTAACAAATTCCCCTGCCACTTTTCAGAAGGCTATGAATGAGCTCCTCAAACCCTACCTAAGGAAATTTATCCTAGTGTTTTTTGATGACATACTGGTGTATAGTTCTGATCTCCATTCCCATTTACGGCACCTACAGGCAGTCCTGACCCTACTAAGGGAAAAGAAATTTTATGCTAAGATGAGTAAATGCAGCTTTGCACAGACAAGGGTTGAGTACCTAGGTCACATTATACAACAGGGACAAGTAATGCCAGATCCTAGCAAGATTGATAGCATGACCAAATGGCCAACTCCACAGAACATCACAGAACTTAGGGGTTTCTTAGGCCTTACTGGCTTCTATAGAAGATTTATCAGGAACTATGGGATTCTAGCAAAACCTTTGACAGATTTGTTAAAAAGGGACAGTTTTGTATGGTCGATGCAGCCACAGAAGCCTTCGGCACCTTAAAACAGGCTATGTGTGAGGCCCCACTTTTTGGCACTTCCTGATCTTTCAATCCCTTTTATAGTAGAAACAGATGCCTGCATCAATGGTTTAGGGGCAGTGTTACAACAGCATGGCAAACCAATTTCATACCTCAGTGGAGCCTTAAACTCCAAGGAGATGGGTCTCTCCATCTATGAGAAAGAACTGTTAGCAGTTATCATGGCAGTTAATAAATGGAAGCACTATTTACAAGGATCTCAGTTCATTATTAGAACTGATCAGCAGTCATTGAAGTATTTGTTGGAACAGAAGGTCACCACAGCCCTGCAACAAAAGGGAATTACAAAACTACTAGGACTGGATTTCAAAATTGAATATAGAAAGGGGAAGGAAAACATTGTGGCAAATGCACTCTCCAGGCAACCAATGGAGCAGGGTACTACTATGGCACTCACAGTTGTTATTCCTAGTTGGATGCAAAGGATTATTGATAGCTATGAGGGTGACAATCATGCCCAGTTCAAAATCAGTTCTGTCCTCTTGGATCCCCAAAATGAACCAGATTTCACACTTCAGCAAGGCCAATTAAAGTTCAAAGGCAGACTGTATGTTGGTTCCTCTGGAAATTTGAGGCAGGAAATCTTATCTCAGCTACATGACGACCTCAGGGGACACTCGTGCATCGTGGCTTGCCTTAGCAGATTTCGCAATTTTCTACTGGCCTAATATGAGGGAGGATGTCAAGCACCTCATCCAAAACTGCATTGTTTGTCAACAGTGCAAAAACATGCATGAGCACCCCCAAGGCTTGCTGCAACCTCTACCCGTGCCTGACAAAGCATGGACTCATATCAGTATGGACTTCATTGAGGGTCTACCTAATTCTGAGGGGTTGGAAGTCATCATGGTAGTGGTGGATAGATTTACAAAATGGGGACATTTTATGGCTTTGAGGAGGGGGCATTCGGCTGAAACAATAGCAGAAGCTTTCTTCCACCATGTCTACAGACTTCATGGACTGCCTGCAACCATTGTTAGTGACGGGGGATAGCATTTTTACCGGTGAATTCGGCAAAGCACTTATTTCAACTAGCGGGGTTAAATTCGCACTTAGCTCATCATATCACCCCCAAACGGATGGCCGACCGAAAGGGTGAATCAATGCCTAGAGATATACCTAAGGTGCATGTGTTTCCAAAGACCAAAGCATTGGGCAAAATGACTTCCTTTAGCCGAGTTTTGGTATAACACCGGTTTCACACGCCCTTCAAACATCTCCATTTGAAGCCCTTTATGGCTACAAACCTACATCCATACCTATTTGTAGCTACAATAATGGGACTACATCATCGCCGAGCAATTCTTGCAATAGAGACAAACTTACATCAAAGAGCTCAAGGAACAATTGGAGTTTGCACAAGCCAGGATGAAGTATTATGCAGATAAGGGAAGGACTGAAAGGGAGTTCCAAGTTGGGGATCTGGTTTTTCTTAAATTGCAGCCCTACGGACAAACTACACTGGCACTGAGGAGGAACCTAAAATTGGCCGCAAGATATTTTGGTCCCTACAGAGTGCTTGAGAAGATAAATCCAGTAGCATATAAGCTCCAGCTACCAGAAGAATCAAGGTTGCACCCTGTGTTTCATATTTCCCAACTCAAGAAATACAAGGGTGTACACATACCAAATTTCACCTCATCCTCCCATCACTTCATTTGATGGGCAAATGGTGTTATATCCAGACAAAATTATGGATATCAGAACTGTGAAAAGAAGAAATGCACCAGTGGTGCAATGGCTCATGAAATGGATCAACCTGGATGAATTATCTGCTACTTGGGAGGATGCTAGATACATAATGCAGAAGTTCCCTCAGTTTTCCCCACCATGAGGACATGGTTGTGCTTAAGGAGGAGGGGATGTTAGGAACTGGGAGGGTTGAGAGCGGTTATTCTATGGTATGTTAGTTACAGAGCTGTTAGTGAGCTGTTGGTGAGCTGTTATAGCACTTGTGAGTTGTAATTCAGTGTATAAAAGGAAACACAGAACAATTGTAAAAGGCATGCAAGTTTATACTGAATAAAATTCCTATTTCCTCTACAATTTCTTCCTTCTTCCCTTTCCCCTTTTATCTGCTGCATCTTTTGTTACTCAGTCCCTTACACTTTATCACGCCCATTTTGCGTATTTTGTTCTTTTCTTTCTCTCTTGGTTGTTTATGAAGATCTCATTTTGCTGCATTTCTGATAACCTTGACAGATTTTTTTGTTATATTCAAAATTATTGATCAATCGAAGCCGAGCCCTGGAATTTCTGTTCATTTCTTCGCTGAAGCAATGGATACACTTCCCAATGTTTTGTGCTGTGGGGATATTATTCAACTATCTCGTGTTTCGGTAATTCGAAGTTCGTACACTTCATAAAGTTAGTATTGCGTTGATGTCACTTTAGTTCTCTGTTTTATTTCGAGAGGATTTTGTAGTTTTCCACGATTGAATTTTTTGGTGTATGGGAGCTAGTTTGAGTGGGCTGCTTACAGTTGGAGCGTCTGTTTCTGCAGATGAAATCTCATCAATCCGAAGTTTTCGCTCAATACAACAAGAAAAACTCGTCTTTTGCTTTATTCAAAGGGAAAAGTGGGACAACGTATTCTCCTTATCAGTGTTCTTCTAAGTATCAGGCTAGAGAACAGGACAGGAAATTTATAGATGATTTGAGGAAGTGGTTGATTGATCACCCACGAGAAATGGGTATATATTTTCTTCTCTGACCCCTGCTTTTCTCTTTCACCCTAGGAATTTTTTTTTGGGTTTCCATACTAGGTTGTTGCTTCCATTTGGTTCTTTAGTAATGTTCATCTTGCATTAATCAGAGTTTAGTCTCCTTAGGAGAATGGGATTCTAATCACTTAGAAAAACCTTGGACCTCGAGTTTTGATATAGTTTTCACCTTTTAGTTTCAACTTTCAAGAAGGTCTAATATTCACTGTTTTTGTGTTACAATTCTAAGTCGTACCTTCAATTTTATGTTCTTGAATGACTATAGAAGAATGTGATGTGTAAATGTTTATATTCAGTATCTTGTCAGTTATCTGTATGCATAGTTGTTCTCCAAGTACTCGTGTTAAATTGGGGAGTCATTCCATTCAGAGGTCTAGAAACTCAGTTAGCAAGTTCGTTAAAAGAAAATGATTTATACCACCTGAACTATCACACAATCTTACCACTGCGTTTTTGGTCCACATGTTCATTCGTTTCTGAATTTCCACAAATTTAGGAGTTAACCACCAGTCATCTTGAGTTGGTGAATTTTGTGATCGTTTTGAAGGGATATGCCAGTACTCGTTTTAAAACTAACAATAACTGTAACTAGCTCCAAGTTGTGTTTTCTTCGTGTTTCAGTCTACGTTGGTGCTGATGCATTTGCTTTGTAGGGTCTGGTGATTTACTTCAGCTGAAGGATATCAAAGTAGGAGAAGGCTATAATTTGGTTTGCAAGGTATGCTCTGAATTCAGGTATTTTTACTACATTATAGTATTATACCAAAATATTTGTTGTCGTAGGACCAACTTGCTTAGGCAACCGACCACCATTTCCATTTAACTTCTGAGAATGGATGCTGGTAATTGTACAGTATCTTTAGCATTTTGAACAGTATCTTTAGCATTTTGTACTTACTTACATTGGGATGTTGGTCACCTGCTTAACGTATATATTTCTCTACAAGATTCTTCATCTCTCTGAAGTCCAGAATGGTAATTGGATTGTCTATGTTTGGGATGGAACAGATACTCCAGCACAGCCCATTGAGACAAGGTGTGTTGTTTTTTTCTCAATTATCTTATGCCAGGTTATTTTACTTTAAAAAAAATGCATTTTGGTTGTTGAACAACAAATTTTGTCTTTCGTTTTTGACTGTTCTAAGTTTTGTATTTCATCAAGGTCAAATATTCTTGGTTATTACAAATTACAAAGTTGTTGGGTTTCTTAATAATCTGTTTGTCTGTATATATAGAATCTCACTTGCAAGAGAATGTTCTGAAACCACCAGCCGAGGACTTAAAAAGAATTTCTACGCTTTTTGTGATCTTTTTTTTAACTTGATAATGAATTGAAATGTTATTACAGCTAATTAATTCCTCATTCTTTGTGTGTTCCTACACCTGTTCTTTGCTTGTTTCCTTTCCTTCAATGAATTATAGAATTGCAAAATGATGGCAGGCTAGAAGATGAGTTGGAAAAGCCGCTTCCATTAAGTTTGGAACCCATTCCTTTGCCAAGGGACACATTGTGCAGCTTTCCTACTGTTGGTACCGTCTTAAGGATAAAAATCAAGCAAGGAAATGGAAGTCTAGGTTTCAGTACTGTCCTGAAAACTGGAAAATGGATGAAATTTCTCAATTTGAAGTGTAAAGTTCGTACCGGAATATGGGTTGCTTCCGTGAAGCCCTATACAAGGATTTGTCATTTGTCTGATGATGATGACCTTGTGTTACAACAACAAAGGTCTGTTGATTTAATTCTGTTGTTATCTGATTGATTATATAGTAACAAATTTTTTTTTCTATTACTGATTATGCTGCAATCTCATTGTTAGTGAACTCTTTATTTTTTGATGGATTTCTGTGAAACATAGGACGTATGATGAGCGTTTCCCTTCAAAATATGGTAGAATGCCTCTGCAATGTTTTCCCTGCCCTTCTAATCTAACAGGTTTGATTGGCGATGACATTGGTTTTGCTGTATTCATCCATTTATGATTGCAGGAAATGGTTATTAACATCTTTTTTTCCATTCCAGAAACGGATTATCCACGTGTGCCCTTTGTCACTTTGATGGATATTCTCTGCTATCCGGAGGTACTTGTTGTATTCTTCTTTATTCTTTCATATTTCTGCAAAAAAAGAGTTGAGATATATGTTTGTTTTATATTTATAGGTTACATATAAATACACGTGCGTAGTTAGGGTTGTAGCTTTACTTCCATGGAGAGCAGAGGACTTCCGTTCTCCTAAAGGAATTTATAGGGTGCGTTTGACACTAGAGGACCCGACTGCTCGCATACACGCTTTTCTTTACGATGAAGATGCGGTATGACTCATGCTTCTCAAAATGATTTGCATCACTACACATTTATAGGCCATTTATCATGGTAGGACCGATTTATTCATGATTATTCACTCCCATGGCACTCGGCTTTTAGGTGGAGTTTTTTTGTGGATATCACGCGGTGGATGTAATGACAAGGAAAAGAAATATGGTGCTTGGAATTGGAGAAAGCAGTAATAAGGATGGAAGAGATACAAGTGTTGTTGTTAATGCAGCTAGGAATCCTCCATGGATACAGGTTTGCCTGAAATCTTACTCTATTGATGAGAATGATCGTTGGGGTAGTAGAAATTACCGCGTTTTTGCAACAAGATTCAAGGATTAATTAATTATGTAGCTTAATCTTCTAATCTAAATTAGATTAAATTAAGGATCTGCTAGTATCCATTAATTGTATTCGTGTTCGGTGATCGGTGATCGGTGATCGGTGATCGGTAACAAGTTGTTAGTTATATGTAATTTCATTGTGTCATTCTATTCTGTCTTGCATATAAGTCTGCAAGAATTTTATCTGGACATTAAACTCCATTCAAGAAGCTATTGAATTATAATGAGAAATTAAAAAAAACAAAAAACAAATGAATGACCTAGAAACAGTTCTTTTATATACAGTTCTGGAAAACAACCCCCCACCCCCAAAAAAAATTATAATTAAAAGATTTCAAGAAAAAAAGATGAAAATGTTTAAATTTTTTTTTGGGGAGTTGGAGAGAGGACACAAATATTTCATCAATTAAAGGGAATGACGGTTTTTTTAAAACTTTTGCATAAAGGATTTTTTTTGGGAGATTGAGGGAAAATGACAAAAATATTTACAAAATGAATAAATATACACACTCATTTTTTTAATTGTAAAAAGGACAAGAAAAAATCAGAAGGACAAAAATACCCCTTCTAATAAAAGGG
Organism: Gentiana straminea; assembly: GCA_036785695.1. Taxonomy (NCBI): domain Eukaryota; kingdom Viridiplantae; phylum Streptophyta; class Magnoliopsida; order Gentianales; family Gentianaceae; genus Gentiana; species Gentiana straminea. The sequence goes on along the minus strand of JAVUPR010000448.1, from coordinate 470,897 downwards.
ACGCGCATATGCATACGCTTGATGTTTCAGCTTCAGTTCGTCGTTGCTAACTGCTTCAGCTTTGGGGTTTTTTATTTTATTTTATTTTTTTTATTTTTTATTTTTTAACACTCGTAACTTTTGATTTATAACTCCGATCATCGAAATTTTTTCACCAAAATTCATATTTCTTTTTGGTCTTTAATTTGAGCCCAAACACGATACCCTTCCGATGTATATTTTGAAAGCCGAAAAAGATTTGTATTAACCGGAGCGTGTTTTTCTTATAAACGACAATAACTTTTGATTTAGAACACCGATCATAAAGATTGTTTCACCAAAATTCATATTTTTTTTATCTTCATTTTGAGACCACGTTTGATACATCTTCGACGTAGTATTTGAAAGCCGAATTTTATCGCAGCTTTCACAGTAACACAGTGACACAATAACACAGTGACACAACAACAGTGACACAGCAACAGTGACACGTTTTATTAACATCCAAAATATCATCATTAGCATTGCATAATACAACAAAATCTATCAAAAAAATGCTTCATATCCTAATGAAACAATCTATGAAAACATTATGGAGATGCAACTCTAGGGGAATCAAAAGAATAAAAACCTAATACTATTGGATGTAATCAAAAAGCATATTAATGAAACTAAAAAATTCTTCAAGTTCTTGAAGACAAAAGCAGTATGTTTTACCATATATGGACCTTCATCTTTCAAATCCGCACCACATCAAACTCTATGAAAGATGTATGAAGCAGAAAATACATCAAATAGCATCGGCTCGGCTTTATCAATAGAGAATCTAGGCTCCTCCAATTTTCTAAAGACAAAAAAACACAAACATAACCATTTGAATCAACAAAGTAACACACCAACAAAGTAAAACACTAGTCTATTTTTGTTCTCAACAAAGTAACACACCAACAAAGTAACACCAACAAAGTAACACACCAACAAAGTAACACACTAGTCTATTTTTGTTCTCACAACAAAATAACACACCAACAAAGTAACACAATAGTCTAGTTTTGTTCTCAACAAAGTAACACACTAGTCTATTTTTGTTCTTAACAAAGTAACACACCAACAAAGTAACACACCAACCAACACACCAACAAAGTAACACACCAACAAAGTAACAAACCAACAAAGTAACACACTAGTCTATTTTTGTTCTCAACAAAGTAACACACTAGTCTATTTTTGTTCTCAACAAAGCAACACACCAACAAAGTAACACAATCACACAAATCACACAAATACACAAGAATAACAGAGTAACACACCAACAAAGTAACACACTAGTCTATTTTTGTTCTCAACAAAGTAACACACCAAAAAAGTAATACACCAACAAAGTAACACACTAGTCTATTTTTGTTCTCAACAAAATAACACACCAACAAAGTAACACACTCGTCTATTTTTGTTCTCAACAAAGTAACATACCAACAAAGTAACACACTAGTCTATTTTTGTTCTCAACAAAGTAACACACCAACAAATTAACACACTAGTCTATTTTTCTTCTCAACAATGTTACACAACAACAAAGTAACACACTAGTGTATTTTTGTTCTGAACAAAGTAACACACCAACAAAGTAACACACTAGTGTCGGGCATCGACTGCTGCTACCCTCTTCAATATTTCCTTCTAGTTCTGATCCCCAATATCACCAAAAAAAATTTACAAACCGAAGCCGAAAAGGCATGTTCAGATCTCTATGAAATGTTCTACATGTAAATATTTAGAGGTTCAATAAGAAAATAAGAAAATTTGCAGAATTGGTATTTTAAATGGATCAGAAGGGTACCATCATTTAAAGACATTTGAATGCAAGGGTTTTTATATAAATCACAAAAACCTTGAAGCTTTGTCAGAAATGGATGCAAGTTACACAAAAACACCAATCTACATACATATTTACAGGCACATAGCCTAATTTTTTTTAATCCAATGAACACACCAAAAAAAAAAAAAAAAAACCTGGAAGCTGAATGTGAATCATACATACATACATTAGGATTTGCAATTGCAAGCACACGAATTGCTCGACCATTTGTTCTTCGGTATACCCATACGGAATCTCGGTCTATCTTCAATCTCCGTCTAGATTGACATCAAAATGAAACAGAACAATAAACCAATAAAAGTAAAAAAAAACAAACCAATAATATTTGCAGCAGCCCATTTTCAAACTGAAATTCATTGTCTGTTCTTTACTAATTCTTCAATTGATAGAGAACTTTAAACTCATGTCCTCAGTCCCCCAACCCAATAGCAGAAAGACGGTAGAAAGATAAAAAACAGAACCATATACCTTAGTAAATAAATGAACTATAAAGAGCTTAGATTCGTTTAAGATGAACTAAAACAAAATGAAAATGGGGATTTTCAAGAAATTACCTGAAAATGACAGAGGTATGAAAATCGGAGAGGGGAATTTGTTGTTCTGAAGGAAGCAAGAGGTTGGGATGTTCGGCTTGAAAATCCAGGATTCACCTCAGGGGTTCTCGGAGCTCCTTCCAGACCAAAATCTTCGTCGTCGGCGAGCAGCTCATCGGATTAACGCTCTGATCAGATGAATTCCGCCGGTGATTTTCCGTCATCTTCTCCCTTCGATGATTCTGCCATTGAAGTCAATTAAATTTTTTTTTGAATTTCTGAAAGGAAACGGGATTAGGGAGGAAAACTGAACGCTCGCAATACAGGCAGAGAGAGTTGCTTTGATTTGTTAGGGGTAATTTAGTCCGAAGGAAAATGATTTGTCCTTAAATCAACAAAAAAAAAGAGTGTGGATTAAAATTTATTTACAGAGTGTGAAGTGGATTAAAACCTAATATTCCCCTTTTTTTATGGGAAATTAGGGATAAGGACAAAATCTGGAATATTTTTAAGTAACATGACATCTACATATTTTTTATAGGGAGAAGGACAACTGCATAATTTTTATAGCGAGAAAGACAAACAGTGAATCCCGAAAATCAGTGAATCCCGAAATCAGTGATTTCGACAGTGAATCCCGAAAATCAGTGAATTTCGACAATGAATTTTGAAAATCTATTAGATTCCGATAGTATATTATTTATAATTTTACGTTTATAGCCTTGTTGGCTCCCTATATAAATCTATTGTACACACATTATTTCTTTAATGACAATCGCTTTGTTGTTCACCATAATCTATCATGGTATCGAGAGATTCGATCCCTAAAAATTTCTTTTATTTCGCTCGTCCTCTCCTAGCCACCAGCCACCGCTAGGGCTTTCTCGCCGCCGGCCACCAAACAGCCGCTATGGCAACCTTCTCTGCTTCCACCACCCAATCGTCCTCTTCCGCAACTTCATGCGCTGCTGCGGCTGCTCCTCCTTCAGCCCCTACCGCTGTTGTTTCTCTCAATCCTACCGTCAATGCTCCTACCAAACTCGATGGCAAAAATTTTACGGCTTGGAAGCTTCAATTGACCACCTTGCTCATAGGTCATGGCCTTATTGGTTATGTGACAGGTGATACACCCAAGCCGCCACCAACACTTACATCCGCGGCCGGTGATGTAGCAACAAATCCGGCTCACTTGCACTGGATACAACAAGATGCATTGATACACAATTTGCTTTTGGGTTCGGTTGACAAGGAATTTATGGCTACGATTCAACACACGACCAATTCGAAACAAGCTTGGGACACTCTTCTTGATACGTATGGGAAACAGAGTAAGGGTCGTATTAGACATCTCAGACTGCGTTTACACTCTATTGCTAAAGGTACAATGTCAATCTCTCAATATTTCACTGCCATTAAAACTGTTGCGGATGATCTAGCGTCTCTAGATGCTAAAGTGCCTGATGATGAATTAGTTGAGATAATTTTAAAAAATCTTGGTAGTGAATATAAGGATCTTGTGAGTGCCATTCAGGCTCGTGATGATACTATCTCTATGCCATTGTTACATGAAAAATTGCTAATGCATGAAGCGTCGCTTGTACAAAGTCAGTCTGTTGCACCCCCTGCGTACACTGCTTTCCCTGCCTACCATCAACCCCGTCCTATGCATGTTTCTCCCAATACATCCTATTACCCCTATCCCCAAACACCTCGGCCTCCACCACCCATCATGCCGCAAGCCCCACCCCCTACCCGAGACCCCAACAGCCCTCCCCTTCCCCCAACCACTCATCCAAGAAGACCACTGCTCGTAATTCCAAAGGCTATCGGGCTTTCGCCAACTCGTGGTGTCCAAGGTCATGTTGCTACTCGTTGCACCACTTATCCACTCTACAACAATCTTCCCCGTCCACCCCGCAACCAAGGCAGCCCTCGGCCTCCACAGCCTCCCCATGCTCATGTTGCTCAGAATGCTTCTTCCAATTATCATATGCAGTACTCTGATCCTTCTGCTCCATGGATGCTTGATAGTGGTGCCTCTCACCACATGACACAGGAACTCAACTTGCTCTCTCTTCACTCCCCTTACCAAGGTACGGATCGTATAGTCATTGGTGATGGTAGCTCTTTGGCTATCACACATATTGGCTCTACCTCTCTTTCCTCTTTCAAATTAAATCAAGTGCTTTGTGTACCTTCTCTTTCTCGTAATTTACTGTCTGTCCAAAAATTTTGCCAGGACAATTCTGTATCTATTGAATTCTTACCTGATTCGTTTTTGGTGAAGGACTTGAAGACGAGCAAATGCCTCCACCAAGGACAAGTCAGTGATGGAGCCTATCTGTGGTCTTCCAAAGCTCTCTTTGCCTTCTCTGCATCCAAAGCTTCTGCAGCTACTTGGCATCTCCGCTGCGGCCATCCTGCTTTTCCAGTTATCCAAAATCTTGCAAAAAATAATTTTTTAGAATTATCTACTGTTTCACATTCTTATTGTGATTCTTGTCTTTGTAATAAGAGCCATAGGCTCCCCTTTTCGGATTCCACCTTATGTACTTCTCAACCCTTGGAGGTTATTTATTCCGACGTTTGGTCGTCACCCGTTTATTCAGTTGAAAATTTTAAATATTATGTTCGTTTGTCGATCATTTTACTCGATACATGTGGATATACCCGCTTGCATGTAAATCGATGTATATAATATTTTCATAAAATTCAAGCAATATGTTGAAAAGTCATAGATGCCTCTATCAAAACTCTCTATTCTGATAATGGCACCGAGTACATCAAGTTACGTCCTTTTCTCTCTGATCATGGCATCTCTCATTTCACTTCTCCCACTTACACGCCGCAGCACAACGGCATCTCTGAACGCCGGCACTTGCATATAGCTAAAACAACCCTAACTCTTCTTGCACATGCCAAAATACCAGTTACCTATTGGTCTTATGCCGTTAGTGCCGCGGTTTACCTCATTAATCGAATGCCCACAAAAAATCTTGATATGCTTTCACCACATCTCAAACTTTTCTCTAAGCCCCCTAACTATTCTAAGCTTCGAGTCTTTGGTTGCCTTTGCTATCCGTGGCTTAAACCCTATACACCGCACAAGCTTGCGCCCACATCCAAGCCTTGTGTCTTCCTTGGTTACGCCCTCACACAAAGTGCTTACCTCTGTTATGACATCTCCGAGTCTCGAATGCATATTTCGCGTGATGTTCGGTTTGTGGAGGATATTTTTCCCTTTGCTAGCATCTCCTCTGATTCTTCCTTACCTCCGTTAACTGCTCTTCTACCCTCTGCTTCCTATGAACCCACGGCTGTTCCTATTCCCCACCCACCCTCCTCGGCCCACACCCCACCCGTGGGCATTTATGAGCCACCCGAGAGCTCCCTCTCCTCTCCTTCTCCTGTTTCTCCCAACTCTCGCTCTAGCAGTGATTCTAATTCTTCCCCCACTCCCATCTCATCTCCTTCCACCTCGTCCCCACCTCCTCCACCGCCACCCCCTCCTCCACCACCATCTCAACATCCCATGACCACTCGCTCTCAAAACCAAATCTACAAACCTCGTCAACTCTTTAACCTTCAAGCTCAACTTCACAATCGCTACCTTGACACAGAACCCTCGACCCTTAAGCAGGCCTTGCAGTGCCCGCAGTGGTGTGTTGCAATGTCTGATGAGTATAGTGCGCTTCTTTGCAATGACACGTGGTCCTTAGTTCCCCCTGCTGATGGTTTGAATATAGTTGGTTGTAAGTGGGTGTTCCGAATCAAGAGGAAACCGGACGGCTCGATTGATAAATACAAAGCTCGGTTGGTTGCAAAAGGGTTTACACAACGCCCTGGTTTGGATTACTTCGAAACTTTTAGTCCCGTTGTTAAACCCGCTACGATCCGTCTTGTTCTCGCATTACGGTTTCCTTTGGTTGGTCTCTTCGCCAACTCGATGTCAATAACGCCTTTACGCAAGGAACACTAGTCGAAGACGTATATATGTCTCAACCACCCAGGTTTGAGGATGCAACAAAACCTACATTTGTTTGTAAACTTCGCAAGGCGATTTATGGTCTAAAGCAGGCACCTCGGGCCTAGTACCATGAGCTTAAGTCCTTTGTTCTTACTATGGGTTTTGTTAACTCTGTGGCTGATCCATCTCTATTTGTTTGTCGCACATCTATCAGCATTACTATTATCTTGGTATATGTCGATGACATAATTGTTACGGGTAGCTCCAAAGGTGAGCGAGTTCGAGTATTATTGATCAGTTGGGCTCTCGGTTCTCTATTAAGGACCTTGGTCCACTGTCGTATTTTTTGGGAGTTGAGGTCACTCATTCTACCATGGGTATGTTACTTACGCAGACCAGGTACACACGTGAGCTACTTTCTCAGGTTCACATGGAGGAATCTAAGGCGGTTTCCACGCCTATGCCAGCCGATGCTTTTTCAGGTGATCCCATTGTTTCTCCTGCCTATTCAGATCCGACTCAGTATCGTCAGACTTTGGGTGCCCTACAGTATTTATGCTTTACGAGAGTTGATATTTAGTTTGCGGTTAATAAGCTCTCGCAGTTTATGCATGCACCGACAGAGTATCATTGGATGGTTGTCAAACGCCTTTTGCGTTATTTGTCTGGCACTCCTACTATGGGTTTGCAGTTATATCGGGATTCTCCTCTGGCCTTACATGCTTTTTCAGATTCTGATTGGGCGGGTAACAAGGAAGATGGCTACCGTGATCCGGTGTCCTCCGAGTATGTGCCTGGCTACACTTCTACCTTCGCTTACATTGTCTTCTTGCGTAAATGCTATTTCTTGGAGTTCCAAGAAGCAGCACTCAGTTTCTCGTTCTTCCACCGAAGCTGAATACAGGTGCGTTGCAGATACGGCAGCAGAGGTTGCCTGGCTGACCTATCTACTTGCTGATCTCAGTTTTTCGGTTCGCTCCACACCAGTGATTTTCTGTGACAATTTGGGTGCGCTTCGTCCCAGTGCCAACCCGGTTTTCCACTCACGCATGAAGCACGTGGCTATTGACTATCACTTTATTCGTGAGCATGTTGAGCGAGGTCTTGTTCGTGTTGCTCGTGTAGCCGCCGGCACCCGCTTAGGCGATGTTCTTACCAAGCCCTTGCCGCGGTAATCATTTTCTACTCTCGTTTCCAAGCTTGGCCTTCGCTCAGCTCCGTCAGCTTGAGGGAGCGTATTAGACGATATATTATTTATATTTTACGTTTATAGCCTTGTTGGCTCCCTATATAAATCTATTGTACACACATTATTTCCTCAATGACAATCAGTTTGTTGTTCACAATAATCTATCACTTCCAATAAAAAAAAATGTCGTTATCCCGTTACTCAAAATATTTCAATGTGTCATTATTAATTCTCTTCGGGACATATAGTAGTTTCCATAATTTTTTTCCTTCTACCTATTAAACTACTTTAAATGCGTTTTCGCTGCTGTTATTTCCTATTCAAAGATTAAACTTTTTATTTGCAAAAAAAAAAAAAAAAAAAAAAAAAAAAAACCTTTTACGTGTCTCACAAGCTTCATGGTCTCGTTTCCCGAATTATATATTCCCGTGATCACTTAGAAAGCCGTGACCGTGATAGGGTATTGCTTATAGGGGAAAGTGGTTTAAAAGGACAAAAAATAGGTGGGGAATGAGAATCAGAACAGTGGAAATATAAATTGGGTGATAAGAACAAATCCATTGTTCATAACTCCAAATCCAATGTTTGCTGCAGTGGAACTGACCCCAAATATAATGTTTCATTATCACTTTTACCCAGAAAAATATTCCACTGTCATCTTTGCATATTTCTATGTTCAAATTGTCCTTTTTGACAATAAACATTTACTTATAATATCACTTTTTCTACTTATCCGCTTTATTTCTTTCTGTGCTATAACAATTCCTCCGGACGTTATTGTTGTGACATATACCAATGGATCAACCACCATCATCAATCAAAATCATCGAGCAAACAGAAAAAGAATTGAAAGAAAAAGCAATCATTGAGCAAATATAGAAAGCGATTTGAGAGAAAAAGCAAAGGCTTTTTGGAAAGAAAATGAATCGGATTTGTTGGAATCGTCACCAAAAAGGAAAAAATACAAATCGAGAATTTTAGATTCTCTCCAGGACCAGGAAGCCTTCCGATTGCCAATGACGGTATGTCGATGAAATCTACTCACCGGCGGCACGCCTATTTTTCTCCCGGTCCTAAGCCAATGGAGTATTATCACGATTTAACGAGCCTATGATGCCCGTGGTTTCCTAGTCGGCTACAAGTTTGTACGGGGTGAAAATTTTTGCAATACCTCCAAGAGTAGTTGTTCCCGTCCGTCGGACAAGTTCCTCGATTCAACATGGGTTGTTTGCACGGGATGGGGTCAATATGCATGGTAACCGGGCGTCAAGACGTGGACATGACACGTATGGACCCTTTCTATCGCCGTTATTGCACAAATCGGCAAACTATGTGCGGTTATGCTACAATCGTAATCTCGAAGTCGAATGCCTTCCATATGATGACAATTACAATTACCATGACGACGCCTTACGTCGATGCTTTGGCCATATCATCGAGAAGCCTTTCGGTGTTGTTTCTGTGGTTCTAGACACTAAAAAGGTTCATGAAGAAAGTGGCCATGAGGCCTCAAGTGATGAGTATGATGTAAGCAAAGTCACCATGTTTTTGGCGGAGAAAATGACCAACTGTTTGGTGTTTACTTTCGATGAAACCATACATACGGCAATAAGTGCTTTTCGGCATATGTGCCTCTGGAGTTGAAAGTCGAAGATATTTGGGTTACTACTATGCGTTTTTCACGTGGTACTTGCATCACTTGCACCTCGATCGAGAGAAAGGAGCATTTAGCCGTCATTAGCGGTGGCTCCTCCTCTAGTTGCCGTGGCTCCCAAAAACCGTCATAGAGCATTTTCAGTCTTTCTATAAGGGCCTAAATTTTGGATAAGGTTCCGTGATCTAGTTAATTTGTGCATTCTTTAGCCTCAATTCACCAAGATTTTACTCCCTTTCTATATAGGGAATTCCTTTTAACACCGTATAAATGTTTCGGGCACTACAATTATAACATCACTTAATAAAAATGTTTCAAACAACATATATTTTTGAGATTTCTTTTGTAGAACTAAATTCATTGGTGATTATAGGTTTCTCATGTGCTAGTGGCACGGTTATGTTAATTTCTACCCAACATTATTTTAATATTTCTTGAATAAGAGTAATATTGTATGCCCGAAGTACTCTTATTTGTATCCAGCAATTTTTGTTGAATATGTTACGCGGTTAATATTCGTGTTAGAGATAAATGTTATATAATTAAAGAGCTAGGTTAACTTTATGATTCTAATTGATCAACAATTTTTGTTGAATATGTTACGCCGTTATATAATATTCGTGTTAGAGGTAAAGGTTATATAATTAAAGAGCAAGGTTAACTTTATGATTCTAATTGATTTAAAATTTCACACTTAATTTGATGACATTAATTATTTAATTCATGAATTTCGAGTTGATGTTTTATCGAGAAAAGTTGGATCGATCTGTAGAAATTTTTGGAAGCCGGAACCACCTATTCAACGACACTGCTGCCGCTGAAAATTTGAATAAAGGCTATGCGACATTTACTATTTATTAAAAATGGTATAAATATTCTATAATTTATAAAAAGGGTGCAAGGAGATTTAAAAATTATTATAAAGGGTACACATCCTTTATAATAATTTTTAGACTTCCTTACACCCTTTTTACAAATTTTATAAGATATGTAAATAGAAAATAAAATAAATATTCAAAATAAAACTATTATGATTAAAAATCCATAAAAAAAATAAAATAAAAATAAAAAATACATTATTATTCAAAAAAGATAACATAAAATAAAGAAATACAAATACAAAAACAACCATCGCCTACGTCACATCCCATCTCGCCTCCTGATTATTTTTTCTCCTGATTAAAATAATCTCACACCCTTTATCTAGAATTTTCCTAGAGTCAAAAGGATAGATGGTATTGTAATGAACCCCAAAAAAAAGAAAAAAAAAAGAAACCTTAAAGGAAATGATTCACAAGAAAAATAATTATTTTGGGGGGGGGGGGGGGGGGGGAGGGGGGTGTAGGGTAGGGCGGGGAAAATGTTAACGGATGGGGTGGGTGAGTGGAGAAAAAGAAAAATTTCATAGGAGAAAAAATATTCACGAGGGGTGGGGGCGGTGATGTGAGCACGCTTTTTCTTTCTTGTGCGTTTTCAAGTTTTAATGTCTTTTATTTTATTTTCTTATTTTGTAGATTTTTATTTATTATAATAATTTTTATTTTGAATATATTTTTCCATTTGTAAAATATTTCAAAATTTGTAAAAGGGGTGTAAGGAAGCTTAAAAATTATTATGAAGGGAGTTATGCCCTTTATAATAATTTTTAAATTTCCTTGAACATTTTTTACTAATTTCAAAATATTAGCACCCTTTTTTTATAAATGTAAATGTTACATACCTTTTATACAAATTTTCCCTAAATTGAACTTTATTTTAAATTTTTTTCCACAAAGGGCGAAAATTTTATTACCACCAAAAGATAACTAATTTACAACAAAACTAGCCAAAGCTAGACTAAAGACGTGGCCATACGCCGCACTAAAATGCAGCTTAACGCCGCACTACAACCCGGCTTAACGCCGGACTAATAAACCGACACAAACCGAGAATACAACAACACAAAGCCAAGTAATAAATTGGAAATAGGGTGCTGAACAAAACAAAAAAAGTTCTCGAAGGTTAGGGCGTTCATGCACATGGATCCTCTAAAACAATCTATTACCCGACCAACACAAACTACAAGCTAAGCAACTAGACACAAACTAATAAAACAAAACAAAAGAAATAATATCCGAAACAGTCGCCCGCTAGCTCCGCCACACTCCATCTCCAACTAAGAAGATATCCCGCAAGCCCGACAAACTCTTTCCGATAAGCGAAGGCAAACCACAAGCAACACCAAAAGCCACCAGCAATCCGGATCCGACACCTACTACCCGAACAAGAGAAAGACGCCTTTTTATAAGGGCCCAAATTTTGGATAAGGTTCCGTAATCTAAAAAATTTGTGCATTCTTTAAATTTGTACTCCCTTTCTAAAAAAAATTGTGCATTATGTTGAAACCAAAGAGACATGAGAAGAAACGTTGGAAGATACTATTATGCCTCTTAGTTATCTTGTTCTTGGAGTTCCTTATTTTCAATTAATACATTGTACCCTTTTTATTTCTTGGGTGCGCACTGCAATTTTGTTGACATTTATGTCTTTTAAGTTTATTTCATTCGAGACAATAGTTAGTTAATTAGTTGCATTTCTTTAATTATATTAGTGGAATTTAAGTATGCAGTATTTTGGGAAATTTTATGACAGTTTTTGGATTATACTTTTGTTGGTTGGAGTAGTAGATATATATGTTATAGAAAATAGAAATATCTTATTTTGACTTTACCGACAATGCGGCCTTGCCACCACATTAGCGACAGTGTTGGACACTGGTTTCCAAATATTGTTCCATCTATTCTGTTCTGAATCTGATCGATTCTATCATTGAGTGCATGTTTCGAATTCTCTGCATTTTGATATGTTAATTTCTTCTTTTTATCTTCTCATTTTTTATATGATGCGATTGTTTGTAAGACTTACGTGTGTATTTGATCACGAGTATTTACGTGTCGAGTGACCTATAACCATTTAGCCTTGCCTATGATTTGAGCTGTTACAATTCTAAAGAACCAACATGAATGAAACACTGGTTTGAAGCCGGGGCGGCTTTAGTAAGGAGGGTTTGGGTCAATGGCCCGAAACCAAAAAAAAAAATTCTACGTTTTTTTTTATCATCTTTTGAAAATTATATCACTAATATGTACTAACAGACCCGCTAATTTTTTGAAAATATTGACCCTTGACCCGTATTTATACTTGAATATATAAAGTTAATGTATTAAAAACTTGTAATATGATGTGTTATTCTCAAAACTTGACCCGTATGAAAAAAATCCTCCAGCCGCCCCTGTTTTATTAGGATCAAGCGCTTACCGTTGTACTAAAACCAATTGGTAGTAGTAATGGTGCAACTTTATTCCCTTATCATTTAAGAGTGTGGGTAATCTGTCCAACACAGATTACCCACACTCTTAAATGATAAGGGAATAAAGTTGCACCTTTACTACTACCAATTGGTTTTAGTACAACGGTAAGCGCTTGATCCTAACATGGTATCGGAGCCAGGTTGAATAAAAAAAATCGCTGCTCTTTTAACTACGGCAGCTGAAACTTTCAGGCGACGATTGGATAGTGAAACGGACTCCGATCGTGACGAAATTTGGAGAGGTTGCGAAATTATGTCTTATGCAATCTGAACGGTGGAATTTCCGATTTAATGGTTCAATTCTTCTGAAATTGCCCGCGACCAAACTAGTGTTAATTGTTGCAGCAGAAGTTTTCCGGCGACGATCGGACATTGAACGGAGTCCGATCGTGACGAAATTTGGAGGGGTTGTTCGGAATTTCGTCTTCTCGCAATCCGAACGGTGGAATTTCGTATTGAAAAGTTCAATTTCTCTCGAAATTGCCTGCGACCGAATTGTTGTTAATTGTTGTAGCAGAGTTTTCCGGCGACGATCGGACATTGAAACGGACTCCGATCGTGACGAAATTTTGAGGGTGTGTTCGTCTATTTATTTGGTACAATATGAATGGTTGAAATTGTTTTTGGACGGTTCAATACCTCGAATAAACCCGAGACCAAACTCGCCGCGTTTTGGTGTTGTTTTTTTTTGGTTGTGAAATCGACGTCTAGGGTTTCTATATTGGTAAAAAGATGTCTGTTTCAGTGCCCGATTGGGTTACCCGATGGGAGTTCATCGGTGGCGACTCATGAAGGGAGTGTTATTTTGCCCGGAAATTTATGCTTAAATAATGTCTTATACGTGCCGAAATTGAATTGCAACTTGCTTTCGGTTACCCAATTACGGATGATAATGATTGTGTATTGCAACTTACGGGGAAATTATGTGTTATGCGGATCGAGTGACGAGGATGCCGATTGGACTGGTAGAGCATGTGGATGGACTTTTTTTGTTCTTGGGTGTTCCGGAGGTTCAGGCTTTGGCTATTGATGACGGGAAATCTGCAGATTTGTGGCACCGGCGTTTGGGACACCCTTCAGAAAAGGTACTTCGGCAGGTTCTAATATTCTATTTCCAAAAATTTACATAAAGATGGATGTGATATCTGCTTTCAAGCTAAGCGGCCTCGTGAACCTTTTCCCATTAGTGAGAATAAAGCTAGTCGTGTTTTTGAGTTGATACATTGTGATTTATGGGGGCCCTATAGTGTACCCTCGACATGTGGTGTGACGTATTTTTTTTACTATTGTTGATGACTATTCTCGTTCGGTTTGGATTTATTTATTATTGAATAAGATGGAAGTCAAATTTGCTTTCTGGATTTCATTGCTTTAGTTTCTCGTCAGTTCGATGTTACCAATAAACGGGTTCGTAGTGATAATGGAACAAAATTTAGACCTTTGCTTCCTTATTTTCGTAAAGAAGGTTTCATCTTTGTCTTGTGTTAGTACTCCTCAACAGAACGGTCGGGTAGAACGGAAACATCAACACATTCTTAATGTTGCACGTGCATTACGGTTTGATGGACATTTGCCGCTTAAGTTTTGGGGGGAATGTGTTATGGCTGTGGCTTATATAATTAACCGAACACCGTCTAGTGTTTTGAATTTTAATACGCCTTATGAGACTCTTTTTGGGATAAAACCGGACCTCTCAATGCTTCGAATTTTAGGATGTTTATGTTACGCCCACGACCATCGTCACACTCATAAATTTGCTATCCGGAGTCGTAAGTGTGTTTTCCTTGGTTACCCGTTCGTGAAGAAGGAATGGACCTTGTATGACCTAGATACGAAGAAGATCTTTGTTTTGTGGGATGTTAAATTTTTTGAACATGTGTTTCCTTTTTCCCAACCGATGGATAGTGAAGACTCTGTAGTTCCTTACCCTTTATTTGACGATGTTGGCATAATAGATCAGGGGTTCGATGCCTCTTCTACCGGGGATCCACCCTTGCCGGATCCTCCGGTTGAGGGGGGAAGGACTTGACAGTTGACACAGGTGATACTAGGGGTAATATAGTGCCTTCACCACAACCGCGACATCTAGGTGATGGTACTGAAGAGTTGGGTAGGGGTAGACGATAGAAGATTCCGAATTCACGCTTCCAAGATTTTGTGACGCATACGTTGATTGATCAGAAAAGTCTCATTCCATGCTCTTCCAGTCCGTTTCCTCAGGTACTCCGTATCCTCTTATGCATTATATTAATTTTGATAAGTTTTCTGATAAACATCGCAAGTATCTTGCAGCTATTACAATGGGTAATCCTCCTAAATCTTTTAAGGAGGCTATGAAACATAAGGGTGGCGTAAGGCCATGTCGAAGAAATTCAGGCACTTGAAGATCAGGGTACTTGGGTTTTGCAACCCTTTACCCCGGGAAAAGGTATTGGGGAGTAAGTGGGTGTATACAGAGAAATATGACGAGCACGGCGCCCTACAACGTCTTAAAGCCCGGTTAGTGACTTCTGGGCATCATCAAGAGGAAGGTATTGATTATACATAGACGTTCGCCCCTGTGACGAAGATGGTTACTGTTCGCACATTCCTTAGCGTTGTATGTTCGGTAAAAACGAGTTTTACAATTTATAACCGAAACACCCCAAGTATAAGGATCGTAGTATAGGATGTTTACGGGTCGTCCTAAGGGAGTGGAATGTTTATCGGATTCAAATATAAATCTATATCAATTATGTCACAATTATCTATCTAAACTAAGATTGAAACTAACTAAAACCTAAACCTAAGAATTAAAACTAAAACAAGAATAAAAACAAGCAAGAAAAATAAGAAAACAGAAAGCCAGACGAGCGTTCACTTTGGTGAACGAGCGTCTGAAAACGGAATCTAACGGACGGGCGTCTGCTATTGCGGACGAGCGTCCAACTACGAACTGAAACAGAAACGTGCAGAAAACTTGCAGAAAACCAGGGTTTATCAAACTAGAACTTAACTAAACTTAATCTAAACGATTTAATTAAAACAATTAAAGGAAAACACAGCAAGGCGACTAGGTTCCACCTATCAACCAACAATCCAACTAGACGGTGATTAAAAAGACATAGTTTTTAGTAGTGATTTATTCACGAATTCAATTAAATATCTTCAATCAAATTCTAGGGTTTCGTTTATCTTTTCAAACAAACTAAACATGCAATCAACACGAAATCACGAGATCGTTTCCAAGCTCTTACTCAACTAATCATGCATAATCTCTTAAAACACAATTAGATGCATTACTTTGAATAAAAGAGAACTCAAATAAACGAGACTTTCATAAATTTATTCAAGCATAAATTAAACATAGATCGTTTCATCAAATCTTAATTCAATAAAACTTAAACAATATAAAACAGATCCAAAGTAATGAAAAACTAAATCTTTTACTCACTAAACATAGGCATAAAATCTCTAGTTGGTTGTGTTGATGATAAGCTTCCTCCGTCGACTCACTGCAAGGCTTTTAGCCAACAATCATGTTGGAGATGATTGTTGGGTTGGAGATTTGCATCTCGTGAAAAAACGGCTCCTTAGGGTTCTAGGGGCGCGGCTATGTGTATATGAGTAAATAGTGTGTAAAGGATTCGGGTTTTAGGCTTCATAATGCGGTGCTTTTATAGAGTTTTAAGTCGGCCGGAAGTAAGTCGGCCGTGGACGCCCGTCTACCCATCCGGACGCCCGTCCGGTAATGCCCGGACGCGAGTAAACGCTCGTTCATCCTCCGTCCGAACTCTCTCGAATGTAAAATACAATTCCGGACGCTCGTTCACTTTATCAAACGCCCGTCCGGAATGGACGCCGCACGAACGCTCGTCCAAGATGCCGAGGGTCGGATTTCTTCATCTTTATCCAATTTCTTCAAGCCAATTCCGACTCTATCTTGAATAATTCGACTTGAGCTTCATTTATCCTCTTTATGCACTCGAAAATCAACACCTACATGATAAATAAACAATGCAAAAATGTAATAAAATCCAAATAATAATAATTCCATTAAATCAACACTTAAAATCATCAATTTTGCATACAACCCTCTTAAAATCATCTTTATTAAATAATTACACTTAAACCCTTAATTCTCATGTAAATTATGCAAATGTGGGGAAAATAATAATGAAATAAACCTTTAATAATCATATAAATATGGCCTTAACAACACCCCCACACTTAGCTTTTTGTACGTCCTCGGACAAAACAATCAAAACTATAGCTCAACTTTATAAATAATCCACATAGATCTCTAACTCACGTAACGAAAGATACAACAACTATAGCAAATGATACCAACACAGAGATAGATTCGGTGTAAGTGTGACAAGCCATTCTCAATCTAACAAGCCTTTCAAAGAAATATCCTCTCAAAAATTCCAATGACTATCCTAGGTACAAACAAGAATAGCTCCACTCAAAGCCTTTCCACGCACTCAGTAGGATAATCCCTACAGCATATCATGCGGTTCTACTGGGTATAAGATCCATGATAACAAAGACTTCACTTTATCATTACTCATCATTTCCAAAATGTTCAAATTTAACGCATATCAGAATGAGCTATTACCCATCATAGTAGAATAGGATGTTTCGTGATAACACCCTACCTTACTCAAATCATAAGGTAGCTTCTCCTGACTGTCGTGAGCTTTTGGTCATCATAGTGGTATAGGACATTTCGAGATAATGCCCTACCTCACTCCAATCATAAACCAGCTTCCGACAAACGTATTTATTAATAATTGCTCACTCACTTTATTCATTTTTCAAAGTCATAAGTTACATCTCACCTATCACATTCAAACTTTATGATATTCACAGCACACGGTCTAACTTAGGTGTAACTATACTGACCTTCCTAAGATAAATCATTAAAAATAATGAAAGGATATAATTCAAAAGTCATGCTTCAAAATCAAAGGCTTTCGTGAGTGAAAAATGAATACTATCTCCATAAAAGTAAAACATGCTATAATTATCTCACTAAGTCACATACTATCATCGTTAGAAAACTACAACTAGCAAGCATTTAGTTTCAATTATATGCTCGAGACTCACAAAAAATTTTAAATTTAGTGGAAAATTTAACATTCACTTTTTACTCATATTTCAAAGGATATAGCATAAAAACATACCCAATTTACCCCCCCACACTTAAATCACATTATGTCCTCGAATGTGCAAATATAAAAAAAAAAAACTTAGTCGGGTTTCAACGGTGGTTGTCGGATGAAAGTTGGCGAGCTCGGGCCGGAGCATGAACATACCGCAACAACTCGAATAGACAACACTTTGGACATAAAAGCTTGTGAACTCCGCTCAAAAGTATCCGCCACACTCGACATACCATATAATCTCGGGGTACACGGGGTATATGAGCAACACATAACACAAAACACTTACAATGAATGTAAGAGGAATAACCATCAACACAAAATCAACTAAAGTATTATTTCTAAAACAATAAAACAAAACAACCTAAGAAAAGGAAACGAACAAAGAAAACTAGGTTGCCTCCTAGGAGCGCTCTTTTAATGTCAATAGCTTGACACAAAGTTCAAGTATCAACCCGGATCGGGCCACTTTGGTTTGACTACCGCCACCTCGCATCGGACTCGGGAGCACCGGGGCGGAAATGATTTTCACCACAACAACAAGTCAAGTGTGCTATAAGATCATTAAACTTTTCTCTCCAAACTACACTGACTCTCTTCTTCTTGTTCTTGCGGATGACAGGCGTAGGTGTGCTAACATGCTCAGGAGTCTCAGGAGAAGGTGCCTCACAGGTAGAGGTAGGAATGTCATCATCATCGACTCAAAGAAATAAGATGGAATCTCCTCACAAATCGGGACATCCGTACTCTCATCTCTTCTTTGGAAATAAAGAGTCTCGGCTTTTCCTTTGGTTGCCCAAAATATTTCTTAAGTCGATGACCATTCACTTTAAAAGCTTGATTACCATACCCGTTCAAAGTAATTACTCCACTTGGATTAACCTCGAGAATCTCAAAGGGACCAGACCATCTAGACTTGAGTTTACCCGGAAACAGGTGAAGTCTAGTATTATAGAGTAAAGCCATTTCACCAACTTTGAATTCTCGGTCCTTGATCTTAGCGTCATGGAGTATCTTAGTTCTCTCCTTGCTGAGCTTAGCATTCTCGTATGCACGGAGTCTGAATTCGTCGAGCTCGTTCAACTGTAACAACCTTTTCTCCCCACAGAGTTGGCTATCAAAATTTAAGAATTTAATTGCCCAGAAAGCTCTGTGTTCAAGTTCGACAGGTAAATGACAAGCTTTGCCATAAACCATTTGGAAGGGTGACGTGCCCATCGGGGTCTTGAATGCGGTACGATAAGCCCACAACGCGTCATCCAACTTAAGACTCCAATTAGATCGATTATTGTTCACGGTCTTCTCTAAAATTCTTTTCGGGCTCCGGTTGCTTACCTCGACTTGGCCACCGGTCGAGGATGATATGGTGTACCAATCTTATGTTTGACACCATACTTCTCAAGGATCTTGTCAAGCGGCGCATTGCAAAAGTGAGTACCTTCATCACTAATGAGTGCTCTCGGACACCGAATCTAGTAAAGATATTCTTTTGCAAGAATTTCTTCACGACTTTATGATCATTAGTTTGAGTAGCTATGGCCTCGACCCACTTTGAAACATAATCCACACGGACGAGGATATACTTATTACCACGTGAGGATGGAAAGGGTCCCATAAAGTCTATGCCCCATACATCGAAAACTTCACACTCAAGAATGGGCTTAAGTGGCATTTCCATCCGACTACTCGCCGTCCGGTTCTGCGGCACCTATCACAACCTTTACAAAAGGCTTCGCATCTTTAAACGAGTCGGCCGGTAGAATCCGGCTTGAAGGATCTTCGCAACCGTCTTCGGTGTTCCATAATGACCTCCGGTAGGACCGCTATGGCATTGTTCTAGGATATCCCACGATCATGCTCGGGAACACACCTTCGAAGCAACCCATCTTTACGGACTCGAACAAATAAGGATCTTCCCATACGAGATATTTAAGATCGAAAAGAACTTTTTCTTCTCCCGATACGTCATATCCTCTAAATGACCACTCGCTAAATAGTTGACGTAATCGCATACCACGGCCTAACCGTTTCAAGCTTCATCAATTGCTCGCCGGAAAATCAATGCCTATATCATTGTGATTCTCTCGCACCCTCATTTACTAAGCGAGATAAATGATCGGCCACAATATTCTCACTACCTTTCTTATCTTTAATCACAAGGTCAAACTCTTGTAGAATTAAAATCCATCTAAGTAACCTTGGTTTGGCATCTGCTTTATCCATAAGGTAGCGTAAAGCCGCATGATCTCGTCCATACAATCACTTGAGACCCGAGAAGATAACTTCTAAACTTGTCAATGGCAAAGACGACGGCTAAGAATTCCTTCTCGGTCGTAGTATAATTGCATTGAGCCGGGTTCAAGGTACGACTCGCATAATAGATGGGCCCGAACCTTTTATCAACTCTTTGACCCAAAACTGCGCCTACGGCGTAATTAGAGGCATCGCACATCAACTCGAAAGGCTTGGTCCAACGGGTGCAACTAAAATAGGGGCACGATAAGCTTATCTTTCAAACAATTGAAAGCTTCTTTGCACTTTGCGTCGAACAAGAAATCGACATCTTCCTTCAAGAGATTTGATAAAGGCTTGGCAATCGTAGAAAAGTCTCTAATGAAACGCCCGTAAAGCCAACATGTCCTAGAAAACCTCGTACCTCTTTCACTCGTTTTTGGGTACGTCATCCGTTCAATGGCTTCGACCTTAGCCTTATCAACTTGAATACCGCATTGGACACCTTATGTCCTAAAACGATTCCTTCGTCTACTAGAAAATGGCATTTCTCCCGGTTAAGCACCGATTCTTCTCAACGCAACGTTGGAGTACCATATCTAGGTTTTCTAAAATTTCATCAAAACTATCGCCGTAGATCGAGAAGTCATCCATGAAGACCTCCATGCATTTCTCAACAAGTCCATCGAAAATGGCCAACATACACCGTTGAAAAGTCGCGGGTGCATTGCATAGACCGAATGGCATTCTACGAAAAGCAAAAGTACCGGATGGACACGTAAACGTTGTCTTCTCTTGGTCATTGGGGTCGATGGCTATCCGGAAGTAACCGCAGTATCCATCGAGAAAACAATAATACTTGTGACCACTCGCCTTTCAATTAGTTGGTCAATGAAGGGTAAGGGGAAGTGATCTTTTGCGGTGACTTCATTCGGTCTACGATAGTCTATACGACTACGTAGCCTCGTCACGAGACGCAAGGCAACTTCCTCCCCTTTTTCATTCTTTTCGACCGTGATTCCGCCCTTCTTTGGCACAACTTGAGTAGGCCGACCCACTCGCCGTCGGCGATTGCATAGATGATTCCCATGTCGAGCCACTTTATCACTTCTTTCTTGACAACCTCTTGCATATGCGGATTCGGCCTTCGCCGAGGTTGTCTTACCTTTTTAGCTCCTTCCTCCGTTCGGATTTTATGCATGCATATGTCCGGGCCGATCCCTCGGATATCACCCACTTGCCAACCGAACGCGAGGATGTTTTTCTTAAGCACTTCTATCACTGTGCTTCTTGTTCGTGGTCGAGTTTCGAAGAAATGATCAAAGGCAATTTATCTTCATCCTTAAGAAAGATATACTTAAGGTGTTTTGGAAGCGGTTTGAGCTCTAAATCGCAGGTGGTTGCTCAATACTAGACTTTAACGGGCCACCTTTCTCCTTATGAGCTTGAAGTGGTTGACGGTAGAACACCTCATCTTCCCGAGGCTCAACCCCGTAAAGGTACCGGATCAAATCATCCATCGGAATCCTCCGGTCAACACTTGCTTCCTTTTTCTTGTGATCGATCATTTTTCTTAACTCTTCATCTTTAAGCTCTTCTCCACTCCTCCCAATCATCTACTTCCCAATGAGTAGCTTCTCTCCAAAACTCTACCTCGTCCCAACTACCCATCGTGAGCTTCTTCTTCACCGGGGATGAAGTCTTCCCGACTCGCTTCTTTGAAATCATCGTTTGTTGCTTTGGCCATCTCCATGCTTCTAACTCAATACCGTGCCCAAGTGTGAGCGAGTGAAGATGACTCGTCAATGCCTACGGCTTGAAATGAATTAGAAGGTGGTCCGCGATCGACCGGATCCTCAATGTCCATGACTTCAAAAACACCTATCTCTCGTAAGCTCCATTGCATCTTCATAATAGGCATCTCCTCCGTCCTCATATATGGCTTCGACAAACGATATTTCATCAATTACGGCTCTTTCGGGATGTGTCCCTCGTGTGAAGGTGACGATGTGTCACCAACTCTAAGAGTAATCGTCCTTTGCGAAGTCGATGAGAGCGTTAGAAGTGTCTAAAAAGGTTCGGCCTAGAATTAGAGGCATCTCCTTATCGTGTGGATAGTCTAGAATAACCCGGTCGGTAGGGAAGACTAAATGTTCAACTTGAAGGAGCACATTAGCTACACAACCGGCTGCGGTCCGGCCTAGATTTATCTACCATCCGAAGAGAAATCGGGCGTTCCCGCATCCTTTTATCTAACCCGAGCTTTTTGCATACTTTTAATGGCATCACATTAATAGAGGCCCCCGAGTCGCATAATACATTTTCGAATAAATGGCCTTCGATCTCACAGAGATTGAAGGTCCGCCAGTGGTCACCTCGCTTAACAAAGAATTTTCTTTCGTGAAACCATCGCGCAATCCTCGCGAAGCACTTCTTCACCATCCCCCGAAGCTTTCTCTTACTCCCACGAATTCTTTAAGATACTTAGTACATTTAGGCATTTCGGACAATACCTCACGGCTAAGGGCATACTCACTTTAGTGTCCCTAAGTATCCTCCTCACCCCGTCATACTGCTTGTCTTTGGCGAGGGCTTTCTCTTTCCTTTTTGGTGGATAAGGAAGGGCTTTATCATTCTTCGTGGCCCGATTCTTTATCGCCTCATCCTCCTTATCCTTCCATCTCACAAACTTTTCTTCCTTTTTCTTAGTCGTGGGTACCGCCCCTTGACTTTCCTTTCTTTCCTCGTCATCAGAATTATTTTCATCCCCCGAAGAATTGTCACTAAGCTCCTCATCGTTGCTTTCTTCGGCATGTGGTTTCGATTTTCCCTCCCGAACTCATGGCGTCGGGAGGGGCTACTCGTTTCCCGACATCTTGCCGGGTCCACCTTCTTACCACTTCTCAAAGTTACTTCGTTCAACTCCTCTTCTTGCCCATACTCCCATTGTGGTGTAATGGCGGTGCAAACATTCACATCGGCTTTTGGGTTTTTCTCGGTATAACTCGGGAGTTTACCGTGAGGTCTCGCTTGCTTGCCGGTCTCGCCATTTGACCAACTTGTCTCTCAATTGCTTTAACACTAGTAGACGAGTCTTCACCATGTCTACCACTCATCGAATTTGTGTTGAGGGACACACGAGGTGGTATGATTGTTGTTCGAGTTTGATTCCGCCACCTTGAGGCCTTTGGGAGTTCGAATCGGCCTTTGATAGTTCGAGTTGAAAGAATTTGAATTTGAAGGGCCGGTGGTAACTTGGCTTGATTGAAGTTTTGCCTTTGAAATCCCGAATAGTTCGGTTCTGTTGAAGTTTCGGAAGGGTTGGTTTTGATTATCCATTAAGTTTACCTCCTCCGTCATCTCGGTCCTCGCTGTGTTCCAAGATAATTCACCTCGAAGGCCGCATCCGAAGATTGGCCGGTTTGCTTGCTTATCGATTCCATCCGAGCAACCAACACCGTGTATCGGGATTGCTTGCGTACCTTCTTTCTTAACAACATTGGTCTTCTTAGGAGTCGACCACATGTTGTTCTTGGCAATTGTCTCGGCTACTCTCGTAAGCGCCTCATCACCTCCCCTAAGAAGGATCCATGAGTTGTGGAGTCAAGATAGTCTCTATTAGGTTGAGAGACACCTCTCGTAAAACAGCCCAACAACTCATGTCCGTCATATCCGTGATTGGGGCATTTCCTCATCAAAAGATTCAATCTTTCCCAAGCTTTGCCAACAGCTTTCATCCTCCAACCGCTCAAACGTAGCTATTTCCCGTTTCATTTCCATAATCTTGCCTGGTGAAACCCACTTAAGAGCGAAGGCTCTTTTGACATCATTCCATGTATGGAGGGAATGATGTGCTAACGATTTAAACCATCTGCTTGCTTCTCCTTTCAAAGCAAAAGGAAATAGCTTCAACTTTACGATCTCAGAATCAACACCAGGATAATGGCCTGCTTCACAGATTTGTACGAATGTGGACAAGAAGTCGTGTGGATCTTCCCGAGCGATTACCATGGAAAGAGCTATTCGAACTAGAGCAACTACTCCGTTCTTTAGATCAAAGTTCGCTCCTCCCATGTCGGGAGGACGAATAGGTCTATGCCCCTCGAGAAAATCTTGGTTTAGATATGGAGTGTAGGGGTCCCGGTTCAACCGATTAAGCCGGTTTTGGCGGAATTGTTGAAGTTGTTGATTTATGCCGGCTTGCCGATTCTTCTTTGCCGCAGCTTGCATTTGTTGAAGGAGTAAATTTAACGAGCTTGGGGATCAGGATTCGGAATTGGTGGATCTTGATCCGCCATTTTGTCCAAATCAGGGAGAAGCCTTCTTCTAAGGATAGATCGTTCGGGCTCGGGATCAAAGATCGAAGTCCCTTCTTACTTCTCGTTTGCATAAACCGAAGAAAGGAGAAGGAAGAAATCAACCCTTTGGGTTGATTAGAACAGAGTTTAGAAAAGGTTTGATGGTTTAGAGGGAGAAAAGAAAAGAGAAGAAAGAAAAGAGGTGATGATTGAACGATCGAATCGGCGTCCGTGTTAGTGGACGTTCGTTCGAACCGAACGCTCGTTCGCCTTGAATGAACGTTCGTTCGGAGGACGAAATTGAGGTGGACGGGCGTTCAAGTTGTTGAACGCTCGTTCAGATACGAAAACCTAAAAACTAAGGTTACCAGAAATAAAAAAACGAGATAAAAAATAAAAGCAGAAAAGACTTATGGAAATAAAATCAAACAAATCTATAATTACGGAAACAGATCTAAGCTATATAAAAAAATAAGGAAAATAATTGAAAGAAAATCAAATAAAATAAAACAGTAATAAATGTAATCCTAAAATTAAACGAAACTGGAAAAGAAACCTACCTACGAAAAGTTTAAAAACAAGAAAAACACTAAGACGGTAAAAAAAAAACGTGTTGAAACCTTCTAGGGTCAAAATGGAGGGGAAAACAGTGGATTTTGACCTCGAAAACGCACTGAACGGCCTACGGCCATTCACCACGTCGTCGGCGTCGGAACGAGCTTTCCGAATTGGGGTCCTGCGTTCCAAACGGACACTCGAGCCGAAAGTTACGGCCAAAATACTACTGCGTGCTAAAAACGACCCTTTTGACTCAGAAAATTATCCTAAATAGAATCCGACAACCGTTACCGACTCCCCGGCAACGGCGCCAAAAACTTGTTCGGTAAAAACGAGTTTTACAATTTATAACCGAAACACCCCAAGTATAAGGATCGTAGTATAGGATGTTTACGGGTCGTCCTAAGGGAGTGGAATGTTTATCGGATTCAAATATAAATCTATATCAATTATGTCACAATTATCTATCTAAACTAAGATTGAAACTAACTAAAACCTAAACCTAAGAATTAAAACTAAAACAAGAATAAAAACAAGCAAGAAAAATAAGAAAACGAGAAAGCCGGACGAGCGTTCACTTTGGTGAACGAGCGTCTGAAAACGGAATCTAACGGACGGGCGTCTGCTATTGCGGACGAGCGTCCAACTACGAACCGAAACGAAACGTGCGTAAAAACTTGCGAAAACCAGGGGTTTATCAAACTAGAACTTAACTAAACTTAATCTAAACGATTTAATTAAAACAATTAAAGGAAAACACAAAGAAGGCGACTAGGTTCCACCTATCAACCAACAATCCAACTAGACGGTGATTAAAAAGACATAGTTTTTAGTAGTGATTTATTCACGAATTCAATTAAATATCTTCAATCAAATTCTAGGGTTTCGTTTATCTTTTCAAACAAACTAAACATGCAATCAACACGAAATCACGAGATCGTTTCCAAGCTCTTACTCAACTAATCATGCATAATCTCTTAAAACACAATTAGATGCATTACTTTGAATAAAAGAGAACTCAAATAAACAGACTTTCATAAATTTATTCAAGCATAAATTAAACATAGATCGTTTCATCAAATCTTAATTCAATAAAACTTAAACAATATAAAACAGATCCAAAGTAATGAAAAACTAAATCTTTTACTCACTAAACATAGGCATAAAATCTCTAGTTGGTTGTGTTGATGATAAGCTTCCTCCGTCGACTCACTGCAAGGCTTTTAGCCAACAATCATGTTGGAGATGATTGTTGGGTTGGAGATTTGCATCTCTGTGAAAAAACGGCTCCTTAGGGTTCTAGGGCGCAGCTATGTGTATATGAGTAAATAGTGTGTAAAGGATTCGGGTTTTAGGCTTCATAATGCGGTGCTTTTATAGAGTTTTAAGTCGGCTGGAAGTAAGTCGGCTGTGGACGCCCGTCTACCCATCCGGACGCCCGTCCAGAATGCCTGGACGCTGAGTAAACGCTCGTTCATCCTCCGTCCGAACTCTCTCGAATGTAAAATACAATTCCGGACGCTCGTTCACTTTATCAAACGCCCGTCCGGAATGGACGCCGCACGAACGCTCGTCCAAGATGCGAGGGTCGGATTTCTTCATCTTTATCCAATTTCTTCAAGCCAATTCCGACTCTATCTTGAATAATTCGACTTGAGCTTCATTTATCCTCTTTATGCACTCGAAAATCAACACCTACATGATAAATAAACAATGCAAAAATGTAATAAAATCCAAATAATAATAATTCCATTAAATCAACACTTAAAATCATCAATTTTGCATACAACCCTCTTAAAATCATCTTTATTAAATAATTACACTTAAACCCTTAATTCTCATGTAAATTATGCAAATGTGGGGAAAATAATAATGAAATAAACCTTTAATAATCATATAAATATGGCCTTAACATTGTACCGGTTAAACAATGGGAGACTCACCAGATGGATGTCCATAACGCATTTCTGCATGGTGATTTACATGAGGCAATCTACATGAAAATACCTCCCGGTTTTGCGAAGAAGGATCCGAACTTGGCGTGCAAGATGGGCAAATCGTTGTATGGATTGAAACAGGCACCGAGATGTTGGTTTGCAAAGCTTGCTTCCGCTTTGCGTGAGTATGGTTTACGTCAATCATATTCGGATTACTCATTGTTTACCTTACATCGGGGGTGGTATTCAGCTCAGTGTTCTAGTGTATGTCGATGATATGCCCTTGACATTATTTATGAAACCGGTTTACTTAGGAGCAAGCCGGCTGATTTCCCGATAGAGCAGAATCACATGTTGGCTCTTGCTTCTGGCGCGTTGTTGAGTGATCCGGGGCCTTATCATCGGTTGATTGGATGTCTTATATATCTTGGAGTTACCCGACCCGATCCGGCATATTCTCTTCATGTGTTGTCTCAATTTATGCGGGCACCTTGGGTTTATCATTGGGAGGCAGCCTTGTGTCTGGTTCATTATTTGAAGAAACATCCCGGACAAGGTATCTTGCTACAGTCTGACGGTTCTCTTACTCTCGAGGGTTGGTGCGTTTCTGATTGGGCAAGTTGCCCTCTTACCCGACATTGGTTTCTTTTTCTTGGTCTTTCGCCTATATCCTGGAAATCCAAGAAACAAACCCCGGTTTCTCGGTCCTCGTCCGAAACGGAATATCGATCTATGACGGAGATTACGTGTGAATTGAAGTGGTTGAAACAGTTACTGGCTGAGCTCGGGGTCCGCTACCCCCTGGGATACGACTCTTTTGTGATAGCCAATCGGCACTTCATATTGCGTAGAATCCGGTGTTTCACGAACGCACGAAGCATATCGAGGCAGACTGTCACTTTGTGCGTGATGTTATCACGGATGGCTTGATTCTTCCTTCGTATGTTCCTACGAAGCATCATTTGGTAGATATCTTTACGAATGCGCTAGGTCGGCAACAGTTCGAGTTTTTGTTACGCAAGTTGGGCGTTCGAGATCTTAACGCTCCCACTTAAGGGGGGTATTACGATATGAAAAATATTATGTGTTATGGAAAATATTGTTATTAGTGTATTAAATTAGTAAGGGTAGTTTGAATATTTTGTTTAGATGTAGAAGCCACGACGTGGCTATAAATATTGTACTACGTGATTGATAATGATATAGGAAATACATTGACCGAAACTTGTCATGTTTGAAGCTCAAGCTTTATAACTTCATCCCCCATTTCTCTATTTCTTCAAGAGAAAAGCAACATTCAGAACAACAACATAGTGAAGAGAAATTCATAAGGATCAAGAGCTACGAGAGATTACAAGAGATTCGTGCTATAGGATCAATAGCTACGAGAGATTACTCGATATTCATGCTGATAATGTGTTATAAAAACCTGGTATGAAAACATTATCACATAATTAAAATATCTAAATTAAGACGGAATGAACTTTTTTGTTGTTGTTAACTTCTTCAACTCACGTCATCTAACCACCAAGGGTAGGGTATTTATAATCTACACGGAGTAGATCAACCAACTACTAACTTATACTATTATAATGTATACAATTGAATAATAATAAGTTCATAATACCTCTTGGAATTTCTAACTTTAAGCTCCAAAAAAAAAAAAAAAAAAAAAAAAAAAAAAAAACTTTAGAATACAAAATGAATGTTAGTGAATGCACTTGGTATTGTTAATAAATAAATGTAAATCCACTCGATACTCAGTACATCGGCGTAGCAGTTATCTAGGCTATACGACTTGGGTTCGAGCCCTGCTAGGAGCATAATTAGTGTGTGTTAAACCTGCCGTATCCGCAAAAAGAAATTACATTTTTGGTATGTTTGTATAAAATAAGTGTTATGCTTAAAATTTTGGTTGATGAAAGTAAGATATAAATTTTAAGTTTTTTTATAAAATAAAAAAAATGTACATGCACAAATCATATTTTTTTCATAGAAATGTTGTAGTATGTTTACATTTACTGTGGTTAAGATCCAGATATATAGTTCTAAGAAGATAGATTGAGATATGCAGTTAAAGTTTAAGCTTGATTTTGTTTAAGGTAGTAACAATTTCTTCCATGCCACTTCTTTTCTTTGGAAACTTGTTGGTGCAATTCAATGCTACATTCATTATCTTCATCACATAATCCATCATTTCATCAAAATGTTGTTCTTCAATTGTGTTTAGCAGACTATCATCGATAATATCAATCAGTGCACTCTCGGTGGAATTATTAATCGATATCCAACCGGGTAGAGTCAAGCTCTCGTTGAACATTTCATCGTCGGGTCTTTTTCTTGTAAAGACTTCCATTAATAGTATTCCGAAGCTATAAACATCACACTTTGTCGACACCAATCCTTCCGAGCCATACTCTGAAATACCATAATAGCACAAATTAGTTGCTTGAGAAAGAATAATATTGCCTAGGTTTGGACTTTGGATGTAACATCTCGAGTTTTTAGAAAGGGCAAAATATTAATCGGAGTTTTTTTTTAAACCTAGTTATTATTTACCCCATATAAATATGAGACATAAATATTTTGTCAACTCGGGTTAACCCAGTTAGACCAAACGAGGACGGCGGTATAAGAAGTTGACCGGATCATTTTGTGACTCATTTAGTGCCGCCAGACCCAAGTTCTGAGGCGTTACAGAATGGCATTCAGAGACGACTATCAGACAGACCTAAGTGCCACATCGTGAGAGACGGTGAGGGCCACCTCTAGACTCCTCTGGTAGGGACGAAGCTGGGACAAGACTTGGCCAACTCTTGACGAGGACGCTAGTTCCTTATGAGGGAGAGAGAATGTAAAGTCCCATGTCCGCTCACCCTCATACAAGTGTAAGACATAAATGTCTAGTCAACTCGGGTCAGCCCTTTTAGACCAAACGAAGACGACGGTGTGAGCAGTTGACCGGATTATTTATGGCTTATTTAACGTTACAAGACCCGGGGTCTTGGGGCGTTACAAAGATGAGACTTTCATATTCTATTGCTACAATTAAAATAATAGGATTAGAAGTTGGCCTACGTACTGGAGCGATGTAGCCGAATGTTGCTAGTGTATTAGTGTGTGTAATGCTGTTTTCCCCCAACATTTTGGCGATGCCAAAGTCAGATACATGAGCAACCTTATCTTCATCAAGCAAGACATTGTTAGGCTTCAAATCAGCGTGTACGACCGGTTTCGGGACACCCGAATGTAGATACTCGCAGAAAGCGTACGCAACGTCAATCATAATGTTCACTCTTTCTATGAAGCTTAGGAAATGATTTTCGAATGCAACCAATTTTCAAGACTCCCATTAGGCATGAACTCGAGTAATATCGCCTTGAAGTCAAGATTAGAACAACTCGAGATGACTTTAGTAAGATTACGATGACGAAGATTGTGCAGCATCTCGCACTCCACGTCAAAACTTCTATGGGCTCCTTCTATTATTATATCAAACACTTTAACAAAGCAACAACCATCCCATCTCTAAGAGTACCTTTGTATACAGATCCGAAGCTCCCTTTCCCGAGCAAATTTCTTTCATTATATCCATCCGTAGCATGTTGAAGTTCATAAACTGAAATTCGATCTTTCTTCACTAATTCTTCACCTCTTCGCAACCGATTCTTTCTTCCAAGTATTAAATATACAACAATTATTGTAATGACAGAAACAGTGGCTATTAAACCAAAACACAGAATTAACACATGCGGACGCGTCCACAATTTTTTTGGGGATGCATGATCATCATGACATGGAGAAACATGAAATCTTTTCGCTCCACAAAGACCTTTATTGAATATGAAAGATTCCCATGTGAATTTTGTAAAAGGGCCTCTATCTGGGATTGGGCCATCTAAATTGTTGTAAGAAGCATTAAATCTTTCTAGGTACCGAATCTCTTCAAGTGTTACCGGAATGGAGCCAGACAAATTATTTGCTGATAAATCCAAGTACAGCAAACTTACAGCACTTCCAATTGATTTTGGGATCAGTCCTTCCAATAGATTGTAATCTAGATAAAGCTCTTCCAAGTTCAGTAAGCTAGTTCCGATTGCATCAGTAAGCTAGTTATTCATCGACAAGTCCAGTAATATTATGTTCTTTATGTTCCCCACTTGGTTTGGAAGTGAACCGCTTAAGGAATTATTAGAGATATCAAGAAACAAAAGTCCGTTCAGGTTCCATAAAGTCATCGGTATACTAGAACTGAGCCTGTTGGAACCTAGGTAGAGCTTTCTCAAGGAAGAAGTATTCCATATGCATTCAGGTATGGGCCCAAAAAATGTATGTAAAATAGATACAACTCGCTTAAACGTTGCAAACCGAACAAATCGCATGGAAGCCATCCGCTTATTCCGTTGAATCCCAGATCAAGAAATTGAAGGTTCTGTAAAAATGCAATAGATTTTGGGAATGGACTGATAAATTGATTGTGACTAAGATCCAGTTGCAAAAGATTACTCAAGTTTCTTATGCTAACAGGAATTTCACCAGACAATCCACACGCTCCTATCTTGAGTAATGTAAGAGAGTTAGAAAGATTTCCTAGAGATTTTGGAAGGATTCCATTCAAAGGATTCAAAGATAACTGTAGATATTTTAGATATACGCAGTTGGCCAGTGGTGTGAGAAATTCTAGTTCCAAAGACGAAGAATCCTTTGTCAACTTATTCCCAACCAAACTTAAAGTCTGAAGAGACCTTAGATTCCCAAGGAAGTGAGGAATAGTGCCCGTGAAATTGTTATATGAGAGATTAAGTTCAGATAATGAGATGAAGATAGGCACAACTCCACCGAGCATATTCTGATATATGTCAAAAAATTGTAAATTTGGTAGCCCAATACCCGTAGCTGAGGGTAGACTCCCGGTGAAATGATTTCTACTTAGATCCAAGATATTTAGACTCGAGATGTTGAAGATTCCTTCTGGTATTGTACCAATCATTTCATTATCATACACACTGAGCAGTTCCAGATTTAGGAGGTTTCCAAGCTCTTCCGGTATGATGCCTGTATCAATGGGTAAACACCGTGATTACTAAAACTTATCATTCTAAAGGTTGCAGTTCACTGCAGTAGTAACTGAACCAAATAGCATCGGTGATTAAGCAAAGGAATGAAGAATGAACAAGTTGCAGTTAGGTTTCCGATGAGGACTTCATCAAACACCTACATTAATGACTAAGTTAGCTAGTGGCGGTTATTCTGTTTTAAGTGTTTTAACATCAATGGTATCTTCTTGTAACATTATATAAGTGATCACACTTCGTTATTCTCAAGTCTCTATTGTGCGGAGAAACCCGAAACGAAAGTAAAGCACAACAGAATGTAAATGGAAGTGTTATGACGGATCGATCAAGAAGTGATGGTGATTGTGAGTAAAGATATAAGATAAACAAGTAAACAAACACAGAAACAAGAAGAACACAGATTTAACGTGGTTTCTAGCAATGTGCCGACTACTCCACGGACAAAACGAGGGTATTTTATTATCAATAGAAAGTTACATCAAGTTACAATTAATACAGACGGTATTTATAGCCTTGGGAATCCAACCCTAACCGACTAAACAGCCAACCCAGTAAATGACTGAAATACCCCAGAAGTAACTTAGATAAACCCCGAATAAACATGCAACAGACGTGTTCCAAGTCTACTGAGGCTCAGCGGACTTGCCATCAACAAGTGATCAACCCTACCGAACTTGCCCCCACCGAACACCGGACTTCGGCGGATGCTTTATACATTGCCGACCAAAACGTGTTTCCAAAACCGGACTCGGTAGCATAGTTTAAGTCACCATTAAATCTCCACCTTGACTTCAACTTTATGCAAACTAACCAGATGAACAACCAAGTGCCAGAAATCCTCTTTGTCTTCAGATTTGAATACCTCAGCAGACCCCCAACATCAGCTGAGTATTCCCAGATTCAGGTTAACAACTTTGGATATTCAGGAAGTCCAGACACAACTGAAACTTGCCCCTTGGAACTAGTTTAGTGAACATATCAGCAGGATTGACATCAGTGCTGATCTTCTCCACTTTAACTCTCCTTTCATTTCTTAGAAAGTGATACCTAACATCAATGTGCTTGGTTCTCTCATGATGAACCTGATCCTTAGCCAAACATATTACGCTAAGACTATCACAATTCGCCTTGGCTTGATCTTGATGTAGACTCATATCATTGACTAGCCCCTTTAACCAAATTGCCTCCTTTCGTTTTACATCGGTGCCATATACTCGCTTCGGTAGTAGAT
The DNA here is from genome assembly GCA_036785695.1 of Gentiana straminea. Classification (NCBI taxonomy): domain Eukaryota; kingdom Viridiplantae; phylum Streptophyta; class Magnoliopsida; order Gentianales; family Gentianaceae; genus Gentiana; species Gentiana straminea. The sequence continues at coordinate 437,869 of JAVUPR010000448.1, read as the reverse complement.
AATGTCACCGTACCATGTAAAGTTGCCTTCCAACCCAGTCATAGACCTCCTGCTGTCCACACCAGTAGCATAATCAGAATCACAGTACCCTGTGACAAAACATTGATTACCACCTCCATAAATGAGTCCAATATCTGATATACCCCTAAGGTACCTGAATATCCTCTTTACTGCTTTCCAGTGTTCCTTTCCAGGTTGAGCCATGAACCTGCTGACAACACTGACTGCCTGAGCCAAATCAGGCCTAGTGCAAACCATGGCATACATTAAGCTACCCACTGCACTAGACATGTATTCTTCCTCTTCAGCTGACTGTAGAGCAAACACAACAGACAGATGTAGATTTGGTGCCATTGGAGTATCTATAGGTTTGGCCTGCGACATGCCAAACTTGGATAATACCTTTTCAATATACCCCTGCTGAGACAAGAATAGCTTCCCCTGCTTTCTATCTCTATCGATCTCCATCCCCAGAATTTTCTTTGCATTCCCCAAATCCTTCATCTCAAATTTAGCCTTGAGCAGATTCTTCAGATCTTGAATGTCAGACTTGTTGGTAGTAGCTATCAGCATATCATCTACATACAGCACCAGATAGATGATTAATCCATCCTTCAATTTTTTGTGATAAACACAAAGGCAATCATATGGACTCTGCTATAACCCTCCCGAATCATATAGTCGTTAAACTTCTTATACCACTTTGCCTTCGAGCTGCTTAAGTCCATATAAGGACTTCTTCAACTTGCACACATATCCTTTCTTTGCCAGGAACTTGGAAACCTCTGGCTGAGTCATATAAATCTCCTTATCTACATCTCCATGTAGAAAGGCTGTCTTCACATCCAGTTGTTCAAGTTCAAGATTCTGATGTGCCACTATTGGTAACGGCGCCCGGATGGAAGTATGTCGACCACTTTGAGAAAATATTTCTTCATAGTCTACCCACTCTTTCGACTGAACCCCCTACCAACCAAACGTGCCTTATATCTAAAACCCTCAGCAGATGTCATTCCTTCCTTTTTCTTGAATATCCATTTCCAAGTTACCACCCTCCTGTCTTGTGGTTGTTTGACCAGATCCCAAGTCTCATTCTTCTGAAGTGACTCCATTTCTTCTCCCATAGCAACAAGCCATTGGGATGCCTCAGAACATATCACAGCTTCCCTATAAGTGTTAGGTTCAAAACCATCCACTTCTTCGACTACACGTAGTGCATATCCAACCATATCCTCCTCAAACCCATATCTTCTTGGAGGTCTGATATTGGTCCACCTAGCTCTGCTGAGAGCTATACCCTGCTGACCAACATCAGCAGTTTGAGTCTCTGCTGACCCTTGTTCAGCAGACTGGCTTGGATCCTGTTCTGGATATGCCGACTGTTGACTGTCCCCTACTGATTCCTTTAATCCAGCAGGCTCTGCTTGAAGCTTCACCTGTTTGTCAATCTTCTCGGTCTCAGATCCAATTTCAGATTCAGATGTGGCTCTCATAGATGAGTTAAGCATAGAGTTTTCATCAAAAACTACACTCCTGCTGAGTATAACCCTATTTTCAGTTGATGACCAGATTCTATACCCCTTAACTCCATCTCCATATCCAACAAACACACCCTTCTTGGCCCTATGCTCCAATTTGCCCTCACTGACATGATAGTAGACAGTGCTTCCAAAAGCCCTAAGTCCAGAGTAGTCTACTGACTTTTCTGACCAAACTTCAAGTGGTGTTTTAAGTTTGATCCCAGTGTGAGGCCCCTTATTGATTAAGTAGCGGTAGCATGCTAACGACCTCCCCCCAAAATCTCCTTGCTTTACCGACTGAATTAGAGAGCATACACTTTGCCCTCTCTAAAAGAGTTTGATTCATCCTTTTTGCAACACCATTCTACTGTGGAGTGTCTCTTACAGTATGGTGCCTAGAAATGCCTTCATTCTTGCAAAATTCATCAAACTCAGACCAACATAATTCTAGTCCATTATTTGTTCTAAGTCTTTTGATCTTCCTTCTGTCGATTTTTAACCAAAGCCTTCCACTCGCTCGAAGTCCTTGAATGCTTCACTCTTGTGCTTCATCATAATTACCCAAACCATCATTGAATAATCTATAAAAGACACAAAATACCTATGACCACCCAATGACTCCACCGTTGAAGGTCCCCACAATCGAAATGGACATAATCAAGTGTCCCTTTTGTGATGTGGATTGCTTTTGGGAACTTGCTCCTATGTAGCTTCCCAAACACACGGTGTTCACAAAATTCCGGTTCCTTGACCTTATGTCCCCCAAGTAGATCGGACTTAGACGAAATTTGCATCCCTCTTTCACCCATATGACCTAATCTCACATGCCACAACTTAGTCAACGCGTGGCTTGGTGAACCTCTAATGATGCAACGACGAAGAACGTCGATACAGTAGATCCTTGTAGTATGTACAATGTCCCCTGCCTGATACCCTTTAGAATCACACTTGAACCCTTATAGACATTCACCACTCCACCTTCACCCCTGAACTTGAACCCTTTGCTGTCCAGTAGACTAAGTGATATCAACTTCTTGGTCATTTGTGGAACATGCCTAACCTCATTCAATGTGCAAAATTTACCATCGTGTGTCCTAAGTTGGATTGATCCTATCCCAACTATTTTGCAAACCTTGCTTTGTTGGCCATAGCAATATGACGTCCATCCACCCGCCGATAAGTTGAAAACCACTCCCCGTTTGGACACACATGATAAGATGCCCTAGTGTCTAGAATCCACACATCTTTGTGCCCTACGACTCGAAACTTCTAAGGCCGGATCTTCTTCGAGTTGGTGTGTTGTTCTTCGCAAAGCAAGCGTACCATCTTGAGTACCTGCGTCGCTTCTTCCTCTTTGGACATTTATTTTTCCAATGTCCCTGCTCCTTGCAGTAATTACAGATATTCTTAGCTTTAGGACCCTTGGAATTCTTTTTGAATTTCTTCTTTCCGAAATTTCCGGCCCCCCGCCGACTCCACGGGCCACCAACACGACGGTGACTATCCGTTCCGGATCCGGATGCCTTATGGCGTAACTCTCGAGTAAGGAGTGATGACCTTACATCCTCCAATGATACTGAGTCCTTCCAACAATAAAGGACTGCACAAAGTTCTCATATGATGCTGGCAGTGACACAAGTAGAATCAATGCAGCATCCTCATCTTCAATCTTCACATCAATATTTCTTAAATCAAGCAATATTGTGTTCAGCTGATCTAGATGATCCCTCAGCTGAGTACCCTCATGCATCCTTAAACTAAACAGACGTTGTTTCAACAACTTGTTGGTTAGGGTCTTAGTCATATACAGACTCTCAAGTTTGGCCCACAACTTCTCAGCAGTGTCCTCCTCAGCAACCTCTGTGATAATAGCATCTGACAAGCACAACATAATTGTTGAATGTGATTTCTCCTCCAGACTAGCTCTCTCAGTAGAACTTCCTTCTGTTGATTTAGACAAGGGACCCCATAATCCCTGCTGCTTCAACAAAGCACGCATTTTGATCTGCCACAGACTAAAAGTGTTCATTTCTTTAAACTTGTCAATATTAACATTTAAAGCAGACATATTTCTCACCAGAAAAGCTTGTGTAGATCCCAAATCCTAGCGTCAATTATGACCTTGGTGCCAATCTACCTTGCTTAAAACAGATAAACAGATTTCTTGATGAACCTCGCTCGATACCGAGTTTGTTATGACGGATCGATCAAGAAGTGATGGTGGTTGTGAGTAAAGGTATAAGATAAACAAGTAAACAAACACAGAAACAAGAAGAACACAGATTTAACGTGGTTTCCGGCAATGTGCCGACTACTCCACGGACAAAACGAGGATATTTTATTATCAACAGAAAGTTACATCACGTTACAATTAATACAACAGTATTTATAGCCTTGGGAATCCAACCCTAACCGACTAGACAGCCAACCCAGTAAATGACTGAAATACCCCAGAAGTAACTTAGACAAACCCCGAATAAACATGCAGCAGACGTGTTCCCCAAGTCTACTGAGGCTCAGCAGACTTGTCTTCAGTAGACTTCCCATCAGCAGGCTGATCAACCCTGTTGAACTTGCCCCCAGCTGAAAACCAGACTTCAGTAGATGCTTTATACAATGCTGAAAAAAACATGTTTCCAAAACCAGACTCAGTAGCATAGTTTAAGTCACCATTACAGGAAGAATAAAAACACAGATTTAACGTGGTGCATGTCACTCGGGAAGTATTGACCAAGTCCAAGCAGTGTTGGAACTTGATCTTCGTAACCACATTTGTCAACATGTCTGGAAGATTGTCTGCAGTCCCGATATTTTGTAGTAAAACGTCCCCTTCTTCTACTATTTCCCGAACAAAGTGGTATCGAACGTCGATGTGCTTGGTGCGACCATGATGGAATTGATTCTTTGCCAGACATATGACACTTTGATTGTCAAAGAAAAATTCAATATTCTCTTGACGAATCCCTAAGTCCTTCACCAAATTATGAAGCCAAATGCCTTCCTTAAATGCTTCTGTGATTGCCATATACTCTGCCTCTGTGGTAGACAAAGCAACTTTTGAATGTAGTGTTGATCTCCAGATTACTGGTCCTCCTGCCATGGTAAACACGTAAACAGTCGTTGATCGACGCTTGTCTAAATCACCAGCATAATCTGAATCGACGTATCCGACTAGACGATTGACATTCGTCCTGTCTTTCTAGAATTTCAAGCAAATATCCACAGTTCCATGAATGTATTGTAAAATCCATTTCTTGCTTGCCAATGTCCTTTACCGGGGTTGTGCATATATCGGCTTACAATGCGACATCATGAGAGATGTCTAGCCTTGTACACACCATTGCATACACTAGAGCTCCAACCGCATTTGCATATGGAATAGAATTCATTCGCCTCTACTCTGCTTCTATTTTTGGAGACATGGATGCACTCAAGTTGAAATGTGAGGCCATTAGAGCACTTACAGGTTTCGTCTTGTTATCAATACCAAACCTCTAAAGTATGTTTTTCAGATATTGAGTCTGTGTTAAATAGACTATGCCATTCAACTTGTCTCTACGGATTTCTATTCCAAGAACCTTTTTAGCTTCTCCAAGATCGTTCATTTTAAACTCTGAACTTAGTCGAGCCTTTAATTTGTCAATCTCCACATTGCTCTTAGATGAAATTATCATATCATCAACATATAAGAGCAAATAGACAAATGTATTATCTTGGAGCTTCTTCAGGTAGACACAGTGATCAAACTGATTGCGTTTGTACTCCTGTTTCTTCATAAAGCTATCAAAACTCTTGTACCACTGTCTAGGAGACTGCTTTAGACCATAGACTTTCTCAACTTGCAAGCCCAATTTTCACGGACTGCAACTCTAAATCCTTCAGGCTGTGCCATATAGATCTCCTCATCCAAAGTTCCATGAAGGAATACTATTTTGACATCAAGTTGAGCAAGCTCAAGGTCAAATTGTGCAACCAAAGCTAGAAGCATTCGTATAGATGAATGCTTAGCAATAGGTGAAATTATCTCATTGTAGTCGATACCCTCGTTTTGAGCATAGCCTTTTGCTACCAGTCTAGCTTTGTATCTAATATTGTCGTTGCCAGGAGCACTATCCTCCTTGGCATAGACCTATTTGCAACCAATCGCCTTCTTGCCTTTAGGAAGTGGAACAAGCTCCCCAAGTCAAATTCTAATGAAGAGATTGCATCTCTCCTCCATTGCCATATTCAAATTTTCATTATCCACACTTTTCTCAGCTTCAATAAAGCTGTATGGAATATTATCTCCGGTAATTGGAAGAGCATATGCTACCATGTCAGAGTAGTGAGCAGGTTTCTGAATATTTCTCTTCAGTCTACTGGTGGCAATAGATTCTGGTCGTCTAACTTTAGGTGTAAGTTTTGGAACCTCCACCTCAACAGAGCTTTCATTTTGATCTTCCAATTCATCTTCAGGCGAATTAGTTGCATTCTCGTGATTCATCTGAATCTAAAAATCCACTTGCTTATAAGAATTCAGATTATCATTCTCTTTGTCTTGTGCTGTTTGTTTGACATCACAGACTCGTCAAAATTGACATCTCGAATTAAGACAATCTTCTTTGACTCGGGATCCCAGCGGCGGAATGCCTTAACTCTTTCACTAAATCCCATAAAAAGAGATTTCTTGGCTTGAGGATCCGAGTTTTGAATTTGTTACATGATAATATGTAGGACAACCAAATATGCGCAAAGAATCGTAGTCAGAAACGGTTCTTCCAAACCATACCTCCTTTGGAATATTTCCTTCCAGTGTTGAAGATGGTAGACTGTTTATGATATAAGAGGCATAAGATAACGCCTATCCCCAAAATGCCTTCCTTAATCCAGATTGAGATAGCACGCATCGAACTTTATCAACAAGAGTTCGATTCATCCGTTCGGCAACACCATTTTGTTGTGGTGTTCTTGGTAAAGTGAAATGTACGTCTGAATATCCCTTCTTCGAGCATACCTTCTTGAATGGATCTTACTTTTATTCTCTTGCCATTATCGAATGGAGCCGTTTGATTTTTCTTCTGTCGAGTCTCGGTCGATTTCTTCCAATTAAGAAAGATGTCCGAACTTCATGCTTGTGTTTCATGGTATACACCCCGAGACATATCTTGAAAAATCATCAATAAATGTAACAAACCGATGTTTACCTCCCAGTGAAGCATTCTTTGAAGGTCCCAAATCATCAGTGTGCACATTGTCGAATGCTTCCTTGGTTTGGTGGATGGCAGTGCAAAACTTGACTCTTGTTTGTTTGTGAAAGACACGGTGTTCACATAAGTCAAATTTTCCACCCTTGGCACCCATTAGTAAACCTTTACTCACAAGGTTTTGGAAATCTTTTTCACCAACATGCTCTAAGCACATGTGCTAGAGCCTTGACATATCAAAATATTATTTCTTTCTCGATTACCTTTTATGGCTAATGATGCACCTCTTACTACCTTCAAAACTCCACCTTCCACGGTTATTTTGTAACCCTTGGATTCTAGAGTCCCCAATGATATAATATTTTTCTTCAAATCAGGCACATAACTTACATTTGTAAGTCTTATGATTGTACCATTGTGCATCTTCCTGATCCAATGCCTTTTGTTTGACAAGCATTGTAATTTCCCGTATGAACAACTCCTCTGTCTATCTCCTCGAAGCTTGAGAACAATTGTCGATCTGGACACATGTGGTGGGAACATCCAAAATCCAGAATCCATCTTTCAGATGCATTAGCAGAAAAAGATCCAGTGAATGCCGTGTCTCCGTCTTCTGTCCCTTCTGCAACATTTGCAGTAGACTTATCCTTATTTGGACAATTCTTCTTCGAGTGCCCCTTTTGACGAAAATACGCATTCCTTTGCGGTCGTCTTCAAGAATATCTCTCTCGAATTTGAGCGAGCACGTCCAAAATATATTTACTCGCTTTGTTGTTTGCTCGACCTCTCGATATCGTTAGAGCTTCTGATGTAGTATCTGCGTGATCATGTTGATCATTCTTCCGATACTCATTATTCACCATAGCATTTGAAACATCGATAAATTTAACCTCGCTTTCACCGTATAACAGAGTTGTGGTTAAATTTTCATAAGTTTCTGGCAAAGAATTCAACAACAAAAGTGCCATGTCTTCATCCGTAATCTCCACATCTAGTTTACGCAAATCCGCAAGAATCTTGTCGAAATTATCAAGATGCTCAATCACGGGAGTACCTCTTTTGTCTTGAAACCGAAAAAGCTTCTTTTCGGTATAAACGATTCTCTATGCTTTTCGTCATGTACTTGTCCTCCGAGTTTCTTCCTAAGAATTTTCGCCATGGTCTCCTTCATGACAAAATACATTTTTCTTCTCATTGAACCGTTGATGATTTTCTCCACTGCAATCTTTGAAATTAATTAATTGTCAGCCATTTAAAATAATCACAATATGTGTTTCTCCACTTTTGAGACCTCGAATGGAAAAACAGAGCTCGTAAATAAACTCAGAACGGTCCAATTATCTAGGAACCGACCAAACTTTACAAAGAAAAATGTTCAAAATTGACCAACATTTTAATTCGTTTAAATTTTAGTTTAGCCACCGATTCAATTTTGGTCGAAGAATTTAAAAAAAAAAAGGTCTGACCGGGTAAGATCAAAGAGGCTGACCGGGTCAACTCTTACTTCTCCACCCGACTTACTACAAGTTTGACGAGAATGCAGTTTAAAAACGCAGAAAAAAGGGGAAACTTCCGAGATTGATATCTTGTGATCCGGAGGTCAGTTTTTCACACCGTTTGAAGCAGTGGACTCTTGGAAACGAGAGCTATTTAATGGGATGAATAGAAATCAATTTTGAGTAGATTTCTATTCCGGGTTTCTTCAACAAACCATGTTACCAATTTGTTGTGTGGAAACACCCGAAACGAATTGAAAGTAAAGCACAATGGAATGTAAATGGAAGAATAAGAACATAGATTTAACGTGGTTCGGCAATTCGCCTACATCCACCGGAAACAACAATTTTCAGATCAGAGAAAAATTTACACACACAAGTTTATCTCTCGAGGATCCTTACTTTGTCTTGAAGCTAATACTTAGGCTGAAATTGGGATGGAATTACAACTGAAGACGAGGTACTTTATATAGGAGATGGTGTCGTATTTTCTTCTGTAGGCTATCAAGTATCCGAGACTTTTTGATCATATCTTGGACTTTTCATACTCGTAGCCATTGAAGACTTTTTATGCAGCCATCATTTGAACATTAACAACACATGTAGAAATGAGCCATTATTCCAACAGGTCTCAATAAAAGAATTTAGTTCATTTCGAGTTTTTTTCTTGATCATCTCAATCTGTTTCCTTTTGTGTCTTAAATCTTAGAGGTCAGTTTTAGTTTAAATCTTGAATCGGATTCAAGATTTTTTACACTAAATGCAAGAAGACATGGCTGAAAGTCATTGGATGTATTAAATAAAGAAAGAAATAGAAAAGTACAGAGATTCTTTCAAACATGTTTAAGTAACCTAATGTTATGTACCTGTGAGATGGTTACTACCAAGATTTAAATATTGAAGATTAGTTAGATTGTTCAACTCCTTCGGCACTGTCCCTGCGCAAGACAAAGCATATAAGACTTAAGAGTAAAGTTCTTGACATCGATTATATTTAAAAGGTATATTCATGATGTAGGGCATTTATATTAGATATTAAGTAGCTTTTTTTCTATAATATATTATTTTTTATGTATAAAAGAACTGTTGACTATTCATAGAGAAACCACACCGTACAATCATTTCACAGAGCATTCTCATTGCACTAACATTACTCCAGAGAAATCTCATCATACTAAGAATACTCTTGAGATTTCTTTATCCAATGAGATTACCCTGTAAGCTTTTACGTGAAATGTGATTTCTTTATGGGCTGGCCCGGAGAAATCTTTGTGGGTTTTCTGTTTGCAGTTGCAACAACTGTTTCTCTATTGGGTTATTGCCAAGAAAAAATAATTTTCCTTCCGGCCAAAAAAAGTTTAAAATTGAAGGTTTTTTTTCTTATTAAGGTAATTTGTACTGCGAGATGACAAAGCGCGCATAAGATCGGGGCGGCTCCGGGAAGTTGGTGATACGGGTAGAAAATTTGTCATATTTTATAAACTAAACTTAGTATTCTATATTATATAGTTCGATACGGGTCGAATACGGATCATATATAAGAATAAATGGTCAGTTTCATATATATATATATGTTTACCTAAATTTTTTTGGGAAAATATTTTTTTAGCGGGTTGGCCGCCCCTGCATAAGACAGTGAAGTTCTTGACATCACATGGATGATGTCCTGAAAGGATCCAAATTAATTATCATAAAGTACTTAGTCATTTTATTGTGCAGCTTAAATTGCTTAAGTTTCCAATTGACAAAAGATGGATACAACACTTACCTACTAAATTGTTGGACTCGAAAAAGGCCCTCTCCAGATTTTCCATGTTCCAAAATGTTTTTGGTATTTGCCCACTGAAGTTGTTGTAAGACAAGTCGAGATATGTAAGCCATGAACATTGATGCAGATCTGACGGTAATGGACCGCTTAACATGTTAGACCACAGTGAAATGAAAGATAGTTTCTGAAGATTAGGACACATGGTAGTTGGTAGATTGCCATAAAGCTGATTAAAACCCAAGGCCAATTGTTCCAAGGAGGAAACATTAAAGATTTGAAAAGGAATTGAAGACAACTCATTTTGAGAACATATCAAATTCTTCAAGTTGGTCAAGTTAGTGATGGAAGAGGGTATAGAGCCGGTAAACGAGTTGTTGTTTAAATACAAGTACTTTAATTGATTGAGTGAACCGACCCAAGACGGGAATTCTCCTGAAAGTGCATTTTGGGTTAAACGAAGCACTTTCAATCTTCTCAACTGAGCTAGTTCACTTGGCAAATCTCCTTGGAAGTTGTTTCCACTAAGATCCATCGACGATAAGAAGGAAAGATTACCCAATTGCGGTACTATGGTACCGGTTAGACCCATGTTTGATATATTTAAAAATTTCACCCGATAATGACGTACGGCACAAGAGACTCCAATCCAGTCACAGACGATGATGATGATCCATTACCACTAGACCAGTTCTTAGTCAAGATTTGGTTAGGATCATGACTGATTCGAGCTTTCAGGAAAAGAAGAGCATCTTGATCGCTTATAATATTGCTATGTTTAGCGGTGGCCATTGCTGCTGAAGCCAAAAAGCAACTTATTATTATAAAAGATATAGTGTAGTAGTAACATAGAAAACTACTTCCTTCCAATTCCATGATGAGTAAGTACAAAGTAGTAATAACTAGTAAATAGCATGGCCACTATATATTTAGCTTGTGTATGTGGAATGTTCATCATGCATTAGCCACCAGAGTTTGATCTTAAGGACGTAGCATTAATGGGGTCAATGAGAAGGAAAGTCTTTGAATATGACTTGACCACTGGACATCTTATTCCACGCTAGCCATCAATGGGAGGTTTTTAGGTGGTGTCTCCACACGGTGTAGAGACAACGTGTGGAGATTGGAGACACATGGACCATCTGTTTCCAAACTGGATTCAAATTGTGTGGTCCAGATCATTCCTCCCGTCACTTCGGTGCATATGAAGATACTAGGCAAAAACTTCCCGCCATCAATACTAACGATTCTACACCACATCTTTTTCTTGTTTGTTTCCTAAGTCCAACCCATGGGTATCAAAATCAAATTTTGGTACGCTTTGACACTATTTACTTGGATATCAAATATTTATCTCTAATGGGAGAGTTTAAATCATAGTGTCAATATTTCTTTTTGTTTTTATTAAATATTTTGATGATCTTAATAATTTTTATGCGTGTGTGTTTTTTTCGTATCCGTAAATTTTTTTATGTAATTATTTTTGAAAAGTTATATACAATGTCTATCGTATATAAAATCCATATTATGATACGCGGAAATGGATATTAATTTGCAGCAAGTTGTAGCTAATTTTTAAAAAATTATACACTTTCCAAGTTTCGACCATCGGATCTGTGTTTCAGTGCCATTTGTCGAAAAAAATATACTAGAAACTTTTAACAGACAAAATGAGAATTAGATTTAAGAGAAAAATAGATGTGAAAAAAAAAAGGATATATGTATGAGGTATTTATACTATGTTGTAAAAATATATAACCGTTGCGTTATATTTCCGTTTTTGTATCAATTTATTTATTTTTTAAATCAACCAATCAAAAAAAAAAAAGAACAAAGCATGAGACAAGGGGGAAATTTTTGGGTGGTGTGTCCGCACGGTGCGGACACACTATTTTGCCTGTAAAACACCCGTGTTTCACAGTGTTTTGCATTTTTTGACTATTTACACTTAAAACACCCGTGTTTTACAGGCAAAAATTCTGAAATTCTGAAATGTGTTTTACTACTTGTTTGTTGGCCGTTACTACATTTTAAAGGCTGTTACTACTTGTTTTTTGGCTGTTACTACTTATTTTTGGCTGTTACTACTTTTTCATTGAACGTTACTACATTTTATGGGCTGTTACTACTAGTTTTTTGGCTGTTACTTTTTGTTTTTCTGACTGTTACTACACTTTATCTAGCGTTACTACGTGTTTAATGTGTAAAAGGGTATTTTTGTCCATGTATTATTAATTTGTCCTTTTTAATCATATAAAATATAGTAACGTCCTTCTGGACCCATTTATGATTTTTTTTTTTGTCTTCTGGCCCCTTCCCCAACAAAGTATTTACATTCCAATAAAAAAAAATACATTTTCAATACTATATTTTAGACATATTAATTAATTTCTTAATTTGTGTAATTCTTCTCTCTACGACATATATATAAAAACGGAGGGAGTATTACTACTACCTCCGTCCCATGAAAAAGTGTCCATATTTTACTATTCACCTGCATTAAGAAACCCAATTAATGTTGTGTTTTAGCAGTAATAGACATATATACCCCTATCTTAAAATTAATGTTCGTATTGGAATATAAAATGAACATACAACAATAAATGTTAGGTTAGGAATATGTTTAAAAAATTAGCATTAAATGATGTATTGGTTTTTTAAATGGACACTTTTTATGTGACAATTTTTTTTTTCAATTGTGGACATTTTTTATGGGACGGAGGTACTATTATTTTAACCAATTTACCAAAATACCCTTAAAAGAAATACAGGTCATTACAGCTAATGTGTTATTAAAAATTGGTAAGAAAACATTATTACATAATTAAAATATATAAAGTAAGATGGAATGAACCTTTTTTTTTTTGTGTTGTTGTTGTTAACTTCTTCACCTCACGTCATCTTACCACCAACACCCAACAACCAACAACCAACAACCAACAACCAACTACTAACTTATACTCCCCTAAAAAAAAAAACTACTAACTTATACTATTTTTTTTTGTTCTTTTTGAAGGGGACTAACTTGTACTATTATAATGTATACAATGAATAATAAAGAGTTCATAATATCTCTTGGAATTTCTAACTTTAAGCTCAAAAAAAAAAAAAACAAAAAACTTTAGAATACAAAATGAATGTTAGTGAATGCACTTGGTATTGTTAATAAATAAATGTAAATCCACTATGTACTTAGTACATCGGCCTAGCGGTTATCTAGGCTATACGACCTGGGTACGAGCCCTGCTAGAAGCATAATCGGTGTGTTAAACCTCTCGTATCCGTAAAAAAAAAAACATTTTTGGTATGTTTGTATAAAAAAAAGTGTTATGCTTAAAATTTTGGTTGATGCAAGTAATATATAAATTTTAAGATTTTTTCAATTTTATTATTATTATAAAAAATGTACATCTACAAATCATATTTTTTTTTCATAGAAATGTTGCAGTATTTTTACATTTATTGTGGATTAAGATCCAGATATAGAGTTCTAAGAACATAGATTGAGATATGTAGTTAAAGTTTAAGCTTGATTTTGTTTAAGGTAGAAACAATTTCTTCCATGCCATTTCTTTCCTTTGGAAACTTGTTGGTGCAATTCAATGCTACATTCATTATCTTCATCACATAATCCATCATTTCATCAAAATGTTGTTCTTCAATTGTGTTTAGCAGACTATCATCGATAATATCAATCGGTGCACTCTCGGTGGAATTATTAATCGATATCCAACCGGGTAGAGTCAAGCTCTCGTTGAATATTTCATCGTCGGGTCTTTTTCCCGTAAAGACTTCCATTAATAGTAGGGGGAATGAGGGAGAAGGACATAAATATTTCATCAATTGAGTAGAAGGACAGTCTTTTGAAACTTTTGCATAACGGACAAAACTATTTATTCACTGGCGAAATTCACTTGTGTTCGAAATTCACTGCCGAAATTCACTGTCAAAATTCACTAATTTTCAAAATTCATTGTCGAAATTCGTTGATTTTTGGGATTCACTGTCGAAATTCACTGATTTCGGGATTCACTGGGGAGATTCACTGATTTTCGGGATTCACTGTTCGTCCTTATCGCTATAAAAATTATGCAGTTGTCCTTCTTCCTATAAAAAATATGTAGCTGTCCTGTTACTTAAAAATATTCCAGATTGTGTCCTTATCCCTAATTTCCCATTAATAGTATTCCGAAGCTATAAACATCACACTTTGTGGACACCAATCCTTCCGAGCCATACTCTGAAATACCATAATAGCACACAAATCACTTTCTTGAGAAAGAGTAATATATATTGCCCAGGTTTGGACTTTGGATGTAACACCCTGAGTTTCAGAAAAGGGCAAAATATTAATCGGGTTATTTTTTTAAACCTAGTTATTATTTACCACATATAAATATGAGATATAAATGTTTTGTCAACTCGGCTTAACCTATTTAGACCAAACGATGACGACGGTATAAGTAGTTGACCGGATCATTTTGTGACTCATTTAGCACCGCAAGACCCAAGTTTTGAGGCGTACGTAATGGTATTCATAAACGACTATCGACGGACCTAAGTGCCACACCGTGAGAGACGGTGAGTGCCACCTCTGACTCTCCGGTAGGGACGAAACGGGACAAGTCCCGACGATGACGCCAATTCCTTATGAGGGAGAGAGAATGTAAAGTCCCACATCTGCTCAACCCCATAAATGTCTAGTCAACTCGGGTTAGCTCTTTTAGACCAAACGAAGATGACGGTCTGAGCGATTACTTGGATTATTTATGACTTATTTAATGCTACCAGACCCGGGGTCTGAGGGCGTTACCGTGAAACTTTCATATTCTATTGCTACAAAAAAAAGGATTAGAAGTTGGCCTACGTACCTGGAGCGATGTAGCCGAATGTTGCTAGTGTATTAGTGTGTGTAATGTCTTTGTTTCCCCCAACAATTTGGCGATGCCAAAGTCGCATACATGAGCAACCTTACCTTCATCAAGCAAGACATTGCTAGGCTTGAAATCGGCGTGTACGACGGTTTCGGGACACCCAAATGTAGATATTGCGGAAGCGAACGCATCGTCAATCATAATGTTCACTCTTTACGTGAAGCTAAAGAAATGATTGCCGAATGCAACCAATTTTCAAGACTCCCATTAGGCATGAACTTGAGTACTATCGCCTTGAAGTCAAGATTAGAACAACTCGAGATGACTTTAGTAAGATTACGATGACGAAGATTGCGCGGATCTCGCACTCCACGTCAAAACTTCTATGGGCTCCTTCTGTTATTATATCAAACACTTTAACAGCAACAACCATCCCATCTCTAAGCATACCTTTGTATACAGATCCGAAGCTCCCTTTTCCGAGCAAATTTCTTTCATTATATTCATCCGTAGCATGTTGAAGTTCATAAACTGAAATTCGATTTGTCATCACTAATTCTTCACCTCTTCGCAACCGATTCTTTCTTCTAAGTATTAAATATAACAATTATTGTAATGGTAGAAACAGTGGCTATTAAACCAAAACACAGAATTAACACATGCGGACGCGTCCACAAATTTTTTGGTGATGCATTATCATCATGACATGGAGAAACATGATGTCTTTTCTCTCCACAAAGTCGATCTTTATTGGATATGAAAGATTCCCATGTGAATTTTGTAAAAGGGCCTCTATCTCGGGATTGGGCCATCTAAATTGTTGTAAGAAGCATTAAATCTTTCTAGGTACCGAAGCTCGCAAGTGTTACTTGTTACCGGAATAGAGCCGGACAAATTATTTGTCGATAAATCTAAGTACGCAAACTTACGGACTTCCAATTGATTTTTGGATCGACCTTCCAATAGATTGTAATCTAGATAAAGCGTTTCCAAGCTCAGTAAGCTAGTTCCGATTGCATCCGGAATATTACCCGAGAGGTTATTCATCGACAAGTCCAGTACTATTATGTTCTTTATGTTCCCCACTTGGTTTGGAAGTGAACCTCTTAAGGAATTATTAGAGATATCAAGAAACAAAAGACCGTTCAGTTTGTTGGAACCTAGGTAGAGCTTTTTCAAGGGCTAAATTACAATTTTGGTCCTCTAACTAGACACTTTTTCAATTTTGGTCCTGGTTTTTCTCCGGCGACAATTGTAGTCCTGTAAGTATTCTTTTTTTTGCAAAAATAGTCCTGAACGCCGGAAAGACCACTTATAGGACTAAAATTGGTCTTTTCCGGCGACAATTTTAGTCCTATAAGTGGTCTTTCCGGCGACAATTTTAGTCCTGTAAGTGGTCTTTCCGGCGTTCAGGACTATTTTTCCAAAAAAGACCACTTACAGGACTAAAATTGTCGCCGGAGAAAAACCAGAACCAAAATCGAAAAACGTGTCTAGTTAGAGGATCAAAATTGTAATTTAGCCCTTTTTCAAGGAAGTAGTATTCCCTATGCATTCAGGTATGGGCCCAAAAAATGTTTTGTAAAATAAATATAACTCACTTAAACGTTGCAAACTGAACAAATCGCATGGAAGCCATCCGCTTATTCCGTTGAATCCCAGATCAAGAATTTTAAGGTTCTGTAAAAATGCAATAGATTTTGGGAATGGACTGATGAATTGATTTTGACCAAGATCCAGTTCCAAAAGATTACTCAACTTTCTTATGCTAGCAGGACTTTCACCGGACAATCCACACGCTCGTATCGTGAGTAATGTAAGAGAGTTAGAAAGATTTCCTAGAGATTTTGGAAGGATTCCATTAAAGGATTCCATTTAGATATATGCAGTTGGCCAGTGGCGTGAGAAATTGTAGCTCTAAAGATGAAGAAGAATCCTTTTGTCAACTTATTCCCACCCAAACCTAAAGTCTGAAGAGACCTTAGATTCCCAAGGAATAGTGCCCTTGAAATTGTTTTGTGAGAGATCAAGTTCAGATAGTTGAGAACAATTTGAGATGAAGATAGGCACAACTCCACCGAGCATATTCAGATTAAAGAAAAAAAATGAAAAAAGAATAAAGAGCGTGAATCAGTATATTTTCCCACATTCATTATTTGAGCTCATTTGCTCAATATATATATATATACAGCATTACTATTACGATATTGACTATTGTATTATTTATGTAATTAGAAAAGGGTGGATTGGTAATTACGACTAGCACTAGAAGCCCTGAATTTGGCTATAATATTGTACCTATGTATTGTGAATGATACACGAAATATAATTGACCGAAATTTAACATGGTAGCAGAGACAGGTTAAACCCTAAACCTATCAAAAATAACACAGCAAATCACGAACCAGAAAATCACAATACAGGCTGCGTCCTGCTCTTTTGATCATGGCCGCAACAGCAGAAACCTCGGGGGAGAAAAAGCTTGATGCTTTCTTCCTCAGCACTAACGATCATCCGGGACAATTGATCACCACGGTGCAATTGAAGGGCCCTAACTATGATGAGTGGGCACGCTCAATTCGGACTGCTCTTCGAGCAAAACGAAAATTTGGCTTTCTTGAAGGGAAAATCAAAAAGCCAACGGACGACGCAAAATTGGAAGATTGGTACACCGTTCATTCCATGTTGTTATCATGGATTATGAACACGATCGAACCGTCTATCCGGGCAACACTATCCTATTTTGAAGATGCCGAGCAGCTCTGGAAATCGTTGAAAGGACGATTTTCGGTCGTTAACGGAACAAAAATTTGTCAATTGAAATCTTCATTGGCTGACTGTAAGCAAGGAAAGGGGGAGACAATTGCATCCTATTTTGGGCGGATGAGCCGAATCTGGGACGAATTGAGTGAATTGGTGTTAGTAAAGGCGCAACTTTATTTCTTATACATTTAAGAGTGTGGGCAATCTGTCCCAACACCCCCCCTCAAGTGTTGGAAATCATCCAACACTTGCACAATTTTCATTCAAGAGTGTGGGCAATCGTGTCCCAATGGTGGTGTGACTCGATTGGGCAAGTTGCCCTATTACTCGACGATCTTTGAGTGGGTGGTTTGTGTTTCTTGGTCTTTCTCCTATCTCCTGGAAGTCCAAGAAACAGACCACGGTGTCCCGCTCCTCTGCTGAAGCCGAATATCGGTCGATGGCTTCTTTGACTTGTGAACTCGAAGTGGCTAAAGCAATTACTTGCGATCTTGGTGTTCGACATCCTCCCGGGATTCGACTTTTACGTGACGATCGATCTGCGTTATACATAGCTCGAAACCCTATTTTTCACGAACGTACGAAGCATATTGAGGCTGACTGTCATTTTGTGCGAGATGCTGTAACGGACGGTTTGATCCTTCCCTCTTATGTTCCTATGAAGCACCAGTTGGCGGATATTTTAACCAAGGCATTGGGACGACATCAATTCGAGTTTTTATTGCACAAGTTGGGCGTTCGGGATCTTCACGCTCCCACTTGAGGGGGGGTATTACGATATTGACTATTGTATTATTTATGTAATTAGAAAATGGTGGATTGGTAATTACGACTAGCACTATAAGCCCTGAATTTGGCTATATATATTGTACCTATGTTTTGTGAATGATACACGAAATATAATTGACCGAAATTTAACAATTACAAAGGAGTCTTGTTGCCTTAGGATACGGGAAATATGCAAACAACTTAACAGACTATACTACTTCAAATTACAAGTGGACTCTAAGATCTCTTATCTCTCATAATCTAAACAGCTCATCATGTTTCAAATTTGTGGAGAATAACCTTATCTCTCCAAAGCCTCCTTATCACTCCATTAACAACCTTATCACTCCATTATCTCCACAATTGTTGATTTGTTTTGGTCTGAACATGTTTCGTTATTAGCCTCCCTCAAACTTGGTCGGGGCTGGAGGCCAAGTTTGGGGGAAAAATTAGGATTTTTGTCCTCTAACTTGGCCTACTTTGGATTTTAGTCCTGCTCCTGCTCCGGCGAGGAAAATGGTCCTCTAACTTGTTTATTTTTTTGAAAAATAGTCCTATTTTCCGGAAATAGCTGATTGGGCACCGGAATTTTAAGAAAATTCTTACGTGGCAGCCACTAGACTGCCACACTGAATCCTACGTGGCTATGGACCCCATTTTACTTCGAAAAAAGGATTTCTCTTTCCAATTTCCCCCAATTTCTTTCTCCTTCCAAGTTCCCCCAATTTCATCCCTAAAAAACAAAATACAGAGAATTTAATATATAAATAAAAGATGAAGATGAAAAATTGACGGTAGTAAATGGAGGAAGAAGATGGAAGAGGATTAGACGGGAGATGCAAGTAGTAAATTAGGAATTAGATTTGGAGGGATGAAATTGGGGGAAATTGGAAGGAGGAATCATTTTTTTAAAGTAAAATTGGATCCACAACCACATAGGATTCAATGTTGCAGCCTAGTGGCTTCCACGTAAGCATTTTTTTAAAGATTTCGGTGCCCAGTCAGCTATTTCCGGCGTATAGGACTATTTTTCGAAAAAAAAATACAAGTTAGAGGACCATTTTCCTCACTTTGAGAGCGGAGCAGGACTAAAATCCAAAATAGGCCAAGGTACAGGACTAAAATACTAATTTTGCCCAATAACTTAGCAATTCATGCCTATAGCTTTGAAACAGGCAAACCTGCACCAAAAAACATATATTATAAGGAGATTCAGACAGATTATTGGAAATAAGATACCAGTTTAGACTTCTTGCCTAATACTTTGGAGTTGACAATACTTGGACAATTAAGCGGCAAGAGGTGTGGAATTTCTCATTTAGGAAAGGTTCTACGCGGTTTGGATCAGACCAAATAGGGTATCCTTTGATTTTCCCTACAGAATTTAATCACATTTCGGATTAATTAATAATCATAATATCTCAATCTGAAGGAAGAAGTTTAGCCAAAATGATTGAAAAAACATACAGAACATTTAAAGCAGCCAATGTCGCCATCCCTTCACGAGTCCACTGCAAAAACCATGTGCAAACTGTGGCTTTAAATAGTGTTCCTCCGCGATAAATTCAAAAAAGAAAAATGGAACAAGAACCACCCTACTTAGATGCAGAAGCAATGTGAGGCACCACAACAGCGTTCTTCAAATCCGCGAGCCCAGGTTTCATGTTAGGTTCATCCTAACACGCACAAGAATAACACCATAATATGTAGTGTGTATCTAATGGTCAAGTGCATTGGAGGGGATCAAGATCCGGTTAGAACCACCCACATTCAACCCAAAACAATTAATCTTCATCAAATTTTCAGAAATGTCTGTCGATCCACAAATGTGAGTTTGCTTAACAATTTGTTGGGAACTATGATCCGTAGTATATAAACGTGTTATACCATTTTTTTGTAACCAATTTGTTGTGTATTTAGCATTTTTGGTAATAAAAACTACCAAGGACACCATTTATATGGGCAAAATTAGGATTTTAGTCCTGTAACTTGGCCTATTTTGGATTTTAGTCCTACTCCTGCTCCGGTGAGGAAAATGATCCTCTAACTTGTATTTTTTTTTGAAAAATAGTCCTATCTGCCGGAAATAGCTGATTGGGCACCGAATCTTTAAAAAACACTTACGTGGCAGCCACGAGGCTGCCACATTGAATCCTATGTGGCTGTAGATCCCATTTTACTTTAAAAAATGATTTCTCCTTCCAATTTCCCCCAATTTCATCCCTCCAAATCTAATTCCTAATTTACTACTTTGCATCTCCCGTCTAATCCTCTTCCATCTTCTTCCTCCATTTACTACCTTCAATTTTTCATCTTCATCTTTTATTTTTTTTTATTTATATATTAAATTCTATGTAATTTGTTTTTAGGCTTCTCCTCCTCAATTGAAAACATCATCGCCGTAAACGAAGAGATTAAGGTAGTGGTGCCGAGTGAGCACAATCCATTGTTTGAACTTGCTTCGATGTTGATGCTTGTGAGTTTTGGTGGTCTTGCCTTTGATCATTTGATTTTATTCGATCCCATCGGAAACGTGTTGGATTTAATTTGAGTTGATTTGTTTGAGGATTTTCGGCGGAAATGAAATATAAAATTGCAAAGGAAGATGAGAATTGAGGAAGAAGATGAAAACCTTCAAACTTAGCTATAGCATTTAAACTCCACTTCTACCCATCTTCTTTATCTGCATCCATTGAAACAAGGGCTAAATCTGCTAAGAGACAATTAGAGATATTATGAACTTTGGTGCTATTTCTTTGCGAGAACTTCCAATTCCAAATTGCAAATGATTCATCGCCTATCTCAGCAATTTCAAATTGCAAATTGCAAATTAATTAGGGATTAGATTTTGAGGGATGAATTTGGGGGAAATTGGAAGGAGAAATCCTTTTTTAAAGTAAAATGGGGTCCATAGCCACGTAGGATTCAATGTGGCAGCCTAGTGGGCACCACGTAAGCGTTTTTTTAAAAATTCCGGTGCCTAATCAGCTATTTCCGGCAGATAGGACAATTTTTCAAAAAAATAATAAAGTTAGAGGACCATTTTCCTCACCGGAGTAGGAGCAGGACTAAAATCCAAAGTAGGCCAAGTTAGAGGACCAAAATCGTAATTTTGCCCAAGTTTGGGTGCAAACCAAGTAAGAGTAGCTTTAGTGGCTGGTTTGGTGAAGACGTCAGCCGTTTGGTGAGGAGCCGAAACATGTTGAGTGACGAGAGACCCTCGAGCCACCTGTTCTCGGACATAGTGATAGTCAAGTTCAATGTGTTTGCTGCGAGCATGAAATACGTGGTTGACAGTCATATAAAGAGCGCCGAGATTATCACAAAATAATATAGGTGTTTTGCTCAATGGAATTGATAACTCGTGAAGTAGATGTGTAAGCCATGTAAGACGGTGGGTTGTTTTTTCGCACACCTTGAAATAAGATTTGAGCCAAGATACGTGCAATATCCTGTAGTAGACCTTCGAGTAGTCGGACAACCTGCCCAATTGGCGTCGGAATAGGCAATTAAGTCAAGAGTAGTATTAGCAGTGAGAAGCATGCCTAATTGAATGGTGCCTTTGACGAAACGGAGAATCCGACGAACTAGTTTAAGGTCTTTGATTCGTGGGATTACGCATGAATTGGGACACAAAATTATCACCGTACGAGATGCCCGGGCGAGTAAAAATGAGGTACCGGAGTGCGCCAACCAAACTTCGGAAGACACTTGGATCTTCTGAGGAGGAGAATTGTGAAGCGGCTTGTACTTGCTGTCCAAAGGTGTAGAAATAGGTTTGCGATCCAACATGGCAAAGACGTTCTAGGATAGTATGAGCATAATGGGACTGATTAAGGTGTAGACCAGTAGACAACCTGTTGACTTCAACGCCAAGGAAATGATGTATATCTCCCAAATCCTTCATTGCGAATTCATTACTGAGGACCCGTATAAAAGTATATACAATTGCTGGACTTGTCCCGGTTAAAAGCATGTCATCCACATATAATAAAAGAATTAAAGTTCCACGGGAAGTGTGACAATAAAAAAACGATGGGTCAGCTAAGCTACAGACAAAGCCATATTGAATAAGAAAGCTACTAAAGCGATCAAACCAAGCTCTTGGAGCTTGCTTTAAGCCATAAAGCACTTTATGGAGTCTACAAACATAGTCAGGACGCAACTGATCATGCCAACCAGGGGGTTGTTCCATAAATATTTCCTCAGTGACATTTCCGTGTAGAAAGGAGTTTTTAACATCAAGTTGAAGGATGGTCCAATTTGAAATGAGGGCTAGACTTAGAACTAGGTTTATCGTTCCGGGTTTGACAACGGGAGAAAAGTTTTGAGATAATCAAGACCATCGATTTGATGATAACCCTTGGCTACGAGTCGCGCTTTAAGACGTTCTAAAGAACCATCCGGCTTTAGTTTAACTTTATAAACCCATTTTGACCCGATAACATGCATTTGTGGTGTGCGAGGGACTAAGTCCACGTTTTGTTATGATCAAGAGCTTCGAGTTCTTCAACCTTTGCGGCTCGCCGGCTGAATGGTTAAGGGGGCGACTTGATCGTTTTTGGCTCTTTCGGAATAGAAGGGTGAGGGCAAGTTTGTGAGTGCATATTTAGGATTTGGTTTTATGATCCCAACCTTGGAGCGTGTGGTTATATGATGCATGGGAGCAGGAGGTGGAATGGATGAGGGCATAATAGGATTGGTGGTGGTGTTATGAGGTGACATGGACTCAGACGAAGTCATGGGAGAACTATGAGTAGGGCTGTTTGGTTGACTAATGTTTGTGACGGGGGCTTCTGACGCAAGTTCAGGTTGAGTATCTAGACTGCAATCGATTCATTAAATATACTGCCGTTTGAAAAGCTTCTACCCAAAGATAAATGGGAGTTCTACTGTGAAACATCATAGTGAGGCCCAATTCGCGGATAGTCTGTGTCTACGCTCAACTATACCAGATTGTTCAGGTGTGTGTGGACACGAAATATGATGCAATATGCCATTATTTACAAAATGAGTTTGAAGCTTTGCGTTAATAAACTCACCACCTCCGTCAGAATGGAACACTTTAATATCTTTATTAAATTGTCTATTAACATATTTTTCAAAGGTTAAATAAGTAGTAAAAAAAACACATATTTATAGCGCAATGGAATCAACCAACAATACTTGGAAAAATCATCCACAAAACAAGCATAATGACGAAATTGACCAATAGATTTAACAGGGGCAGGACCCCACAAATCACAATGTATGATCTCAAAAGGACTACTACTAACATGTTCAGCTTGTGTGAAAGGTAGCTTACTAAGTTTCCCTAGTTGACAACTTTCACACAAGTGGTCCGTTTTTATTTTACCTATTACATTGATCAATCCTTTGTTTTTAAGCAACTGAACTGAGGTCAACTGAGAATGCCCTAGTCGTTGGTGCCAAATCTCAGTTGTACCAGATTTATTCCTACAAGAAAAAAATGCTTGTGGCTTGTTGGAGTAGACATAAAGATCACCCGTGAGACTCCCTGTCATTAGCAGCTGACCTGTGTTTCTTTCCTTAACAAAAAAATTATTATCAGTGTAATCACAAGTAACTTGATGTTGTTTTGTTAGTTGACTTACTTAAAGTAAATTTTTCTTAAGATTTGGAACAAGTAAAACATCTTTAATGCGTAGAGACGGGTTGTTTTGTTTGTGATTGAGATCTCCTATACCCGTAGTAGGTAAGGTTGATACATCACCAATGATTACGGAATCACATTTAGGATAATATCTCAAATTCTCTAGCATACCTGCATCACTTGTCATGCGGTTTGAAGCTCCGGTATCCATTGTCGATTCGGTGTCTGCAATTGAGGTATCAAGTGTAAACTTAGCAAGGGCATGAGGTAACTCAGTAGCTTCTTGTGTTGGTTTGGGGAACCACCAACATATCTTTGCAATGTGACCTTGTACTCCGCAGATTTGGCATTTCTCATTGGGGTACAACTCCCTTTCTTCCGTAGTCATCCGTCTTTGTCCAGGTGGTGGTGGTTTCCTTTGTTGTAGGGTGGTACTGTTTGCATTTTTGCCTTGTTGAGAATTGAATCCTCGTCCATATGAAGCAAATTTGGCGTCTGAACCAACTGTACCTGCGGCAAATTGCTGTGATCTTCCTTGTCTCTGCCCAACAAAGGCAAGGTGTGTTCCTCCGGAAAGAGCAGGCGTTCCTGCATTTGTAGAAAACCGACTCCTAAATTGGTCGAGATTTTGTAGATGAGAAACAAGTTCAACATATATGGGTCTTGGTGGTTTTAACATGGTTGTAGTGAAGGTCTCATATTGTGGACCTAGACTAGTCAAAAGACAGTAAACTTTTTCAGAATCTGTGATAGGCTTCCCTATAGCTGCTAGACTGTCACACAATTCCTTAAAGTTTCGAATGTGCTCCGTGACGGTTGTGGTATCATCTTTACGAAGATAAGTGATTTGTTGCTTCAAAGTTATTGTTGACGAGGCTCATGTAATGGAGTCACACGATGACACTGAGTTGTGGCATAAGAGGTTATGTCATATAAGCTTGAAAGGAATGGATGTCTTACCGAAGAAAAATTTATTGTCTTGTTCTAACAGTTTGCAAGTGGAAAATTGTGCTCATTGTCTTGCAGGGAAGCAAACTAGAGTTTCTTTTAAATCAAATCCACCTTCATGATAGTCAGAAGTACTTGAGCATGTTCATTCTAATAATTGTTGTCCCATGAAGACAAGGACGCTTGGTGGTTCCTGCTATGTTGTGACTTTTATCGATGATCACTCAAGAAAAATTTGGGTCTACACTTTGAAGACAAAAGATCAAGTGTTAGACATGTTCAAGCATTTTCAAGTTTCAATTGAGAGGGAAACTGGAATGAAGTTGAAGTGTATTCGGGCTGACAATTGAGGTGAATACAAAGGTCCATTTTATTATTACTGTAAGCAACATGGTGTTAGACATGAGAGAACTCCGCCAAAGACTCCGCAGTTGAATGGCTTGGCAGAGAGGATGAACAGAACATTATTGGAGATAGTCAGATGTTTTCTTTCACAAGCCGAATTGCCCAAATCCTTTTGGGGTGAAGCTTTGAGTACTATGGTTCATGTACTAAATTTGCCTCCATGTGTTCCTTTGCACAATGATGTTCTTCGAAGGTATGGTCAAGTGCGATTTTTTTGGTTGTAAAGCTTATGTACATTTCTAAAGAAGAGAGGTTTAAGCTTGATGCTAAGACTAAACAATGTATTTTTAAGGTTATGGTCAAGATGAGTTTGGGTACAAACTTTATGATCCTATTGACAATAAAATGATTAGAAGCTGAAATGTTGTGTTTGCAGAGAATGAGACTTTACAGAATGTTGATAAAAATAAGTGTTCAACACCTCATGCTAGTGATGTTTACCTGACTTGGAGATAATTTCTCCTACAACCACAGAGGAGCACGGTGCAGTTGATGACCCGGATAATCAGCAGGACGATGTAGATGATGCAGTTGATTTTGATCACAACGTTGATAATGATATGATTGAGGAGCCAGTACCAGATGAGGCTCCATTAGTTATTCCCAGGAGATCTACTAGAGAGAGACACCCTTCTACTAGATATCCAGTGACTGAGTATGTTTTGTTCTCAGATAGTGGAGAGACTGAATGTTCTGAAGATGCCATGAATGATGAACATAAAGATAAATGGCTTGATGCTATGAAAGACGAGATGGAGTCTTTGCTTGAGAATCACACATATAAGTTGGTGAAATTGCCTAAGGGGAAGAAAGCTTTGAAGAATAAGTGAGTCTTCAGAATTAAGAACGAAGACAGTAATTCTACACCTTGGTCTAATGCAAGATTAGTAGTCAAAGGTTTTGGTTAGAGAAGGGGCATTGATTTTGGTGAGATTTTCTCTCTTTTTTGTGAAAATGTCTCCTATCCGGACTGTTCTTGGCTTGGCCGCTAGTCTTGATTTGGAGGTTGAGCAGATGGATATTAAAACAACTTTTCTTCATGGTGATTTTAAAGAACACATCTACATAGAGCATCAAGAGGGCTTTCAAGTGAATGGAAATGAGAATCTTGTGTGCAAGTTGAAGAAGAGTCTTTATGGGTTGAAGCAAGCGCTTAGACAGTGGTATAGGAAATTTGAGTCTATCATGAGAGTAGGGTTACCGGAAGACTACTTCAGATCATTGCGTGTTTATTATCTGATCCTTAGAGGATGATTCTATCATTCTTTTACTCTATGTTGATGATATTTTGATTATTGGCAGGAATTCTTCAAGGATTGACAAGTGGAAGCAGCAGTTGAGCAAGTCTTTTGCCATGAAAGACTTGGGCCATGCAAAGCATATTTTAAGGATGCAGATTACTCATGACAGAGAGGCCGGGAAAACTCATTTGTCACAAGAGAAGTACATAAATAAAGTGCTTCAGAGATGTAGCATGAGTGATGTTAAATTAGTGTCGTCCAGTCCACTTGCATTTTAAGGTGTCTCCTGTATTGATGTCTCTATAGCCAAAATGTCCAAACAAGACACTTTAAAACGATCTAATATGTGCACATTGCATACTTTTAAAAGCGCCTTAACAGATGCCCAGTGGATGCATTAGAAAGCGCCTCAGCATGTTACAGTAAATACATTTTTAACAAGCGTTATTATGTTCACACTTGAGACATCCAAAAGCGCCTTATCAGGTACATTGGATACATTCAAAAGCGCCTCAACAGGTTTTGGGTTGTCACATTTCAAAGCGCCTCAACGGGTCTTGGGTTGTCACATTTCAAAGCGCCTCAACGGGTCTTGGGTTGTCACATTTCAAAGCGCCCCAATAGCCTCTTCATCCCACATTGCGAAGTGACCCTACAGCCTCATGATGCCACACTGAAAATCACGCAAACAAGCCCCTGAAATCAAAAGACAGCCCCAATGGTTTAATCACTCACAAAGAAATCAAATACAAAAATATCACTTACTCAGCAAAACAAGTTCAACCACAGATGCGAAAATTCATATCATTTACATAATGCAAGGCTTCAAATTTGCTTGATTTACTCTAACATAAGGCAACAAATATGACACAAATAGGAACTGCACAAACAGGTTAAATTTTCACTTTTCTATCATTATCTACAAGAATTAAAAGCCTCCCATTTTCTAAATATCCAAATGAATCAAGCTAACATAACAGAATATCTAAAAATATATTCAACTCAAAATACTCTAACTATACCACTACTTGACAAAACATTTCCCAGCCATTTCATTCCAAAATACAATCAAAATAGAAGCTTTGCAGAAGAATCTTTAGTCTATTTTCAATATTAAAAAAACAGAAACATACCCAATTAGAAGGAATTGCAGTAACAACATCCATGTGCATGCCAATCATTTTCGACGGTAGTAACAGACTCGCCTTGATTCTTACTCACTTTTAAGTACATCCCAACACCGCCACCACCTGATGTCTGATTTTCTAAAGCCCATGTTCCAGGATTGCTATACCATGACCCAAATTTATCCTGCAACGCGAGACAAGACCGTTAGGGGAAAGAATGCCCAGAAAAGAAATGGCTTAAGCAGTTAAGTAAAGCAAAGAACATCTAAAGATGTGGGGAAACTAACGATGTCAGGCACCTTCTTTAGTGCATAGCTGAGACGACGTAGATAATGAGGTACAGCTTTCCAATGTGACTGCTCAACGACATGCAAACCTTACAATGCCAAGTGATTATTGTTAAGACATAATGCGAGGTGGGACATTATAGCATTAAGATAGGAATGAAGAAATCAGAAAGCAGGTGTGTTTATTTTTTTTGATGTGAATCATATTTACCAGCTCTTGCTTCATCAACTGGAGTAGATTTGTGCGGCCTCAGTTCATCCGTTTGCCAGATGGAAGTAGCCTCTCTCCTCTAAAACAATAAGAATTACGGATTTACAAACCATGAATATATATGTGTATGTACAACTGTTTTTCCAAGTGTAAGCACAGTACCAGATCTTCTAATCCCATTTCTTTATCTTCTCGTCCAAGATCTGGCCTGTCTTTGTATTCCAAGAGATGCTGCAAGATTGAATCATATTAGATGCACTCTTACATTACACAAAATATTGGTGTTAATATCCTTGCCCCCACAAACACAAGCTATAGGTTGTGCTATTTATTACATAAAACAATCACCATTTTTCTACCACAAGTCAGAAAAAAGAAATATAAAAAAGAACATTCAAAGCAAAACAAAGCCAATATTCAACGAAATTTCGCCCCAGCTAGCTAATTTCCCTAAGATGAAACAATTAATGAGTTCAGGGGAAACCGACCACAGACACTCCATGAAACCGACCGAGTCCGACGTTCAGTACGCCACTCTGTTGAAAAATAAAGTAAAAAACACGGAGACGAATAATAAAAATAAAAAGGAAATAAAAACCACTTGAGCAAGGGCTCGAGTCCTTTCAACTTTAACCATGAATTTAGGACCGACTTCTCTATGAAGAACCTCATCCAAAAGGCTCTGTAACATTCTGAAATCGTCTTCATGGCCTTGAAACGACAACTCCTCTGCTATACAGTCTGTTATATGCATCATTTTCCTGCTCTATGTGAAAATGCAGATACAGATTGTGAGATTTTGATCGTGAAAAATGGCTGACGAGCTCCAGAAGGGCACTGTCGTGCAACTGGTTCTTATCGTCGGGTGGTGTGTGTGACTGTGAAAATGGTGAAAATGGAAAAAAAAATTTTGAAATGACATTGGGATTTTATACGAAAGACGACATTTTGTGGCTGATAAGAAATAACATACACCATTAAACATGTAAAGAACACATTAGATTTAACTTTGAAATCACAGATGAACTTTTGAGTGAATGCTGCAACAAGCAGAACGGATAATCGGATATAGAATATCACCATAGAAAAGTACTTTCCAGGATTCTGGGAACAACGCAAGATTGTCAGTAGGCCAAACTCAAAGAGCCCAGATGTCTCTCTTTTCACAACCTAGAAGATATTGAAAATCATGCTCTTATTTACTTGTTTCTTTATATAAATTAATAATTAGAGTAGGACACAGATTTTAGAAAGGAAACCTTTTTCAGAGATTTTCCATACATGCTATGATATGCAGAACCAACAACAGCCAAATGTGCCCTGCTTCTTTCACTGAATATTCGGATGAAAGTGTTCTCATCAGTTCCCATTTTCTTCTCTCCAGCATTATAAAGAGCTTTAGCATCAAGATTCAAGAAACAGATGGTCACATCCCGTGGTCGAAAACCAAATGAACCAATTGCATATTTTATACCTGTGGTGCATAAAAGGAACCTAAAGCACCAACAATGATTTCTCCCGGTACGAACCCACCAACAAAAACACTGGGACTTCCAGATCTTAATTGAGAGCACACAAGGCAACATCACAGATGCATAAGACAAGTAGTAAGAAAGTAAGCAAACAGATCATCAATCTCATATAGTTCATAACATTAGGACAAAGGGACTTTTCATAGCACATATGAGGCAAGATGACATACGCATAGTAATAGCTCACTTAAGGCATACTCTACGAGCTTTGTCACTTGAACATATCATTTCACAGAAAGATGGCAGTAAGCAGGGCACTCAGCATTAAACAAGTGCAAGCAGGCAAGTTTTAAAGCATGTCCTGGTATCTACAGTAATTAAGGCAATTATTCAAAGGTGATACACGTACACATACCACTTCCCCTTGAAGAGCTCAGCCATGGCCCGAAAGTGGGTTTTGCAGCTTGGTTTCAACATTATTTTTCAAATGTATTCCCCTCCTAGTGGAGCAAACACTTGTGAAGTTTTCGCCTCCATGCATTAACAGGTTTTACTACGTCCAAGAACGAGGCTTCACAAACTTCTTAGCTTCCTGTCCATCAACAAAATAAAGTCAAAAGACTAATCAATTAACAGACCACAACAGCGACAACTTTTATAGATTCACCAGTCTTCGCTAAGTATCCTGGTAATAAAACATGGCAGGCCAAAAACCACTGCATACATGACTCAAAAAGTTCTGTAAAAAGCATATGCCATACCATCCTGCATAATCAACGGATTATACATCGCGACATCCATGATGAAAAGGACAGTTAACCTGGAGTCAACATAAAATTCAGACAAACCTTGAGTCAGTGGCATGCTCAAAGAAGTAGAATCCAAAATTGCATGTTCAAGAGCGTTATAGCAGTCATCTGAATCTAAAACACATAATATGAAAAAGACATACCAAAAGTACTTTCGTGAATCTTTGCAGAAGTCCTGGCATCCAACAGTTTCCTAGCAGTATGCCAAACCCACTTCTGAAAGTTAGTTGTGGCTTAATGAGCAACTGATCGAGTATCTACGGATAATTGAAGATCACATTTCATTTGACCTAGACAAGCAAGTGAAGTTATAAGACAATAAGCTCGATTTAAAATGGAATAGTACCCACTTCAAACGCATCGGTGAATGCTCGATTATCCAATGCATAGGGGGCCAGCAGTACAAATCTTATCTTCCTCTGATTCCAATCCCCCATTACTCATCTTTAAACTACTATACACAGAAAAAGACAAAATGCTTAAAATTCAAGATAGTGTGAAACTGTGAATATCAGGAACATGAATGTATAATTCCTAGCTAAAAGACCTATTTCTATAAAGTTTAATCCTAGTATGATAGGATATACTTAACTAGATAGGTTGGGAAATCAGAAATACTTCCTCCGCAACACTAATAATATGGAAAATTGAAAGCAATATGTAAACAAACATACCTAAAATTGCAACACCAATCTGGACTTTCCTATAATTACTGCTACTCTCCATGCCATTGTACGAGAATACAGACATCAGCAATTCATCGAACATGTTCTGCTCCTCCAAACCTCAAAACCATAAAACAAAGCGAAATCAACATTTTTTTACACAATCAACATTTTACCTTCAAGATATTTTCCTGCATCAGACTCGAGAGGAGAACGTCAAGCTGGGGATCTCAAAGATTTTTCAGTTTTTTAGCAGTACGGACATATTTGACGAATTAGCTTCTGAACACGAAAATTTTGGTCCACTACACCATGAAACCCTTGAAATCACAAGATGTCCTTGAGAAAGAGAGGGAATTCAGGCAATCGGTGAGAGATTTTGAGTGCTAAGGGAATCAGGGCGATGATTTTGAGCGACAGCGAGACAGCGGAAACGGGAACAAAATTAGGGCTCTATGTGTGTTTAGTCTGTGTGATGTGAACGATCACCTCAATCCTAGTGGTGTGGGAATGCATTTGAGTGTAAGAAATGAGAGCTTATCAACTTACAATGGTGACAAGAAGAGAAACAGAGCAGTCACATCTCCTGCAGTAAAAAAACCAAGTGCATTATTACATAAATTAGAGCAAGAAATCACAAGCTAATTCATCCAGAAACTGAAAACCCAGAAAAATTCAAGCAAAATACCAAAACTTGTTAATGACTGATGATTGATATTATTTGTTTTTCCATTTTATGCATGTTAACGACTAAGGAAACAAATTCAAATCCTAATGGAGAAGTTAAAAAGGATTAGTATGACCAACCTTTTGATACTGAAAAGAACATTTCCATCTAACAACTGCAAGCAGTGAACCTACACATCTTGTCTTTAAGCTTTGTCCTAGAGAAGCAAAAAGGGAAATTTGAACAATCTTATTTGATTAAATATCTGGGCATTTCGCACAATCAAGTAAATGATGATCAGAGATGTTCATACAACTGTAGGAAACATGATAGAAAATTCCAGGACAATCTGGATTTTTCACCTTTACTTTGTTTACGAAATTGATTGCTTCATGAAAATCGATGGGCTTCTTTCCATAAATGTAAGATAGCTTAACTTCTACCAGGAAATTTCCACAAGGCTTTGGGGTACAGTAAGCAGCAGAAAGAATGTTGGCCTTCACAAAAACAAAAGTTGTTCAGATGATAATGCATGAACAAGAAAAATGTAATTGACCTTGGCAATGAGGTCCATCCATGATAGCCACCAGGCTGTCAAATAACTAGTGCCTATGAGTATTTCAACCTGTTATAGAATTAACATCAAACGAGATTTTTTAAGTAGAGCTCGTACATGATTACAAAGTAGACAGCTCCACACTTATATCCTACCTGAGTTGATGGATCCTTCTTGAACCACCAAATGCGAAGTCCCCTTCCTTGAGTTTATACGAGAACATCGCTGGACCCCTATCAGCAAACAAATAGTAATGAATCTTTAAGGATTATGTATGGCATACATCATCAGAACAATAAAAAGCAATAGCCGAAAGAGCAGCGAGTTCTTTACAGAACTCTTTAAGCCTTTTAGGTTCAACAAGCTTCGAGCTCAACGAATCCCTTTGAAAGATAAAGCCCTCACCGAATTGGTTTAAGAGCATCTTGTTAAATTTTCAATGAGCAATGCATAATATAACCTCAATAGTGGTAGGATCCGGTAAATTAACTACTCTTTTTCACGCTCTGTAGTAGAAGAAATAGGGACCTGAGGAAGAATCATAAAAAGATTTCCAGGATCCACATGCTTTTCATGAAAAAAATATGCATTACTTTAAGAATAGGTAGTTTTAAATAGTTATATTTTGGATTTTTGTGAATGACATGGTTTTTATTTTGATGCATTAAGGTGATCAGGAAAAGAAAAAAGAAGTGTAATAGTGACGTAGGCACTTACTGAAATCTAGCCTTGAAACAAAAGGCTAGCTCATGGAAAATTAAAATAAAAAATCGCAGAAACTGAAACTTCCACCATATTATGCATTTCATCAGCTTATGGGGGATTCCAGCAAAAGAAATGGCAAATATGAGCGAATATTTCCACGATTGCTGCCATTGCCTCATGCTTCATAAGGTAAATAAAAAACACTTATGGGGGATTCCAGCTTCATATCAACGAGCATAGGCCATAGGGCAGCCAATTTTATGCAATCTTCATATCTCTATTACAACAGCGCTATATTTTCTAGTGGTTTCCAAAAACACAACATCAGATTCAACCTGATAAGGAAAATATTAAAAAAAAAAATTGAGAACCGTAAGCACTATTAGACATTCATAAATTGGCTTCCAAGTTCATTAACCTTCTAGCTCATACACGTATTACTGCAGAAGTAATTTTTAACTAGAAATTATTAAATCTATCTTAAAATATACTCTGAGTTTGAGGGAATTTACAGCATTAGATTGAAAAATGGCCAACAATAATCTAAAAAGGGCGAGAAGCAGAACATAGATAAATAACAAGTTTCCAAATTTGAACAATGAAAGAAATTTTGATAGCTTATAGCTTATCGCCAGCAACAGAACCTTAGGTCATTACAACGATTTCACCTAATTATCATCGCTTCTAATCAGATCACAACAGTTCAAACAATGATCAGAATCTAAACGTAATATTCACCAGATCGAAAAGGACTAGAGAGACAACAACAACAAAAGAGATGAAAATCGCAAGGAATAAACCAATAAATTATCCAATTGAAATCAGTAAATGAAATCCATAATACCTGCAGCGGTGCAGCCAGACTTGATTTTGGATTTTGGAATAAGTATCGCTCATCTCCGGCGAGGAAACCCTTGGTCACTCGCAGCGATTTCACCTCATCATTGTTTGCGCAGATGGATCGATGGAAGCAAACCGACAATAGATTATGAGAGGTAGGGTTTTAATTTAGGAATATGAGAAGAGATCGAATTATCTTCACTCTGGGCGGATTGAACGGTTTTTTCCATCAGATCGAATTATGCAGTCTGAAAATGGTTATCGATGGAGGTCGGATCCTCTGCCGTAGGTTAAACACAGCATTCTGTGATGTCAAAACGGCGTCGTTTCGACGCAACACGACGCCGTTTTGGTCACGAACTTAAAAATAAAATAAAAAACATCACAGCAAAACGACGTCGTTTTGCGTCGAAACGACGCTGTTTCACGTCACAGCATTCACGGCAGGGAGCTTTCACGACAGACGATCCCAATTCGTTATCGATGTTCCTTCAGTTTTAGAGGTTTCTTTGTTGAGATGGGTTTAATCGTGAAAGCATATTTTTGTTTAGAGGCTTTTACTAAAACAATTATTATTTTTAGGGAAAACCAAAAAAATATGGATAAAGTCACGTAAGACATTTTAAAGTGTCCAGTTAAGACATTTTAAAGTGTCACTACGGGTTCTCAAATTCACTAAACAAAAAATAATTATAGACCAACAAAACTTTGAAACAACATTGATTTTTTAATTTTTTTTTTTTATGTACAAGACATTTTAAAGTGTCTCCAATGCTATAGAGTTAAGATATTTTAAAGTGCCTCCATAGGGTCACAAAACTACACTACATAGAAGACACTTAAAGTGTTTCCACATGTATATAATAAAATTAAGACATAATAAAATATCTCCACAGGGTCTCACATATTTACAAGTGACTCTATATCATGTTTTTAGAGGCAATTTTAAAAAAACTAGTAAAAGGCACGTGCGTTGCACGTGATGTGCGCATTTAATGTATGATATTGTACACCAATCATGCGAGCAATCATAAACATTTAATTAATTAATTAGTTTGCTGAAAAGAGTAAATCAAATAAATTCAAATGGAAAAATGAAAAAATCAAATGAATAAATAATAATAAAAAAAAACAAATCTAACGCACTTAGTCCTTTTCTTGTTTGATTTTTGTTAACCTAATGTTTCTCTTAATAGTTTCAATCGGCTCATCGTCATCGATTTAAATTGAGGCTGTGTGTTCGTCTTTTGTGGTTGTAAGTTGACTTTTATCGTTGCTTGAATTAATTTAGCTCTTCTTCATTTTTTTCTTTGATTGTACCATTGATGTGTGTGTATCTTTTTGCACCTCCTATGCTATTAGCTTTGGTGTAGCATTGATACCATAAGTATATTCCAATTTCCCTTTGAATTCAAAGGTAATTTGTGTTCTTCTGATCTATCTGGCGAACTCAGTTTGTCATAGTATTCAAAATCGTCATTTTCATGTGTATGTATGTTCATCACATCATAAATTAGTAACATAAAGAAATTGTATGTGAAGATTTAATTTAATAGAGATATGAGGCTATGTTACCTTGAAGTTCGCCTTCATGTACTCTGATACATCACATCCAACATATGTGTTTGCAGTCTCTCCGTATAAAGTGATCTCTACAGCTTGGTTTTCATAATTAGCCGTCAAATTTACTCGATACCTAATCCACATAATAATATTACTGTTAGTTGTACATTTTTAATGGAAGGATAAACACAATAATTTAGATAACTTTGGTGCTTGTTTTTGAGCCAATGTTGCAACAATTTGAGCAAATCCACCCATTTGGTCCTTCGTGCACTGATTTTGTGCAATGCATGCATGAGTCGTACCAAATCATAGGAATATTGTTGACCTTTATGACTTTTGCTGAAAACTTGTAGAACCACCATGTATAATAATGAGAGTTATACGACACCGTATGCCTTTTAAATGATTGTATGTACAGTTAAATTGTTTGTTATTTACCTTAGAAAGTGATTGATGACTGAGTGCAATATCCGTTAGATTTATCTCCGTTGATTGGTGTGTTTTTTTGTGATACTCACTTCGTGAAACTTTTCTTTGTCCGCATTTTTGTTTTTCCTGAATATATATAATTAACAAAATGGTGTTAGTTTTAACAATTATGATGTAAGTGGTAGTAAGTAAGTATTTTATATAATTGACTTTGCAAAATTATTTTCCATTTTTGTAGCATTCGACACTCTTTGCTTTTCGGCGCAAGATGAAGTGTGGATGAGGATGACATGTTAACTTTCCATTCACCTACAAGACATAACATGCAATATTTAGATAGAACTTTCTTGTTCAATGTGCGGACATGTATTATTGATGTATGTATTAATTACGTGTATAGAATTTATAGTGTAACTTCGTAATTGAATGCCATAAACTCGTCATATTGAAAGCACCTTCATAGTTATCTCTTCTTAGATTCGTAATCGCTCGATAGGTTTGTCATCCGAAAGTGAGTCGAGAATTTTTCCTTCATTCTTTGCCATGTCTTTCCATAATGTCACCGTTAGTAAGTCACCTCATAAACAATTTAGGTGTTGTTTATAAAAATAGAAGAATGTAATATATTTGTGTGGGTATCATGTTGGAATAGCTTATTGAGTGTTCATCAGTTTGATGTATTTTACGTCTACCATTTCAATTGATCCTTTGGTTTTGACGGTGGTACTTGGCTTCAAGTCAACCAAAATTCCCAAGACATCTAATAAGATGAAAGAAAGATTAGCAATATTACGATAATAAAATTTTATAGTAAGATTAAAATAAAACCAAAATATCCAAGTGATAAAAAATGAAATATTATTTTTGGAACATATATGTATGTGTATCATAGATGACTAATCATTCTATAAATGTATGGGTATCGGAAAAATTGAATATTATGACATTCTTATGAGAATATAGCATTGTTTTTGTAAAAAGAAATATATAGGAACTTTACCTATCAACTGCTTATCTTATGTTGGAATATCCTTGAACATTGTGTAGTTGCACATTAACTCCATCTCTCCTATTTGAATATCAGCTTATGGTTGTATTATAATTGACAACCAAGTCAACCTTCGGATGGATTGTCTCATATTGCGGGTTGATACGTTTTGGAGCAATATTAGGGAATATGTAGGTTTTATTGTGTTGTATAGTTTCACTAAATACACTGATAGTATCATTGTACAATAAAACAGTATATTTGTACCCTTGAAATTTTTTTTATTACTATGATTTATCATTATTGCTGAACCCGATGCCTACATTGCATTTGTGGGTAAAAAGGTAATTGAACAAACATTGAATAAAACAGTACCCGAGGGTTGGTGAACCAGCAAATCCGTTTGCAACTCCCTTGGAAATATTACCAGAATGATATTTATTTCCTGTATTTCAAATACTTCGTACGCACCCAATAGATTCTTAGGTGTTCTTCTAATGGTTTCGGTACTCTGCAGGGATTGTTAACGTATCTTTTTAGAGAATGTTAATAAATTTCAAAATCCATTTCGTCGTCCAGCAGCGACAACTGTTTTTTTAATTGGTACCGGGGTTGCCCTTTGGTTGGGTATTGGTGTAAAAATACCTACCGATAAATCCCTAACTTTAGGTATTTTTAAAAGAAAATTGTGATGAACTAACACAACGCGTGTATCTAGGGAATAGTCGCTTCAAAGCGAATTAGCCACCTCTTCATCGATGCATATGATTCTTTGATACTTTTTACTTTTATCTTTGGCCGCTGCAGGCTCTGGAAACCCTTGTCTCAGGACCTTTAATTTGGTTGAGCAGTCAGTTTGCTCCGTTGTTATCTTATTGATCAAAACTATTTTTCCGTCCATCTGAAAAAATCAAGCTGAAAAATCAATGGTAGTTGTAAGAAAGAAAAAACAATATAGTTTCCTAAAATTAAAGTCAAAACTAAAGCATGCATAGACACAACTATTATTAAAGAGTGAAAGTAAAGAAATTTCATGTATTATTTAAGAAGTAAATTATGCATCATGCATATTAAATACGCATTATTAATTTAATCCAGCCTAACCACTTCTTGTACCATCTCTGACCCACTACTATAATCCCCACCACTATTAATACAGTAACCATCTGCGTCATTTATTCGAAACGTTTATATGATGTAGAAAAAATATCAAAAATCAATGTTAAAAGAACAAATTGCATGAAATATGATATGAATTATTTGTAAATTTACAAGTTGGCAATGTCTGGTGACCACATGACTATAAGATTTAATAAGACTTTATAATTATTTTATTTTGAGTTATCAAACGTGTTTTATTTTCTTATATTTATATTACACTTTTAGAAGTGTAATATAAAGGACTTTAATACATTGTTTGATCGATTACCGATAACAAACTGAATTTTCAAATCGTGTTGAAACACAATTTTAAACAAATAATGATTAATTTTCAATAATTATGAGAGAAATTAAAGTGGTCAATTCTTAGAATACTTCGTAGAAATTGAAGCGTTCAATTATTTGCAAGAACACTTGGTTCAAGTGTTCAATTGATTGAGTATTATGATCAATTAAAGTGTTTCATTTATAATTTTGCAAATAAAGATTAATTTTCAAACTGAATTTTACACACAATTACATACATAATTGCAAACAAATTAGCTTGGATCGATAATAATTGAAAATTACTCGTAAAGAAAGTCAACAACAATATGTTGAATAACATAGCATCCATTCAAGGTAAAAGACTTGACGAAAACGTTATATGCTCTACTTTCTGATATATTTATGTGTTTCTACAAGAACGATAAATGTTTAACCATATTTACAAGAAAGCGAAGACATACGTTATTGTAGTTACCGAAGAATTTATAAATTTCAATCTTTAGGGAATTGTAAATTTCTTTAAATCATAAAATGCTTAATTGAGTAATAATTTATATTTTGTAAATTTCGTTTTTTTTATAATTTAATTAAATCAAGGATTTTTTTACTATTGTTGTTTTAAGATTTTTTATTTTGTATTTCTAAAAAATTATGAATCAAGGATCTTGTTTAATTTTTATAATCATTAAAAGAATTTGTTGATTGTTTTTTTGGTTTTATAATTTAATCAGTTTTTGAAACCCTTTCTATCATTTTTTTTAATCAGTTTTCCCTTTCTATCCTTTTTTTTAAAAAAAATAAGGGGTCTTCCTGAAATGGTCCGGTGAAATCGCCGACCAATGCATCTTCGTCTGATAAACCATGTCTTTCCATTACACCATCATCACAGATTTCTCCGGCAATCACATATGAAATACTCTGAGGCGATTGTTGCTGTGGGTTAGGAAAAGAAACTGGAGGAGGCTTCAGCAACCCGATTTCCTAATCTCGGGAAGCTTTTCTTTTGGGTTTAGGAGCTTAGAGACATAGTGAAATACGCAACAATGGTGGAGAAGGACAGCAAGCCAAGAAAAGAGGAGGTCATCACCAGAGAATACACCATTAAACTCCACAAGAAAGCTCCAAAATCCATCCGATGTATTCTTTATGCTGCGGTACGGATGGCACTTTTGTTTGATGCGTATTTAGGCTTGAATTGAAGCTGAATTATATACGTCTAGTTGAGTTTGATTGTGCTTGTAAGTAGCAAGTTTGGTAATAATTCAACAAATGAGGCTTCTTTGCCTGATGAGTTATTGCAATCATCCGATATGAAGATATACAATTTTGCTGATATGAAGGGTGCTACAAAAAGTTTCAAGTCGGATTCTGTGCTCGATATTGGTGGTTTCGATACCGTGTTTAAAGGTTGGGTTGATGAGGGGACTCTGGCTCCATCAAAATATGGAATTGGGACGATTGTTGCTATCAAGAAGTTGAATCTTGAGGTTATGCAAGGATTTGAAGAATGGCAGGTACTTCACCCCAATCTTTTTCCTTCTGTTCAGTGATCATCCGTGTTATGTTGCTTGTGTTTTGTTTCCTTCTTTTTATGGGTATGTAATGGTAATGCAGATCATTATTTATTATCAGCAAGATAATGAGGCTGTTACATTTATGAGGATTTGGATTATTGGCACAAAAGGCTTCTTTAGCTACTTTTGCAGAAGAAATCACAAGAATAGGCATGTAACCAAACTTTAGCTGCATAAGAGGACCATGATTTCGTGAAATTTTACAATGATATTCATGGGGTTTTGCACTATCAAATTGGTGTAAGTTTCCAATGATTGGAAGCCCTGAAGGACCTGGAAGCTAATTGGGTTTCACAAACATTATTTGCTTGATCAAATGCAAAGAAACTAACACAAGAGCAAAGATAGACAATAATATAGCTAATTCCATGGGCTCGACTCGACTAAAAAAGTTTGGGCTCGATCGATCCATAAAAAGGCAATATCGAACTCGACTCTCTAAATACTCGATATAGCTCGACTCGGCTCGTAAGCTCGATAATTTTCTTATAATTCATTTTATTTTTTCCTTTTTTTTTTTGAGTAATGATCCGGACACAACCGTTGTGACACAACGAAGTGCGCATCGTGTATCGACACGTTGATCATTATGTAATAATGATAAATTAGTTTAACATGCATCACCTTGAAACAAAGAAAGAAAAGCTATACGATGATGGTGCGTTTGTGTATGATTTGGAATAAAATTGATGTGGTGATATTGATGTCACTGCATTTACAGTTAGAATTGATGCAGTGACATCGATGTCACTGCATATGTCACTTCATATACAATTTACAAAGTTTTTGTTCATGCAATTTGGGTGTTGATGTCACTTCATAAAATGTTGGTGTTATTGTGTCACTGTATAAGGTGTCATTTCATAAAATGAGATATCAGAATAAAGAGGACGAAAAAATATGAATTATTGTGAAAGAATTATGTTGATCGGAGTTTTATATCAAAAGATATAGTCGTTTGAAATCGAATTTATAAAGAAAAAAATCGATTTTCTGAAATTAATTCGAAAAAATGTCAAATGAGATATCAAAATAAAGAGGACGAAAAAATATGAATTATGGTGAAATAATTATGTTGATCGGAGTTTTATAATTCGATACTCCCTAGGCTCGAGCTCGAATCGACTAAAAAAGTTCGGGCTCGCTTGAGCTATAAAAAGGCATCATCGAACTCGACTGGCTAAGTATTCGATATAGCTCGACGCGGCTCATAAGCTCGATTTCCCCTGAAAAATCTTCCTAATTTCAAGACAAAAAGTTCAACAAAAATGTTGATGTACTACATATTTGATTGCCGATGCCACTACATAAATTGTTGATGTCATTCATATGATTGTTGATGTCACTGCATAAAATGTTGATGTCACGGCATATCTAATTGTCGATGTCACTGCATAAATTGTTGATGTCACGCATATATGATTGCCGATGTCACTGCATAAAATGTTGACATCATTGCATTTATGATTGCCGATGTCACTGCATAAAAATATGAATTAAGGTGAAAATTTTATGTTGATCGTAGTTTTATCAAAAGATATAGCCATTTGAAGTCGATTTTAGGAAGAAAAGAAATCGATTTTATGAAATTAAGTCGGAAAAATATCAAATGTCATCACGGTGTTGCTTCATCAAATGTCACTGCATCCCGGTGATCACTACATCCCGATGGTCTTTACATCGCGGTGTCTCTGCATCGGGGTGGCCACTTCATCGCGGTGTCTCTGCATCGGGGTGGCCACTGCATCGCGATGTCTCTGCATATATGATTGCCGATGTCACTACATAAATTGTTGATGTCATTCATATATGATTGGTGATGTCACTGCATAAAATGTTGATGTCACTGCATATCTGATTGCCGATGTCACTGCATAAATTGTTGATGTCACGCATATATGATCGCCGATGTCACTGCATAAAATGTTGATGTCATTGCATATCTAATTGTCGATGTCATTGCATAAATTGTTAATGTCACGCATATATGATTGTCGATGTCAATGCATAAAATGTTGACATCACTGCATTTATGATTGCCGATGTCACTACATACAAATATGAATTAAGGTGAAAATTTTATGTTGATCGTAGTTTTATATCAAAAGATATAGCCATTTGAAGTCGATTTTAGGAAGAAAAGAAATCGATTTTATGAAATTAAGTCGGAAAAATATCAAATGTCATCACGGTGTTGCTTCATCAAATGTCACTGCATCCCGGTGATCACTACATCCCGATGGTCTCTGCATCGCGGTGTCTCTGCATCGGGGGTGGCCACTTCATCGCGGTGTCTCTGCATCGGGGTGGCCACTGCATTGCGATGTCTCTGCATATATGATTGCCGATGTCACTACATAAATTGTTGATGTCATTCATATATGATTGCTGATGTCACTGCATAAAATGTTGATGTCACTGCATATCTGATTGCCGATGTCACTGCATAAATTGTTGATGTCACGCATATACGATCGCCGATGTCACTGCATATATGATTGTCGCATATGATCGCCGATGTCACCGCATATATGATTGTCGATGTCACTGCATATATGATTGCTGATGTGAATGCATCGCGGTGTCAATGGATCAATGGGTGGTCAATGCATCGCGGTGGTTAATGCATCACGGTGTCACTGCATCACGGTTGTTAGTGCATCGATGTGCCACTTCATCGCAGTGTCTCTGCATCGGTGGTGGTCACTGCATCGGGGTGGTCAATGCATCACGATGGTCACTGCATGGCGGATGTCAATGCATCGCGGTGGTCAATGCATCGGGATGGGCACGGCAACGCAGTGGTGAATGTATCGGGGTGATCACACCATCGCGGTGGAAAAAAAAAAAAAAAATAAAAAAAATCTCAACACCTGCATTTGGAAAGAAAAAAGAAAAAAGAAACAAAAAAACAACAAACAAACACAACAGCAGCAAGTTACTAAATTAAATTAAAATATTTTAATTTAATATTTCAATTATTGTAATTATTTAAAGTACGGAGACATTTTTTGGGGAAACACAATCACAATTTTATAATAGTAGAGATAAAGATTTTTTAAAATTTTATTAAATGAAGGATTTTTTATATTTTAATTTAATATTTCAATTATTGTAATTATTTAAAGTAGGGAGAAACACTTTTTGGGAAAACACGGTCACTTTCTTAAAATAGAATAGATAGAGAGATTTTTACAGAGATTTGATTTGATTAAATGAATTAATGTCATTTTGATTTTGTTTGGATTCTTTAATATATTTTATAAATTTCGTTATTTTTTTATTTTTTTATATTTTATATTTCCTTTTTTACAATTTAATTGAATGAAGGATTTTTTATATTTTAATTTAATATTTCAATTATTGTAATTATTTAAAGTAGGGAGAAACACTTTTTGGAAGCAACACACTCACACTTTTAGAATAGTAGAGATAGAGATAGAGATTTATATTTCCTTTTTTACAATTTAATTGAATGAAGGATTTTTTATATTTTAATTTAATATTTCAATTATTGTAATTATTTAAAGTAGGGAGAAACACTTTTTGGAAGAAACACACTCACACTTTTAGAATAGTAGAGATAGAGATGTATTATTGGT
The DNA here is from genome assembly GCA_036785695.1 of Gentiana straminea. Lineage (NCBI taxonomy): Eukaryota > Viridiplantae > Streptophyta > Magnoliopsida > Gentianales > Gentianaceae > Gentiana > Gentiana straminea. The sequence continues at coordinate 394,366 of JAVUPR010000448.1, read as the reverse complement.
ATGTCTCTATAAGTATTTTTTGTTGTAGTGGGGTACTACTGATCTATGCCTTACTTTTGGTGGTGAAAAACCTGTGTTGGTTGGCTTCACTAATTCTGATATGACAGAAGATGTTGATTCTTTCAAGTCAACTTCAGGATATTTGGTTAAATTTACAGGGGGGTTGTGTCATGGTAGTCGAGGTTGCAAAAATGTGTTGCACTTTCAACTACCAAGCTGAGTATATTGCATTAACTGAAACGTTTAAAAAGTTGTTGTGGATGAAGAAGTTTCTCCGATAATTTTATTTGAAGCAAGATCAGTATGTGTTACTTTGTGATAGCCAGAGTGTCATTCATCTTGGTAAGAATGCAGCTTTTCATTATAGGACCAAACACATTGATGTTCGTTATCATTGGATTTTGGATGTGTTGGAGTTGAATTTGCTAGCACTTGAAAAGGTACACACGGATGATAATGGTGCGGATATGTTGAAAAAAGAATTGACAAGGGAGAAATTTGAGATATGTTTTCCTATTGTGAGAATGACAAATTCCTCCACAATTTCTTGATGGTGAGATTTGTTGGGTGGATCACTCCTTTGTGGAGCCCACAAAATACTAGAAAATAAATAAAAGGAAAAAAATAATATGTCAAGTATTATTTAAGGGAATAAGTTAGGTTAATTTTTCCCTAATCTTCACAACAATTAGAGAGGCAAAATTCACAGCTTCTTTTGGTGTTGCAGCAGGAACTTTCCGGCGACGATCGGCCATCAAAACGGACTCCGATCATGACGAAATTTGGAGGGGTTGTTTTTGTCTCCTTCTTATTCCAGATGAACGGTGGAATTTTTGTTTCAACGATTCAATTATCCAGAAATTGCCCGCGACTGTCAACTGCGTTTTCAATGATATTTTTCAACAACTCTTATATTTTGCATTCTTAGTTGATTCATTGGTGTAGTTGAGTTGGTTGATGTGTTTGGAACACTTTTGTATCATCTTTTGCTGATTAGTGGAGATTTTGTGGGTCTTGGCCTCATGGTTTTTACTCTCTCACATCGAGAGGGGTGTTCCACGTTAAAAATTGTGGTGTTATCTTGTTGTTTTCGTTTCGCTTTATTTGTGATTTAGCTTCGCTAGGGCTGCCTCGTTTAATTCCGTTCCGTGTCATTGAGAAGACTTTGTGGATATTTATGATACATGTGATATTGTGGTTGTTTGTTTTCTCAACACTCTTTTGTATGATGCAACTGTTTTATAAGACTCACGTGTGGATTTGATCACGAGTATTTTACGTGTCGAGTGACCTATAACCATTTAGCCTTGCCTATGGTTTGGGCAGTTAGAATTCTAAAAAACCAACATGAATGAAACAATGGTTTGAAGCTCAAGCTTTTTAACTTCATCCCCTTTCTCTATTTCTTCAAGAGAAAAGCGACATTCAGAACAACAACGGAGAGAAGAGAAATTCATAAGCATCAAGAGCTACGAGAGATTACTCGAGATTGATGGTGATAATGTGTGTTGTAAAAAATTGGTATGAAAACAATATTTACATACATAATTAAAATATATAAAGTAACGGAATGAACTTTTTTTTTGGTTAACGTCATCTTTTTTGGGTAGGGTATTTATAATCCACACGGAGTAGACCAACCAACGGAAAATCCTCAAAAAAAAAACCACAGAAGTTAATCATAACCAATCATTCATATAAAAACAAGACATAATTAAAAAAAAAAGAAATTTAAAGCTCAGGATTTGGTTTCGGCAATGTTTCGGGATTCACTGGTCGGTGAATCTAACTTTAGCGATCAACCAACTACTAACTCATACTATTATAATGTATACAATGAGTAATAATAAGTTGATAACATCTCTTGGAATTTCTAACTTTAAGCTCCAAAAAAAAAAAAAAAAAAAAAAAATGAATGTTAGTGAATGCACTTGGTATTCTTAATAGATAGAAGTACATCCACAAATCATATTTTACATTTATTGTGGATTCAGATCCAGATATAGAGTTCTAAGAACATAAATTGAGACTTGCAGTTAAAGTTTAAGCTTGATTTTGTTTAAGGTAGCAACAATTTCTTCCATGCCACTTCTTTCCTTTGGAAACTTGTTGGTGCAATTCAATGCTACATTCATTATCTTCATCACATAATCCATCATTTCATCAAAATGTTGTTCTTCAATTGTGTTTAGCAGACTATCATCAATAATATCAACCAGTGCACTCTCGGTGGAATTATTGCTCGATATCCAACCGGGTAGAGTCAAGCTCTCGTTGAACATTTCATCGTCGGGTCTTTTTCTTGTAAAGACTTCCATTAATAGTATTCCGAAGCTATAAACATCACACTTTGTCGACACCAATCCTTCCGAGCCATACTCGAAAAACGACAACAGCACACAAATTAGTTGGTTGAGATAGAATAATATTGCCCAGTTTGGTAACATTCTACACATTAAACATTTTCTATGAAATGATAGGATTAGAAGTTGGTTTACCCGGAGCGATGTAGCCGAATGTTGCTAGTGTATTAGTGTGTGTAATGCTGTTTTCCCCCAACATTTTGGCGATGCCAAAGTCAGATACATGAGCAACCTTATCTTCATCAAGCAAGACATTGCTAGGCTTCAAATCAGCGTGTACGACTGGTTTCGGGACACCCGAATGTAGATATTGTAGAGCACACGCAACGTCAATCATAATGTTCACTCTTTCTCTGAAGCTTAGGAAAAGATTGCTAGAATGCAACCAATTTTCAAGACTCCCATTAGGCATGAACTCAAGTACTATCGCCTTGAAGTCGAGATTAGAACAACTAGAGATGACTTTAGTAAGATTACGATGACGAAGATTGCGCAGCATCTCGCACTCCACGTCAAAACTTCTATGGGCTCCTTCTGTTATTATATCAAACACTTTAACAGCAACAACCATCCCATCTCTAAGGGTACCTTTGTATACAGATCCGAAGCTCCCTTTTCCGAGCAAATTTCTTTCATTATATCCATCCGTAGCATGTTGAAGTTCATAAACTGAAATTCGATCTTTCTTCACTAATTCTTCACCTCTTGGCAACCGATTCTTTCTTCTAAGTATTAAATATACAACAATTATTGTAATGGCAGAAATGGTGGCTATTAAACCAAAACACAGAATTAACACATGCGGACGCGTCCACAATTTTTTTGAGGATGCATGGTCATCATGACATGCAGAAACGTGAAATCTTTTCTTTCCACAAAGACCTTTATTGGATATGAAAGATTCCCATGTGAATTTTGTAAAAGGGCCTCTATCTGGGATTGGGCCATCTAAATTGTTGTAAGAAGCATTAAATATTTCTAGGTACCGAAGCTCTTCAAGCGTTACCGGAATGGAGCCAGACAAATTATTTGCTGACAAATCTAAGTTCTTCAAACTTACAGCACTTCCAATTGATTTTGGGATCAGTCCTTCCAATAGATTGTAATCTAGATAAAGCTCTTCCAAGCTCAGTAAGCTTCCGATTGCATCCGGAATATTACCCGAGAGGTTATTCATCGACAAGTCCAGTACTACTATGTTCTTTATGTTCCCCACTTGGTTTGGAAGTGAACCGCTTAAGGAATTATTAGAGATATCAAGAAGCAAAAGACCGTTCAGGTTCCATAAAGTCATCGGTATACTAGAACTGAGCCTGTTGGAACCTAGGTAGAGCTTTCTCAAGGAAGTAATATTCCCTATGCATTCAGGTATGGGCCCAAAAAATGTATTGTAACTTAGATATAACTCGCTTAAACGTTGCAAACCGAACAAATCGCATGGAAGCCATCCGCTTATTCCGTTGAATCCCAGATCAAGATATTGAAGGTTCTTTAAAAATGCAATAGATTTTGGGAATGGACTGATAAATTGATTGTGACTAAGATCCAGTGCCAGAAGATTACTCATGTTTCTTATGCTAGTAGGAATTTCACCGGACAATCCACACGCTCGCATCGAGAGAAATGTAAGAGAGTTAGAAAGATTGCCTAGAGATTTTGGGAGGATTCCATTTAATGGATTCAAAGATAACAGCAGTTCTTGTAGATATATGCAGTTGGCCAGTGGTGTGAGAAATTCTAGCTCCAAAGACGAAGAAGAATCCTTTGTCAACTTATTCCCAACCAAACTTAAAAACTGAAGAGACCTTAGGTTCCCAAGGAAGTGAGGAACAGTGCCCTTGAAATTGTTATATGAGAGATTAAGTTCAGATAGTTGAGAACAATTTGAGATGAAGATAGGCACAACTCCACCGAGCATATTCTGATATATGTCAAAAAATTGTAAATTTGGTAGCCCAATACCCGTAGCTGAGGGTAGACTCCCGGTGAAATGATTAATACTTAGATCCAAATCAGTTAGGCTTGAGATGTTGAAGATTCCTTCTGGTATTGTACCAATCATTTCATTATCATCCAAATAAAGCACTTCCAGATTTAGGAGGTTTCGAAGCACTTCTGGTATGATGCCTGTAACAGTGGAAAACACCGTGATTACTAAAACTTCATCATTCTAAATGTTGCAGTTCACTGCAATAGTAACTGAACCAAATAGCATCGGTGATTAAGCAAAGGAACGAAGAATGAACAAGTTGCGGTTAAGTTTCCGATGCAGTTCAAAGTGAAAGTTCATCGGGGACTTCAGCAAACACCTACATTAATGAATAAGTTAGCTAGTGGCCGTTATTCTGTTTTAAGTGTTTTAACAGCAATGGTATCTTCTTGTAACACTATATAAGTGATCACACTTCGTTATTCTCTCAAGTCTCTGTTGTGCAGAAAAACCTGAAACGAAAGTAAAGCACAACGGAATGTAAATGGAAGAATAAAAACACAAATTTAACGTGGTGCATGTCGCTCGGGAAGTATTGACCAAGTCCAAGAAGTGTTGGAACTTGATCTTCGTAAACACCTTTGTCAACATGTCTGGAGGATTGTCTGAAATTCCGATCTTTTGTAGTAGAATGTCCCCTTCTTCTACTATTTCCTGAACAAAGTGGTATGGAACGTCGAAGTGCTTGGTGCGACCGTGATGGGCTTGATTCTTTGCCAAACATGTGGCACTTTGACTATCACAGAAAAATTCAATACTCTCTTGACGAATCCCTAAGTCCTTCACCAAATTATGAAGCCAAATGCCTTCCTTAAATGCTTCTGTGATTGCCATATACTCTGCCTCTGTGGCAGACAAAGCAATTGTTGACCATAGTGTTGATCTCCAGCTTACTGGTCCTCCTGCGATGGTAAACACGTAAACAGTTGTTGATCGACGCTACGCTTGTCTAAATCACCAGCATAATCTGAATCGACGTATCCGACTAGACGATTGACATTCGTCTTGTCTTTCTGGAATTTCAAGCAAATATCCACAGTTCCATGAATGTATTGTAAAATCCATTTTACTGCTTGCCAATGTCCTTTACCAAGGTAGTGCATATATCGGCTTACAATGCTGACATCATGAGAGATGTCTGGCCTTGTACACACCATTGCATACACCAGAGCTCCAACTGCATTTGCATATGGAATAGAATCCATTTGCCTCTACTTTGCTTCTATTTTTGGAGACAAGGATGCACTCAAGTTGAAATGCGAGGCCATCGGAGTACTTACAGGTTTTGTCATGTTATAAATACTAAACCTCTGAAGTATGTTTTACAGGTATTGAGTCTGTGTTAAATAGACTATGCCATTCAACTTGTCTCTACGGATTTCCATTCCTAGAACCTTTTTAACTTCTCCAAGATCGTTCATTTCAAACTCTGAACTTAGTCGAGCCTTCAATTTGTCGATTTCCACCTTGCTATTAGATGCAATTATCATATCATCAACAAATAAGAGCAAATAGGCAAATGTATTATCTTGGAGCTTCTTCAGGTAGACACAATGATCAAATTGACTGTGTTTGTACTCCTGTTTCTTCATAAATCTATCAAAACGCTTGTACCACTGTCTAGGAGACTGCTTCAGACCATAAAGTGACTTTCTCAACTTGCAAGCCCAATTTTCACGGCCTGCAACTCTGAATCCTTCAGGTTGTGCCATATAGATCTCCTCATCCAAAGTTCCATGAAGGAATACAGTTTTGACATCAAGTTGAGAAATCTCAAGGTCAAATTGTGCAACCAAAGCTAGGAGAATTCGTATAGATGAATGCTTTGCAACAAGTGAAAATATCTCATTGTAGTCAATACCCTCGTTTTGAGCATAACCTTTTGCTACCAGCCTAGCTTTTTATCTAATACTGTCGCTGCCAGGAGCACTATCCTTCTTGGCATAGACCCATTTGCAACCAATCACCTTCTTGCCTTTAAGAAGTGGAACAAGCTCCCCAAGTCAAATTCTGATGAAGAGATTGCATCCCTCCTCCATTGCCATCTTCCAATTTTCATTTTCCACACTTTTCTCACCTTCAATAAAGTAGTATGAAATATTGTCTCCGGTAATTGGAAGAGCATATGCTACCATGTCAGTGTAGCGAGCAGGTTTCTGAATATTTCTCTTTGGTCTCCTGGTGGCAATAGATTCTGGTCGTCTAACTTCAGGTGTAAGTTTTGGAACCTCAACATCAACAGAGCTTTCATTCTAATCTTCCAATTTGTCTCAGGCGAGTTAGCTGCATTCTCATGATTCGTCTGAATCTCAAAATTCACTTGCTTATAAGAATTCGGATTATCATTCTCTTTGTCTTGTGTTGTTTGTTATAACATCACATACTCGTCAAAAGTGACATCTCAACTTAAGACAATATTCTTTGACTCGGGATCCCAGAGGCGGAATGCCCTAACTCCTTTAGTAAAATCCCATGAAAGAGCTTTCTTGGCTCGTTGTGGGATCTAACTTTATGTGATATCCCAATCACTTCAATGCTCCCTTGGTTTGGTGGATCGTTATGCTTGTTTGTTTGCTATCAAGAATCAAAACAATAATTAAAGAATCAAAACAATAATTAAAACATACCCGAATCCATAGCAAATGGAAGACTCGTAGATGTTGTAGGATCGATCTTCCGCATCTATACACCTCCCGTTTCTTGTCGAAGAACCCTTTGTGTTCTCTGTATATTCTCTTGTGATAATGGGGGTCAAAAGAGAGTGGGAAAAGTGTGTGACCTAGGGACCATAACCCACCCTTATATAGTAAAATATTTATTAGGTCTTTCCAATTTTACCCATCATAAAATTAGAAATTACCTATGAGTTTCTACACATTAAAGGTCCACACCCTAGCGATACGTTCCAGTCCAATAATTATAACCGTAGTAGATCACTTTAAAACGGACTAACATTTATTGACAGTCTACGACATAACAATTATTTCACATATAAGCCCAACGTTGGATATATGATCCAACAATCTCCCACTTGGGCTATATGTGTAACTTTATAATTGTATGTCATAAGATAACCGAATGAGCGCTCAACTTGGCTGTCATTACAAAACGTATCAATAACAACCCCGTCCATCAAAGTCACCAACATAGGACCAAAGCGGCCTTCGTCACATCTATCATAACGGGACCCATCAATGATCACGTATGCTAGTAAAGTTGAATGACATGGATCATGATGTGGATGCGTAGCATGGAAAATAACATGGCATGTGATCTTAACATGTATATTTCCAACTGGTCCACCTTAAACTTAATGAGATCAAAACCGTATATCGAGATCAAAGTGTGAACAACAAAACTTTAATTTCTGCAGAAATAACCGTAACTGTAACTTTAACCTTAACCGAAACAACTGAAAACTGTGTCTATATCGAAACAAACGTTATCAATTACAAACTCCCACTAAACCCGAGTATCCTTAACTCGACATGACACCCATATGAGCAATATGCTCAAGAACATCTTGGGTGGTCGTTCCATAGTGAGTGGATCCACAATAATGGAGTTTGTCATGATATGTTCAATAGACACCCTTCCACTTTGAACTCTATCTTCAACAACTAGGAATCATATATCAATGTTCTCGGACATTGATGAGTTCCAATTGTTATAGGGATAAAACAACTCGCGGAACTATTATCACAAGAATCCTTAATGGTCCTTATATGACCAAAAACTTGCAGCCCGAAATTTCCGCATCCATATCCCATCACTAGTGGCTTCAAAAGCCCCGAATTGTCTCCAAATTCAAATAAGTCATAAGTGTCTGTTTAGCACTTTTCAGAAGAGAAAAAAAAACTTCTTTTAACAAAATGAAGACATAACCTTATGTGGATTTAAATGTATCTTTACATCCACCAAAATCTAAGTTAGTATACCGAATGATCTCTAACTTTTCTGACTCCAGATATTTGAGCATCCTAAATTTTGTTTTCTGTAAATTGTTTATAACCTTATAGGCTGCAACCAAATGACCCTTTCCAGGATCTTTTAAGAATCTGCTCAACCTGACTAAAACGTACGTAATAACCTGATACGTACAAACATGAGAACACATTAGATTCCCAACAACCGAATCAAGGGGAATCTTTTGCATTTCCTCCTACTTTAAATCGTAAGAAAAAAGCACAGTTTGACACTAAACTTGTCTCACAATACATCAAGTCGAATCTCATAAGAAAACTTTACCGATATAGTCTGTTTGTAATGATCCAATAATACCTCAGGAATAATCCTAATATACATGGATCCCGAAACTGAATTAGCGTCACCTAAATCTTTCAACTCAAAACCAGACGAGAGAACAGATTTAGTTTCTTGCTCAAAGTCTATATCGTTACCGGTTATCATCGACATGTCAATCAAAAAGTATGAACCTACTCCCATTAAACTTATGATAGATACATTCATCAACCGAATTTGACTCAAAACTAAACGAGACAATGATTTGATGAAATCTAACATACTATTGACGGGAAAACTATTTGAGTCCATAAATGGGTTTCTTTAGTTTGCAATCCATATTCTTTGCGTCACCAAATGCAAAGTTTTCTGGCATCACCAAATCAATGCCACCACTGATAAACATTGTCTTTACATCCATCTAATGTAACTCATAATCCATATGAGCAAGTAGAGCCATAATTATCTAGAAAAGGCCTTTCAATGAAACCGGAGAGAAAGCCTTTTTATAACACTCATTTTGCATAACCTTAATCCACTTATGAGAGTTGGAGCTTTCCATGGCTTGGGGAACAGTAATCGGATTGTCCTCCATATTGCCAGGATCCTTATGCTCAAGGAGGTAAACAATATAATTATTTTGAATTGTTGACACAATCTCTCTAGTGGAGTGTCTTGGTGGCGGTGCCACTGATTTCTCATGTGGTATCTCATATGCTCATGTTGCTCCCATATAGGTTATTGAGGATGTTGAGGTTGTCTAATTGGAAGTTCAAGAATATTGTCATGGCAATAGTATACATCCCATTTGGGAAATGCAAATTGTTACCAACTGCCACTGTAGGGAGAGTCATGGTAGGCTCTTCCTTAAAGACAATATTTCATGCCTTATCTTCCTCCCAAACTCAATATACTCAAGGAACCTTGCAGATCCCGTCTAATAAAAACAAAAAAACTGGAAGTACGACCATAGAACTTAAAACCCCGGATCTCTTAAAACACCACACATAACAAATGAGTTGACCATTCTTAAGTCCAATTTTCATTCCTTTGGTTTATAAGGCCTAACCTTAGTTGGACAACCTCCAATATGATTACACCGAATACTAGGTTATCCTAGTCCATATTTCATATTGGGTTTTGGTTACTACTGTAGTGGTATTTATTTAGTATGAAAGCTGCCAACTTTAATTTCCGTAGTGACTACCATTAGATATAGTTAATTAAAAGCGAATAATCGTCTATGAAGGTGATACTTTATTTCTGACCATTCCAACATACCGTAAGGAATAGACATCAAGTGACCATATGTATCAATTCTAAGACGTACTTAGAGCAATCAAATATCTAATCTCCTATGTTGGTTTGTTACCCCTTAATACAACCTGCTCAGACAAAATCCATCTGACATATCAAGGGGACCAAATGTTCCATCTGACATAAGCCTTTATATTCTCTTTCGAGAAATTTTAAAAAAATGCTAATGCCAAACCATATAGGAACCATCATTAGTTAAATTTGATTTGTGCCATGAAAACTAAATGCGAGTGTATCAAGATTATCACCGAAAGCCAAATGATTAGAACATATTTGATCTGAATCCTGGAAAGACTAAGGTATCATCCTTAATTGAACAAGAATGTCCTAATTTGTCCAAAGTCTTTTCCAAGTCTAGAAAATGTTCAATCTTCATTAACAATCTAGTTTCTGAATAGCCTTAAACTTTATTGCATCACCATCACCCACAAAGATGTATCTTTCAACATCAACCGGTGATCGATAATGCTATCTACTATGCATATTCACGCTCAAATGAATAGGTGCATCAGAATCTATCCACTATATGTTCAGGCACATAAATCAACTCAACCCCTAAACAAACCAAAAAAGAAAACTTAACTTTATTTGCTCAGCAAGCATGACACTACAAGAAATCATTCATTGTGTACCTACCTATTGGCTTAAGAAACAACCAATATCCTTATGTTGTCACTTTTGCCCCTATTGTTGAATACCAAGAAATTTTCCTTAAATTTTATTGTGCCCTTACCTTTAATGGTGACCATATTTAGCACTTTCGGTTGTCCAAATTTAAAATCATTCGACTTCTTGCACTCAGTGGGAAATTGATTTCTTCAACTCCCACCATTCCTTATGTCAGTTATAACTGACATTTAATTTACCATATTGTGCTTGAAGATATAGAATGATAAATTGCACCAGTAGTCCATCACCGATATCCAAATTAAATATCCAAAGATTGGAAATCAAATGAGCTAATTTTAGAATGTGCCATTATGTTGCATTAGTCCTTGTACCTTACAGAGATTAGCTAAGACATGACAAGTTGCCTCGTCTTTCTCTTCATGGCATTGTGAAACTCTATTAAACACACAAAAAAATTTCCTTATTGGTCACCATAGCATTTATGTCACTTCTAAGAGTATTTGGATTGGCTTCCCTAATGATCAAAGACTCAACCTGTTTAATCACTCACATTTCTCAAAGTACAAATTTGTTTGACTTTACTATTCTAACTGAGAGGTTTATGAGGATCATATTTAAATGTCAAGTCTAGATTCATAATGCCAAAGAACATAATAAACTCATTCTTTCTAACTCTTGATATTCCATAAGTGAAGGAATATAATGCTTAAATGAGCAAATATACTTTAAAGCAGAACTTATAACTGAACACAAAAAACAACTTAATAACCTTAGGCTCACATATATAAGATCCGAAGAATATCTAAAATCAAACAAATTTATGATATATTTTCTCATCACAAAATGCCGGCACGACATTAATATCTCATCTTTGGACGATAATACTAACTCGTAATTGACATCTTGGCGTAGTAATCAAACACTGACAATAAGTCCTGTCAAATAATAGACCAATCTTTGGATCGCATCTATTATCCACATGGAAACCGAATAATTGTCACGTATTTATCACCACAGCTGTATTTATAATTCTGCCAAACAATATCTTTCCTTTGGGCCGAATACTATCCGCATGAATTTATAAACACACAAACCATTTTACATCCCACCGTGAATCAGTTTCCACGTAGAGGTCACTTTGGCGACATATCGCTTCAACAAATCCACTTAGAGACATAATAATACAAATACCGCAATATATCAATAATTGATTTTACCGTAATGATCTTTAAAATAGATCTATCAAAATTGAGTTATTTATTTCTCCAGATCTTATTATAATACTTTATATGGACAAATTATGGAATAAACGTCCAACGGAATAAAAGCCCAAGAAACATTTTCTAAGTCCTGAATATACATGTATATTTAACGTGGACCGAACAAAATGCTGCATTGCTTCAATTACAAAATAGTTTTTTAATTCACAAAGATTATAGCAAATTGCAAACTTTACTGATACCGTACTTTATGTCTAATGCCACGGACAATCTTACCGTAACCCCATTTATTTATTTATTATAAATGTCAGGAATTTCCTTTATTTTTATTTTATTTGATTTTAACAAAATAAAAAAAGAATAAACTTATAAACCCTATTCCTGATGCTGTCGACTTTAGAACACAAAGGTCCACTAATAAAATAAAAATAAAAAATAAATAAACCCTAATATAGTCCTTCCTCCCGCCGGTGAATTGATGAATTCAACCATTGTCTTATTTCTTTAATCAACCAGAAAAAGAAACGAATGAATAAACTAATTGCTATACTCCATTTACCACTCAGTGTTGATAAACTAGATACCGAAGTCTTAAGCCCAGACGTGAATCGCAATTTGCAAATACCGTAACATGCATCTCATCTCAACTATATCATCGGCCTTTTATTTCGATGCAGCAAGATTTTCTTAATTGAATCGGCAGCATAATAAGTGACGATACCGTATCGAACACCTCCACGTGGCATCACGAGATGAGACTCTTAGATTAGAGCGAGTGGTGGCTAAAGGATCGACTCGATAACTTACGACATCGACATGGTCAGGAAGCCTAGGCAGCAATCCCATACTGACATCGACGATCCACATCGACATGAGTAATGTCCGCAGAAGCGTACAAGCTCGAATTCTCGAGTCGAATATCGGCAACACGAAGCTATAAAGCGGTGCAGTCGTAAAAGCCCATTATCTCGCAGCCTAGTTTAACTTGGAGAAGAAGCAAGGCCCGCAAGGGGCAAATGTGACAATAACCTCAGCCGACCCATAATTAGGGTTAGGGCACAAATAGCCCCTATAAATACTAGTTAAGATGAACTACGAAGGGGGCTTGATTCCTGAATAATCAACAGGATACGTAGGCAACTTGAGAGAGACTCTCAAGCTCAGTCCAAAATATACAACAAACACACACCTCTTCTTTGAAGATTTTAGGGTTCTTATCATTATCACATAGAAGAACAGCCCGATATTATCAAATGACGAAACCCAAAGATCGTCATTTGGCGCTAGAAGGAGGGTCTTCTACTGATAATCGATTGAATCCGTCAAGAACACCCTAAAAAGAATTATGGCACCACCCAAGAATACTGGGAAAAGGGCCGCAGATCCCAAGGATGCGTCCCAGCAAGCTGCAGCAACGTCAACCATCCAAAGGGATGTTCAAAGAAACGCAGCCGCAGCGGAGGAAGAACCTAATCTTGTCCTTCAAGATCCAACCAATCAAGCACTGGTGGAATCCTTGAAAAATCTGGATAACGCCACGATTAAAGCGATCTTGGATGAAACTCTCAAGGGGAGAAACCCCCCAGAAATCCCAGATACAAATATCCAACCAGAAGCTCCAAAACAGGCGGAATTGGTAGAATCAAGTGTCCATATACAACAAACACACACCTCTTCTTTGAAGATTTTAGGGTTCTTATCATTATCACATAGAAGAACAGCCCGATATTATCAAATGACGAAACCCAGCATCGTCAATAAGCCTTCGACTTAACAAGAATACTACAAAACATTATCTTTTAAGACTGATCCGTATAAGCGAATTGATTCGTAAATAAATAAAAAAAAAATTCCCGATAATCTAACATAACATGTCTCTGATACCACTTGTGGGATCTAACTTTATGTGATATGAATCACTTCAATCCAGGATCGTTATGCTAAACTATCAAGAATCAAAACAATAATTAAACTGTAAACATACCCGAATCCATAGCAGCGGAAGACTCTGTAGATGTTGTAGGATCGATCTTCCAGATCTATACACCTCCCGTTTCTTGTCAGAGAACAGTGTTCTCTGTATATTCTCTTGTGATAATGGGGGTCAAAAGAGAGTGGGAAAAGTGTGTGACCTAGGGACCATAACCCACCCTTATATAGTAAAATATTTATTAGGTCTTTCCAATTTTACCCATCATAAAATTAGAAATTACCTCTGAGTTTCTACACATTAAAGGTCCACACCCTAGCGATACGTTCCAGTCCAATAATTATAACCGTAGTAGATCACTTTAAAACGGACTAACATTTATTGACAGTCTACGACATAACAATTATTTCACATATAAGCCCAACGTTGGATATATGATCCATCCAAAGACACGTTGTGTATCTCCTCGAAGCTTGAGAACAATTGTCGATCTGGGCACATGTGGTGGAAACATCCAGAATCCAGAATCCATCTTTTAGATGCATTACCAGAAGATGCAGTGAATGCCGTCTCTCCGTCATCTGTCTTTTCTGCAACATTTGCAGTAGACTTGTCCTTATTTAGACAATTCTTCTTCCAGTGCCTATTTTGATGAAAATACGCACATTAGTCCTTTGCAGGTAATTTTCAAGAATATCCTCTCGACTTTGTGTGAGCATGTCCAAAAGATTTTTCTGATTTGTTGTTTGATTGACCTCTCGATACCGTTAGAGCTTCTGATATAGTATCTGTGTGATCATGTTGATCATTCTTCCAATACTCATTATTCACCATAGAATTTGAAACATCGATAAATTTAACCTCGATTTTACCATATAACAGAATTGTGGTTAAATTTTCATAATTTTCTGCTAGAGAATTCAACAACAAAAGTGCAATGTCTTCATCCGTAATCTCCACATCCAGTTTCTGCAAATCCGCAGGAATCTTGTTGAAATTATCAAGATGCTCAATCACGGTAGTACCTATTTTGTACTGAAACCGAAAAAACTTCTTTTTCAAGTATAAATGATTCGCTACGCTTTTCGTCATGTACTTGTCCTCCAGTTTCTTCCAAAGAATTTTCGCTAAGGTCTCATTCATGACAAAAAACATTTTTCTTCTCATTGAACCGCTGATGATTTTCTCCTCTGCAATCTTTGAAATTAATTGATTGTCAGCCATTTGAAATAATCACAATCAGTGTTTCTCCACGTTTGAGACCTTTAATGAAAAAACAGAGCTCGCAAATGAACTCAGAACGGTCCAATTATCTAGGAACTGGCCAAACTTTACAATGAAAAATGATCAAAATTGACCAACATTTTAATTCGTTTCACTTTTAGTTTTAGCCACCGATTCAATTTTGGTCGAAGAATATAAAAAAAAAAAAAGTCTGACCGGGTCAGATCAAAGAGGCTGACTGGGTCAACCGTTACTTTTTCACCCGACTTACTACAGATTTGTCGAGAATGCAGTTTAAATGCAAAGAAAAAGGGGAAACTTCCGAGATTGATGTCTTGTGATCCGAAGGTCTGTTTTTCACACCGTTTAAAGCAGTTGACTCTTGGAAACGAGAGCTATTTAATGGGATGAATAGAAGTTGATTTTGAGCTGATTTCTATTCCGGGTTTCATTAACAAACCATGTCTCTGATACCAATTTGTTGTGCGGAAACACCCGAAACGAATCGAAAGTAAAGCACAACGGAATGTAAATGGAAGAGCAAGAACACATATTTAACGTGGTTCGGAAATTCACCTACATCCACCGGAAACAACAATTTTCAGATCAGAGAAAAATTTACACACACAAGTTTATCTCTAAGGATCCCCACTTTGTACTGAAGCTAATACTTAGCTGAAAACATGATGGAATTACAACTGAGGAATAGGTACTTTATATAGGAGAACATGATGTCATATTTTCTTTCGTAGGCTATCTAGTATCCGAGACTTTTTGATCATATCTTGGACTTTTCATACTTGTAGCCATTGAAGACTTTTTATGTGTTGAGGATATAGATAATGAGAAACTAGTTTAAATATATCATTTAAATGTTTATATTTATCATGTACTTGTTGGCCAAGATTATGTGCCTATATAAACTCGGTTGTAATCACATCACAAAACAATGGAAAATATTTGATTGTTTTCACTTACAATATGGCATCAGAGCTCGGTTTTTTTCTCTCTCTTTTGTATTACGCCAAAACTAACTCCCTTAAACCCACTCAAATGCCAGGTTTCATCCGCTATCCTCTACCACGGGCCCTCGTCAACACTGTCATCACCTCCGACCCGACTTCCTACACAGAGGCCTCTAAACACCGAATTTGGCGTAATGCAATGAGAGGAAACTAATGCGCTGCTTCGTACTAACACTTGGGACCTTGTTCCGTTTCAGTCTAACATGAATGTTGTAGGTGAAAACTGGGTGTAAGGGACCAAGAATCATGTTGATGGGAGATTCTAAAACCACAAAGCTCGGCTCGTAGCTAAGGGGTTCCATCAAACTGAAGGTGTGGATTTCTTTGAGACGTTCAGTCCATTGGTCAAGCCGGTTACTATTTGCTTGTTGCTCTTTAGCGGTTACACAGGGTTGGTCCATCCGACAGGTTGACATTCAAAATGCCTTTCTCTATGGTTATCTTTCTGAACTTGTTTACATGCAGCAGCCTCATGGGTTTGTGCATCCCAACTATCCGGATTATGTATGCCGCCTTAAGCGCAGCTCATATGGTCTTCGTCAGGCCCCTCGTGCCTGGTTTGCTCGCTTTACGGATACTCTTTCTCGCTTTGGTTTCATGGCCTCCAAAGTCGATGCCTCTTTGTATATTTATTCGCATGGACATGATCACGTCTACATTCTTATATATGTTGATGATGTTATTATTACTGGTACTTCCTCTGCTGTTGTTGAACAGGTAATTAAATATCTTGGCTCGCAGTTCCTGGTCAAGGACCTTGGCTCTCTTTCTTACTTCTTAGGTGTTGAAGTTCTCTCTACCCTAGATGGACTCTATCTTACCTAACAAAAATACATCTTACAGCTTCTTCAGTGTCCTGGCATGGATAAATCTAAGCCATGCCCTACACCAATGTTTGCTTCAACCCGCATTACTGCTACGTCCAACTCTCCCTTCGCCGACTCTTATTTATAACGTACCATCGTCGGTGGCTTGCAGTACCTCGGTTTTACTCGTCCTGACATTGCCTTCGTTGTTCACAAAGTTAGCAAGTTCATGCATGCTCTTTCTGATGATCATTGGCTCGCGGTTAAGCATATCATGCGTTACCTTAAACACTCTATTTCTGATGGGTGATTCTTCTCCACGAACTCTCCACTAACACTTAATGCTTACTCGGATTCTGATTGGGCTACTGATCCTTATAACCGCAGGTCGATTGGTGCTTATTGTGTGTTCCTTGAAAACAATCTTATCAGCCGGCGTTCCTAGCAACACCTTACGGTTTCTAAAAGCAGCACTGAGGCCGAATACAAAACTTTGTCTAACACTGCTGCAGAGGTTCGATGGCTATGCAGTTTGCTCACTGAAATGCAAGTTACTCTCCCCACGGCTCCTGTTCTCGGGTGTGATAATATTGGCGCTACTTATCTTGCTCATAATCTCGTCTTTCACGCCCGCACAAAGCATATTGAGATCGACTTTCACCATGTCCGGGAACTTGTTGTGGCGAAACGACTCTCTATCTCCTTTCTCAGCACGAAAGATCAGTTGGCGGACCTCCTCACCAAGCCACTAGCTCGGCCTCGTTTCGAATTTCTCAAAGCCAATCTCCGTGTTCAGCCACTTCCCACAGGATTGCGGGGGCATGTTGAGGATATTATAAATAATGAGAAATTAGTTTAAATATATCATTTAAATATTTATATTTATCATGTACTTGTTGTCCTAGATTATGTGTCTATATAAACTCGGTTGTAATCACATCACAAATGATTGGAAAATATTTGATTGTTTTCACTTACAATATTCTGCAGCCATCATTTGAACATTAACAACACATGTAGAAATGAGCCATTATTCCAACGGTCTCAATAAAAGAATTTTGTTCATTTCGGTTTGCCGATCATCTCAATCGTTTCCTTTTGTGTCATAAATCTTAGAGGTCGGTTTTAGTTTAAATCTTGAATCGGATTCAAGATTTTTTACACTAAATGCAAGAAGACATGGCTGAAAGTCATTGGATGTATTAAATAAAGAAAGAAATAGAAAAGTACAGAGATTCTTTCAAACATGTTTAAGTAACCTAATGTTATGTACCTGTGAGATGGTTACTACCAAGATTTAAATATTGAAGATTAGTTAGATTGTTCAACTCCTTCGGCACTGTCCCTGCGCAAGACAAAGCATATAAGACTTAAGAGTAAAGTTCTTGACATCGATTATATTTAAAAGGTATATTCATGATGTAGGGCATTTATATTAGATATTAAGTAGCTTTTTTTCTATAATATATTATTTTTTATGTATAAAAGAACTGGTGACTATTCGAGGTCCATAGAGAAACCACACCGTACAATCATTTCACAGAGCATTCTCATTGCACTAACATTACTCCAGAGAAATCTCATCATACTAAGAATACTCTTGAGATTTCTTTATCCAATGAGATTACCCTGCAAGCTTTTCTGTGCAATGTGATTTCTTTATGGGCTGGCCCGGAGAAATCTTTGTGGGTTTTCTGTTTGCAGTTGCAACAACTGTTTCTCTATTGGGTTATTGCCAAGAAAAAATAATTTTCCTTCCAGCCAAAAAAAGTTTAAAATTGAAGGTTTTTTTTTTCTTATTAAGGTAATTTGTACTTGCAGATGACAAAGCGCGTATAAGATCAGGGCGGCTCCAGGAAGTTGGTGATACGGGTAGAAAATTTGTCATATTTTATAAACTAAACTTAGTATTCTATATTATATAGTTCAATACGGATCATATATAAGAATAAATGGTCAGTTTCATATATATATATATATATATATATATATATGTTTACCTAAATTTTTTTGGAAAAATATTTTTTTAGCGGGTTGACCGCCCCTGCATAAGTCATTTTATTGTGCAGCTTAAATTGCTTAAGTTTCCAATTGACAAAAGATGGATACAACACTTACCTACTAAATTGTTGGACTCGAAAAAGGCCCTCTCCAGATTTTCCATGTTCCAAAATGTTTTTGGTATTTGCCCACTGAAGTTGTTGAAAGACAAGTCAAGATATGTAAGCCGTGAACATTGATGCAGATCTGATGGTAATGGACCGCTCAGCATGTTAGACCACAGTGAAATGAAATATAGTTTCTGAAGATTAGGACACATGGTAGTTGGCAGATTGCCGTAAAGCTGATTAAAACCCAAGGCCAAACTTTCCAAGGAGGAAACATTAAAGATTTGAAAAGGAAATGAAGACAACTCATTTTGATAACATATCAAATTCTTCAAGTTGGTCAAGTTAGTGATGGAAGAGGGTATAGAGCCGGTAAACGAGTTGTTGTTTAGATACAAGGACTCTAATTGATTGAGTGAACCGACCCAAGACGGGAATTCTCCTGAAAGTGCATTTTGGCTTAAACTAAGCACTTTCAGTCTTCTCAATTGAGCTAATTCACTTGGCAAATCTCCTTGGAAGTTGTTTCCACTAAGATCCATCGACGATAAGAAGGAAAGATTACCCAATTGCGGTACTATGGTTCCGGTTAGACCCATGTTTGATATATTTAAAGATTTCACCCGATAATGACGTACGGCACAAGAGACTCCAATCCAGTCACAGACTGATGATGATGATCCATTACCTGCAGACCAGTTCTTAGTCAAGATTTGGTTAGGATCATGACTGATTCGAGCTTTCAGGAAAAGAAGAGCATCTTGATCGCTTATAATATTGCTATGTTCAGAGGTGTCCATTGCTGCTGCTGAAGCCAAAAAGCAACTTATTATTATAAAAGAAATAGTGTAGCAGTAACATAGAAAACTACTTCCTTCCAATTCCATGATGAGTATACAAGTAGTAATAAAGATGAGACTAGAAAATGTGAGGTCGGAATATAAGGGGGTGATCCCATACATCTGTGTAAATAGGATTAAAGGCAATACCTCATGATTCTATAATGTGTGCAGAAATAAGAAATAGAGACATGCATGACAAAGAGAGAAAACGAACCAACCAGTAAAAACTGTAGCTCATATATCCATATCCATATCCATACTACTTAATAAGAAGACAATGGTTTGCTCCTCATTGACAAGTGTATTTATTTCATTGGTCTTTTTTTTTTCACTGTTCATCGACCCAGTCCAGTTTCTTTTTTTGTACTGTTCATCGACCCAGTCCATTTTTTACTGTTCATCGGCCGATTCCATTTTTTTTATATTTTTATAACTGTTCATCGGACCAGTCCAGAATTTTTTTTATTTTTTTGAGAAGAAGGGTTTGAGTTAAATTGTTCCATTTTAGATGACTCAATTGTATCACCTTTTAAAGTGCGAATATATGTAGCAAATGTATGATTATTTTAAAATAGTCGAGGAGTGAGTGCTTGGATCAATCAAATGTGAAAAACAATAATATTGATATAGTCTCACATCCATCCAATTAAAAGTGTTCATATTTTGCTTTGTACATGTATTAAGAAATCAATTAATTTGTAGTAATTTAAGTACTAATTGATATATATACCCCTATTACATAATAAATGCTTCTATTAAAATGTGAAACCAACATACAAATATTAAATGCTAACGTAAGGGTATGTTTGGAAAAAAAATGCATTAAATGATATATTGGTTTTGTAAATTGACACTTTTATGAGGCAGCTTATTTAAAAAAAAAAAGGATATTTTTTATGGGACAGAGATAATATTCTTTTTCGGCATATCTAAATCGTAAAAGAGTGAGATGTTACGATTCCTCCCAAGTGAGAGAGTTAAGTGCTCTCTCAAGTGTCATTATTTTTCGATAATTTTATCGAAACGATGTAATTTTGATAAAAAAAAATTATCTACAGGTAGATCATCTACACATTGTGTGTATACGGTGAGATCAATGGTATTTGAGAGATCACTTGATTTTCTCATTTGAGAGGATCTATGATGCACCGACACTACAATTTGGTCGCCATGCGCCGTGTCCGACACAAGACACGACACGACACACTCCGACACGCTCCGACACCGTGTCCGTCACGTGTCGGATGATTAAATTAATATTATTTAAAATTTAAATATCCGACACGCTTCCGACACGACACCGACACACCCCGACACTCCTGAACCCAATTTTTTATTTTATTTTCTTTATTTAAGTTTTCTTCAATTGAAACATTAAAATACACGATTTTCATTTCTATAATAATTAAATAAATAATACATTGTATCAAGTTTATATGTTTGTTGTTGATAAACAATCATTTTTACAATTTGTATATTTTGAAGGTCAATCACAATTTATTTTGGCACCGTATAAATGTCGAATATCTATTCTACATATTCATAGAGTTTATGTAATACCTATCTTAATTTGTCTAGCTTTTTTAGATGTTTAAGAATATTTTTTTTGATTAATTGAAATTTATTTACATTATATATATATATATATATATATATATATATATATATATATATATAAAAGAGTCGGCGACGTGTCGTGTATTTAAATTTTGAAATTAACCGTATCGTCGCGTCCGTATCGTATCGTGCGCCGTGTCCGTGCCCGTACAATATAGGAGAGGACCCTTGCTCGTTACTTGGTAAATGACATGGCCACTATATATTTAGATAGAGTGGTGCTACGGCCACATCCGTTTTACACAGCGGTGTGCCACAACGGTGATCTTCACCGTTGATCGTGTAGGATCTAGATCTCATCTAGATCCTACACGCATCAACGGTGAAGATCATCGTTAGAAGACACCGTCAAAAACGGATGCGCGCTATATAACGATTGCTGATTTAGATAGCAGTAACACTTGTGGATTGTTCAACACGCACTGGCAACCACAGTTGATCTTGTGGACGGAGCAGGAAAGTCTTTGAATATGACTTGACCATTGGACATTTTATTCCACGCCAGCCATCAGTATTATACACCACATCTTTTTCCTCTTTGTTTCCTATCCTAATCACTCCCACACGACACGGCCGGGAGATGTTTAAGCGATTTTGATTTTGTTACGGAATGAATTTCCGGAAGCTAAAAACAGTTTTGGAAACTATTAAGATAGTAGTTGATGTTAAGTTTTTGAATCACTCGATTCCGATATCGAGTGAATGAGAAATTAATGCATAAAGGTAAAGTAAAATGTGTGGAGTGTTAATAAATAATATGTATTCATTTGTCCCACACAGGTAATGGGACTCAAGTGGAATCACTAAATAAGAAATAGTGTGGCACTTAGAGGTAAGCCCCAAGGGGCAAGAGAATTTTGTGAAGGAGGGAGGACTTAGATGCTTGTTGATTCACGTGCGCGCGCGCCGCCGCCGACTCAGATCGGTTCGGGCTCGGCTCAAGTATTAAATTTTTGGGCCAGCTCAACAGGGAATATTTCTGAATCAACTTAAATTGTTCATCAGTTCGGCCAATAGGTTCAAAACCTGTTCGGCCAAGGCACCATTTCGAATTCTGATGGTTAACTTCCCAACTTCCACCAATTCTGAAAGGATACTCCTCATTCAAGTGCAAAAATCCGAAAAGGTAGATTGTTGTATCTTGGGAGACATATGAAATACACCACCGTGTGCACATAATCGGGGGATTAATGTCTTAAGGAAAGAGTTTTTAACTCGCCTCAATCTGAATAAGTTTTCGTTTGCTTTCAGTCAATTTCATTTAATTGATATGCAGTATTTGGATCATGAATAAAAATTATGTTTGTTTGATTCATGTGTTTGTTCTTTCTGTTTATACAATTTGATTGTTCATCAGAATTCAAAACGAATCAACGTAAATATTTTTAACAATCTTAAGACATTACATGTGTTTCCCGTTGTGGTTCTCTTTTAATTCTGTTTCTGTGTTATATAAACAGAAGAAGTCATACTTTCTTTTAGGAATTAGAATGTTCAGAATTAATGATTACCGTTTTGGCTACTTGTTAATTTGTAAAATTGTGCCTGCAAAACTGTTCTTAACAGAGATTTTATATTCAATCATGATAGAATGTTTTTCTTTTTTTCGAAACTTTCCTTAGTTGAAAGAATGTTTCGCTTCTAGTTCTACTTATATGGAAGGATGGCTCAATCTCTGCAATATGTAACATTAAAAATTGCAAAGTGGATTATGCAAGTTTCTACATGTGAAACAACATATTCAAATGAAAGTTTTGTTGTAAAATGATTCCGAAATTGTGTCTTGCTTAGAACGATTACGTGTTAGAAAGCATGAGTATTTGCTTCATATACTTACTGGAAAAATGTTCTTCAATTCTGAAAATTTGAAAAACACAAAATAGTTATATTGCTACCTTTTTTTTGGAACATGAATTATGTGAAATGTGTTTTAAGCATGCTTTATATATTTGTGTCATTCTTCGAATACTTATTGCTACTTTGCTAGTTAGAAGAATCTGAAATTTTGATTGAAAAATGTTGAATAGACACTATATATTTAGAGTCACGACTTTTTCAGAAAATTGGAAAAACTGCATACCTTGGTTGTAGGCCATATATCTTTTTAATTACTCGCTCGTTTCTGAAAACACAAAAGACGAAAGTTGTTCGTTTGGCAGTATACTATAAAATTGTGTTCTTACCTTGTTATAATGCTCCTGATTTTTTTAAAATTGGGAAAACCATTGTGAAAAAAATGCATTTTTTTTGTGTGTGTTAATTTTGATTGTTGATCTTCTGTGTAAAACATAAATGGAAGGTACATCTGAAGATGTGAATGCCTTTGCATTGCCCCGTGTAAATGTTATTTTACTTAACAACATTGAGCCTGGCAGAACTTTAAGAGATGGCATCATAAAATGCTATTTTACTTAACAACATTGAGCCTGGCTCGTTGGCTAACTGATGACCCTCCTGTGATAGAAGAGGGAGAAAATCACAATGCTTCTGTAATGGCATTAGATGCTTGGAAACATTCTGATTTCCAAAGCATGAATTACATTTTGAACTGTCTTGAAAATACTTTATACACCGTTTATTGTATGTGCAAAAGAATTATGGCAAGCACTTGAGATGAAGTACAAGACAGAAAATGCTGGAAAACGGAAGTACATTGTGGATAGGTTTATGGAGTACAAGTTGGAAGAATCCAAAATAGTGGTTAGTCATATGGAAGAGTTACAAGTGATTATCTCCGAATGTCACGAAGAAAGTATAATTTTCAACGAACCTTTCC
Organism: Gentiana straminea; assembly: GCA_036785695.1. Classification (NCBI taxonomy): domain Eukaryota; kingdom Viridiplantae; phylum Streptophyta; class Magnoliopsida; order Gentianales; family Gentianaceae; genus Gentiana; species Gentiana straminea. Next base: position 370,276 of record JAVUPR010000448.1, on the reverse strand, counting down.
AAGTGGCTGCTATAATTGGGAAACTTCCACCGTCGTGGAAAGATTTCAAGAATTATCTGAAGCATAAGAATAAAGAGATAACAATGAACAAGTTAGTGGTAAAGTTGCGGGTCGAAGAGAACAACCGTCAACTTGACAAAGGAGGGCACATTGGATATTGCAAGGCACATATGGTGGAATCCAATTCGAATGCAAACAAAGGCAAGAAGTGAAAGTTCAATTCAAAGGGTGCTTCAAGTTCTAATGGCAACCGAGAGGGCAAGCAATTCAATGGTAATTGCTATAATTGCGGGAATAAAGGACACCGCGCTAATGAATGCCGTAAGCCTCGGAAAGTTGAACGAGCAAATGTGGCGGAAATAGTCACGGAGACTATGGTTGAGTTGAATCTATCCACTTGAGATTTCAAGAATTTGTTTATGAATTTTAAGTTGTTGAATTTGAAACTCAAATTTGTGGTATGTAATAAACAAATTAAATTATACTTTATCATATATGTATAATAGTTGTATAATGTGAATTTGTATGTCGGTGTTGAAACACACCTTAAACTTTGTATTTGGTGATGTAACAAAGTTGCGATTTTATATATATATATATATATATATATATATATATATATATATATATATATATATATATATATATATATATATGTGTGTGTGTGTGTGTGTGTGTGTGTGTGTGTGTGTGTGTGTGTGTGTGTGTGTGTTATTGTTATATTCATGTCAATTATAGCTGTTTCTTTCGGTATTTTGATATACATTTCAAGATACAGAGATAAAGTTGATAATGTGTATGATGTATGCTTCAATCGAAATGATAAGTTCATTAATCGATTCGTTGCGATCAAGGGGGAAAGTGTAGTTCAAGGTTCAATGAATCTTGTTTCGGTACAAAATTGTACGAATGATGATTAACTTAAGCCTTAACCAAAGCTGTGGGGGAAGAAGAATGACTTCTTGACTAAAACTTTATCATATACTTGGATATGTGGGGGGTGATTGGTAAAGAGAATTTACCTAAATAAATCAAACAACGAAAGAAATACATGCAATGGAATTTGATTCATTTTGAATTCCTTGGAATAATATTTTGTGTGACGTAATAGTCTATCACTGTTATTGGATAATTTAATCGATAAGTGATATAACACACACATAATATAGTAAACAATGGTAAGTTACGATTCATACGTCGTAGACACAATACCATTGAATAATGATCTCTAATGGTTGATTTCCTCGATTTTATAAAGTCGAAGGAGAATCTTACGGATCCGTTTAAACAAATGTTTAGCTAGAGATCGAGTGTCATTTCTGACAAACAGAATGTGACAGCCTACGCATGACTCCCTTATAATGACAACCCAACCATGCTGACTGGAGATCCAAGATCATGGTTCAAAAGGGACAACTAAGTTAAAGAGGGACAGTTAGCACTTACCCATTCTGTTAAAATAAATGTGTTGTCTATGATTGATAGGTTAAGCTAAAAAGCTTTTAATGATTCCTATATCTTGGTAAAGTCAAGTGGGGTATTGCAGAGTACTCTTTATGAGATGTCACCTATGTAAGTGGAAGTGGGGCCGCTTCAATGAGAATTTTGAGGCTGAATTCTCTAACACACTTTCTGAAACCAAGGTGTTCTAGGGCCAAAATGGACGCAACCATGAGAACTTCGAGAAGGCCAGGGGGTCTATTGTGTTGATATCATTGTCTAGGCATGTACCAAAGCTTGAGCAGTTCAAGACCTAGTTCACTGCATAGCCGAGTATGTCCGATGGTATTCTACTAAGGAAGGTTCAAGGCAGTAAACCACTTCGCCCGATGCAATAGAGCTCCGTTTGTTATCTCTATAGAGTCTGCATAGCACATGCATTAATTTTCATTCATGTGGGGGATTGTTGGAATTTTTAGCTAAAATTGAGTTTTTGAACAAGTGGCGAACAGTCCACTTTAGACTCGATTTTGATATTGTTACGGAATGAATTTCCGGAAGCTAAAAACAGTTTTGGAAACTACAAAGATAGTAGTTGATGTTAGGCTTTTGAATCACTCGATTCCGATATCGAGTGAATGAGAAATTAATGCCTTAAGGTAGAGTAAAATGTGTGGAGTGTTAATGAATAATGTGTATTCATTTGTCCCACACAGGTAATGAGACTCAAGTGGAATCACTACTTAAGAAATAGTGTGGCACTTAGAGGTAAGCCCTAAGGGGCAAGAGAATTTTGTGAAATTTTTGGGCCATCTCAACAGGGATTTCTGAATCAAATTAAATTGTTCAGTTCAGTTCGAACATGAACATGAACAAATGCATCAGTTCGGCCAAACAGGTTTTGGCCAAGGCACCATTTCGAATTCTGATGGTTAACTTCCCAACTTCCACCCATTCTGAAAGGATACTACTCTACCTTCTTCTTCCTATAAAAACCTCCCTTGCTGAATGAAAAACAGAGACAGAAAAAATTCACTTTTCAAAGCCAAAACTCTGCACAAATATTTTCAGCATTCATCATTCATGTTAAGAGATAACGAGGCCATATCATTTCGCCGTTCTTTTCTCATTCAAGTGCAAGAATCCGGAAAGATAGATTGTTGTGTCTAGGGAGACATATGCCATACACCGTGTGCACATAATTGGGGCATTAATGTCTTAAGGACAGAGGTCTTAACTCGCCTCAATCTGAATAAGTTTTCGTTTTACTTATGCTTTCTGTCAATTTCATTTAATTGATAAGCAGTATTTGGATCATGAATAAAATTATGTTTGTTTGATTCATGTGTTTGTTCTTTCTGTTTATACAATTTGATTGTTCATCAGAATTCAAAACGAATCAACGTAAATATTTCCAACAATCTTAAGACATTACCTGTGCTTCCCATTGTGGTTTGTTTTTAATTCTGTTTCTGTGTTATATAAACAGAAGAAGTCATACTTTCTTTTTAGGAATTAGAATGTTCAGAATTAATAATTCTTACCGTTTTGGCTACTTGTTAATTTGTAAAATTGTGCCTGGAAAAACTGTTCTTAACAGAGATTTTATATTCAATCATGAAAGAATGTTATTCTTTTTTGGAAACTTTCCTTAGTTGAAACAATGCTTTGCTTCTAGTTCTACTTATATGGAAGGATGGCTCAATCTCTGCAATCTGTAAGATTAAAAATTGCAAAGTGGATTATGCAAGTTTCTACATGGCAAACAACATATTCAAACGAAAGTTTTGTTGCAAAATGATTCCGGAATTGTGTCTTGCTTGGAACGATTACGTGTTAGAAAGCATGAGTATTTGCTTCATATACTTACTGGAAAAATGTTCTTCAATTCTGAAAATTTGAAAAACACAAAATAGTTATAGTGCCACCTTTTTTTAGGAACATGAATTATGTGAAATGTGTTTTAAGCATGCTTTATATATTTGTGTAATTCTTCGAATACTTATTGCTACTTTGCTAGTTAGAAGAATCTGAAATTTTGATTGAAAAATGTTGAATAGACACTATATATTTAGAGTTACGACTTTTTCAGAAATTTGGAAAAACTGCATACCTTGGTTGTAGGCCATATATCTTTGTAATTAATCGCTCGTTTCTGAAAACACAAAAGACGAAAGTTGTTCGTTTGGTAGTATACTATAAAATTGTGTTCTTACCTTGTTAAAATGCTCCTGATTTTTTTAAAATTGGGAAAACCATTGTGAAAAAAAATGCAGATTTTTTTTTGTGTGTGTTAATTTTGATTGTTGAACTTCTGTGTAAAACATAAATGGAAGGTACATCTGAGGATGTGAATGCCTTTGCATTGCCCCGTGTCGCGGTACAAGGAGGTGCCTCCTCACACCATGAGAAACCGGAACAGTTCAACGGACAGAACTTTAAGAGATGGCATCAGAAAATGCTATTTTACTTAACAACATTGAGCCTGGCTCGTTGGCTAACTGATGACCCTCCTGTGATAGAAGAGAGAGAAATCACAAAGCTTCTGTAACGGCATTAGATGCTAGGAAACATTCTGATAACCTATGCATGAATTACATTTTGAACTTTCTTGAAAATACTTTACACACCGTATATAGTTTGTGCAAAAGAATTATGGCAAGCACTTGAGATGAAGTACAAGACAGAAGATGCTGGAAATCGGAAGTACATTGTGGATAGGTTTATGGAGTACAAGATGAAAGAATCCAAAACAGTGGTTAGTCAAATGGAAGAGTTACAAGTGATTATCTCGGAATGTCACGAAGAAGGTATACTTTTCAACGAACCTTTCCAAGTGGCTGCTATAATTGGGAAACATCCATCGTCGTGGAAATATTTCAAGAATTATCTGAAGCATAAGAATAAAGAGATAACAATGAACAAGTTAGTGGTAAAGTTGCGGGTTGAAGAGAACAACCGTCAACTTGACAAAGGAGGGCACATTGGATATTCCAAGGAACATATGGTGGAATCCAATTCGAATGCAAACAAAGGGTTGAAGCGAAAGTTCAATTCAAAGGGTGCTTCAAGTTCAAAAAGGCGACCGAGAGGGCAAGCAATTCAATGGTAATTGCTATAATTGCTGGAATAAAGAACACCGCGCTAATGAATGCCGTAAGCCTCGGAAAGTTGAACGAGCAAATGTGGCGGAAATAGTCACAGAGACTATGGATGAGTTGAATCTATCCGCTTGAGATTTCAAGAATTTGTTGATGAATTTGAAACTCAAATTTGTGGTATGTAATAAACAAATTAAATTATACTTTATCATAAATGTATAATAGTTGTATAATGTAAATTTGTATGTCGGCGTTGAAACACACCTTAAACTTTGTATTTGGTGATGTAACAAAGTTGCGATTATGAATATATATATACGTTATTGTTATATTCATGTCAATTATAGCTGTTTCTTTCGGTATTTTGATATACATTTTAAGATATAGAGATAAAGTTGATTTTGTGTATGTTGTACGCTTCAATCGAAATGATAAGTTCATTAATCGATTCGTGGCGATCAAGGTGGAAAGTGTAGTTCAATGTTCAATGAATCTTGTTTCGGTACAAAATTGAACGAATGATGATTAACTTAAGCCTTAACCTAAGATGTGGGGGAAGAAGAATGTCTTCTTGACTAAAACATTATCATATTCTTGGATATGTAGGAGGTGATTGGTAAAGAGAATTTACCTAAATAAATCAAACAACGAAAGAAAGACATGCAATGGAATTTGATTCATTTCGAATTCCTTGGAATAATATTTTGTGTGACGTAATAGTCTATCACTGTTATTGGAGGAATTAATCGATAAGTGATAGAATACACACATAATATAGTAAACAATGATAAGTTACGATTCATACGTCGTAGACACAATACCATTGAATAATGATCTCAAATGGTTGATTTCCTCGATTTTATAAAGTCGAAGGAGAATCTTACGGATCCATTTAAACAAAAGTTTAGCTAGAGATCGAGACCGGAAAAGTTCTACAGACAAAACCTTAAGAGATGGCATCAGAAAATGCTATTTTACTTAACAACATTAGGCCTGGCTCGTTGGCTAACTGATGACCCTCTTGTGATAGAAGAGTTAGAAAATCACAATACTTCTGTAACGGCATTAGATGCTTGGAAACATTCTGATTTCCTATGCATGAATTACATTTTGAACTGTCTTGAAAATACTTTATACACCGTATATAGTATGTGCAAAAGAATTATGGCAAGCATTTGAGATGAAGTACAAGACAGAAGATGCTGGAAAACAGAAGTACATTGTCGATAGGTTTATGGAGTAGAAGATGGAAGAATCCAAAACAGTGGTTAGTCAAATGGAAGAGTTACAAGTGATTATCTCGGAATGTCACGAAGAAGGTATAATTTTCAATTAACCTTTCCAAGTGGCTGCTATAACTGGGAAACTTCCACCGTCGTGGAAATATTTCAAGAATTATCTGAAGCATAGGAATAAAGAGATAACAATGACAAGTTAGTGGTAGAGTTGCAGGTTGAAGAGAACAACCGTCAACTTGACAAAGGAGGGCACATTGTATATTCCAAGGCACATATGGTGGAATCCAATTCGAATGCAAAACAAAAGCAAGAAGCGAAAGTTCAATTCAAAGGGTGCTTCCAGTTCAAAAGGCAACCGAGAGGGTAAGCAATTCAATGGTAATTGCTATAATTGCGGGATTAAAGGACACCGCGCTAATGATTGCCGTAAGCCTCAGAAAGTTGAACGAGCAAATATGGCGGAAATAGTCATGGAGACTATGGATGAGTTGAATCTATCCGCTTGATATTTCAAGAATTTGTTTATGAATTTGAAGTTGTTGAATTTGAAACTCAAATTTGTGGTATGTAATAAACAAATAAAATTATACTTTATCATATATGTATAATAGTTGTATAATGTAAATTTATATGTCGGTGTTGAAACACACCTTAAACTTTGTATTTGGTGATGTAACAAAGTTGCGATTATGAATATATATATATATATATATATATATATATATATATATGTTATTGTTATATTCATGTCAATTATAGTTTGTTTCTTTCGGTATTTTGATATACATTTCAAGATATAGAGATAAAGTTGATTATGTGTATGATGTACGCTTCAATCGAAATGACAAGTTCATTAATCGATTCGTGGCGATCAAGGTGGAAAGTGTAGTTCAAGGTTCAATGAATCTTGTTTCGGTACAAAATTGTACGAATGATGATTAACTTAAGCCTTAACCAAAGCTGTGGGGGAAAAATAATGTCTTCTTGACTAAAACTTTATCATATGGGGGGTGCTTGGTAAAGAGAATTTACCTAACTAAATCAAACAACGAAAGAAAGACATGCAATGGAATTTGATTCATTTCGAATTCCTTGGAATAATATTTTGTGTGACGTAATAGTCTATCATTGTTATTGGATGAATTAATCGATAAGTGATATAATACACACATAATAGTAAACAATGGTAAGTTACGATTCATACGCCGTAGACACAATACCATTGAATAATGATCTCTAATGGTTGATTTCCTCGATTTTATAAAGTCGAAGGAGAATCTTACGGATCCGTTTAAACAAAAGTTTAGCTAGAGATCGAATGTCAATTCTGACGAACAGAATGGGATAGCCTATGCTTGAATCCCTTATAATGGCAATCCAACCATGATGACTGGAGATCTCAAGATCATGGTTCAAAAGGGACAACTAAGTTAAAGAGGGACAGTTAGCACTTACCCATTTTGTTAAAATAAAAGTGTTGTATGTGATTGATAGGTTAAGCTAAAAAGCTTTTAATGATTCCTATATCTTGGTAAAGCCAAGTGGGGTATTGCAGAGTACTCTTTATGGGAGGTCACCTATGTAAGTGGAAGTTGGGCCGCTTCTATGAGAATTTTGAGGCTGAATTCTCTAACACACTTTCTGAAACCAAGGTGTTCCAGTGCCAAAAATGGACGCAACCATGAGAACTTCGAGAAGGCCAGGGGTCTATTGTGTTGATATTGTTGGAGATATATGAGGATAAAAGGAAAAAATGTTTTATAACATTTTAAAATGATTTTTTGAATCATTTATTGTAACCACTTTGAGAGCCGATTTCGGTATAACTCTTAATAGATTATCAAGAGTTAGTGATGACTTTCGAACTACGTAAGACGTAGTTGAAAATAAGGTTTCGAATCATTCAATTCGGATGTCGGGTGAATGAGAAATTAAGGCTTAAAGTGGGTAGTTGAAAATGTGTGAAAAAGAAGTTGAAAAGACAAACTTCTTAATCCTATATTGGGAAATGTGCTAATATTTCCTCAATATTTAAGTGGTGGGAGTTTTGTTGTTGGTATAATCTCTTAGAAAGGGAGAGAACTCGGAGTGGTTTTAGTGGGCTGAGTGTTTACTAAAAATGCCACACGCACGTGCGGGGGCCGCCGCCGCCCGCCCGTTCCCGTGCCCGTGCCCGTGCCCGTGACCATTGACCTTGGGCTTTGGCTTTGGGGAATGGGCCGGAGGCAGTATTATATTTTTTGGACAAAGTTTATCTGGATATTATCCAAGTCCAATAAATCAGATTCGAGCTGAGAGTATGAGTCAGGTTCAGTTCGAGTTCGAGTTCGATTCAGCTCATATGGCTTTAATACAAGAGCAGTTTCAACCTGATGGTTTAATGGCCATCAATTCACACACTTCAAGGCTGCTCCTTCCTCCTATCCTCTCTTGCAATGGGAAGGTACTGAAAGACAACACAAATCACTTAAACACTTGCATTTTTAGTTGAAGAGATTCTGAAGTACCAAGAGTTCGTTGAGTTCAGAAGCTGAAGTACCTCAATTCTGAACAGGTAATTGGGTTATCCTGGGAGACAAGTGCTAAACCGTGGGTACTGCCGGAGCATAATTGTCTTAAGGACAGAGATTAGCTCGTCCCGGTTACATATCCTTGTTGCTTTTCCTTTGTGTTTGTTGTCGGTCCAGAATATAATAAATTGTTCTTCATCTTTGCTGTTCTTTATTTTTATTTTTCGCATTGTAATACTTCGGGTATAACAATCTTAAGACAATTCTTTTCAGAGCCTCTTTGCTCTAAAAAGTATATCTTTGCGAAATGAAAAATAAATTTCAGTCTACTTGCTGAACCTTTTATTTTTTCTGTTCGTTCTGAGTATCATCTGTGATACTCAGTGTGTCGGTGTCTCCTTTTGGTATCGGTTTCTGTAAAACCGGTCCTTTCCTTTTTGGTATTGGTTTTTTGTTCAAAACCGGTCCATCTTCCTTTTTTATCGTTTTCTGGAAAAAAACAATTTTCTGCTTTTTTGTCTCATTTTTTGGCAAAAACGACTCAGTTGTGTTGTTGATCTTCTGTTCTTTATTCTGAACAGAAATGACTGGAGTCACTGATGCGTCTATGACACCTACTATTGGAACCACACCAACCACAAGTCTGCCCCACTTTTGGATGCTACACAACCTGTTGTTACCATTGCTGGTGCTTCTCATACTTCTCATGGAGAGAAACCAGAAAAATTCAATGGCCTAAATTTCAAGCGTTGGCAGCAGAAGATGTTGTTCTATCTCACTAGACTACTACACTTGGACTAGCAAGGATGCTCACTGAAGAGAAACCAGTTGTGCCTCCTGAAAACACTGAGCACAGGGTGTTGCTGGATGTAGAGAGTTGGAAGCATAGTGATTTTCTATGCAAAAATTATATTTCGAATGCGTAGATAATAATCTGTATGGTGTTTATTGTATGTATGGAAGTGCAAAAACACTTTGGCTTGCATTAGAGAAAAAATATAAAACTAAAGATGCAGGCGCTAAGAAATTTATAGTAGGTAAATTTATGGACTATAAGATGGTCGATTCCAAAACTGTTATTAAACAAGTTGAGGAATTACAAATCATTATATCCGAAATTTTAGAAGAAGAAATGATGATAAGTGAGAATTTTCAAGTAGCCTGTGTGATTGAGAAACTTCCTAAATCTTGGAGGGAGTATTAGAGTTATCTCAAACACAAGCGAAAGCAAATGTCAATGGAGGATCTGATTGTCCGACTCTGTATTGAGGAGGACAATAAGGGCTCCGAAAGAAAATCAGTTGTGCAGGTTGGACAGGCCAAATCTCATGTTGCTGAAGTAAAGAATCAGAAAAGGAATAAATCTGGTCAATCTTCCTAGAAAATGCTGAATCTTCCAAGAAACCACAGACTGTGTACAAGTTCAATGGAAACTGTAACAACTGTGGAAATTTTGGGCACCGTGCTGTTGAGTGCCGTTCAAAGAATCCAATTCAGCCAATGACACATCTGGCTGAAACCGATGGTGATGAGGAAATGTTCTGCGCTGTGGTGTCAGAATGTAACTTTGTGGGGAATCCAAGGCAGTGGTTGGACACCGGAGCCACAAGACATGTTTGTGCTGACCGGGCTGTGTTTTCAATTTACAAGGCTGGCACATGGGACTAGGGGTGTAAACGATCCGAGCAGCTCACGAGCCGCTCGTCACTCGACTCGGTAAATGCTCGCTCGAATATGGTTTTAATCGAACTCGAGCCGAACTCAAGCAGCTCGTGATAGTTAATGAGCCGAACTCGAGCAGTTTAATGCTTGACTCGATCTGCTCGCGAGCCTAATCGAGCATTACATTATATATATATATATATACACACACACACACACACACACACACACTTATTACTATTTTTTGAAATTAATTTTTACTTAACTTTTTTACTTATTGATTCCAAAAAAAAAAACATTTTACTTTTAAACCCATTGAAAATTACTAGACCAAAGTTATTCAGAAACCCTAAACTTTACCCTTCCGTTCTTCGTTGCTCTACAATCTACATTGCCGTTGTCGCAGCCGCCCACCGGCGACTGCCATTTTCAATTCAGGCTATGCACTTAATTTATTATAGTTATGAGGCTATGAATGTTGATATTTAAGCATTAGCTATGTAATTTTATTATTGTTGTTATGCTGCTAGACTTGATATTTTATGTTCATATCTTTGAAATTGAATCACTTTTTCGAGCTGCTCGAGTTCGAAAGTGCTCGAATTTTATCGAGCATAATCGAGTCGAACTCGAGCATGATTAATGTGTTATCGAACCGATCTCGAGCATAATCATGCTCGATCGATCTCGAGCCGAGTTCGAGCAGCACTATTTTATAGGGGTTGCTCGACTCGATAAGTAAATACTCGATTCGGATCGGATCGTTTACACCCCTACATGGGACACATTGTGGATGGGGAATTCATCAACTTCTCCAATTGCTGGATCAGGGACAGTGATTCTGAAGATGACTTCAGGAAAGAAGCTGACTCTGAATTATGTGCTGCATGTTTCTGAGATTCGTAGGAATCTCATTTCTGGTGACAAATTGAAAAAGGCTGGTTTCAATTTGAATTTTGGTTCTGATAAGGTCATTTTGACCAAGAATGGTGTGTTTCTCGGTAAGGGTTATTCCACCGAGGGTATGTTTAAGCTTAATGTAATGGCAATTATGCCAAAGACTGTTGTGCCCGATGAGGCTAATAAAATTGCATCCTCTTCTGCTTACTTGATTGAGACTTCTTGCTTATGGCACAATAGATTGGGACACGTAAATAATAAATCAATTCGACGGATGATGAACTTAGATTTATTACCTAATTTAAAATTTAATAAATATGAAAAATGCCATATATGTGTCGAAGCTAAAATGACTAAGGCACCTTTTCCTTCCGTGGAAAGAAACACCGAACCGTTAGATTTAATTCATACAGACTTGTGTGATTTAAAATTTATACAAACGAGAGGCGGTAAAAAATACTTTGTAACTTTTATCGATGATTGTACAAGATACTGTTATGTCTATTTGCTAAGTAGCAAAGATGAGACACTTGAGGCTTTTAAAAACTATAAGAATGAAGTCGAGAATCAACTTAGCAAACGAATCAAGAAGGTTCGTAGTGATAGAGGTGGTGAATATGATGCACCGTTTAATGAATTATGTTCAGACTCTGGCATAATCCATCAAACGACTGCACCTTATGCACCTCAATCAAACGGTATTGCTGAACGCAAAAATCGTACTCTTAAGGAGATGATGAATGCTATGTTGATAAGTTCGGGTTTACCTAAGAACTTGTGGGGGGAAGCGATACTTTCCGCCAATGTCATTCTTAATAGGGTTCTGTCTAAAAAGATGGATAAAGCACCTTACGAGTTATGGAAAGGCTACAAGCCTAGCTACAAATACTTAAAAGTGTGGGGGTGTTTAGCAAAGGTCGAAGTTCCTAAACCTAAACAAATAAAAATTGGGCCTAAAATGATAGATTGTATATTTATCGGTTATGCAAATAACAGTAGTGCATATAGATTTCTAATGCATAAATCTGACAATCCGGATGTTCACGTGAATACAATCATGGAATCAAGAAATGCTGTATTTTTTGAGGATGTATTTCCCTGTAAAGAAATAAGTCAAGAAATCATAAGCTTAATTAAGCGGGCACATGAACCAACAAGTGAAACTACTCCAGGAACTGAGGAACCAGAACCTCGTAAGAGTAAACGGGCAAGGACTTCAACGTCTTTCGGTCCTAATTTTTTCACCTATATGGTAGAAAATGAACCAAGTACATATGCTCAGGCTATGTCAAATCCAGAAGCGCCGTTCTGGAAAGAAGCAGTCAAAAGTGAAATCGATTCCATTATGCAAAATCATACTTGGGAATTAGTAAATAACCCACCGGGACATAAACCTCTCGGTTGTAAGTGGATTTTTAAGAAAAAATTCAAGGCTGATGGATCGATCGATAAATATAGGGCCAGACTGGTAGCTAAAGGTTATCGTCAAAAAGAAGGTCTTGACTTCTTCGATACATATTCACCGGTTACTCGGATCACGTCGATACGAGTTCTTTTCGCAATTGCTGCGGTAAATAATCTAGAAATACATCAAATGGATGTAAAGACTGCTTTCTTAAATGGTGAATTGGAAGAAGAAATTTATATGGAACAACCCGAGGGTTATGTGGTTCCAGGTCAAGAACACAAAGTGTGTCGATTCGTTAAGTCATTGTATGGGCTTAAGCAAGCGCGAAAACAATGGCACCAAAAATTTGATCAAACGATGTTATCAAATGAGTTTAAAATTAACGAGTGTGATAAATGTGTTTATGTCAAAAAAAACTTCTAATTCCTTTGTGATAGTATGTCTATATGTTGATGACATGTTAATCTTGGGAAGTACTCATGATATAATCATGAATACTAAGAAGATGTTAACAAGAAACTTCGATATGAAGGATATGGGAGTTGCAGATGTAACTTTGGGGATTTAAATCTATAGAATGTCGAATGGACTTGCATTGTCACAGTCTCATTATGTTGAGTCTGTTCTAAAAAGATTTAACGTCTTTAATGAAAGTCCGATAAAAACTCCTATTGACTTGACTATGCACTTAGTCAAAAATATAGGAGAACCTGTATCCAGTGGCGGAACCAGGAATTTATTATGGGGTGGTCTTGGTTATTATGGGGTGGTCTTGGTTATTATGGGGTGGTCTTGGTTATCAGTTTGGTCTTTATTATGGGGTACTACAAACATATTCTCACTATTGTTTTTTGGTATGGGCTTAAGACCACCCCACCATACACATAGTTCCGCCCCTGCCTGTATCTCAGTTAAAATATTCACAAATCATAGGCCGTGTGATGTATATAACCAACTGTACTAGACCAGACTTAGCATGTGCTGTAAATAAATTAAGTAGATTTACAAGTAATCCAAGTGAGGATCATTGGAAAGAATTGAATAGAGTACCGAGGTACTTAAAATTCACAATGAATCTTGGATTACGGTACACGAGATATCCAGCAGTATTAGAAGGATACTGTGATGCAAATTGGATATCTGACTCGAAAGATTCGAAGTCCACAAGTGGATATGTATTCACTATTGGTGGTCTTTGTTGTGTCATGGAAATCCACAAAGCAAACTTGCATTGCTCGTTCCACTATGGAAGGTTTGAGTTCATTGCATTGGACAAGGCAGGAGAAGAACCAGAATGGCTTCGTAATTTCCTCGAGGATATTCCATGCTGGACTAAGCCTATTGCTCCTATAAGCATACATAGTGATAGTCAGTCGGCTATAAGCCGGGCACAAAATAGTATGTACAATGGTAAGTCTCGACATATTCGTCGTAGACATAATACCATTAAACAAATGATCTCTAACGTCGTGATTTCCGTCGATTTTGTTAAATTGAAGGACAATCTTGCGGATCCACTAACAAAAGGTTTACGTAGAGATCAAATGTCAAAATTGACATACATAATGGGACTGAAGCCAATTACGACAAAAACTTTGTAATCATAACCCCACCATGTTGACTGGAGATCTCAAGATCATGGTTCAAAGGGACAACTAAGTTATGAAGGTTCATTGAACACTTACCCATTCTATGAATAAATGTGTTATCTGTCAGGTGTGTAAGGATAAGTGAAAACTTTTAATGATTCCTATAGCTTGATTAAATTCGAGTAGGGTATGGCATAATACTCTTGATAGGAGGTCACCTATGTAAGTGTGAACTGGGGCCGCTTCTGTGAGAATTCAGTGGCTTGAAATCTCTAACGCACTTTCTGAAACCAGGGTGTTTCATGGGCAAAATGAGCACAACCATGAGAACCAATACGTGTTAAGGGAAATATTGTGTGAGTACTATTGTTTGGTTTTACATTAAAGGCTGAACGGTTCAAGACATAGTTCACTGATTAGCCGAGTAGATCTGATATATTTCACTAAGGCAGGTTCAATGCCAGCAGCTACCTCTCCCGATGCAATATTTTCTGTCAGAATCTCTTCTAGGTCTGCATTTGCATTAATTTCCATTCATGTGGGGGATTGTTGGAGATATATGAGGATAAAAGGAAAAAATGTTTTATAACATTTTAAAATGATTTTTTGAATCATTTATTGTAACCACTTTGAGAGCCGATTTCGGTATAACTCTTATATAGATTATCAAGAGTTAGTGATGACTTTCGAAACTACGTAAGACGTAGTTAAAAATAAGGTTTTGAATCATTCAATTCGGATGTCGGGTGAATGAGAAATTAAGGCTTAAGTGGATAGTTGAAAAGGTGTGAAAAGGAAGTTGAAAAGACAAACTTCTTAATCCCACATTGGGAAATGTGCTAATATTTCCTCAATATTTAAGTGGTGGAAGTTTTGTTGTTGATATAATCTTTTAGAAATGGTGAGAACTCGGAGTGGTTTTAGTGGGCTGAGTGTTTACCAAAAATGCCACACACGCGCGCATGCCGCCGCCGCCCGCCCGTTCCCTTGCCCGTGACCATTGACCTTGGGCTTTGGCTTTGAGGAATGGGCCTGAGGTAGTATTATATTTTTTGGACAAAGTTTATCTGGAGATTATCCAAGTCCAATAAATCAGATTCGAGCTGAGTGTATGAGTCAGGTTCAGTTCGAGTTCGAGTTCGATTCAGCTCATATGGCTTTAATACAAAAGCAGTTTCAAACTGATGGCTTAGTGGCCATCAATTCACACACTTTAAGGCTGCTCCTTCCTCCTATATATAGGGTCCTCTCTTGCAATGGGAAGGTACTGAAAGACAACGCAAACAACTTAAACACTTGCATTTTTATTTGAAGAGATTCTGAAGCACCAAGAGTTCATTGAGTTCAGAAGCTGAAGTACCTCAATTCTGAACAGTAATTGGGTTATCCTGGGAGACAAGTGCTAAACCGTGGGTACTTCCGGAGCATAATTGTCTTAAGGACAGAGATTAGCTCGTCCCGGTTACATATCCTTGTTGTTTTCCTTTCTGCTTTTCCTTTGTGTTTGTTGTCGGTCCAGAATATAATAAATTATTCTTCATCTTTTCTGTTATTTATTTTTATTTTTTGCATTGTAATACTTCGGGTATAACATATATCATTGTCTAGGCATGCACCTAAGCCTGCGCAGTTCAAGACCTAGTTCACTGCTTAGCCGAGTATGTCCGATGGTATTCTACTAGGGAAGGTTCAAGGCGGCAAACCACCTCGCCCGGTGCAATAGAGCTCCGTTTGTTATCTCTATAGAGTCTGCATAGCACATGCATTAATTTTCATTCATGTGGGGGATTGTTGGATTTTTTAGCTAAAATTGAGTTTTGGAACAAGTGGCGAACAGTCCACTTTAGACTCGATTTTGATATTGTTACGGAATTAATTTCCAGAAGCTAAAAACAGTTTTGGAAACTACTAAGATAGTAGTTGATGTTAGGCTTTTGAATCCTCAATTCCGATATCGGATGAATGTGAAATTAATGCCTAAAGGCAGAGTAAAATGTGTGGAGTGTTAATGAATAATGTGTATTCATTTGTCCCACACAGGTAATGAGACTCAAGTGGAATCACTACTTAAGAAATAGTGTGGCACTTAGAGGTAAGTGATAACGGAAAAATTCACAGTTATTTTTATAACTTTTTACCCCACTTCTGATACTATTTTGAGCATTATTTTATCATTTCGAGTCATTTATTTCATAAGTTTTATCTAAATATGTAAGTAGTATTATTATATAAATTATCGTATTTTTATAAGTTTTTATAGGTTTTGTACCGGTTTAGTAACCGGAGTGTCGTGTCAGATTTACGTTTGGTATTTTGGTGGTTTATTGAAGAATTATAGGTTGACCAAAATCCCGAGTGATGACACGTTTTGAGGCCTAAAAGAGGTGTTTTTAGGATATAAGAGAGTGCCACTAAGTGAAGTGGCTAGTCTGTTCGTGAAAATCCCGAGTATCGATCGGAATGGCCCATCAAAAATACATTTTCTGAAGAAATGTTCTTCATGAAAGTTGTAGATCTTCAAATAAACGTTCCAATGCACTTTGAATCACGTTGTTTGGAGGTCTACAACTCAAGTTATGGTCAAGTGGTCAATCGAATCGTATTAGTAAAAATCCCGAGTAACGACACGTATTGGAAATGGCTCATCAAAACGGCATTTTCTGAAGAAGAGTCCTTAATGAATGTTGTAGATTATTCGAAGATCTTTCCAATGCATTTTGAATCAAGTCAATCGGACTTCTACAATCAAAAGGTGGTCAATTGGCTAATTGATTCGTATTAATAGAAAATCCCGAAATATCTTCGGAGGAACACGAGGTCATCAAAAAGGCGTTTTCTGAAAACATGTCCTTCATGAAAGTTGTAGAGTTTCTCGAGACCTTAATTTTGGCATTTTGTTTGCAATTTTTGGAGGTCTACAACTCAAGATATGAATTTTAAAAGTCTTATTACAATATATCGAGCTTCTAGAAGGAAAAACGGTTACGATGTAATCATTTGAGTCCGGATCGATCCGGCACCAATCCGGATCGATCCGACCCCTGAATCTTTGCTATATATAGCAGAGCATTTGCAGCAGCTTGGTTACACCTTATATATATATATCTTCTGTGTATATATATATATATATATCTATCTCCCTCGTTTTTTTTTCTTTTAGTTTTAGTAACGGCATTATGCCGGGAATAATTTAGTAGTAGTAGTATCGTTGTAATGCTCGGGAAATTATCGGAAGTTCGGTGTTGCTAAAGTCGTTGTAATGTCCGGAAGACTACGATCTCGGAATCAACAGTTGTAATCGGGTAATTTTATTTCTATATATATATAGATCTATTTCCATTTTCTTCCCTCTTCTTTTTTATCTTATTCGGGCCGTATATATATATATATATATATATATATATATATATATATATATATATATTATATTAAAATATATGTATGTCTATGTACGTATATATGTATATATATATATATATATATATATATATCGTTGTTTTATATAAATTAATTAAAATACTTTAATAGTATAGTTATCTTTTTGTTTCGATCTTTTATTTACTTTTACGCATTTTACTTACGCATTTTATTTACGCATATATATATATATATATATATATATATATATATATATATATATATATATATATATATATATATATATATATATATATATATATATTTACTTTTACGCATTTACTTACGTATTTACTTTTACGCACTTATATATATATATATATATATATATATATATATATATATATATATATATATATAGTATATTTACTTTTATGCAATTATATATATTATTAGCTATATAACTATATATCTATATATATAAATATATATATGTACTTATAAAAAATGAATTCGCTTTTACTTTCCGTCGTTAATATAATTTCCGTTAATCATTCCGTTATTATCGTCAAAATGAATAGCTAAACGTACGTATAGTCGAATTATGTAAAAACGAGTAAAAACGCCCTAAGGGGGATTAAACGGGAGTTGTGTAGCGCGTAAAATAATGTTTTAATGAGTAATCCACGTCCTAAAACTTAATCAACGTTTTTGAATTAAACTCGATCATTTAGTTCACCGTCACACATATCGAACCTATAAATGTATTTTGCGGTGAGATGTGGGAAAAGGGGTTTTGGGATCGTTGCGTAGATTCGGCCTAGTTGTTAGGACCGTTTCCAATACAGAGGTTTGTCATCGTTGTTCGAGCGACTCTAAGAGCGTAATCATGTTAGGTTAATCGGTTCTCTAAAGGGAAAATTAATTAACTTCACATAGGGTGTTGAGTGAGAGTTGTTCAGATCTTAACACCAGAATTAGGAGTTGGCACCCGTGGATGTCGTTAAAATTACTGTGGAAAGGAAGGTTGGTTAATACACGCTCCTTGTCAAGTCTTCCCTTAGGGGTAAAAATAACTCGTTGAATCATAATTCGGCTATACCTTTTAATAACTAGAACTACAACCGTTAGCTAATTTTTACTTTCGCACTAGTGTAATATCTCTCCACCGCAATCTTGACCTAAAACAAGTTCTACGTCGACTTTGGTACTTAAACGTTGTTCCCTGTGGATTCGACCTTGCTATCACTATACTACTGTTGATTCGATACTCTGTCGGTTAAAGTTAGCAGTTAGTTATTTTGCTATCAAGAATTTTTGGCGCCGTTGCCGGGGAACTAACGTTTGATATCTTGTAAGTTGACCGAAAGCCTGGGCTTAGGTCGTTTTTATTTTGTTTTCGTGTTGTTTCTTGTTTGTCAGTGAATGACTCGAAGCTCTAAAGAACCTCTCATCGAACCCATCCAAGAAATCGAAGCTTACGCACGTCATAGAAACAGTCAACGCCGAGGAGAAATCCTAGTCGCTAGTCCGAACCCTTTGTTTGAAGAAAGAGAGACATTAGAAAGATCACTTTCTAATTCCTCTACAGAAATGGACGATATCATAACTAGAAAAAACGGTAAAGATTCCATTGATGAACGACTCTACAGGGGGCAAACCTCAACCACTACTCGGTGGTAATGCAACAAGACCTTTGCAAACTCCACCGAGGACCCCTCGTCATGAATCATTGAGAGAAGACAACACAGGGCTACGTCAGTTGGGATCTGCACAGTTTAATCAGAGGCCAGGGATTGGACAGTACAGAGGAGGACAAGATCCTCAGGATACGCAGAACTTCAGACCCGAATTAGACCAAGAGACGGTAAATCGAGTACTGCGGATGCTGGAGAATCATGGAAATCAACAGGGGTTCCAAAACCCGTATAACCCGTATGATCCACCTCCTCAGCAGCCGGTTTATCAGCAACAGATGGCTCAGCAAGCACAGGGACTGAGGGTTTGTCGAGATTATGTCACTACCCCACAGGAAGTTATAGGGCACAACCCAATTAGGGTACCCCCAATTAATGCGAATAACATGGATATTAAGCAAAACATTTTGAACATGTTGGGGGAACATGCCTTGTTCCACGGGAAGTCGGCCGAGAACCCGAACGGCTTTTTCCGGATCACTTTCTCCCGATCTGTGGAACAATGAAATATAATGGAGTAAGTGATGAGGCGGTAAAACTAATAGTTTTTCCGTTTGCTTTAAGAGGAGCAGCTAAGGATTGGTACGACTCTTTACCAAATGATTCGTTACATACATGGGCTGATGTAACGAGAGTGTTCCTGAGAAAGTACTTTCCTCCGGCAAAGATTTTAGATCGAAAGAAGAAATCTCTTCGTTTGATGGTCTCGAGGAGAGACACTAAAAGAGACTTATGAGAGATTTAGGGGGTTGCTTAAGAGATGCCCTCCACACGGTTTTTCTACGGTGGAGCAAGTTATTATATTATTCAGGGCCTTAGAGCCGATGGACCAAAACAAGCTGAATGCTGCAAGCGGCGGAGATATTATGAATCTACCACCAAAACAAGCAATGAGACAGATAGAAAATGCGGCAGATGGAGAAGGACAAGGGGATCGAGCCAGAAAGAAGAAGAAAGCCCCAATGGAAAGTGTAAATTCGCGGAAAGAGGAACTCGATCAAGAATCGGCCATGCATGACAAGATGCAAGAAATGGTACTAAGGAGGACCCAATGGAGTCCGAAAGAAAGAAGACACATCGGTGCCAACTCGTGGAGGTGGACATTCGCCATAGAATGTGTATCGTTGAAAAAATCCACTTATCCACAACAAGTTGACACCTACTCCAAGATACAACAACGGTCGGCAATCGAATGACCAACAACGAATGAATGTCTATGCGATGGGACGGATGGATATGAATCGGCAAGAGTTTGGCCGACAACGGTGGAATCAAAACTTTAATAATCGGCAAGGGCCACAAATGGATTATGGTATGAATGATGGTTCACAACAATATGATGTGAATTATGTTGGACAAGGTTGGAATCGGGCGAGAATCGAATTGGAATAGAAACAATAATCGAATCAAGACTTTAGGCAAAACCAAAGCTCATACAACCGACCTTGGAATCATAATCCCCGGAATCGAGTTCAAACCAAATCAAAACCGAGGCTACTATCGAATAGTCGAATCCGCGGTCTCGGTCACAAGGACAACAAAGAGAATCGAAATTCATATTGGAACCAAAATCAAGGTGGAATCGAATCGGGGTCAACAAAACAATCGAAATCGGCAAGTGAGCCGGTCATCTTTGAGAAGTAATAATTCGGCACCTATCGCATCCAAACGCTCATCCGCACCCGAATAATCAAAGCAATCGCAACCAAACAATTCGGTGTTCGAAGATGGCCACCGAGATACTCCCGGAGAAATTAGACGAATGTTTCGAGCTAAATAAGAATGCTATAGAGCAAAAAGTGGTCACACATTCGCCATTCGGAACTTGGAGACCCAAGTAGGACAAATAACCGACACTCTAAAGACAAATCTAAGTGGTGGACTCCCGAGTAACACCGAGAGGAACCCAAAGGATGTGAATGCTTGTGTTCACACGAAGTGGTAAAGAGGTCGGGCCGAGTGACAAAAAGAAAGAATTATGGGTGAAGAAGCGAAACGAGAAAGCCGAGAAAGAGAAAGCGCTTGACCGTGAAGGAGCTATGTATGGTGAAGTCGAGATCGAAGATTTAGAGACGGCAATATCAAGCGAGAGAATGGAAGCAATAAGGAAAGAATTGGAAGCCACGAAAAAGGCTTTGGCCGAGGCAAATAAGAAAGCATTGGAAGGGCAAGACCGAAGAAAGACTATGTGGTCTTGGACATCAAAGAAGAAGAAGCCTCACCGCCTAAAGAAAGAGGTAAGAAAAACGAAATTCCTCCTCCTCCCCCGATTTTGATGTTAATACTTTACCCTATCCTCCTAAGGGAACCGTAGAAAGGACATCCCGACCCGTGGTCGTGCAAAATTTCGAATCTTTTAAGGAAGGTAGAGGTGAATATTCCCTATTAGAGGCAATTTCGAGCATTCCCCCATACTTTAAGTTTCTAAAAGGAATGTTGTCGAGTAAGGAGAAGATGCAACGGATGGTGCATTTGAGTGAGGAATGTTCGCAATCTTTGAGAATAAGATACCCCCAAGTTGCGGGATAGAGGTAGTTTTACCATCCCAATTACCATTGGCGAAACCGTGTTCAAAAATGTGCTATGTGATCTAGGGGCTTCGTGAGCCCGATGCCTAGAGGAGTTTATGAGAAGTTGGGATTGGGAGCGTTAGAGCCAACGGGAATGACCTTACGGATGGCGGATAGGTCGTTTAGGAAACCTCTGAGGTAGGCGAAGATGTGTTGGTACGGGTAGACAAGTTTGTTTTCCCCGTTGACTTTGTAGTCTTAGATATGGATATGGATACTAAAACCCCACTTTTGTTAGGTCGGCCTTTCTTGAACACAGGAGAGACCTTGATAGACGTTAAGAGGGGAGAGATTATACTACGAGTCGGGAAAGAGAGTGTAGCCATAAATGTTTATAAGGCAATGAAGCATCCTGATGATGAAAAGAGTGATTGTTTTTCTGTTGATGCTATATATCCTTGTATTTTGGAGCACACTAACCTGCGGGGATACCAAGAACCAATGGAAGAATGCTTGATGAAGTCAAGCACCGCAGAGGATGACGATCCACAAATGAGAGTTCGGTATATCATTTGGAGGCAACTCCTTTTGTTGACGCAAGCTGGAATAAGAAGCTAGAGCTCGGTTTGACTGGCAAGCTGCCAAAGCCGTCAATCGAGGAACCACCTACTGATCTGGAGTTGAAGCCACTTCCTAAGCATTTAAAGTATGTGTTTTTAGAACCTGATGAATTACTTCCTCTTATTGTTTCATCTGCACTAACCGTTTTGCAGGAAGCTAAGTTGATCCACGTTCTGAAAAAACACAAAAAGGCCTTCGGATGGAAGATGGTTGACATAAAAGGGATCAGTGCTGATATCTGCAAGCACAAGATCATTCTAGAAGAAGATGCCAAACCGGTCAGGCAATTTCAGAGACGGCTAAACCCACATATGCAAGAAGTGGTGAGGAAAGACGTGGTAAAGATGCTTGAGTTAGGGATAATCTACGCAATCTCCGACAGTGAATGGGTGAGCCCCACACAAGTCGTGCCTAAGAAAGGAGGCATCACAGTTGAGCTTAATGAAAAAGGTGTGCCCATTCCAACTCGTTTAGTTACTGGTCATAGAGTTTGTATTGATTTTCGCATGCTGAATGATAAGACTAGGAAAGATCATTTTCCCCTACCCTTTATTGATCAAATGCTAGAGCGTCTAAGTGGTCATGCATTTTACTGCTTTTTGGATGGTTTTAGTGGCTATTATCAAATTCACATCGATATACATGACCAGGATAAAACTACTTTCACATGTCCATATGGCATTTTTGCATTTAGAAGAATGCCGTTTGGGTTGTGTAATGCACCCGCGACATTCCAGCGATGCATGATGGCTATCTTTGCCGATATGATAGATAATTTCATGGAAGTTTTTATGGATGACTTTAGCGTTTTTGGTAATACTTTTGATGAATGTTTGTCGAACATTGATAAGGTGCTTGCACGTTGTGAAGAGACAAACTTGGTTTTAAATTGGGAAAAGTGTCATTTCATGGTAACTGAGGGAATTGTTTTAGGACATAAGGTATCGGGGAAAGGAATAGAGGTCGATAGAGCAAAAATAGAGGTAATTTCTAAGCTTCCTATGCCTACGAATTTGAAGACTCTACGTTCATTCTTAGGACATGCAGGTTTTTATCGTAGATTCATTCCAGGTTTTTCCCACATTGCTAGACCTCTTACTCTTCAATTGATTAAGGGAGCCCCCTGTGTTTTTGATGCGGCATGCCTAGATGCTTTTCAAACCCTTAAGAAACTTCTCACTTCGGCTCCTATCTTGGTAGCACCTGATTGGTCTAAGGGGTTCGAAGTAATGTGTGATGCAAGTGATTATGCCGTAGGAGCCGTCCTAGGTCAGAAGATTAACAAGTTGTTTCGCCCTATCTACTATGCGAGTCATACCATGAACTCGGCTCAACAAAAGTATGCCACAACTGAAAAGGAACTTTTAGCTGTTGTTTTTGCTTTCGACAAGTTCCGGTCATACTTGGTTGGATCGAAAGTCATAGTTCACACTGACCATGCTGCGTTGAGATATCTATTTGCTAAGAAGGATGCGAAACCACGCTTGTTAAGATGGATTTTACTTCTTCAAGAATTTGACGTAGAAATTAAGAATCGAAAGGGGTGTGAGTGTAAGGTGTAGTGCCCGAAAGACAATTGTATAATTGTTTTAGGACAGAATTAATAATTCATCTTATTATATGCATGTATGCTTATAATTAAGACACTACTGAAAACCCTGAGTACCTCGTTTATGTAATCACATAACTCGGTGTATGGCTATACACAAGAGGATTGAGTTAGTGAGATGTACTTAAAATTAACTTAGTCCGTAGCGTTTATTAATCCGAGTATGGGTCTCATGATTAATTTGCTATTAATGCGCCCGTAACACTTTAGGTGTGACGGTCTTATCCGGACTGTCGGTAATAGGGTACCTAGTGGGGCATTTATATATGATGATAATCATATAGGGGCTGGACCGATTTGATTTGAGTTCTCGATATAATTCCGTAATCGAGAAGTCTTATCGAATCACAAAATGATCATGTATGGATTAATCTTAATCCCGAGGTGATCACGACGATCGCTTAGACTAGGGTAGAGTTTGATGTGTTAGTAAGGATCACTTCGAAGTATGTGGTCCAACACTTCTCGTTGGCTCTATTCTGGAATGAGTGAGTGGTCTGTGCTATCACAGATATGGAATCCATTCATTCTCTCGGGAAGTAGAGAGACAGCTTCCTTATTTGGTGACCCTAAACCGATCGATCGGCCGAGTTCATATTATATTGAATATGAACTAATTGATCACTAGGGGGTTAATGGTAAATAAGGATAATATGTTTCGAGAAGGGTTTACGGAAATATCCCGAATCGAAATGAACGATCTATGGAGGATTTATCCGTATGTAATGATTATATCGGTGGACGCTTTCGACTCATAATTTGAGTGTAAGTTATCTATATTCGATAGAGTTCGCTTTCGGGTTTATGGTGGTGTAATCCCGGAATTAATAGGTTGGATATAATTATTCGTCGATGAATAATTTTATTCGATTTATTGTAAATACCGAATATGGGTCCATGGTCCCCGACGTGCTCTCTAATATAGCATATAGGTTTCTCGTCGTTGCACCTCAATTATAATTAAATAGTTGGATTGGACTATTTAATTGATATGTGGATTAATTGTTTAGTTGGACTAAATAATTAAATACAAGAAAAAGACATTTTTCGTGAACTCGACCCAAATGGTGTGTTGACCTTTTTGACCAAATTGGTCATATATATAATAACATGCGTGTAAGACCTTATTTTGGGTTTACAAGTGGCGCATCTTTGTTGTTATTATTTAATTATTAAGAAATTAGTTTTCTTGGATAATTATTTAATGTGTGATTTATCTTTTATTTGTTAAATGATAATTCATGGAATATTAGATAATAATATGATTTATCCTAATTTGTTTGGGATAATTATTTTATTTATCTTTTATTTGAAAAAGGATTAATGTAATAATTATCTCTTAATTATTTAATCCTTGGAGGTTAAGTTTTACTCTCCTATATAAAGAGAGTTCTTCCAAGCCTTTTAAAACACACTATTCACGTCACTATTCACAAGAGAAATTGGCTGAAAATTTCGGCCTCTATTCTTAGGGTTCGAGTTGGAAAAATCTTCGGGATTTTTCCGGTAGCATATCAAAGAGGTCCGGCGGCGGGAAACACCATCCACCCGGTGTTGCTTTGGGAGACACACGTTGGAAGGTCGTGGCTTCTCAATCACGTGTTCTTGGAGACCTTTTGTTCTTGGAGTTAAGCACCATAAAAAGGTAGGCTCCTAAACCCCTTGTAGGATTAGATCTTTTATTTATGTATTTTGTTTCGTTTAGATCTAGATCCGATGTCTTCCGTCGCGTAATCGGGTCAATCTATGATTGATCCGACGATATTACATCTAACAAGTGGTATCGTAGCCTTTGATCTAACGATCAAAGTATATGAATTTTAGATCTTGGAGTGGAAAAGCATGTTTTAGATGTTTTATTTCGTTTTTTTTTTTTTTTTTTTTTTTGGTAAAATTCGAATTTAATCATGTTGTATGCTTGTGAATGTTGTGGTTGAAGAGATGGATTGGGGTTGGTATTGTTTACTCGTTAGATCTATTGTAAACTCATATAAATTCGTTTATATGAGTATAGGAAATTTTGTAATTTTAATTTCCTAGAAGTAGATCTGTTTTGTTGCTGTTCCGTTTTTTATTTTTTCCCGGAGTTTGAGCCGTTGAAACGACAATCCCTCCGGTCAGAATGAAGAATAAAAGTATAAGAACATGCCCACAATATTTCGTGACGATCGGAGTCGATCTCGATGTCCGATCGCTGCTATAAAGTTGCTGCTGTAACAGAAAAGCACAGCAGGCATTAAAACCCTAGCTGTGAGTTCGTCGAATTTCTGGAAGAGATTGGACCGTTGAAACAAAGATCCGACCGTTCAGATCGACTACCATGGAGTTATGAACAAGCCCTAAAAATTTAAGGTCGATCGGGATTTGTCTCAATGCCCGATCGTCCCCAGGAATACACTGTTGCGCCGCAGTTATTAACAGATGCAGCAGTTAGATCGGCGGATTGCTGGAGAAAATTGGACCATTGAAGCGAAGATCCAACCGTTCAGATTGAAGTAGGCGGAGTGAAGAATAGATCCATAAAGTTTCATGACGATCAAGGCTCGTTTGGATTTCAGATCTTCGATAATACGCAGCAGCAGCAGATTAGAAAATAGTAAACCCTAGTTAGGGTTTGTGTTTTTTTTTTAATAGGTTAGATACGGGGGTACCAACGGTCCATCTCGGTGTTTACTTTTCGGTATAATTTTATGTTTGATCAAGATTACGTGCTTAAAACCGGAAAATTGCCATGACTTGCATCTTCATGATTCCACTCCAATGCATACATGTAGCTAGTTTATTTCGAATAAATTAGGCATGTATAACTCGAATAATTAGTATGAATGCTTATTAATTTAATATGTGGTAGTTAAATAATAAGTAGCTAATTATAAAAACCGAGGACCCGGGTTTATGTCAATCGTTTACGATTTTAGTGATGGATTCTCGGTGAATCCCACTTGGATAAATCGTTGAGCTTTTTCGGTGATGGCTTCTCAGTGAACCCACCTTAAACAAAAACGAGATTACGCTTTGGGTGACAACTTAGAAATCGGAGAATCTTAGTACATGGGTTCGGAAATGGTCTAACCATGGTTGGGCGAGTTCAACCGAGCTTCGGCTCAATCGACTCCCCTCCACGTGTGATGTACGTTACAGCAGTTCGATAGGACTTAGCATAGCCGATAAGCCTTCGGGCTAAACGGGGCTTCTCCTGCCGGATTGGCCTGAACTGTCACATATGTTCCAACGAATAAGACGGCGTAGGCTTGCCTACATAACCGACCCTATTCGGAGTACTTTGATTTATTGTTTCTTATTGTCAAGGCCAAAACCGTAATTAGTAAACCCACCACTTTTTCAAAATATTGAGTGGGAGCGGGGAAGGCGACAGCCAACCCCACGGCCTCTACTATAGATGCAAGCACGTGAGAGAATGGTGACACCTCGTGCCGCTTTGATTTCGGCCCCTTCGGATGGTGTTCACCGCTATCAAAATTCAAGGCTTGGTCTCCGAAAGGATAGGATTTCGGGTACTCGTCGGGTCATCGACCCGCCCTCGTAGGCATACTCGAGGCGTACTCTGAGATCTGATATAGTAGGTCACACTATTTATGGATATTTTCGAAATATCTAGGCTAGAAAAAGGAAGGTAATCAATGATTAAGGTCCGGATGTCTGATTCCCGTGAGATGTTCGATTCTCGAAGCTTAATCATTGAGAGAGATTGTCTCGCTTTGACCATCATAGTGCGATATCGACCCTCTCGGACGATACTATGCGAGGTTAAATCCTTGGAATGGTAGGATAAACTCTTTTATAGTTTATTATTCCTAAAATAAATCTAGTAGTGAAAATTTATTTTTGAATTTAACTTTCTGTCATTTTATTTACAACTAGATCTCTAGGTTACTAAACTCGTTAGTAATAGGACTTCAATAAAAATGTGGAAAGTAACAAGTACGTTGTAATTATCAATAAATGCGCTTAACTTTTCGGAAGAAATTTTTCTCTTGAGCCTTTAAAAACTTAAGTGACATAGTACGGGTGTGTCACGGGTGTCACTCGTGTTGAACGAGAGACGACCATACTTAGTTTACAAAAGATGACATAGGACTATCAGATAAAATTCATTTAGTGAATTTTAAAAGTGTAATTACACAACAAATTTCTAAATTGAAAAATTGGAAAATCATATACATAAGGCGTTGCTAGTTAGACGGTATTTGGAACCGATAAACTAGTGGGAGCCTTAGCCTTATGATTTGTTGTTTTTCTGAATTATTAGAAATGTGTAATAGACTGCACAGAAGTTTCTCCATTTATTGGAAAAACAAGAATAAAGCGTTACTAGTTAGACAGTATTTGGAACTGATAAACTAGTAGGAGCTTAGTTCTGGAGATTTTATAATCGTTGAAACATCATGAACAAAGCATTTCTAGTTAGACAGTATTTGGAACTGATAAACTAGTGGGAGCTTAGTTCTGGGGATTTTCTGATCTTTGAAAAATCATAAATACAAAGTGTGGCTAGTTAGACGGTATTTGGAACCGATAAACTAGTCGGAGCTTTGGTCTTATGATTTAACGATTAGAAAAATCGATAGTCCAAGCAAGTAACACTGAACGTCCCACAGTCCAAGAGTAGTGTCTACTCACACGAACTGCTAGTTCAAGACTGTTTCCATCTAAGGAAAGCCGAGAATGGGAAAGAATGTTTATACGTGTTAGTCATCTAGACTAAGTACGTAGTTTTAAGGCTAAACCGGAAAATTAATAAATTGGAAATTAGAGGATAATGAAAGTGATTTCGGATCACTGTCCAATGTATCCTAGCAATTTTCTTGAAAGCTAAAGTTCTTTGGAAGAACTAGGTAGCTTTGCATTAAAAGATAAACAAAATAGACAACGGGCAGTTATTTCAGATTGACTAGTGGGAGTGATATAAGGAAATGAATCTCGGATTCAATTCTTGAGCATCACAGAAAATTCATTTTCTGTGTTCGGATTCGTTGGGAACGAGCGTATTCATTTTCAATAGGGTAATTTGTTTGTCTTATTGACGATGAATATGATATTCGTAGCACGAATCCAAGACTCGTACTTTTGTTTGATAAAGTCGAACCACTAAGCATTGCTTTGAAAAGGTATTAGTAACGCATCTTAAAACTATATAAACGCAAATGGTTTCCGTATTTAGATAAACACTTCTTTATATACTATTAATTAGTGCATATTCCCCAACGATAAGATCTCAGACCGGCTTAGGGTGATTCCTATCTCCCGAGTCAAAGGAACCCCGTCTCAAAGGAACAATGCCTAAGTTTCCTTTCAATCGGGAAAGGGTAATAGATTCAAAGAAGTTACATAGCTTGTTCATATTGACCTTCGGGGTCGTATGAAAGGTACAAGCTAGTGGGAGTTTTTTCAAGTAGTGACATCCGGTCGACAACTACTCGAAACTCCAATAAGTTTATCCAAAATATTTGGAGGAAATCTCTCGATTTCACTGAGAGATAGAGTATTCCATACTCGAAATAGGTTATCGCGTAGTCTTCGGGACGATGCTTGGCCCGCTCCCGGTGGAATGTTTTCACTAAGGGATACACCATAAATTTGCCTTAAATAGTTATTGATGTGCTACGATACGCCTTCGAACTCATTTAAGATATTGGTTGCAAAATAACGGTTGTATTGAAAAACCGAGAAGTCTACCTAAAAGATGCCTACGCATTTGTGGATAAGGAGTGAATTCGGTTCACCCCACTTCCGTAAATAGAGGCATTTAGCACCGAGTGCTTGAAGGTAGGACTGGAAATTTTGCGTACACGTTCAGGACGTGAAATATCTTAATGCATTGAGTAAAGGTTGGTTATGAAACTCGGAAAATCAGAGAATGACGGTTATCTTGTCTAACTCGGTCGATAGAGTCTATAAATAACAACCTTGGATCTTGAAGTATATGTACTCAAGATGTTACTAACCGATTTGTTCAGTCCACATCCAACACCGGCAGTTGGTGACAACACTAATAAGAACTACTAAACTAGATCAGTATATCAATCCACCCCGAACGCAGTGGGAGTATGGTTTGTCCATTACCCATTGCAAGACCTTACGGTCTATAGGGTAGATTGATGACCTATAGTCCTTTGTGGGCTGTGTAGGATCCTGATCATAGAGGTTGGTTTAAAAGCCATAACCCTGTGAATGGAGTATGATACTCCAATTCTGTTGAAACTCTTGTAGAACCACCTGAGTACCTCAGGCCCAGTGGGAGTAATTGGAACTACATGAAGAAGAGTAGAATGAATAGGAAAGTTTAACTTTCACAGTAAAGCTGAGAAAATAGGGGTGATTCCCGAAAAGGTAGAGAGTTAACCAGACCGTGATCTCTCTCACCACTCAGTCTTGCTTGATTTCGTCAGAAAGCAAGAAATAGGGGTGATTCCCGAAGACTTCCTTGCCGAACAACGGAATCTGAATTCATTCAGAACAGAAGGGTTTTAGCTAAGAACAAATAATGGATTCGTTAAAACGTAGAAAATAGGGGTGATTCCCTAAGACTTTTTTGCAAGACTAACGGTATCTTAATTTATTCAGAAAGAACCTTTGGCAGGATGCCTGCCATAGCTTATATCCTTCGGGGATTAAAGCAAACCTCTAGGTCATACATTTTAATATGTGGACTTGACCAGAATGTTGATAAGTATTTTGTAGACTTGGCATCAATATTAGTAAAGTAGTATGTAGATTAGTGTTTGTGAATGGTAACACTGAAACAGTTGGAAACAACATGGGTGTGTTATCTGAAGTCAAAGTCTGACATGCCATCGGGATTCATTCTAAAGGAGTAGATTCGCTCAAATCCACGAGAATCGATCATTGGCAATCCCACCCATTCACCTGGCTAAGATATTCTTGCATTTATGCAACATTCAACGATGTAGTCTACCCTACCTCTCAGGAATGATTTTGTAAGGTGTAGTGCCCGAAAGACAATTGTATAATTGTTTTAGGACGAAATTAGTAATTCATCTTATTATATGCATGTATGCTTATAATTAAGACACTACGAAAACCACTAAGTACCTCGTTTATGTAATCACATAACTCGGTGTATGGCTATACACAAGAGGATTGAGTTAGTGAGATGTACTTAAAATTAACTTAGTCCGTAGCGTTTATTAATCGAGTATGGGTCTCGCGATTAATTTGCTATTAATGCGCCCGAACACTTTAGGTGTGACGGTCTTATCCGGACTTGTCGGTAATAGGGTACTAGTGGGGCATTTATATATGATGATAATCATATAGGGTGGACCGATTTGATTTGAGTTCTCGATATAATTCCGTAATCGAGAAGTCTTATCGAATCACAAGATGATCATATATGGATTAATCTTAATCTGAGGTGATCACGAGACATTTGCTTAGACTAGGGTAGAGTTTGATGTGTTAGTAAGGATCACTTCGAAGTATGTGGTCCAACACTTCTCGTTGGCTCTATTCGGAATGAGTGAGTGGTGCGTGCTATCACGAATATGGAATCCATTCCTTCCCTCGGGAAGTAGAGAGACGAGTTCCACTTATTTGTTGACCACTAGAAGCGATCGATCGGCCGAGTTCATATTATATTGAATATGAACTAATTGATCACTAGGGGGTTAATGGTAAATAAGGATAAGATGTTTCGAGAAGGGTTTACGGAAATATCCCGAATCGAAATGAACGATCTATGGAGGGTTTATCCGTATGTAATGATTATATCGATGGACGCTTTCGACTCGTAATTTGAGTGTAAGTTATCTATATTCGATAGAGTTCGGTTTCGGGTTTATGGTGGTGTAATCCCGGAATTAATAGGTTGGATATAATTATTACGTCGATGAATAATTTTATTCGATTTATTGTAGCTACGAATATGGGTCCATGGTCCCCGACGTGGCTCACAATATAGCATATAGGTTTCTCGTCGTTGCACCTCAATTATAATTAAATAGTTGGATTGGACTATTTAATTGATATGTGGATTAATTGTTTAGTTGGACTAAATAATTAAATACACGGAAAAGACATTTTTCGTGGACTCGGCCCAAATTGGTGTGTTGACCTTTTTGACCAAATTGGTCATATATATAATAACATGCGTGTAAGACCTTATTTTGGGTTTACAAGTGGCGCATCTTTGTTGTTATTATTTAATTATTAAGAAATTAGTTTTCTTGGATAATTATTTAATGTGTGATTTATCTTTTATTTGTTAAATGATAATTCATGGAATATTAGATAATAATATGATTTATCTTAATTTGTTTGGGATAATTATTTTATTTATCTTTTATTTGAAAAAGGATTAATGTAATAATTATCTCTTAATTATTTAATCCTTGGAGGTTAAGTTTTACTCTCCTATATAAAGAGAGTTCTTCCAAGCCTTTTAAAACACACTATTCACGTCACTATTCACAAGAGAAATTGGCTGAAAATTTCGGCCTCTATTCTTAGGGTTCGAGTTGGAAAAATCTTCGGGATTTTTCCGGTAGCATATCAAGGAGGTCCGGCGGCGGGAAACACCATCCACCTGGTGTTCTTTGGGAGACACACGTTGGAAGGTTTGTGGCTTCTCAATCACGTGTTCTTGGAGACCTTTTGTTCTTGGAGTTAAGCACCATAAAAGGTAGGCTCTAAACCCCCTTGTAGGATTAGATCTTTTATTTATGTATTTTGTTTCGTTTAGATCTAGATCCGATGTCTTCCGCTGCGTAATCGGGTCAATCTATGATTGATCCGACGATATTACATCTAACAAGTGGTATCAGAGCCTTTGATCTAACGATCAAAGTATATGAATTTTAGATCTTGGAGTGGAAAAGCATGTTTTAGATGTTTTATTTCGTTTTTTTTTTTTTTTTTGGTAAAATTCGAATTTAATCATGTTGTATGCTTGTGAATGTTGTGGTTGAAGAGATGGATTGGGGTTGGTATTGTTTACTCGTTAGATCTATTGTAAACTCATATAAATTCGTTTATATGAGTATAGGAAATTTTGTAATTTTAATTTCCTAGAAGTAGATCTGTTTTGTTGCTGTTCCGTTTTTTATTTTTTCCCGGAGTTTGAGCCGTTGAAACGACAATCCCTCCGGTCAGAATGAAGAATAAAAGTAGAAGAACATGCCCTCAAAATTTCGTGACGATCGGAGTCGATCTCGATGTCCGATCGCTGCTATAAAGTTGCTGCTGTAACAGAAAAGCACAGCAGGCATTAAAACCCTAGCTGTGAGTTCGTCGAATTTCTGGAAGAGATTGGACCGTTGAAACAAAGATCCGACCGTTCAGATCGACTACCATGGAGTTATGAACAAGCCCTAAAAATTTAAGGTCGATCGGGATTTGTCTCGATGCCCGATCGTCCCCAGGAAGACACTGTTGCGCCGCAGTTATTAACAGATGCAGCAGTTAGATCGGCGGATTGCTGGAGAAAATTGGACCATTGAAACGAAGATCCAACCGTTCAGATTGAAGTAGGCGGAGTGAAGAATAGATCCATAAAGTTTCATGACGATCAAGGCTCGTTTGGATTTCAGATCTTCGATAATACGCAGCAGCAGCAGATTAGAAAATAGTAAACCCTAGTTAGGGTTTGTGTTTTTTTTTTAATAGGTTAGATACGGGGGTACCAACGGTCCATCTCGGTGTTTACTTTTCGGTATAATTTTGTGTTTGATCAAGATTACGTGCTTAAAACCGGAAAATTGCCATGACTTGCATCTTCATGATTCCACTCCAATGCATACATGTAGCTAGTTTATTTCGAATAAATTAGGCATGTATAACTCGAATAATTAGTATGAATGCTTATTAATTTAATATGTGGTAGTTAAATAATAAGTAGCTAATTATAAAAACCGAGGACCCGGGTTTATGTCAATCGTTTACGATTTTAGTGATGGATTCTCGGTGAATCCCACTTGGATAAATCGTTGAGCTTTTTCGGTGATGGCTTCTCAGTGAACCCACCTTAAACAAAAACGAGATTACGCTTTGGGTGACAACTTAGAAATCGGAGAATCTTAGTACATGGGTTCGGAAATGGTCTAACCATGGTTGGGCGAGTTCAACCGAGCTTCGGCTCAATCGACTCCCCTCCACGTGTGATGTACGTTACGGCGGTTCGATAGGACTTAGCATAGCCGATAAGCCTTCGGGCTAAACGGGGCTTCTCTGCCGGATTGGCACGAGCTGTCACATATGTTCCAACGAATAAGACGGCGTAGGCTTGCCTACATAACCGACCCTATTCGGAGTACTTTGATTTATTGTTTCTTATTGTCAAGGCCAAAACCGTAATTAGTAAACCCACCACTTTTTCAAAATATTGAGTGGGAGCGGGGAAGGCGACAGCCAACCCCACGGCCTCTACTATAGATGCAAGCACGTGAGAGAATGGTGACACCTCGTGCCGCTTTGATTTCGGCCCCCTTCGGATGGTGTTCACCGCTATCAAAATTCAAGGCTTGGTCTCCGAAAGGATAGGATTTCGGGTACTCGTCGGGTCAACGACACCGCCCCTCGTAGGCATACTCGAGGCGTACTGCGAGATCGATATAGTAGGTCACACTCTTTATGGATATTTTCGAAATATCTAGGCTAGAAAAAGGAAGGTAATCAATGATTAAGGTCCGGATGTCGATTCCCGTGAGATGTTCGATTCTCGAAGCTTAATCATTGAGAGAGATTGTCTCGGTTTGACCATCATAGTGCGATATCGACCCTCTCGGACGGTACTATGCGAGGTTAAATCCTTGGAATGGTAGGATAAACTCTTTTATAGTTTATTATTCCTAAAATAAATCTAGTAGTGAAAATTTATTTTTGAATTTAACTTTACTGTCATTTTATTTACAACTAGATCTCTAGGTTACTAAAAGCTTTGTTAGTAATAGGACTTCAATAAAAATGTGGAAAGTAACAAGTACGTTGTAATTATCAATAAATGCGATTAACTTTTCGGAAGAAATTTTTCTCTTGAGCCTTTAAAAACTTAAGTGACATAGTACGGGTGTGTCACGGGTGTCACTCGTGTTGAACGAGAGACGACCATACTTAGTTTACAAAAGATGACATAGGACTATCGAGATAAAATTCATTTAGTGAATTTTAAAAGTGTAATTACACAACAAATTTCTAAATTGAAAAATTGGAAAATCATATACATAAGGCGTTGCTAGTTAGACGGTATTTGGAACCGATAAACTAGTGGGAGCCTTAGCCTTATGATTTGTTGTTTTTACGAATTATTAGAAATGTGTAATAGGCTTGCACGAAGTTTCTCCATTTATTGGAAAAACAAGAATAAAGCGTTACTAGTTAGACGGTATTTGGAGCTGATAAACTAGTAGGAGCTTAGTTACGGAGATTTTATAATCGTTGAAACATCATGAACAAAGCATTTCTAGTTAGACGGTATTTGGAGCCCGATAAACTAGTGGGAGCTTAGTTACGGGGATTTTACGATCTTTGAAAAATCATAAATACAAAGTGTGGCTAGTTAGACGGTATTTGGAACCGATAAACTAGTCGGAGCTTTGGTCTTATGATTTAACGATTAGAAAAATCGATAGTCCAAGCAAGTAACAACGAACGTCCCACGGTCCAAGAGTAGTGTCTACTCACACGAGCTGCTAGTTCAAGGCTGTTTCCATCTAAGGAAAGTCGAGAATGGGAAAGAATGTTTATACGTGTTAGTCATCTAGACTAAGTAGTTTTAAGGCTAAACCGGAAAATTAATAAATTGGAAATTAGAGGATAATGAAAGTGATTTCGGATCAACTTTGTCCAATGTATCTAGCAATTTTCTTGAAAGCTAAAGTTCTTTGGAAGAACTAGGTAGCTTTGCATTAAAAGATAAACAAAATAGACAACGGGCGGTTATTTCGAGATTGACTAGTGGGAGTGATATAAGGAAATGAATCTCGGATTCAATTCTTGAGCATCACGAAAAATTCATTTTACGTGTTTCGGATTCGTTGGGAACGAGCGTATTCATTTTCAATAGGGTAATTTGTTTGTCTTATTGACGATGAATATGATATTCGTAGCACGAATCCAAGACTCGTACTTTTGTTTGATAAAGTCGAACCACTAAGCATTCTTTGAAAAGGTATTAGTAACGCATCTTAAAACTATATAAACGCAAATGGTTTCCGTATTTAGATAAACACTTCTTTATATACTATTAATTAGTGCATATTCCCCAACGATAAGATCTGAAGACTGGCTTAGGGTGATTCCTATCTCCCAGTCAAAGGAACCACTGTCTCAAAGGAACAATGCCTAAGTTTCCTTTCAATCGGGAAAGGGTAATAGATTCAAAGAAGTTACATAGCTTGTTCATATTGACCTTCGGGGTCGTATGAAAGGTACAAGCTAGTGGGAGTTTTTCAAGTAGTGACATACGGTCGACAACTACTCGAAACTCCAATAAGTTTATCCAAAATATTTGGAGGAAATCTACGATTTCACCGAGAGATAGAGTATTCCATACTCGAAATAGGTTATCGCGTAGTCTTCGGGACGATGCTTGGCACCCTCCCGGTGGAATGTTTTCACTAAGGGATACACCATAAATTTGCCTTAAATAGTTATTGATGTGCTACGATACGGCTGCTTTGAACTCATTTAAGATATTGGTTGCAAAATAACGGTTGTATTGAAAAACCGAGAAGTCTACCTAAAAGATGCCTACGCATTTGTGGATAAGGAGTGAATTCGGTTCACCCCACTTCCGTAAATAGAGGCATTTAGCACCGAGTGCTTGAAGGTAGGGCTTGGAAATTTTGCGTACACGTTCGGGACGTGAAATATCTTAATGCATTGAGTAAAGGTTGGTTATGAAACTCGGAAAATCGAGAGAATGACGGTTATCTTGTCTAACTCGGTCGATAGAGTCTATAAATAACAACCTTGGATCTTGAAGTATATGTACTCAAGATGTTACTAGCGATTTGTTCGGTCCACATCCAACACCGGCGGTTGGTGACAACACTAATAAGAACTACTAAACTAGATCGGTATATCAATCCACCCCGAACGCGGTGGGAGTATGGTTTGTCCATTACCCATTGCAAGACCTTACGGTCATAGGGTAGATTGATGACCTATAGTCCTTTGTGGGTGTGTAGGATCCACGATCATAGAGGTTGGTTTAAAAGCCATAACCACTGTGAATGGAGTATGATACTCCAATTACGTTGAAACTCTTGTAGAACCACACGAGTACCTCGGGCCCGGTGGGAGTAATTGGAACTACATGAAGAAGAGTAGAATGAATAGGAAAGTTTAACTTTCACGGTAAAGGCGAGAAAATAGGGGTGATTCCCGAAAAGGTAGAGAGTTAACCGGACCGTGATCTCTCTCACCACTCGGTCTTGCTTGATTTCGTCGAGAAAGCAAGAAATAGGGGTGATTCCCGAAGACTTCCTTGCCGAACAACGGAATCGAATTCATTCGAACGAAGGGTTTTAGCTAAGAACAAATAATGGATTCGTTAAAACGCGAGAAAATAGGGGTGATTCCACTAAGACTTTTTTGCAAGACTAACGGTATCTTAATTTATTCGAAAGAACCTTTGGCGGGATGCACTGCCATAGCTTATATCCTTCGGGGATTAAAGCAAACCTCTAGGTCATACATTTTAATATGTGGACTTGACCGAGAATGTTGATAAGTCTTTTGTAGACTTGGCATCAATATTAGTAAAGTAGTATGTAGATTAGTGTTTGTGAATGGTAACAACGAAACAGATTGGAAACAACATGGGTGTGTTATACGAAGTCAAAGTCGACATGCCATCGGGATTCATTCTAAAGGAGTAGATTCGCTCAAATCCACGAGAATCGATCATTGGCAATCCCACCCATTCACCTGGCTAAGATATTCTTGCATTTATGCAACATTCAACGATGTAGTCTACCCTACCTCTCAGGAATGATTATCTAAACCTGCGGATGAATACGAAATGGGATGTTTAGTGAATCCTCAAGTATCTTCGGGAGAATGAGGAATAATATGCTAGTATATTCAGGTGCAAACTAGAATATAAGTGATGACACTAATTCTGACTTTAGGTCAGATTAAGGATGATCGTTAAGTCGATTTCGTCCTCAGTGTTGAATCAAAGGCATATTGACATCGTACCACCGGATTAGATGGAAAGGCGACGTTTCGATCCCAAAGATTGACTCAAGCCGACATCCTACCTAATCAGTGTACCAAGTCACATGGTATTCGGATTCTGAGTACGCGCCGGGTCAGCGACCTACCTGCGGAGGCATACTCCGGTCGTGCTTGGAAGGATGAATTACTAAGATGCGCTTGGAGGGTACATATTTGAGGGATTCGTCTCACTTGTTTTGAGCAAGTGGGAGAATGTTGTAGATATAGATAAATAAGGGTGTGCTCTAAAACAATTAATCCACTTGCCTTTCGTGCAAGTGGGAGATTGTAAGGTGTAGTGCCCGAAAGACAATTGTATAATTGTTTTAGGACGAAATTAGTAATTCATCTTATTATATGCATGTATGCTTATAATTAAGACACTACGAAAACCACTAAGTACCTCGTTTATGTAATCACGTAACTCGGTGTATGGCTATACACAAGAGGATTGAGTTAGTGAGATGTACTTAAAATTAACTTAGTCCGTAGCGTTTATTAATCGAGTATGGGTCTCGTGATTAATTTGCTATTAATGCGCCCGAACACTTTAGGTGTGACGGTTTATCCGGTTTGTCGGTAATAGGAGTACTAGTGGGGCATTTATATATGATGATAATCATATAGGGGTGGACCGATTTGATTTGAGTTCTCGATATAATTCCGTAATCGAGAAGTCTTATCGAATCACAAGATGATCATATATGGATTAATCTTAATCTGAGGTGATCACGAACGGCATTTTAGACTAGGGTAGAGTTTGATGTGTTAGTAAGGATCACTTCGAAGTATGTGGTCCAACACTTCTCGTTGGCTCTATACGGAATGAGTGAGTGGTACGTGCTATCACGAATATGGAATCCATTCCTTCCCTCGGGAAGTAGAGAGACGAGTTCCCTTATTTGTTGACCACAAAGGCGATCGATCGGCCGAGTTCATATTATATTGAATATGAACTAATTGATCACTAGGGGGTTAATGGTAAATAAGGATAAGATGTTTCGAGAAGGGTTTACGGAAATATCCCGAATCGAAATGAACGATCTATGGAGGGTTTATCCGTATGTAATGATTATATCGGTGGACGCTTTCGACTCGTAATTTGAGTGTAAGTTATCTATATTCGATAGAGTTCGGTTTCGGGTTTATGGTGGTGTAATCCCGGAATTAATAGGTTGGATATAATTATTACGTCGATGAATAATTTTATTCGATTTATTGTAGCTACGAATATGGGTCCATGGTCCCCGACGTGGCTCTAATATAGCATATAGGTTTCTCGTCGTTGCACCTCAATTATAATTAAATAGTTGGATTGGACTATTTAATTGATATGTGGATTAATTGTTTAGTTGGACTAAATAATTAAATACACGGAAAAGACATTTTTCGTGGACTCGGCCCAAATTGGTGTGTTGACCTTTTTGACCAAATTGGTCATATATATAATAACATGCGTGTAAGACCTTATTTTGGGTTTACAAGTGGCGCATCTTTGTTGTTATTATTTAATTATTAAGAAATTAGTTTTCTTGGATAATTATTTGTGTGATTTATCTTTTATTTGTTAAATGATAATTCATGGAATATTAGATAATAATATGATTTATCTTAATTTGTTTGGGATAATTATTTTATTTATCTTTTATTTGGAAAAAGGATTAATGTAATAATTATCTCTTAATTATTTAATCCTTGGAGGTTAAGTTTTACTCTCTATATAAAGAGAGTTCTTCCAAGCCTTTTAAAACACACTATTCACGTCACTATTCACAAGAGAAATTGGCTGAAAATTTCGGCCTCTATTCTTAGGGTTCGAGTTGGAAAAATCTTCGGGATTTTCCGGTAGCATATCAAGGAGGTCCGGCGGCGGGAAACACCATCCACCTGGTGTTCTTTGGGAGACACACGTTGGAAGGTTTGTGGCTTCTCAATCACGTGTTCTTGGAGACCTTTTGTTCTTGGAGTTAAGCACCATAAAAAGGTAGGCTCTAAACCCCTTGTAGGATTAGATCTTTTATTTATGTATTTTGTTTCGTTTAGATCTAGATCCGATGTCTTCCGGCTGCGTAATCGGGTCAATCCATGATTGATCCGACGATATTACATCTAACGACCATATCCGTCTTCTTTCGGGAATCGCACATTCTTGTCGCCCGTGATTACGTTTCAAAGTGGGTTGAGGCAATTGCTTCACCTACTAACGACAAACATGTAGTCATAAAGTTTCTTAAGAAACATATTATATCCCGGTATGGAATACCTCGAGCAATAATCAGTGACAATGGAAGTCACTTTGCTAATAGAGATTTCAATAAGCTTTTAATGAAGTACGGGGTCACTCATAAGTTAGGCACAGCCTACCATCCTCAGACTAGTGGCCAAGTAGAGGTGTCCAATCGGGGAATCAAAAGAATCTTGGAGAAGACAGTGAATTCTAACCTTAAGGATTGGTCAAAGAAGTTAGATGATGCGCTTTGGGCACACCGAACTGCGTTTAAGACACCAATAGGTATGTCACCCTACATGCTCGTTTTTGGCAAAGCTTGCCATCTCCCCGTAGAGTTAGAACATAAGGCCTATTGGGCGATTAAGAATTTAAATATGGATGACGCATTAATTGGTGAAAGAAGGATGGCCCAGTTAAACGAGTTAGA
Source organism: Gentiana straminea (assembly GCA_036785695.1). Taxonomy (NCBI): domain Eukaryota; kingdom Viridiplantae; phylum Streptophyta; class Magnoliopsida; order Gentianales; family Gentianaceae; genus Gentiana; species Gentiana straminea. The sequence goes on along the minus strand of JAVUPR010000448.1, from coordinate 329,778 downwards.
TGAGTTTCGCCTTCAAGCTTACGATTGTTCGGCGAAATATAAGGAAAAGACCAAATTGCTGCATGATAAGTTGATCAAACCTCGTATTTTTAACGTAGGTGATGAGGTCCTTTTCTATAATACTCGCCTCCATTTATTTCAAGGCAAACTTAAGTCAAGGTGGTCAGGACCATATACGGTATTACGAGTTTTCGACTCAGGAGCCATCGAGGTAACACATCCGAAGCATGGAACGTTCATCACGAACGGCCTTCGTCTAAAAAAGTACAAGAAGTTACCATTCGATGAGGCTCTTGAGATTGTGCATTTGACTGATCCCGAGCCTTGATAAATCATTTCTGAATCTTATTCGAGCCAACGACGTTAAACAAAAGCGCTACCGGGAGGCAGCCCGATAATAATAATAATAATAAATTGGATATGACTAGTCTGAATGAAATGTAGAATCTGTATGAAAGATGAACACAAAGCACAACCAAGTCTCAGGATGAATGTTTGAATTTCATTAAGAGGGAATGATTAGGTGGTTATCCGAAAATCCCGATGGAGAAAAAGATAAAAATTCAAATATATCATTTCTTGGACTTAGGTTATTGAACCCTTGAGGATCTGGGTATAAAAGACTCAATACTTTTTCACACATTTCATTTTATGATCTAGTCTGTTTCAAATTTCTAGTAGTTGTAGTATAGTGGTGAGTATTCCCGCCTTAATAAAACTGTGTGTAATAAAAAATGAATCTAGGAATAGCTGACTTGACTATGATATATGCTCACATATGCTTAGATGTTCTGTGCTTTACCCGTGTGGGTTATTTTTCCATCTAAAGCTATTATATTGTCTATCGAATTTTCTGACGTGACAGGGCCATTATCTTATTATTCCCATATCCCTATTCGATACTTTTGCACGAGGACCATGTCCCGTGTTTGCTTTGTTTTGGTTGTTTTCATATAGGGATTCGGGACGTGCTTTCTCATGGCTGTTACGGGATTCGATAGCACCTTTCTGCCTGGTTTATAAGCTAAGTCTTCCTCTCTATCTCATTTACACTCTGAGAATAATGCAAAATCGTAAGTGGGGGGTAGAGTCTGGTTGGTTTAGAAATGGCAGTAAGTGTTTAAACCCTTAGTTTTTGGATCTTTTTCAAACATTATTTAGTTGATTAAAATAATTTGTATAAGGTATATATTTCTTGGATTTAAAGATGTAATGATCAATTTGATATGTATAACTAATTTGAACCGTAAGTGCATTTTAACCCCAAATTTATTTGTGTAACATGAATTCCTTCACGTAAGCTTTTGATATTGAAGCGAAAATTTTAAACTGTACCCATTCAGTATCCTAGTGGTTTATCCTAGAGATAGAAGTAACTTAGTACCTAACTTCTGAACGTGTACTGTGAATATCTGAAGGTTTGAATGTGATAGGAAGAATATAAAACTAAGCTGAACTATTTATATGTCGGTTGTAGCTACCAATGATTTGAGTGCGGTAGGGTGTTATCACGAAATGTCCTGTACCACTATGAGGCTTAAAAGCTCCCGACTGCCTGATGATAGTAGTCCAGCTAGGGTGTTATCACGAAACATCCTATTGCTGGGAATGAGGGCATATGCTACACGTTTAAAAAAAAAAAAAAAATAGAGCATGGTTTATAATTTAGTTTTCTTCTGACTATCCCCAGTATAAATGTTGGGGAGATTTTGCATCATTAAAACAAAAGAAAATTTATAAAACCTATACTACCATGCAAAACTACCTCCTAACCGGCTGAATACCGGGTAGTTGCTAGTAAAGTTGGATAAGTACGGGTATCGATCCTCAGGGAAAAGGGCTATTGAATCTAGCTTATTAATTCTTCTTTATTAACCTAAACCTAAACTAAAACGGAAAATAAACTGGAACAGAGGATTGTTAATCCAAAGCCAGGAAGGATAAAAGCGATAAAAACATAAATAAAACTACAACTACGAAAAACAGTAAACTAACTAACGAACATGATAATGATTGAAGTAAATCAACATGAAACAAATCATGATCCACCATCCCGCAACCCTTAATTTTCTCCCTAGATTATCTTATAATGATTTAATTCAAGTTGTGGTTTCACCTATCAAACGTATGAATTCCTACTTTCGTAGATGAATTCGCCTATCAATCTCTATCTTTCGATTTACGGAGATTAACGCATCATAAAATAAACCAAGGTGCAAGATTTTCTAGATCTAACAACCTAGACATTCAACCTATCAACTTTCGTTTGATATAGATCAAAACGTCTATTCTTTCCTATGGTGATCTAAGGTTTACACCGACTCTCGTCCTATGGTAAACATCAATCGCAAACATCTTTCGATATAAATTTGCAATAACAAATAATCATAGAAAAGATACGAACTTTGAATTAAACACTTACGAGATCATCCAAAGAAACAAATAAAAACGCTTGCCGGAAAAATTAACCATGGTCGCTCCAAGTTTGACAAATTCAAAACATCATCATGGGAAAGAAGAAACGAAAATAAATAACTAATCTACCTAATCTAACCCTCGGTCGATCGAGCACAAGGCTCGATCGACCGAGCAAAGCCCCGCTCGTAAAATAAGGTGTTCTTCTCACTGCTTTGCGTATGAATGTATATGGATTAGGGTTCCCCGTCGCATGCTTATATAGAGATGAAAGGCGGCCGGAATTAATTGGAATATGTCGGCCGAATTATTTTTGACCAATCGGATTTTGCATGTGGTAATTAAAAGAAAGCTTAAGTCGGTTTGCTCCGGTCGGTGGTGAACGCTCGTTTAACTCCATGGACGCCCGTCCATAGTACTTGGACCGAAGGCTGAACGTTCGTCGATGGAAAGTCAAGGCTCAGTACCGAATCCTTGGATTAGATATTTGTTGGAATAAAACTTCTAAAATTCATATCCTGAGCTGTAGACCTCCAAAAATTATGATCCGAATGTCATAATTAAGCTCTCGGAAAACTATACAACTTTCATTAAGGACTCTTCTTCAGAAAACGCCTTTTTGCTTAGCCCGTCGTATTACGAGTATTTTTCGGGATTTTCTACTTGAATTCAGCATCATTATCCAAACTTGTAACGCTCATATCTCGGGCCTCATAAGTCGGAATGAAGTGATTCAAAATCCTGTAGAATCCTCTCTTCAAGCCCTACAAATCTTCTCTTGAGGTCGAGAGTCAAATCAGTGTATATCATATCAAGAACTGCATCGGAAGTTCGGCTGCTTGAAAGCTTCATTCCAAGCTTTATCTCCATCTTCCTTCCATTTCACTTCTCTTCCATGCAAAACCTCATCATTTAATCCTCTTGCATGCCAAAATATGTATCTACAATATATGAAAATATACCAAAGCATAACACAATCCCAAAATAACATAAAATCACAATTTAAGCACATAAATCGCTACGTTTTGCAATTAACCTATTAGAAACACCATTTACTCAATTAATCGATTATAAGCTCGATTTCTATGAAAAACCTAAGAATATGGGGAATATTGACATAAAATATATCCTTATAAAACGTATAAAATCACCCTTAACAATAAACTAAATGATATGCATTAGGGATTATCCTAATAAGTACACGGGAGGATTTTGTGTGGAACTGTTACTGCCTATATACATAGGAAAGTTATTAGGACTATCTGAATGGATATTTGTGCGTTTGCTTGATTTATTCAAGAGAGGATAGTGGAAATTGAAAAGGCTTGTCACACACACACTCTGTTATACATTTATATTAAGGTTAACGTGTGGTTATGATTCGAATGGTTGCATCATCTGGTTGTCCTTTATACCTTTTATCTTCATGAATTTTTCCTCATTCATTTTATTTTATCGCTTATTTTGTTCGAGGACGACCAAAAGCTAAGTGGGGGGTTGTGATAACGGAAAAATTCACGCTATTTTTATAACTTTTTACCCCACTTCGATACTATTTTGAGCATTATTTTATCATTTCGAGTCATTTATTTCATAAGTTTTATCTAAATATGTAAGTAGTATTATTATATAAATTATCGTATTTTTATAAGTTTTTATAGGTTTTGTACCGGTTTAGTAACCGGAGTGTCGTGTCAGATTTACGTTTGGTATTTTGGTGGTTTATTGCAGAATTATAGGTTGACCAAAATCCCGAGTGATGACACGTTTTGAGGCCTAAAAGAGGTGTTTTTAGGATATAAGAGAGTGCCACTAAGTGAAGTGGCTAGTCTGTTCGTGAAAATCCCGAGTATCGATCGGAATGGCCCATCAAAAAGACATTTTCTGAAGAAATGTTCTTCATGAAAGTTGTAGATCTTCAAATAAACGTTCCAATGCACTTTGAATCACGTTGTTTGGAGGTCTACAACTCAAGTTATGGTCAAGTGGTCAATCGAATCGTATTAGTAAAAATCCCGAGTAACGACACGTATTGGAAATGGCTCATCAAAACGGCATTTTCTGAAGAAGAGTCCTTAATGAATGTTGTAGATTATTCGAAGATCTTTCCAATGCATTTTGAATCAAGTCAATCGGACTTCTACAACTCAAAAGGTGGTCAATTGGCTAATTGATTCGTATTAATAGAAAATCCCGAAATATCTTCGGAGGAACACGAGGTCATCAAAAAGGCGTTTTCTGAAAACATGTCCTTCATGAAAGTTGTAGAGTTTCTCGAGACCTTAATTTTGGCATTTTGTTTGAAATTTTTGGAGGTCTACAACTCAAGATATGAATTTTAGAAGTCTTATTACAATATATCGAGCTTCTAGAAGGAAAAACGGTTACAGATGTAATCATTTGAGTCCGGATCGATCCGGCACCAATCCGGATCGATCCGACCCCTGAATCTTTGCTATATATAGCAGAGCATTTGTAGCAGCTTGAGTGCACCTTATATATATATATCTTCTGTGTATATATATATATATATCTATCTCCCTCGTTTTTTTTCTCTTTTAGTTTTAGTAACGGCATTATGCCGGGAATAATTTAGTAGTAGTAGTATCGTTGTAATGCTCGGGAAATTATCGGAAGTTCGGTGTTGTCAAGTCGTTGTAATGTCCGGAAGACTACGATCTCGGAATCAACAGTTGTAATCGGGTAATTTTATTTCTATATATATATAGATCTATTTCCATTTTCTTCCCTCTTCTTTTTATCTTATTCGGGCCGTATATATATATATATATATATATATATATATATATATATATATATATATATATATATATATATATATATATAAGATATATGTATGTCTATGTACGTATATATGTAGAGGTGGCCACTTCCAACCGGAACCGGCGGTTACTAACCGGAACCGGCGGTTTGTAACCGGCGGTTTGTGTAACCGACGGTTACTCCAACCGCCGGTTATCCGGTTATGGGGCGGGGGGTGATTTTGGCTAACCGGAACCGGCCCGGAACCGACGGTTACAACCGGATTGGCCGGAACCGGAAAAAACCGGCCGGAACCGGCGGTTAACCGGACCCAACGGCTCTATTTTTTTTTTTTTTTTTTTTTTTTTTTTTTTTATTTTAATTTTCCCTACACATCAAAAAATCCTATAAATACCATTCAAACTCATTTCAAATTTTTTACTCCAATCTTACTTCTTCTTCTTAAACTTCTTTCAACTTCTACTCTCTTCTTTGATTATCAAGTTGGTTAAGTTGTTAAAAACAACAATCAAATTTACTTTACGATACCGATTTTTGAAGTTGTTCTGATTTAATCGTTACTTCAATACGGTTTTAGTTACAAGTAAATTTGTTTGTATTTTATTCAACTATTTTATTTACAACTTACAAGTGTATAAAAATTTCAATTTTATAATTAAATTTTACTTGACTAACCGAAATTTGAAGTTGTTCTGATTTAATCGTTACTTCATTTCGGTTTTTATAAGTAAAATTGGTTAGTAAAATTAAATTTTTTCTTTTTATATAATTTTTTTTAAATATATTTTACAATGTCAACAAGAGGAAGAGGTGAAAGTTCAAGAGGTAATCGAAATGTTACTTTCCGTGAAGACACGGTTGTGCCGGAAACGGATGCATTTGTTGGTGGCTATAGACCACAATATTACACGGACCCCGTCACCGGTAGTCACATTTCGGTTCCTCGCCTTTGATACACATTCGAGTTACAATGAAGATGATTTTGATAGTCATTACGACGATATAATGTCTCAACCCGGAAATTTCGACCTCAACCTTAACGAAGATGAAGATGATGATGAAGAGGACGTTGATGCTGATGTGTTTACTAGGGATGCTTCCCGTGCTAGAAAAGCACGTGTGCCTGTAAGCCCACCGTGTGATGGTACTGATACTGCTACTCCTACTACCGAGTCAGTGAATGTAGATGTTGATGAAAGTACCCGACCCAAAGTACAAGAAAAAGGGTTAAAATCAAGAATATTTACGGAATTTTTCACAAAGGTTCCTCGGACTGATGAAATAGCATTAGCTAATCCCGGGATGTATTTTTTCGCGGTGTGCAATTTTTGTGGCGTAAAATACAAATTCAAACATTGTGGTGGCTACGGGTCGATGCGGACCCACATGATAACTAAACACCCGGAAAAATTGCAAGACGGCACGTCTCAAGCCCAACTAAACATGCCGGGCTCCAGCGGAGGTAACAATAATCCACTCTTTATTTACACTCGTGATAATTGTAGAAATTTAACCACGGATCTTATTGCGGGGATGGGTCTTCCTTTTAGTTTTCCTGAGAATCCTTTTTTCGAAAGTTACGTACAAGGGGCTTTGCAACCGGCATTTACTAAGATCCCGCGTACAACGGTTACTAGGGATTTTAAAAATAAATTTATTAAACGACAAAATGATGTTAAAGAAAGTATTAAGAAAAATAAATTCCGTATATGTGTATGTGCCGATATTTGGGAAGATAGTAGGACAAACAATTTTTATTTGGGCGTGTCGGGTCACCGGATTGACAACACTTGGATTGTCCAAAAACGGTTACTAGCTTTTCGTTTATTTAACGGCGCTCATAGTGCTTATAATCTTGCATCTTTATTAGTTGATATTTTTGAGGAATACGATTTAAAAGATAAAGTTTTTTCTATTGCGTTTGATAATGCTTCAAACAACACGGCTTCTATTCCCGAGCTATCCCGATATTGCGAACCCGTTTGTAACGGTAAATTTTTTCATGTTAGATGTTTATGCCATATTTTTAATTTATGTGTAAAAGATGGTTTAAAAGTTTTTGACAATAATATTAATTCGATAAAAAATTCTATTTCACATGTGTTAAGTAGAAATATTCTTGTTCATAAGTGGTATAAATTTTTAAACGAGAAAGGTCATCGCCGTATCAAACGCCGCAAGATGTACCGCATAGGTGGAACACGACTTATGATCTATGGAAAAAAACAAACAAAATTAAAAATACATTTTGTGAATTTTTAAATGAACATTGTCCGAGCGAATTTCGTTTGTATCCCTCTCTTTGGACCCAATGCAAGACGTTGATGGATGTTTTTGAATTATTTAAAAAATATACCGAGTTGTTTTCAAAATGTTATGAACCCACTGCACATTTAGTATTGCCTGCTAGTGTAGAAATAACTGCCGAGTTTGAAACATTGGAACATGACCCTGTATTATTTCAATCTTTAGGGCCGATGAAAGAGAAATGGAATAAGTACATGTTGCATATTCCTGACACTTATCTCATTTCTTCTATTCTCGACCCTCGTTTAAGATCGTTAGGTTTGTCTAACATGTTAAGTGCTTACTATGATGCTTTGTCGATATTCATGGTGTGCCTCCGGTAGATTATAAACTTGAAGTAGAGAGAGTTGAGAATTTATTAAACACTTTGTTTGTTGAATATGAGCGTATGTATGGATTGAGAAACGACGTGGTTCCCAATCCATCCGCAAGTGCTTCTACTAACCCCGCGGGTGCCCCTGCGGGGACTTAAAAAAGTTCTGGACAGAATGAACGCGAAAAAACAGAAGGGAGCGATGACGTCAACCGATCAACGTACAGAGATATCAAAATATTTAAGCACAACATTTGAAGGCTGTGAAACCGATCATACCTATGATTTCGGTTTTGACTTATTGAAGTGGTGGAAGAGACATGCCAAAGAATATCCAGTACTATCAATGATAGCAGTCGAGTTTTTAAGTTGCCCTGTTTCGACCGTCAATGTTGAACGATGTTTCAGCATGGCAGGATATGTGATTAACAACAAAAGATGTTCTCTTCATCCCACAAATTTAGAGAAGCAAATGTTGTGTCAAGATTGGGTACGAGCCGAGCACAGGATGCAAGACGTTGTGTCAGAAGATGATGAGTCTCAGTTGGAAGGTGGTGACACTGAAACTTCAGGAGCAGGAGCAAGCGGTCGAACTACCAACATCGATTAAAGGTACGGATTTATATCTTTTTTTTAAAAAACAACACTATAAAAAAACAACACTACATAAAAAAATCAACACTATACAACACTATATAAAAAACAACACTATAAAAAATCAACATTACACAACACTATAAAAAAACAATAAATGGACAATATAAAAAAAACAACACTACATAAAAAAACAACACTACATAAAAAAAATAACACTATACAACACTACATAAAAAAACAACACTATAAAAAATCAACATTACACAACACTATAAAAAAACAATATATGAACACTATAAAAAAACAACACAATATAAAAATCAACAATATACAACACTTAAAAAAAAACACTATATGAAACATTAAAAACTTATCAAAAAACTATATGTAAAAAACAATATACAACACTAAAAAAACAACACTATACAACGCTAAAAAAAACAACACTATACAACGCTAAAAAAAACAACACTTAAAATAACAAGAACTACGTTCGCTTTGATTCTTTTATATGTATTACATATAAAAGATACGTAGGCAACCGGATTTCCGGTACAAGCGTTGAAAAAATAACAACACTATACAACGCTAAAAAAACAACACTTAAAAAAAATAACAAGAACTACGTTCGCTTTGATTCTTTTGTATGTATTACATATAAAAGATACGTAGGCAACCGGATTTCCGGTACAAGCGTTGAAAAAATAACAACACTATACAACGCTAAAAAAAACAACACTTAAAAATCGAATATTACTATTATATTTATGATCGAATATATTACCTTTTATAAAAAATATTCATATTATATAGCGATCGTTAATCGTTTTAGTAATTATAATAAAAAAAAACAATAATTGTTATTGTAGTTAAAATAATAAGTATTATAAGAAAAGAAAAAAAAAAGAATTTTTATAACCGTGGCCTGAACCGTGATCTGAACCGTGATCTGAACCGGATGAATAACCGGACACAAACCGGAAATAACCGTAACCGGATGTAACCGGAAACCGGCGGTTTCCAACCGGATAACCGGCGGTTTTGTAACCGGCGGTTTTGTAACCGGCGGTTGACACCAACCGGCGGTTACAATAACCGGACCAAACCGGAAAAATCCCAAACCGGAGGGTCCGGTTAAGGTTAGGTTAGGGTGTCTTATTTGGTCGGTCTATATATATGTATATATATATATATATATATATATATATATATATATATATATATATATATATATGTTTTATATAAATTAATTAAAATACCGTTGTAATAGTATAGTTATCAATAGTTCGTTGTTTCGATCTTTTATTTACTTTTACGCATTTTACTTACGCATTTTATTTACGCATATATATATATATATATATATATATATATATATACTTTTACGCATTTACTTACGTATTTACTTTTACGCACTTATATATATATATATAGTATATTTACTTTTATGCAATTATATATATTATTAGCTATATAACTATATATCTATATATATAAATATATATATGTACTTATAAAAAATGAATTCGCTTTTACTTTCCGTCGTTAATATAATTTCCGTTAATCATTCCGTTATTATCGTCAAAATGAATAGCTAAACGTACGTATAGTCGAATTATGTAAAAACGAGTAAAAACGCCCTAAGGGGGATTAAACGGGAGTTGTGTAGCGCGTAAAATAATGTTTTAATGAGTAATCCACGTCCTAAAACTTAATCTGAACGTTTTTGAATTAAACTGATCATTTAGTTCACTGTCACACATATCGAACCTATAAATGTATTTTGCGGTGAGATGTGGGAAAAGGGGTTTTGGGATCGTTGCGTAGATTCGGCCTAGTTAGGACCGTTTCCAATACAGAGGTTTGTCATCGTTGTTCGAGCGACTCTAAGAGCGTAATCATGTTAGGTTAATCGGTTCTCTAAAGGGAAAATTAATTAACTTCACATAGGGTGTTGAGTGAGAGTTGTTCAGATCTTAACACCAGAATTAGGAGTTGGCACCCGTGGATGTCGTTAAAATTACTGTGGAAAGGAAGGTTGGTTAATACACGCTCCTTGTCAAGTCTTCCCTTGGGGTAAAAATAACTCGTTGAATCATAATTCGGCTATACCTTTTAATAACTAGAACTACAACCGTTAGCTAATTTTTACTTTCGCACTAGTGTAATATCTCTCCACCGCAATCTTGACCTAAACCAAGTTCTACGTCGACTTTGGTACTTAAACGTTGTTCCCTGTGGATTCGACCTTGCTATCACTATACTACTGTTGATTCGATACTCTGTCGGTTAAAGTTAGCAGTTAGTTATTTTGCTATCAGTAAGCCCCAAGGGGCAAGAGAATTTTGTGAAATTTTTGGGCCAGCTCAACAGGAATTTCTGAATCAAATTAAATTGTTCAGTTCAGTTCGAACATGAACATGAACAAATGCAACAGTTCGGCCAAGGCACCATTTCGAATTCTGATGGTTAACTTCCCAACTTCCACTCATTCAAAAAGGATACTACTCTACCTTCTTTTTCCTATAAAAACCTCCCTTGCTGAATGAAAAACATTGACAGAAAAAATTCACTTTTCAAAGCCAAAACTCTGTACAAATATTTTCAGCATTCATCATTCAAGTTAAGAGATAACGAGGCCATATCAGTTCACCGTTCTTTCCTCATTCAAGTGCAAGAATCCGGAAAGGTAGATTGTTGTATCTTGGTAGATTGTTGTATCTTGGGAGACATATGCCATACACCGTGTACGCATAATCGGGGCATTAATGTCTTAAGGATAGAGGTCTTAACTCGCCACAATCTAAATAAGTTTTTGTTTTACTTATGCTTTCTGTCAATTTCATTTAATTGATATGCATTATTTGGATCATGAATAAAATTATATTTGTTTGATTCATATGTTTGTTCTTTCTGTTTATACAATTTGATTGTTCATCAGAATTCAAAACGAATCAACGTAAATATTTCCAACAGTAAATGGCATGTCCACTATATATTTAGCGAGAAAAATTATGGTGAAATGGGTATTTTCGGGTTATACCAAGTGGAGGACCATGATTATTTTCTGATTTCCTCACACACACACTAGGAGTGTGTAGGTGTGAGTTGGATTAATTTGACCCTCCACTTGGTATAACCTGAAAATACCCGTTGTCCCATAACTTTTCTCATATTTAACTTGAGTATGTGGAATGTTCAATGAATTGGGATCCTCTGATGTGCGCCCCTCTGCTGTGCCTTGCTGTGAAGGCCGAAACGGCGTCATTTCGGCCAAAAACGTGGCCGCTCTGATGTTTTTTTTTTAGATTGGAACCAAACGGCGTCGTTTGTATGCAAAACGATGCCGTTTTGCGTCACAGCACACCGTGCTGTGCTCATTTCACAGCAGAGGAGCCGCGTCCAATGTTCAACATGCATTAGCCACCGGAGTTGATCTTAAGGACGGAGCAAAAATGGAGTCAATGAGCAGGAAAGTCTTTGGATATGACTTGATGACCGGACATCTTATTATACACTACCCATCAGTACCAACGATTATACACCACATCTTTCTCCTGTTTGTTTCCTAACCTAAATCACTCCCATTGTCCTACACGGATCGCGCGTCCAGAAAATATTTAAGCGAGTCAAGACACACGGCACGACATGATGCGTCGATACGACTAATATTAAAATTTAAGTACACGGCATATTATATATATATATATATATATATATATATATATATATATATATATATATATATATATATATATATACATATACCGGTTTATTAATATATGTTAGGAAAAACAAACCGAGCGATAACCCTTAACGACGGTAATGTAAAATAACAAACGGACGGGAAAAGGGCAAAACACCAAAGTTACGTGGTTTCCGGCAATGTGCCGACTACTCGATGGACGAAAGAGAAAATATTAGTATAGAGGAGGATTACAAAAGATACAACTCTCTTGAAATATAATAATAACCAAAATACCTAAGACAATTGAGAGTTTATCTTAATTGACACAAATTTGTACATCATAAAACAAAAGGCTAAACCGATTAAATAATTGCTTAAGTCGGCTACTCCCTACATGTGGGATCCAAACAATCAAAATAGTGATTGTGGGCTTTTGGCCCACTAACACTAACAAATCTCAACATTGGGACAAAATGCCCACATCCAGAAATATTAATACTACTATTTCTTCATGAGCTTTAAAGTCTTTAGACAGTCTCATATAAGTCCAAGCACTGCATGAAGTTAACAAATGGACGACGCTTCATAACGTCTAACTCTGAACGGGATGACATAGGGATTGCAGAATTGCCAATAACTGTGGATCCTTGCAAAACATACAAACCACCAGACCTGCAAGCTTTCATAACAACAAGGGCACCTTTAATTAGCTTCAGAACTCCACCTTCAGCGGTGTACCTAAATCCAAGAGATGAGATTTTTTTCAGATCTGGAACATGTCTGACTTTCTTAAGTGTTCTGACAACACCATCACCGGTCATGATTCTAACCGTACCAATACCAACAACCTTTCAAACTAAGTCATTTCCCAACAAAACAACTCCACCTTGAACTGAATCATACGTGGAAATCCAGTACCTATTGGGACGCATATGATACGTGCAACCAGAATCCAAGATCCATTCATCAGTAGACCTTAATTTATCATCAGCAAAGAAGATTTCTCCATCACTCTCATCTTCTACGACACTGGCCTGAGCAGGCTCTTTACCACGCTCTTTTTTCTGTTCACGCTTTTCTTTGTTCTTAAGTCGAAAGCAATCGTATTTGATATGCCCAATCTTCTTACAATAATTGCACGTCAAATCTTTATGTCTGGGATTCAAAACTTAATTTCACTATCTACATCCTTCTTATTTGATCTGCCCCGAACCACCAGCACGTCTGCCTGACTACTACTACTACTTCCCCCAGTTATATCATTATCAATCTGCTCTTTCGATTTTAAAATCGACTTAATTTATTTGTAAGAAATACTATCCTTATCATAAAGCCTTGTTTCTCTAAAATGCTTAAATGACCGGGGAAGCGAACACAATAACAACAGGGCCTGATCCTTATCATCAATCTTAGCATCTATATTACTCAAATCCATAAGTAGGGAATCAAATTTATCTAAGTGTGATAATATAGACGATCCTTCAGACATAAGAATCAAATACACTCTGCTTTAAATAAAGCCTATCCTCCACGGTTTTCTTCATATAAAAGCATTTTAATTTTTCCCACAAATCCTTAGCAGTAACCTCAGTGGCTACCTCTCTTAAAACCTCCTCAGAAAGATACAAGATGATACATGATAAGGCCTTCTTGTCGAGAACATCAAACTCATCATCTGACATTTTCTGTGGGTTTTTCTCCTTCCCAAGCAGCGCAATATTGAAGCCCTCCTGAATGAGCATGGCCTCCATCTTCAACTGTCACATCCTGAAGTTGATGTTTCTGTCGAACTTCTTAAAATAATACTTAGTTTCCGTCATGATGGGTAATTTTCAAACGCTCGAAAAATCTCGAATAACCTCGACTCTGATACCAGTTTGTTAGGAAAAACAAACCGAGCAATGGCCCTCAATGACGGTAATGCCGCAAAATAACAAACGGAAGGGAAAAGGGGAAAACACCAAATTTACGTGGTTTCCGGCAATGTGCCGACTAATTCACGGGCGAAAGAGAAAATTTTACTATAGAGAAGGATTACAAAAGATACACCTCTCTTGAAGCCTAAAAACAATAATCAAAATAGCTAAGGCAATTGAGAGTTTATCGTAATTGATGACACAAATTGGTACATCATAAAACAAAAAGCTAAACCTATTAAATAATTACTTAAGTCGGCTACTCCCTACTGCATAGGCGATGTGGGATGCAAACAATCAAAATAGTGATTGTGGGCTTTTGGCCAACTAACACTAACCATATACCGTCACAAAGACGCTTTACCTTTTCGTGGTTTGAAAATTGAAGGTTTTACCCCCATATGGTTTATCAATATACTTACGGTCGGTTTACCAAAAAACCTAAACTCTCGATTCCGGTTGAAAAAACTGAATATTCCACTAGAGTATTCTAATATACCATGAACTTTCCGATTTGCCCTTTTTGTTTTATTTATGTCTTTTCCATCATACTTTTCTGGGGAAACGTAAGAAAACAAAAGGTCAATAGTGAAATCAAATGGATAAAAGTTGTGGTTTTGCGATTTTTGGGCGATTGTGTGTCGAGTTTGTTAAATATTGCTACGGTTTCCGCTTCTTATTTGCTTCTCACTACCGAGTATGGCCCTGAAACGAATGCTCTTGACCCTGTAAGTACTACATTAATATTCTCCTATGGTTTCAATTTTTTTCACGGACATCTCAAAAAAAAATTCAAATTTTGGTAGCAATTATAATAATTGTTGTGATTCTCGATTGACTATTTGATCGCCCAGTGAGGCAATGGCCAAAATGGAAAGAGGGTTATGTTTAGTGTGGCTAAGGGTATAAATGGAACTATGTCTAAATTTATAAGGAAAGATAGGTTTAATAGGAAAAGTCGTACGTGTGAGGTATTCTCCAAAATTTTCAGCCGGAATTGGGAGGTTAGGGCTTTCGGCAAACCCCAATGGGCCAAACCATATATTAGTAATCCATAAGGGGGTAAAACCTTCGATTGCCAAACCATAAGAATGTAAAGTGTCTTTCCCCTAGTAAATATGAAAATACAATATCCAAATCCGCAATATGGATGAAAAAATGACACTAAAAATATATATCACAAATACTTGACAATACCAAATCCGTAATAATATAGAGTGACATTGCAAAATAAATGCTATGGTAAGAATGATAATATTGTTGATATTCATAGAACAGAAAACAAAATAAAATGCGGCATTATCATTAATCAGAAAAGTAATCAAGTTAAGTACATCTTGTTGATGGTAGAGTATTTATAAATGATAATACTCCAGCTGACGGTTACAATCTGTTGTAGTTTGTTAATGTTGTTACAACAGACAAAGTGTCTAGAACTAAATCTTTAGATCTGATCATCGTCTTAGCTGATTTATGAGTATATTACATATTGCCCAGTTCGTAGTTCATAATTCTACATTTAGATGATTTATCCCCAAAATTGGTATTACTTTGCCGTATTGTGTTGTGATTTGTAGGCAATGGAAAGATAGATCAGAGTTGCTGAATTAAAGAGTTCGGGCCGGAGAAGGAGGCAAGTGACGAAGAGAAAATCGGTAGAAGGCCGGCCCAGCCACGACAGGAGCAACATGGGCCACGGCCTAGTCCGCAAGATGTGAACCGACTTTACAAGCACGAGTTTCAAGTCGGTTATGGTTTAGATTAAGAGTTAGGTCGGCTACAAGGCTATATAAATTATGTAGCATTCAAAAATAAGGAGGGAGTCATTGATTGAGTTGCATTACAATATACTTTCGCAATTCAATTAAGTCTCTCATGTGATTTTGTGAAGTTTTGAAGTAGTTTCTTTGTGTTCAACCATCCCTACCCAAATTAACCGCTAGCTTGAGTCTTTCTTGCTAGCCATCATCATCAAAGGTATGATTTTTAGAACGTTTTTTTTCATATTCTAGGATAGATGAATGATTAACAATGAACTGACGCGTAATTAATTAATCAGTATTGTAACACAAATTTCGTGTTATCCCTGAAAATAAACAAAGAAAACACAAAATTGTAACAAATCAAATTTTTATTAATTTTGAAAGATAAAAGTTACAATCTCTTGAATCCTTTGATTCTCCCTTTTGGCAAATAATTGTCTTCCGGATATCGCGGAAGGACTTTGAATTTAGTGGTTGTTTTTTATCTCCCGGATATTGCGGAAGAGCTTTGAATTTGAGATCTTCCGGATATGGCGGAAGGGCTTCGAAGTTTGTGATCTTCCGGATATGGCGGAAGAGTTTGGGGATTTGTAGCCTTCCCGATGTAGCGGATAGGCTTTGAGTTTATGATCTCCCGGATATGGCGGAAGAAATTTGGAATTGAAGACTCCGGATATCGCGGAAAACTTCGAAGTTGATGAAGATTTGAAGGAACTTCGTGTTACCTTCGATCTCCTTGTTGAAGAAGCTTTGGCTTCATGTTGATCTTTGAGCATTGGAGACGCTTTTCGGTCTTCCTGTCTTCTTGAACAACTTGGAGGATTTCTTGGGAGATCTTCGAGTGTTTCTTGGCTTTCTTGAAGATGCTTGAAGGGTTTCTTGGAAGATCTTCGAGGCTTTGGTGCTATTGATGAATGCTTGAAGCTTCTTGCTGTGGGATTTCCACCAACTCTTTAGTGTGTGTCTCCTGCAAATGACCAATGCTCTCCTATTTATAGTGCTAGGTGATGCCTTTGCATTAATTCGCATTAAATGAGTTCACACCCTTGATTGATTTCCAAAACTTTTTTGCATTTATTATAAATCTGTAGAATCTCCTAATTAATTGATTTTAAGAGATTTTAAGATTTATTAAATTTTATATTATTTTCCAATATTTAATGTAGAAAATAATACAAAATACTTAGATTTAATATGTAGTATGTGACAAATATAATACGACACATATGTATTCTGTATTTCTACACACATTTAATTATATATAATTAAATCTCTAAGTTTCTTTTAAGAGATTTTGATCAATCATTTATTTTTTACATTATTCCCTAACAAATTAAATAGGAAATAATATAAAATAAATTTTATTTAGGATAAATGTATTATGTGACATATTTGACATACCATATAATTTTTCCGTTTCTACAAGTATAACCAACGCACATTAATTCATAGTATAAACAGATTCATAACATGTAAACCTAGAATATAGGACCGCCGTGCCAACCGCAGTGACTGTCTTTACCTCCGTGGCTGGACAACCAAACACACTAATTCTGAGGGTTCGGCGCCAGCTACGCCTGATTACCGGGTTTAACCTATGTGTGTCGAATCTGGCCAGTCTAGTATTCATCTCCATAATTTAACATGAAGGAACCTTGTTGAAGTGTTAAATTGGACATAGGTAGTTAGATCGCTTAAGAAATGCCAGCCAATCTATGGTGGCTTCTTAGGTGAGGTTTGCAGATTACACCGGTGTTCCTAGTTGATAAGCATGTTCTAGTTAGTGAAGTTCTAGCCCATCACGGTAGAAATGTGACTGAGCATAGGATTCTATTGTCTTGCAAGAAAGTAGAATCAATTAATTTAAGGAATTTCACCCGTAGCTGTATAACTAAGAAAGAATTACGAATCGATATACTCGGGGATTAATAAAGACGTTAGTTATATTGTATTGATTAATACCAAGCAGGGACTTGATTGATTGGGAGGATTGGTTTTCGTATGTTTATCCTCTTTGTCTTGATTGTTGGTCGATGACCAATATTTGTTCTCTTAACCTTACGATAGTAGCTATTCTGTAAGGAAATTGGTGTGGATATTCTGTATTTCTCAGGAATTCTTCGTTTTTCTCTGTTATTCCCTGTCAGTGATAGGTGGTTGGTCCCACTGAATCTGGGTTGCACTAGATGTGGCAGAGTTTGCTGACCGTACTTTTGTTTCTTTTTCTTCTAGTCAGGTTCTAAAGAAATAACCCAGATCTTGAGCAGTCAGTTAAATTTCTTCTTCTATAACTTTCACATTTAAAATGTTGGGAATATTGTCTTCGAGGCTAAGCCGATCTTGTTTGATCTTAGAAATGGAACATCGAGGAGTAAGTCGAAACTTGAGCGAAAATGAGAACATTGGATGAAGGAAGCCCCTGATGCCTCCACGAGAGCTAGAGAAGCTGGCCTGGAATACTACCTCAAGAGCAAAAAAGGTAAGGCTGATGAGTTCTTAGACCCCGATTATATTATTGATATTTCTTCCGATTCTGAAGCCCGAATATTACTCTAAAGTCTAAATCTGAACCTTCGAGGCTGATGAGTTCTTAGACCCTGAAGAGGTTGAGAAGTTAGAAGATCTAGGTCGTTTCCGGTTAGCAGTTTTAGTAAATGGTAAATCTTTAGGTCCAGCCTTGTGTGATTTTGGGTCATGTGTTAATACCATGCCTTTATCCTTTTGTCTAAAAGATGGTTTTAAGGTTGAAATGAATTCTCATGGGCATGAGGTTCGCTGACCACCATGTGAACATGATCCCTGGCCAACTTGAGGATTGGACGATTAGTGAAGGAAGATTATTTTTTTCTGCCGATCTTATGGTACTGGATGTACCCGAGGACCTTAGTGCTACAATTATTCTGGGTCGTTCATTTCTAGCTACAACACGAGCTGTGATGGACATGGACCTAGGTGAACCGACCTTAAGGGTAGGTAATGATTTCCAATCGCATAAAATTCTAAACTCCTTGAATAACAGGCATGTGACCAGTTACATGGTGAGTTCAGATGAAGAGTGTATTCCATGTTCGAGCAGGAAAACTGTCGAAGGAATTAGGAAGAGAGTTTCTATCCCAGGAACATATGAGGAGGAGTTCCTAACCATTCTGCTTAGAACTAGAGCCTGATCCACTCCCAAACGCAAGGGGAGGATAGTCATCCCAACGGTCCTGCCATGCTTAGTCATAAAGAGAGTTTTAAGGAAAAAGTAGTGGATACTGAGTGCTTTGAAGGATAAAAAGCAGTATAGGCAAGGAAAGTCCAGGAAGAGGTCCAGGGTTCCAGTTACTCATCTCAAACAATCAAGGTTTTCATCTAATCAAAGCAAGCAATAGAAACAGAAAATATCATCCAATACAAAACAAGAAAAATGTATAAATGAAATCCTATTTGGAGGAGTGGTTTAAAAGGACAAAAAAAACAGAGGGAAAATAGGAATCAGGACAGTGGAAATGTAAATTGGGGGATAAAGACAAATCTACTGTTCATAACCACAAATCCACTTATTCTTTGCGGTAAAACCGACCTCAAATCCACTGTTTACTGCAGTGGATATGTCCTTTTTACCCAGAAAAATATTCCACTGTCCTCTTCACATAATTCTTTATTCCAATTGTCATTTTTGACAATAAACCCATCCTATTTTCCCTTTTGTATTTTTAGTGACCAGATAAGATATTTTTGTTTTTTTTGATAATGTATGTAGCGCCTCATAGCTGAGCGTGATCTAGCATTTCTTTTATGATACACCCTCTGCTTTTTATATTCGTCGTTGTTTTTTTCTTTCTTTGCATGCGCACAGATTAAAAAGGTGATTAATAAGTATGTAATAGAATGTAAAATAATAGCGTTGTCCTTTTCTTATTGTATTTAAATGTTATTCCTGCTTCTTCTCAATTTGTTTGAGACATTTTGGAACTCACTATATTTAAAGAGACATCAATTAATAGGTTGTCTGGTCATTGAAAACTTGACTAATATACTTTTTTGTCCTTTCTATATGTAGCACTATTTTCATTTTATAAATACATTATGACAATCTAGGCAATTAGAGCAAAAACATTGAAGCTCCGTTTGTTTTCGTTAGAGTTTTTTTTGGAGTTTTTTTATATCACTTCACTCATCAAATCTTACAATTCTCTTACCAATCATTTCTTTAACTACAAATAAAAAAATATTAAATTATCTCTCATCATTTCACTTTATCAACTTTATAACTTTTTTTTACCATTATTTTATGTATTATATTACTTTATTTCACCAATCATTTCATAATCTACACAAATTTCAAAAAACATCTTAACTTTCTAATAATTACTTCACTCACTTTATCTGAAATAATCCCAAAAAAAACTCCAACCCAAAACAAACGGAGCCTGAGTCTAATTAGAGTTATGAAATTTATTTTAAAACACTCATAAATGGAATAAGTCTCAAACAAATTGGACGGAGGGAGTATCATCCATTGATATTGTGATTTTAAAGTATTAAAAATATTCATTTTTGCTCAACATAAAAAAATAATTCATTTCCCAAAAATTTACACACTATTGCTCCATGGGAGTAGTACAACAGTGCAACTAATGCCAAATGTCAACTCCAACTATAAATTGTTGAAATTCTCCCCGTGGGTTGTTTCCTTTTATAAGTAGTTACCATCTTAAATCTTAAAATTCCTATTGGTTGTGGTGCATCAACTAAAATTTGGTCAATAACCAATCTAAAATTTATGAAATTGGTTATATGTTATTAATTTTAACCAAAAAAGTCAAAAAGATCCTTTGAATGTTTTTAATGAAATAATTTTAAACTAGTGAAAAGTATGTGAATATATAATAAATGAGTGGTAAAAAGAGAAAAAAAATGTAATCAATGATTGTTAAATGTTCTGAATTGATTTATATTATAAGACACAACCAAAAAACTAATTGGATTTATATTTAGGAACAAATCTAATATTTTCTTAATTACATTTTTTGTGCACAACTTGATTTAAATAAAATATGTGTAAAACTGGAAAAGAAAAATAAATTTTGTATTGTTATCATAAAATGGCAAATAAATGTATATAAAAATATTCTAGCTCTTTTTTAGTATCCTCATTGGATAAGTCCATATCCTTAATGAATATTTTCACCATTTATTTCATCATATTAAATAACTCGTACGGGCAAATAATTAATTTCTCTATTTTTAACACAACAATATGTCAAACATCTAATGTGCGAAATGAAATAAGACTATTGTTTTCTACTTTTATCACTAGTATACTAAATAAATTAAAAAACGTTATCCATTTGATTTAATTATTTCAAAACATTTTTATTTATCTTATAAGTAACAAATGACATAAATCATTAAATAGAAATCATATTTTTCTTCCAAAAATAGATGATTAGAGACATTACCCTTCGACCAATGGCGATTGTCTATTTCAAATCGTTTACCGAATTATGCATCATAATTTGATTGCTTTGATTCTGCAAATCGGAGCAGCAAAAAGATTGAAAAAGTAAAAAAGAACGATTCATCTGGAACGATTCATAAGGAAGAAACTTCTCTATTATTGGAAAAAGAGGGTAGTTCTTATAACGCGCCGTTCCCAAATCTTAGTCTTTATTTGGAAAGGAACGTTCGAATAGCGTATAACGTTAAATAAATCTAACGCTTATACGCAAGCCTCTACGTCGTCGTAATAATTGTAAAATACAAATTGATTTTCATTGATTCAATTGATTGAGCATAGGTACAATATATAGTGTCCAAGATACTTGGGCTCCAAGCAATAATTAATAAAAGATAAATATGGCATAAATATATAGACTAATGATAATTACGTAGTGTCTTTGAGATTAGTCTCAACACGCCCCCGCAATCCCGTAGAACGGAGTGGACGTGGAGATTGGACTTCAACGAGATGGAAACGAGGATGTGAAAGCGGCTTGGTGAGGATGTCGGCGAGCGATCCTTGGAGGAAAGAAATGCGATTTGAATTAACTTGGAGGCGACCAATTCCCGGACATGATGAAAATCAATCTCAATGTGCTTTGTGCGAGCATGAAAAACAGGATTAGCAGCTAGATAAGTGGCACCGATGTTATCGCACCACAGAATAGGGACGGTGGCTAGAGACACAGCCAACTCACGGAGAAGTGCACAAATCCACTGAACTTCAGCTGCAGTGTTGGAGAGAGATTTGTATTCCTCCTCAGTACTGCTCTTGGAGACGGTCTGCTTTTGTTTCGAGCGCCAACTGATTAAGGAGGAGCCAAGGAAGATGCAATAAGCTCCGACGAACGACGGTCGTCGAGTCGGCGGCCCAATCGGCGTCGGTGAAGGCATGCAACGCAAGGGAGGAGGCCGGAGTGAGGTGAAGCCGTCGGAGAGATGGTGTGCTTAAGGTAGCGCGGGATGCGCTTGACAGCGACCACCCGGTGATCATCGGTAGGGGAGTGCATGAATTTGCGACGCGGTGGACGGCAAAGGCGATGTTAGGCCGTGTAAAATTGAGATATTGAAGGCCGCCAACAATGGTGCGATATAACGTGGGGTCGAGAAAGCGGGACCGCCGAGTTCTTTGAAGACGACAATTGGTAGCCATAAGGGTGGCACGTGGTTTGGCGGTGGTCATGCCGGCCTTCTCGAGAAGGCATGTAAAACGTACTTGCCTTGTGTGAGGTAAAGACCGTCGAGAGACGGGAAGAACCTCAATCCCAGGAAGTAATAGAAAAGGCCAAGGTCCTTGACCGGGAAGTGAGATGATAAGTGATCAAGAACCCGCCGAATTAATGCATCGGAGGAGCCGGTAATGATGATGTCATCAACATAAATACGAAGATAAACCTGTTCAGAACCATGTGAGTATATATATAGTGATGCGTCTGTCTTGGACGCGTGAAAGCCATATGAAAGAAGGACCTCAGTAAGGCGAGAAAACCATGCCCGAGGGGCCTGACGTAAACCATAAAGGCGCATTTTAAGCGGAACACATGATGGGGGTAATCGGGGTGAACAAAACTTGCGGGTTCTTTGCATGAAGACATTATCGTTAGATAGCCATGTAAAAATGCATTTTGAATATCTACATGGCGAGTGGACCATTTGCGAGAGAGAGCAAGGGTGAGCGAGAAGCCGAATGGTGATAGGCTTGACAACGGAGATCGAAGGTCTCACGAAAGTCAACGCCCTCGGTTTGATGAAAGCCCTTAACAACTAACCGAGCTTTGTGACGTTCGATAGTACCATATGCATGAGACTTGACATGGAAAATCCATTTATTACCAATTACATTCATAGTGGGGGAATAAGGAACAAGCTCCCAAGTGTCATTACCAATCAGAGCATTAATTTCATCCTGCATTGCATCACGCCACACACGATGTTTGGATGCTTCGGTGTATGGGTAGGGTCGGGAGTAGTGGATGCGGCGAGGTAGTCCCGGGGAAGAGGATAACGGATGAAATCGGGGTTGTGCTTGGGCTTGAGAGTGTTGGTTTGAGTGCGAGTTACCATACGAGGGGAGGTGGAGATGGAGAGGCCGAGGTGGTTCCTCGATGAGAGATAATGAGGGGGATTGTGATGGATTTAGCGAGGATAAGGACGGGGGAAGGAGAGTTAGGTGTGGAAGGGGGCCGAGGAGGGGGTGGAGTTGGGGTAAGTGAGGGTAGTTGTAAAGGCATGAGGACCGTAAGGTCAGAGTAAGTGAGAGGAGTTGATGACTTGTGGTAAGGAAATGACGACTCGTCGAAGATGACATGGCGAGCAACATAAATTCGACCGCTATTGAGATCGAGACATTTGTAACCATGATGGTTGGGACGTAACCCGGAAGATACACGACTTAGAACGGAAATCGGTTTTGTGATTATTGTAAGGGCGGAGGTAAGGCAATCAAGCACAACCAAAGACACGTAAAAAGGAATAGTCGGGGACACGACCGTGTACCATCTCAAAAGGAGATTTGTTGGAGAGGACGGGGTAGGGAGATGGTTGATAAGATACATGGCAGTAACGAAGGCATCTTCCCAGTAAGGTAATGGGAGATTGGACTGGGCCAGGAGGGATAGACCGATTTCTACGATTTGATGATGACGCCGCTAAATCGCACCCATTTGTTCATGAGTATGAGGACAAGATTGACGATGTTGCATACCAAAGGAAGTGAGGTGAGAAGTTAGGCGTCGGAATTCGCCACCCCAGTCAGATTGGAAGGCTTTAAGGGTGGTTTTAAATTGGCGTTCGACTAATGTTTTAAACTGTAGGAAAATTTGTTCAACATCAGATTTTAAGCGTAAGGGGTATATCCAAAGAAATTTTGTAAAATCGTCTAAAAAACTAACATAATATTTATTGCCATGAATTGATGGTTCGGCACAAGGGCCCCATACATCAGAATAAACCAAATCCAAAGGTGCGAGAGGAAGTAAAAGGTGACACGGATAAATGAGACCTATGGCTTTTAGCCTATGCGACATGCTTCACAAACGAACTAGAAGCTTTATTAGATATAGAAATATTTTGAAGACGGAAAACACAACATAAAACGGGATGGGAGCAATGTCCGAGACGCCGATGCCATTGAGCGGAGGAGGTGGTGGTAGAGGTAAGAGCTTGGGCTGGAATTTTGTTGAAGGCTTCGAAAAATGGTAGAGGTCGTCCTTTAAGAACCCCTATGATGGATGCGACCCGAGTGGTCCTTCACAAGGAAATAAGTATCATGAAATTCAAAATAGACACAATTATCGAAGCAAACGGGTGGACGGATAAAAGATTAGTTTTCGGGGAGGGAGCAACAAGAATATTGGAGAGCGTAAAAGTACGAGTAGGGGTGGGGTAAGTAGAAGAGCCATAGTGAGTGATCGGCAAACCGAACCATCTCCAATGTGAATGTTATCGGGGCCATCATACTTGTTCGGAATGCATGTTGAGGTTGCGAAAATCGTTGGTCATATGATGTGTGGTGCCCGTGTACGGAATCCAACCGGAAGGAGTGGCATTAGGTGCTTAGCCGGTGGGCTAAGGTTGCGTTGCGGAGGAGGTGAAGGCTGAAAATCCATTTAAAAAGATGCCAGCATTCTTGCGTTGTATGACCCATTTTGAAGCAAAGTTGAAAAGTTGGTGCCTGACCCAGTGGATATTTATGGCCACGTCCGGAGCCACGGCTTGGGGCTGAACGACCATGCCCCCATGATCCTGAATTGCAATGTCCATGAGATTTGTTATGAGAATAATTAGTGGCAGCTTGGGAATAATTGGCAGCGGCCTGTGAAGAGATGGAAGAGGACAACGCCGGCGGTGATGGAGAAGGGTGATGGTGTAGGCGAATCCGGGCTTCCATCTTGAGGAGAACCGAGTAAACCTTCTCCAATGTCAACTGATCACGAGCTGATAAGAGAGTCACCATTAAGTCATAATTTGGGCCTAATCCGGCTAATAAATAAGCAATAGTATCTTCGGTGGAAAGGGGGTGGACGGCCATGGCAAGGTCGTCGGAGATGCGTTTGATGGTGCTATAATATTCGGCGGATGTACGTGACTCTTTTCTCGTGGAGGCCAATTGAGTACGTAGATGAACGAGCCGAGCTCGGCTCTGTGAGGCAAAACTCGTCTGAAGTGCGGTCCAAATTTCGGCCGATGTGGATGCGTGATAGACTTGTGCAAGAACATCTTCGAGAGAGATGAAGTAATAGTGCGAGAATGAGATTATCTTGCTTGAATCCATGTGTCATACGCCGGTTTGGAGAAGATGCACCGGCGGCGGTGGTGAGTGTTGGGCTGCGGCTTTGTGATGGAGCCATCTACGTAGCCAAAAATGCCTTGCCTGCGGAGATACGGGACGATTTGAGCGCGCCAGAGATGATAATTACAACGATTTAATCTCAGGATGTGGATGGTGGAAGAGGGGCTGAATGTGGGAAGCTTTGGGGTGGTTGTTGCGGTGGCTGCGGCTGTGTGGGTGGCGGAGTAGTCGGCTTCAGACATTGTTAGGGTTTGTGGAGCTTGAAGATTTAAGGGTTTGAGGAGGGGCTTGCGGCTGGGCTGAAAGGGGGAGGGAATCGTGGTAGGCATGAGAATCGGGATCGATTATGGCTCTGATTCCATAATAATTGTAAAATACAAACGATTTTCATTGATTCAATTGATTGAGCATAGGTACAATATATAGTTTCCAAGATACTTGGGCTCCAAGCAATAATTAATAAAAGATAAATATATAGACTAATGATAACTACGTAGTGTCTTCGAGAGTAGTCTCAACACGTCGTATCAAAATAAAGCAAACGGAAGCTCAAAAGACTCGGGTAAAAACCATAAATGTCTTGCTAGAGTAGATTACAAACCATACTAATTAAAGATAAAAAAAGAATAATTTACAACAACGAGATGTCTTACAAAAGTACAAAGCCTTAAAAGAAAAAGTACAACACTCGTCTTACAAAAAGTCTGGTAGCAGAAAAAGTACAACCTATATACTATACAAAAGAAAAGAAGCATCATTAACGCGTCAACGTCAAGATCCTCCTCGTGATCCTCAACATACTCATGGTAAACATGTTTACCTTCTCACCCCACAATGCATACAAAACAAACATGCAAATGAGGTAAGTACAAAGTACTTAGCAAGAGTGAGAAGTTAATGAATAATTAAGTTCTACAATATAAAAAGTTATTATCATTAATTATGTTGTCTTTATGTGACCGACTCGATCTAGGGTTCACTCAATGTCCATCAACATGTCATGACTATACGTTTCTAAATTAACTTATCTTTGTTACATCGGCACTCAAAGGCACTTACGCATGGTGTGTATCCACCTAAAGATATACTTGCCGACTACGGTGGGTTACACGGATAGCCCTGGGATCGCCCCGGTATGCGTACACGTTCGGTGAAATTCCTTCACTGCCATTTAGCCGTCTAAAGGCCAAGCAGTGTTGTTCACCTTTAGAACGTGTCACATCGCCGATATAAATCGGTGTTTTACCAAGAATGGCATGACGTTTAATATTTTTACTACACAAGTATGTATTTAAGTTAACTAACTACCTATGTATTTTCAAGTAAGCTCCATCACTCCAGCCACTCTCTCTCGTAGAACAATCTAGACAGGGCCTAGCACATACACAGACATTGATGAATTCTAATTCATCAAAGCACAAGCCTATCATGCTCTTCCGACGGTCCCGAACTTCAACACTTATGAAGCATTCATTCGGTGACGGAACTAAACACATCAGAAACTCAATCAAGGTTTGTTCATTTTCATTTAGTGTTATCATATCAAGAAACCATATTTAAAACTAGACTTGGGACTTAAAACACAACTATTCACAAATAAAAACAGGAGCCAATGCGCACGCATCGAGCTTAAGGCGCACGCGTTGAGATCTCTGCAACATTCTGAGTGGTTGCATTGCCCATTGAATGCGCACGCATTCAGTCAGAAACGGTCCTAACTTCAGTTTTCTGCACTAAATTGATTTCTACCCAATTCCAAACATAATCAATAACGACAATACTCAGAAAACAGCACAAAACATGTTCTAAACATCTTATAGCATATCATAGCATAGCAGCAATGTATAAACACGAATCATTCCTACAAAACACTAACGCTCAACCTAAACATTGCAAAATGTAATTACTCATTAGGAAGAGCCTCTTACATGGTGACTCCGAGCAAACAAGCAATCTTCAAAGCAAAATGCCAAGCACCTGCTACAACTCTTGATCCTCAAACCCAAAACCTAGATTATTTTTTGTAAAACTATTTTTAGAACAATGTACGCTCCAAGACGATCGTTTTGACTATTCATGGGAAATAGGGAGATGTTGCTTTCAAAAGATTCGTCTCGTCGCGGTGATTACTTTTCTCTAGTGCGGCTTCTTGAAACAATGAACGGATTGACTGCACGGTTGAAATTACGTTCTCCCTTTTTCCAGGCAACTCCTACGTTGCTCTCTTCTGTTTGCCGTCGTTCCTCTCCTTTTTTTTCCTTTTCTTTTTCTTCAGAATTGCGTATCAAATATTATGAGAAGACTTTGGGGATTATTTTCCTTAAATACTAACTATTAAATATTTATAATAATTAATCCATTTATTTCCAATTTTATCGGATGTCCCCGAAGGGACATCCATTTATTTCTTATAATATATTTCCAAGACATTTAATTAAATCCTTGTTAATTAAATAAAATGCGAATAATAATTAGGTCGTAGTAGATATACCCAATTACTACTTTACCCTTTTCTGAAAATCCGAGATGTTACAGTTCTTTCCTAGTTATTCCATTTACACTGTAGACCCACGTGGATAAATCTGGAACACACAGTTTCCAATTCAAATTTTCTGATATTGATTCATCCATGTGGCTCTACGGTACAAATAGAGTAACTAAAAAAGAATTTCCCAAAAAATTAAGGTCGAAAATGATAGGATTTCGTCATATGCATACAAATGGATAAAATCATAAATCTTTTGAGATGCTTTCCAAGCTTTATATTCCATATCATCCAATTTCATTTAATATACTTTTTGAAATTAAAGGTTGGTGTTTGCTTTTTTGAGCTTTATGCTTATTGTCTCTACGAGCCTTTTGTGAAAAAAACATGCCATTTGTTGGGACAGATTGCCCACACTCTTAATGTATAAGAAATAGAGTTACGCCTTTACTACTACCAATTGGTTTTAGTACAACAGTAAGCGCTTGATCTTTAACATGGTATCAGAGCCTAAGGTCATGGGATCGAACAACACACACACACACACACACATATATTTAATTTTTTTTTTTTGAGGGTAAACATATATTTTGGAGTGATATTTGGGTAGTAGATGTCGCGTAAAAGAAGAAATTTCCTAGATTCTTTCGGTTAGAATAGAAAAATGAGTGTCATGTGAAGGAGACTAGAAGAGGGGAGAGTGGAAAGAAGGAGCATGTGAGTGGGTGTGGGACCGGAGGAGGACCATTAGAGGAAGAGAGGAGGGAGAAACTTCTGCTTTAACATCACTCACATATATTTGATCTCTTGTTGCAATAGATCGACTTTTATGGTCAGGGGCGGCTGCACCCTATAAGAATTGGGTCAGTCGAGTCGTTAAAATAAATATTACAATGGTAAAAAAAAATATAGATACACATATATATGTAAAACGAGCCGCTTATTCTTATATATTGATCGTATTGGCCCGTATTGAACTATATAACATATAAAACTATGTTTTTTTACAAAATATGACAAATTTCGACCTTATCACCAACTTCGTGGAGCCGCCCCTGTTTATGGTTGCTTACTTTGAATCACTTGTTTTCTGTGGTAGCCTTAAAAAAAACTCATCATTGATATCTTGCCTAATCAAAACAACTTAATTCCTTTGAAGACCAGCTGGAATAAATTTCTTCCACCAAAGATAAACATTCTCATTTGGAAAGTTTACCTCAATCGAATTCTGACAGGAGTAAATGTAAGTGTACCTTCCCTAAGATTTTTTTCTTTGCATGTATTTCGTCAAAGAAGAGGAAGAAGTAGCACATATGTTTCTATATTGTGACTTTGAGGTTTCGTCTTTGGAAAGTAATATTCAAGTGGAAAACAACAGATAGATCAAGAAACTAGAGATTAGAGAAGCAAGGAGCATACAATAGCAAAAACACAGCAACAATAAGAACATGACTAAAGAACCAAAGATGATTAAGGATTCACTCACTCATTCTCCATTGACACAAGGATTCCTCCCGTTAATCCAATTGAAGCAAATTAATCACCTGGATATCTTTAAAACCAATATATTATCCAATGAATGGTTTGCCTAGGAGCCTCCCAAATCCATTTGTTCCTTTTGACTATAAAATAAAAGGAATAAAGGCACAAAAAAAAAACACCATTATCACCAGTGGCGGACGCAGGATCTCCGCTAAGGTGGGCCAATAAAAAATTTAAAGAGACAAATAAAATTAGGGGAGGCAATAGACATGCATACTACATATATTAGTAGATTTTTTTCGGATTAAGAGGGGAGGCAGTTGCCCCCCTTAGCTCTATGTAGGTCCGCCACTGATTATCACCATATAATGTATTCACAATAAAGCCCCATCATCCATGCCCAAGCAACGCAACATTTTTCGATCTCCCCAAAACCTTCCAATTTTTTATTTTTTACTTTTTGTTTAAGGATGGTGGACCATGATATCCAAGACATTTTCCATTCGGTCGCCCAACCACAAAAACATTTCACTCTCATACCCTTAAAACACTCAATTATAGCCTTTGATACACGAAAGATATAAAAATATAATGTTACAAACAGGGGCGGCTTCATGAATTTAATGATACGGGTCGGAAATTTGTCATATTTTACAATTACCAAGCGTAATGTTAAATATTAGGGGGAATTAGGGAGAAGGACAAAAATATTTCATCAATTGAGTAGAAGGACAGTCTTTTGAAATTTTTGCATAAAGGACAAAACTATTTATTCACTGTCGAAATTCACTTGTGTTCGAAATTCATTTGTTTAAATTCAACTTGCCGAAATTCACCGTCGAAATTCACTAATTTTCAAAATTTATTGTCGAAATTCACTAATTTTCGGGATTCACTGTCAAAATTCACTGTCGAAATTCAACGATTTCGGGATTCACTCAGGGAGATTCACGATTTTCGGGATTCACTGTTTGTCCTTCTCGCTATAAAAATTATGCGGTTGTCCTTCTCCTATAAAAAATATGTAGTTGTCCTTATTCTTAAAAATATTCGGATTGTGTCATTATCCCTAATTTTCCATAAATATTATAGTTCAATACGAGTCAATAAGGATTAATATATAAAAATAAGGGTGTCGGTACATCTCTATCTCTACTATTCTAAAGTGTGAGTGTGTTGCTTCCAAAAAGTGTTTCTCCCTACTTTAAATAATTACAATAATTGAAATATTAAATTAAAATATAAAAAATCCTTCATTCAATTAAATTGTAAAAAAGGAAATATAAAATATAAAAAAATAAAAAAAGAACGAAATTTATAAAATATATTAAAGAATCCAAACAAAATCAAAATGACATTAATTCATTTAATCAAATCAAACTGTAAAAAAGGAAACATAAAATATAAAAAAGAATCTGAACAAAATCAAAACGAAATTTAAACAATTATAAACGTGCATCTTCATTCCAAATATAAAATATAAAAAAAATCAAACAAAATCAAAGAAGATTCTTGATTCAAAGTAAAATAAAATATAACCATAAAATAATTAAACTATAACCATAAAACCAAAAAAACAATCAACAAATCCTAAATAATTAAACAACCAAAATAAAAAAAATTATAAAAATTAAACAAGATCCTTGATTCATAATATATAAAAAAAAATCCTAAAATAGAAATACAAAATAAAAAATCTTAAAACAACAATAGTAAAAAAATCCTTGATTTAATTAAATTATAAAAAAAAAAAAGAAATTTAAAAAATATAAATTATTACTCACCACGTGCATTTTATGATTCCCTAAAGATTTCAATTTACAATTCCCTAAAGATTGAAATTTATAAATTCTTCGGTAACTACAATAACAAATACTTTCGATAGCAATCGAAATATCAAAAGTTAACTCTCTCGAATAGCTATTGAAAATCCGGAAACAATACGGTGAAAGAGACATCAACCAAGGGCAAAGGTAACGCATATATCTCCTTTCAACCAATATCCGTGAATGATTATGCTTATTATTATCAATTCCAATATTGTCAATTTTATCGTTATACTATGATGCATATCTTTTTCTTTTGTTTTGAGTGAAGGTATGATATGCACAAACTAGAAGTTAAAAGAAGAAAATATTCTCAATTGACCAACGAGGAACGATACAAGAAGATTAGAAGTGCTGTGGAAACTAGAAGAAAATGAAAAGCTGAATTGATGCACACACAATTGCAATGGTATGTGCTGCTTTCTTGTAAATATGGTTAAACATTTATCGTTCTTGTAGAAACACATAAATATATCAGAAAGTAGAGCATATAACGTTTTCGTCAAGTCTTTTACCTTGAATGGATGCTATGTTATTCAACATATTGTTGTCGACTTTCTTTACGAGTAATTTTCAATTATTATCGATCCAATCTAATTTGTTTGCAATTATGTATGTAATTGTGTGTAAAATTCAGTTTGAAAATTAATCTTTATTTGCAAAATTATAAATGAAACACTTTAATTGATCATAATACTCAATCAATTGAACACTTGAACCAAGTGTTCTTGCAAATAATTGAACGCTTCAATTTCTACGAAGTATTCTAACAATTGACCACTTTAATTTCTCTCATAATTATTGAAAATTAATCATTATTTGTTTAAAATTGTGTTTCAACACGATTTGAAAATTCGAGTTTGTTATCGGTAATCGATCAAACAATGTATTAAAGTCCTTTATATTACACTTCTAAAAGTGTAATATAAATATAAGAAAATAAAACACGTTTGATAACTCAAAATAAAATATTTATAAAGTCTTATTAAATCTTATAGTCATGTGGTCACCAGACATTGCCAACTTGTAAATTTACAAATAATTCATATCATATTTCATGCAATTTGTTCTTTTAACATTGATTTTTGATATTTTTTCAACATCATATAAACGTTTCGAATAAGGGACGCGGATAGTTCTTGTATTAATAGTGGTGGGGATTATAGTAGTGGGTCGAGAGATGGTACAAGAAGTGGTTAGGTTTGGATTAAATTAATAATGCGTATTTAATATGCATGACGCATAATTTACTTCTTAAATAATACATGAAATTTCTTTACTTTCACTCTTTAATAATAGTTGTGTCTATGCATGCTTTAGTTTTGACTTTAATTTTAGGAAACTATATTGTTTTTTCTTTCCTACAACTACCATTGACTTTTCGGCTTGATTTTTTCGGATGGACGGAAAAATAGTTTTGATCAATAAGATAACAACGGAGCAAACCGATTTGCTCAACCAAATTAAAGGTCTTGAGACAAGGGTTTCCCGAGCCGGCGGCCAAAGATAAAAGTAAAAAGTATCAAAGAATCATATGCATCGATGAAGAGGTGGCTAATTCGCTTTGAAGCGACTATTCCACTAGATACACGCGTTGTGTTAGTTCATCACAATTTTCTTTTAAAAATACCTAAAGTTAGGGATTTATCGGTAGGTATTTTTACACCAATACCCAACCAAAGGGCAACCCCGGTACCAATTAAAAAAACGATTGTCGGCTTCTTTGGACGACGAAATGGATTTTGAAATTTATTAACATTCTCTAAAAAGGTACGATAACAATCCTGCAGTGCGAAACCATTAGAAGAACACCTAAGAATCTATTGGGTGCGTACGAAGTATTTGAAATACGGGAAATAAATATCATTACGGTAATATTTCCAAGGGAGTTGCAAACGGATCTGTTTGGTTCACCAACCCTCGGATCTTGTTTTATTCAATGTTTGTTCAATTACCTTTTTACCCACAAATGCAATGTAGGCATCGGGTTCAACAATAATGATAAATCATAGTAATAAAAAAAATTCATGGGTACAAATGTACTGTTTTATTGTACAATGATGCTATCAGTGTATTTAGTGAAACTATACAACACAATAAAACCTACATATTCCTTAATATTGCTCCAAAACGTATCAACCCGCAATATGAGACAATCCATCCGAAGGTTGACTTGGTTGTCAATTATAATACAACCATAAGCTGATACTCAAATAGGAGAGATGGAGTTAATGTGCAACTACACAATGTTCAAGGATATTCCAACATAAGATAAGCAGTTGATAGGTAAAGTTCCTATATATTTCTTTTTACAAAAACAATGCTATATTCTCGTAAGAATGCCATAATATTCAATTTTTCCGATACCCATACATTTATAGTATGATTAGTCATCTATGATACACATACATATATGTTCCAAAAATAATATTTCATTTTTTATCACTTGGATATTTTGGTTTTATTTTAATCTTACTATAAAATTTTATTATCGTAATATTGCTAATCTTTCTTTCATCTTATTAGATGTCTTGGGAATTTTGGTTGACTTGAAGCCAAGTACCACTTTGTCAAAACCAAAGGATCAATTGAAAGGGTAGACGTAAAATACATCAAGGCGATGAACACTCAATAAGCTATTCCAACATGATACCCACACAAATACATTACATTCTTCTATTTTTATAAACAACACCTAAATTGTTTATGAGGTGACTTACTAACGGTGACATTATGGAAAGACATGGCAAAGAATGAAGGAAAAATTCTCGACTCACTTTCAGATGACAAACCTATCAGAGCGATTACGAATCTAAGAAGAGATAACTATGAAGGTGCTTTCAATATGACAGTTTATGGCATTCAATTACGAAGTTACACTATAAATTCTATACACGTAATTAATACATACATCAATAATACATGTCCGCACATTGAACAAGAAAGTTCTATCTAAATATTGCATGTTATGTCTTGTAGGTGAATGGAAAGTTAACATGTCATCCTCATCCACACTTCATCTTGCGCCGAAAAGCAAAGAGTGTCGAATGCTACAAAAATGGTAAATAATTTTGCAAAGTCAATTATATAAAATACTTACTTACTACCACTTACATCATAATTGTTAAAACTAACACCATTTTGTTAATTATATATATTCAGGAAAAACAAAAATGCGGACAAAGAAAAGTTTCACGAAGTGAGTATCACAAAAAAACACACCAATCAACGGAGATAAATCTAATGGATATTGCACTCAGTCATCAATCACTTTCTAAGGTAAATAACAAACAATTTAACTGTACATACAATCATTTAAAAGGCATACAGTGTCGTATAACTCTCATTATTATACATGGTGTATACTACAAGTTTTCAGCAAAAGTCATAAAGGTCAACAATATTCCTATGATTTGGTACGACTCATGCATGCATTGCACAAAATCAGTGCACGAAGGACCAAATGGGTGGATTTGCTCAAATTGTTGCAACATTGGCTCAAAAACAAGCACCAAAGTTATCTAAATTATTGTGTTTATCCTTCCATTAAAAATGTACAACTAACAGTAATATTATTATGTGGATTAGGTATCGAGTAAATTTGACGGCTAAATATGAAAACCAAGCTGTAGAGATCACTTTATACGGATAGAGCTTGCAAACACATATGTTGGATGTGATCACTACAAAAAAAATACCTTTTTGCTACACTATAGCTTGCCACGCCACAAAATAAGCGCCGCAAAAAGGAACCTTTAGCGTCACTGTTTATGAGCGTCGCAAAAAAGGTAGTTTTCGCGTCACTTTTTTATCAAAAAAATTACAGTACAGGTACCTTTTTGCGTCGCTCGTAATAAGTGACGCAAAAGGTAGCTTTTTGCGGCACTGTTTCTTTGGAGCGTGGCAAACAAAAGTGTAGCAAAAAGGTATTTTTTTTATCAGAGTACATGAAGGCGAACTTCAAGGTAACATAGCCTAATATCTCTATTAAATTAAATCTTCACATACAATTTCTTTATGTTACTAATTTATGATGTGATGAACATACATACACATGAAAATGACGATTTTGAATACTATTACAAACTGAGTTCGCCAGATAGATCAGAAGAACACAAATTACCTTTGAATTCAAAGGGAAATTGGAATATACTTATGGTATCAATGCTACACCAAAACTAATAGCATACGAGGTGCAAAAAGATACACACATCAATGGTACAATCAAAGAAAAAAATGAAGAAGAGCTAAATTAATTCAAGCAACGACAAAAGTCAACTTACAACCACAAAAGACGAACACACAGCCTCAATTTAAATCGATGACGATGAGCCGATTGAAACTATTAAGAGAAACATTAGGTTAACAAAAATCAAACAAGAAAAGGACTAAGTGCGTTAGATTTGTTTTTTTATTATTATTTATTCATTTGATTTTTTCATTTTTCCATTTGAATTTATTTGATTTACTCTTTTCAGCAAACTAATTAATTAATTAAATGTTTATGATTGCTCGCATGATTGGTGTACAATATCATACATTAAATGCACATCACGTGCAACGCACGTGCCTTTTACTAGTATATAAAATGTGTATATAAAAAATTCCACTGTAATTTTTTTTAGCGGGTCGAGTGACCCATTTCTTTCTACATGGAGCCGCCCCCGGTTACAAAGCTCCTAAGAACAGCTTTTAAAAGTGCACGTATTCCCCCACCGGATAAATGTTTAGCTTTCCTTGCATCTTAAGCTTTTATTTTATCCGCAAATGGTTTTCATGAAGATATTATGTTCACATTCAACCCAACATGTAGCCCAAGACAGATAAAAGGGAGCACACCCGGATTACATTATTTGGTGCTCTAAGAAACTCAACCATCTTCACATTACTTCCAAACAACTTGCATTTACCTATATTAATGTTTAGGTCAAAAAGCGGGCTAAATTACAATTTTCGTCCTCTAACTAGACACGGTTTTCGATTTTGGTCCTTGTTTTTCTCCGGTGACAATTTTAGTCCTGTAAATGGTCTTTTTTTTTGCAAAAATAGTCCTGAACGCCGGAAAGACCACTTACAGGACTAAAATTGGTCTTTTCCGCCGACAATTTTAGTCCTGTAAGTGGTCTTTCCGGCGACAATTTTAGTCCTGTAAGTGGTCTTTCCGGCGTTCAAGACTATTTTTGCAAAAAAAAGACCACTTACGGGACTAAAATTGTCGCCGGAGAAAAAAATCGGGACCAAAATCGAAAACGTGTCTAGTTAGAGGACGAAAATTGTAATTTAGCCGTCAAAAAGCGCAACAAAAGACCTTTAGACTCTTACCAAGAGCATAAGCATTATCGAATTCCACCGACCAAAGAGGATCGCATCGTCCGTAGATTGAAGATGAGTTAAATCCGGGTAGTATTTTACTATATTAATGCCATTAAAAAGACCTTTCGAACCACATTATTCATCATAATGTTAAGAACTTCACCAATGAGAAGAAAGAGGAGGATCCTCTTGCCTCAACCCTCTCTCCATCAAATTTACTGGTTGGGCTACCGTTTTTGAGGGCAGAGATTCTGGTATATATACATTAGACATCCTGGATCCAATTCCTCAAAGTATCTCCAAAGTTCATTTCCATTATAATGGAATCAAGAATGCCCAATTTACATAGTTGAAGGCCTTCTCAAAGACATATTTATAACGAAAGCCATAACTTTTTTCCTTTTCAGAAGTCAATTTTCTCATTAGTTATCACAACCTTATCAAGAATTTGGCTTCCCTTTTATTTAAGTTGATTGGCTATCCCCAGTAATGGTATGAGGGGCGAGTTTGAGCCTCCTACTATGATTTTCGAAAGAATCTTGTACACTGACCCGATAAGGGTTATGGGTATTAAAGTGAAAAAGAGGACATAATCCTTTGTTTAACTATCCAGGTTTTTCGAAATATTAATACAATTCTGAATAATACTATCTTTCTTTACCAACAACCATCATATGAAGAACCACTAAGTAAAACCATGCGTCAAGTATATTATTTTTCATTCCCTGATTATTTATCTTACCTAAATGTTTTCTTATTTTCGAGTAAAACACACACACACACATATTCCCAACTCGCCGCTTCCCTAGCTAATTCGCCCTATTTCCAATCTCCTCGAATGAAAACATCCAACCTGACTAAAATCAAGAAAGAAATTGTCAAGCCAATGTGGAATCGGTTCGTGTAACACGATTTTTCCGTTCAATTTGATGGCTAGTCAATGAAAGGGTGATAGTTGCAATGATTCAGATAACATAAGTGATAAAATTGTAAAAAGGAAACATGAGTAGCACATCAGAACCTTGATTAAATGATAGTGGTGTTTTATGCAATTCAGTCGTGCGTGTTAAAAAGATACATATGTTTATGTATTATTCATTTTATTTATTCAACTTTTTTTTATCATAACATTTTTTTATTAAATTACAATATTCTTATTCATTTAAGACAGATTTTGGTCACTACAACTGCCAATTATCAGAAACAGGAAATGAGACTGCTGGCACACCTAGGAAGCACCCTTCATTGTTTGGAGGGTGCAAAGAGGTTGTTTTTATCTTTATTTTCATCATGGATTGCTTTGTGGTTGAAGGCTACACAGTTGGACGTGTCTAATGGTTGCGGATTTATATCTAGAGGAGTCACCTCGACTGATTTGGCTCATACTATGTAGCACATGCATGGACACGGATACGTCCCACGACACGACGACACGACTAATTTTAAAATTTAAGAACACGACACGCTGCCGACACGTTATATATATATATATATATATATATATATATATGTGTGTGTGTGTGTGTGTGTTATATATATATTACGGATTGATCAAGAAGTGATGGTGATTGTGAATAAAGACAAAAGATAAACAAGTAAATAAAGAAAATTGCAATGGAAATAATAGGACTAATAAATTTTTATTAATGTCTCAGCACGCTTATTTCCTTCCGGTACGTGAGACTTTTATAGGCTGTGACTTTATCCGGACTTCTAATTCAAAAATTACAATTATTAATAAAAAATACAAAAGAAAAGATAAAATTCAACTCAACCCTAACTTTGAAACCTCTATCTTCAAGAGCCGGCAGCTCTTAGCTCTCTCAATCTCTAATCATTTCCCTTTTGAATTCAAATCAAACACCTTATCTCTCCTTGTTAATCCTTATATCTCCTCAGACTTGAATACTTGAACTTCTTCTTTGTTTTGTTTGACATTGTGGCGGTTTTGTTGTCTGAGGAGTCACAGTTAATAGCCTCCCGCAAACTAGGCCGTGATCGGAGGCCGAGTTTGGTGGAAAAGAATTGAAGGGTTGCTTTGGTGGGGGGTTTTGTGAACAAGTCTGCAATTTGAAATTCAGCCGGTACGTGCTTAGTGACAAGAAAGCCTTGAGCCACCTTTTCCCGAATATAGTGGTAATCAAGTTCAATGTGCTTGCTTCGGGCATGAAAGACGGGGTTGACAGTCATATAGAGGGCACGCGAGGTTGTCCGAGTAGAGAACCGGTGGTGATGAAAGCTTGATTCCAAGTTCTTGAAGAATATAAGTTAACCGGGTGAGTTCGGCGGTTTGTGTGTAGCTAGGCCTTTGTATTCGGCTTCGGAGCTTGAGCGTGAGACCGAGTGTTGTTTCTTGGCACACCAAGAAATTAAATTATGGCCAAGATACGTGCAATAGCCGGTTGTAGACCTGCGGGTGAGAGGGCAACCACCCCAGTCAACATCAGAGTAGGCGGTGAGCAATAAATTTGGGGGTCGTTGAAGAACAAGGCTAAGATCAACTGTTCCTTTAACAAACCAGAGGAGTCGCTTGATCATCTTGAAATGTTGTAAAGTTGGTGCTTGGAGAAATTGAGATGCAAAGTTGACGGCGTAAGATAGGTCCGGTCGGGTAAACGTGAGGTCTTGTAGAGCGACCAAACTTACGTAGAAGGTGGTATCTTCAAAGGCCGGTGAATTCTTTGGTTGGCTTGAAATTTGACTCAAGTGGGGTGTTGATGGGCTTGCGGTCCGGTAGTTGTGCCCTTTGTAGGATGGTTTGGGCATAGTGACTCTAGGATAGTACATATTGATCTCACTGTGATGGATTTCAAGGCCAAGGAAATGATGAATGGGCCACTGGTCCTTCATAGCAAACTCTGGTTGAGAAGTTGGATGAGAGAGGCGACCCGATCTGGGCATGAACCTGTCAAAAGCAAATCATCGACATACAAGATGAGAATGATGATGGAGTGGTTAGTTTTATGTATAAACAAGGAGGGATCCAAAAAACTACACTTGAACCCAAGAGTGATGAGATAGCTGCTAAATCTATCAAACCGGGCCCGGGGGAATTTGTTTGAGGCCATAAAGAGACTTTTTTTAAGTGATAAATGTGGTGGGGAACTAGGGATCATTGAAACCGGGTGGTTGTTCCATGTAGGTGACTTCATGAGGTTGTTGTGGAGGAAGGCATTTTTAACATCCAATTGTTTGATAGTTCAGTGGAAGTAAAGGGAGAGGGTGAGGATCATTCTAATGCTGCCTGGTTTGACTACAAGGGAGTAAGTTTCAAAGTAGTCCATTCCATCTACTTGGTGATAGCCCTTGGCCACCAATCAAGATTTCAACCGATCTAGAGTCCCATCAGGTTTAAGTTTGGCCCTATGGACCCGTTTGGATTCAATCACATTCATGTCCAAGTGTGGTTCTGATGGAGTGCTTGAAGCTCCACTTTCATGGCTGTGGTCCAACCTGGATGTTTTAGAGCCCTTTTGTTAGTTTTTGGTTCTGATGGAATGGCATCATAAGTGGAGGCAACGAGAGCGTATTTAGGGTTGGGTTTGAAGATGGCTTGCTGAGCCCTGGTGTGCATAGGATGAGAGGGTGATGGGGGAGTGGTGGGGGAAGAGGTTTGAGGTTCAGGTTATGGATTTGGTTGAGGCTGATGTGGTATGTCCAGGGTTTGTTCGAGGTCTGTTTGGGAAGTAGGGACGGAATAGGTGTTTGATTCGAGGTGAGTTGAGTTTCCGGTAAGAAAGTGAGAGTGTGATCTAGTATGGGGGTGAGAAGCTGAGTTGTATCATTAGGGGACGAAGTGTGATCAGGGGTTGTGATGGTGGTGGAAGGTGAGTTTGGACAGGCTGATAGGGTTGTGCTGTCTTGTGTGAGGGTAGTGAATGTATCTGCTAAATGAGATGATGTGTTGGGCATTGGGATGGGAATATTGGGTGGTCCTTCAGTATGTAGGGGAGCTTGGAGGGAGGTATCAGTAGGGTTGGTGAGCCAAGATGCAATGACATCTGCTGTGTAGGAGTGAGTTGGTAGCTTGTTTGCGGGGATGGATGCTTTATATGGAAGCAGCTTTTCATCAAAAACCACAAGTCTAGACATGAAATTTTTTCTACTTGGGGGTGATAGCACTTGTAGCATTTGTACTGGGAGCTATAGCCAACAAACACACAAGGGGTGGTCTTGGGATCAAACTTATGCTTCTTAGTGTCCCAGGTATAGGGATATCACCGTGTTCCAAACACTCTTAGATGAGAATAGGTAGGTTGGGTATGACGTAATGCAAAGTGAGGTGACTTAGACTTGAGTGTGTCAGTGGGTGACATGTTCATGATGTGGACCGCAGTGCAGAAAGCCTCAAACCAGAGAAATAGTGGTGCTCTGCTATGAAATAGCAATGTGAGACCAAGTTCAAGGATGCTCCTATGTCTTCTCTCAAGTCTCAACCATCCCTGTTTATTCAGGGATGTGTGGGCAAGATATTTGGTGAAGTGTGGCTGCTTGTAATAAATGGTTGGTAAGAGGTTTATTTATAAATTCCCCTCCACCATCAGTGTGAAAAACTTTAATGCTTTTATTAAATTAGTTTTAACATACTTTTCAAAAGCAACATACACATCATAAAATTTAGATTTTTTGTATAAAGGAAACAACCAACAATATTTTGAAAAATCATGAACAAACGCTGCATAGTATCCGTATTTATGGATAGAAGTGATTTGGAGCTTGGGCCCCATAGATCACAATGCATACTATCAAAACTAGAAGTACTAGAATGCTCGGAGGCGAGTGAAGGGTAGCACTGCTTAATTTCCACTAATTGACGACTCTCACTAATGGAGCTATGATTTATTATCCCTAAATTATGGATGGGACCTTTATTCTTTAGAATTTGAACTGTTCTAAATTGAGAGTGCCCTAGCCTCTGGTGCCAAAGATCAGCTGGGATGGCAGCTGTCCTTGTTGAGACAAGAGAAGTTGGATATTTATTCAGAATGTATAGATCATCCTTGAGTCTCCCCTTCCTTAACACCCATGTATCTTTTTCCTTTATGCAGAAACCACTATTAGTGAAATCGCAATTAACATTATTTTGTTTGGTCAATGACTTGCGAAAGCGATTTCGTTTTAAATTAGGTACAATTAAAATATTGTTCATAGACAAGTTACGTGCTTGATTGGATGTGAGATCTCATATGCCTGTAATAGGCGGTGGTGATCCATCTCCAATTAAGGCGAATACTGGTCATGTTTATTGCTTTATGTTGGTTAATATACACAGAATCTGCTTGTCATGTGATTGGATGCACCCGTGTCCATGGTCCATTACGTCTTTACGAGTATTGTCCGGATGTAATGTTGCTAATGCTTTGGGGACTGTCCTTCTTCAAACTTCTTCTTTCATAGCCACCGGCGGATGTTGGTGACATGTCCTTGGACACCACGGTATTAGCGAGGTTTGAGCCATGTACATTTCTCTTTCAAATTTGGTGTCATTCTTTTGAATTTGATTTGATGCCCGGCCCACGATCCTTTGGTTTGCGGGGCACAAATCCTCTGCCATAAGAGGTAAATCTTGATTCATTCATGTTTGTTTGGGTATGAATTTGTTTTGTTTCCTTTCACGATGCCCAACAAATGCCATTTGAGCTCCATGCAGTAAGTTGTGTTGTTCTGTTTGCTTAGAGAACCAGGTTCTCCTTTGATCCAGAGTTTGGAGCTGGGAAACAAGTTCTGTGTAGGTGGGATGTGGTGGCTTATGAGGTTGAATTCCCTCTCCTGGGAATCTTGAGCATAGGAGTTCTTGAGCGCCTCCCATACTGAGTAAGCAGTTTCTAGGCCAATCACCAGACCTAGAGACTCTTCAGATAATGAGCCAATCAAACCATCCTCTGAGCAATCGATCGTCCAGTTTGTGTACTTAATTGTGGCTTTGTTGTGCTTCTTTGTTGCGAGGGCGATTGCTCCTGTTGTTGTGGGCGAGTACGGTGCAAACATGGGTGGTGCATAGTTTGCATTAGTGAGGTCTTGAACCGGATCTGGCTTTACGCAAGAGAGAGGGCTTGTTCTCTCCAGAGTGGATAGTTTTTGGAGTTCAATCGAAGATGGATAATGTTGGAGAAAAAGCCATTTTTGAAGGGTTGAATAGTCAACTTTAGCGCGATTTACGGATAGGCTCCGATGTATGTCATCGAGAGTTGATGATATCATTAAATACTCCATACGGAGTAGTTGATGATGGGCTTTTGAATCACTCGATTCGGATATCGGGTGAATGAGAAATTAATGGCTAAAGTTGGTAGAAAATATGTAGGAGATGGGAGTTGAAAGGAGGACCTCACCCCATTCTCCCACATTGGAAACTTGAGTGTTGGGAACTC
Organism: Gentiana straminea; assembly: GCA_036785695.1. Classification (NCBI taxonomy): domain Eukaryota; kingdom Viridiplantae; phylum Streptophyta; class Magnoliopsida; order Gentianales; family Gentianaceae; genus Gentiana; species Gentiana straminea. The sequence continues at coordinate 286,740 of JAVUPR010000448.1, read as the reverse complement.
CAGTGATAAGAGCTAGTGTGTCTCTTATGGATGTGCCCCAAGGGGCAAGTCACTTTTGTGCAGGAGGGAGGACTTAGATTATTTCACACGCGCGCGCGTTGCCCCCGCCGTCCGTCCAGCTCGGCTCGGCTGTTACTATTAATTTTTTGGACAAAATTTCTTTATGAAATTAACCATAAAATTAATTTTGGAATGTGATTGTGTCTTTCGACCAATCAGAATTCATTGAGTCAGTCGACCAATCAGAATTCAGTCGACACATCATCCGACCAATCAGAGGTTTGGATTAATTCGAAATTAGCCTTAAAATTTCGGCCAACCTTCTTTCCTTGAGGAAGAAGTCGGCCATTACTTTTCCAAGGGGAAAAGTTTGATGATATGTTTCGGCCAATCAGATTCAAGCATTGGCTCCTCCTCTCCACTTTATAAAGGATCCTATGAATGAGAATAGAATCATAAAAATTTCTATTCTCTTTTCCACCTCAAAAAGAGTCTCTCATATAGATCTAGATGTCTCTCATATAGATCTAGATTTTGAGTCGAAGAGAAGTTGGAGCACTCTGTAAGTTCGCCGGAGCTCGGATTTTTGAAGTGCCTCTAAATCCGAGACGTAAAGCCGTTGTATCTTGGGAGACAGTTGCTACTACCATGGGCACCATACCGGAGCAATTTGTCTTAAGGAAAGAGTAACTACTCGCCTCGGTTTGTCATTACTTATGCATCGCAATTACTTTTTCCTTTATTTTCGGTCGGATACTGTTTTGTGATAAGCTTTATTTTGTTAGATCTACACCGTGGTTGCTTTAGTTTGTTAGATCTACATGAGAAAATACTATCTTTATTTTCGAGTTTTACTTTTCTGCATTTAATTATCCGTAATTACATCCGTAAATTACGGATCAGTTCCGTAAATCACTCCACACACGACACCTATGTCCAACAAGTTTAAGATAAATTTTTCGTGTGTTATAGGATGGTTTTGAATCTATTAAATTACAGATCTGGTCGAATTGTTGTTACGTTTATTTCCGTGTGGCTAATCGTTTTCTTGCAGAATGTGAATAAGCGAATCGTTTGATTGGTACCAATATGTTTTTATTTTATAACATTATTGTGTGTGAAATATGTATCTCCTTGATCAAATGCTGTTTTTTTTTTTTGGTGTCATCTGTAAAGTGACTTGTGTGTAATTAACCAAAAATTTATGTCTTCATCACTTTGTTTCATTACACGAACCAGCAGCAGTTAGTTTTGGAAGACTTATTATTTTTGGTGCATACTATTTGCGTACGTCGATCAGTTACATGTGCTACTGAATAAATTCTTGGACCATAACTTAAATTTGGGTTGTTTAGTTAACAATTATTCAGTAGGGTATTTTGCATCAGATGATTTATTAACTTATAAGGTATGAGATTATGTGGAACTTTTATGATTGCAAATCACTGGTGATTTTGAGAGAATATCGTAGATAGATATTTTTCCGTTTAGCCACCGTTATATATTTAAGTGGTTGTTGTTTGATGCTTCCTGCTTGCACACGTCAAACAATATATTACAAATCAATATGTTGCATTGATTAATTAATCAATCAATTGTAGTAGACAGGAATTGACAGATACATATTTTGTATTCGGTAATAAATAAGTATCTGATCGAATCAGTAATGATAGACAAGGCGTAATATATATTTAGTTTATCAGTTGTTTGATTGGAACCAATGTGCTATGATTAATGACGGAATTTGAAATATATATCTTTTGATAAAAATAGTTTTTTTTATATACCCCTTATTTTTAAGTCTTACAAGCGTAAGCTCTCGATGGACGGGTAATTTGGCATTCGGGACGTGATATATTGTAATGAGGACGGGTTATTTTTCATTGAGGTCGGACTAAAATAACGCGTCATCGATAAATTTTCTCATTTCGGTCGTCTTCAAAACCCGTCTGAAATTTTTTTTTTTTGTTTTTGTTTTTGTTTTTTTTGCAATGGTTCACGACATTTTTTTTATATTCTAAGGCCTCCAGGCGTGGCCACAAAAAAGACCATCAACATCTCCAAAACCCTTCTCCTCCCTCCATTTGTTCCTCCACCATTTGTTCCTCCACCTCCTCCGGCGTGCTTTAAAACCCATCTTTTCATTATTCAATCGTCATCTAATCTGAAAAAGAAAAAAAAAAAAACCATTTATTTTCAAATTGGGCTGCAAAATAAGGATAAACGCTCCCGAAGATTTGGAACATCAGGTACATTGAACTCAATTCTCGTGGATTTTCCGATTCTATTTATACACGTTTCAATTTTTGTAGATTTTCTTTGTTCCTCTTCCTATGATTTAGGGCTTTACACATGGTATTGTCGTTCCCCTGTTTATTATTATTATTGGTGTTTTAATCTGAATTGTCAACTAAAGTAAACACCTTGAAGCATTATTCATCGACATATGTTTTCCTGTTCTTGTTCTTGATTAAAGCAAAAAGCAGCTGAAAATTGTTTGTTAATCTGCAAGTTTTTCCATATGTTAATGCTTTGATTCGAGTTTTAAATCCCTCTTGTATGTCATCTTGATAGAGTTCTTGTTGTTTAAGTTTTGATTAGTTTTGATTCAACATTTTACTTGCTATTTCAATGGAGTTTTTGATAGAATATATGTTGCCACTTTGAATTCTGCTTGTTTGAGTGAATCGACAATTGCGGATAAGCTTGTGTAAAAGACGCTTTTAGTCACTTTTGTTTCACGATTTTCGTATTTTTAACTAAATGTTTCATCTTGACGCTTTTGAGTCTCATCTATGCAATTATTTTTGCATTTTTAGTCCGAATTGCCATGTCTAACGTTGAAGGTATGAAATGATTCGGCCAATGATAACTTGATTTGTCACGGAAAAAGGGATTGAAATGGTATAATAAAATGCAAAGATAAGGGGTACAAATGAGTAACATTTCTTGAATGATTTAATTGAATTGTTACGGTAATTAATGCTTTGAGTTTTGAGGTTTTTTTTCCAATTCTATCATATTAGTTGGCCATTTTTTGATCATTTTTCTGCTATTTCAATGGATTTTCTTGATAGAATGTTGCAACTAAATTCTGCTTTGTTTGAGTCTTGATATGAATCTCATGATCGAGGAAACGAGTTGTTAATAGCTAGCACCGCAACAAATTTATTTTTGTGTTTGAGTTGATCATTATTATTAGAGTATGCTTTGATGGTTTACTTTGTTTGCTATCGTACAATGTTCAACCCCGAATCGAACCCGAATCAAACGAGTCCTTTTTCTTAGGGGTATTCACGGATACGGTTTATCCGAAAACCGAATCGTATATTTCGGTTCGGTTCGGTTCCCTAAAGCAAACGGTTCGGTTTCAGTTTCGGATCCTCTGCCCTTTGTCATTTCATTTTTTGGTGGTTTACGTGATCTCATACATAGATGGCGGTGAATACTTGTACATGGGTCATTCGTCCGGAAGATAGATACCAAATAAAATACGAATATAAGGGTGGACAAACGCGATTCCAAATACTCAAAGATTCACTTAATTCTCACACCGATGCTATGTTGGTTGATAAGGTATTGGAATCCCCATTGGGAAACATATACAAAGCTATGGAGAAGTTTCATTTCTCATCAACGGTTTTGCACCAGTTGCTTATTAGATCGGTGTGCACTGTTGATTGTTTAATGGTGTTGCTGGATTAATATGTATGTAAAACATATTAATTTTTGAAAACTTATAATGAAATATCAGTGCTATTTGATTGGTCAACATTGGTAACTTATTGATATCTATATATGAGTAAATTTCACATAGTACTGCCATTCGAATGGAAGTTGAAAGTTGAACTAGTTCACAGCAATTGTCCACTTTAGGTTGTGGTTTCGTTGAACACAAACCGAATGTGGTAATTGTCGATCTTGTTCACTTTGACGGAAATGGAAGGATGCATTGAGGTGAATCCAAACTAAGTTGTGCCGGTTGTGACACAAGTGTACGTGTACGTAGTAGCACTAGACGTAGCACCGGTGACCCTTCTCATCCCTTGGATGGAGAAGTTTAGGTGGTGTAGCGAACAATGCTTTGAATGATCAAAGCTTGGATTGATCGGTAGGTTGACAGTGAAACTGTCTGTTGAGCACAAAGTGATGCTCCGTAAAGAACCAGTGAGATTGGCTTTAATAATTGCTTACATACTAGAGTAATATTGCTTGTGACACTGTGACTTACTTGCAAATTTTCAAATTTGTTCGTCCGTTGATGAACATGGTGTTTTTACCAAATTTGAAATTTGATCCTAATCACAAGTGTTAAGTATGTGTTGAAGCCATGTTGGCTAACTCACCGGTTGACCTAGATTCGTGTAAACTAGAGGTGGTAAAAGTATGATGTTACTTTTATTGAGTATAGCACCAAATATTGTGATGTTGATATCTTTGAAAAGCAAAGATAAGGCTCGTGATGCCTTGAGGGTTATCAATGTGAATGTGAGAATAAACATAGCAAACGGATGAGATGTATCCGGAGGGATTGTGATGGTGGATATGATGTATTGTTTCATGAGTCTTGCTAAGGGCCCGGCATCATTCATCAAACAACTACACCATACACACCTCTACCAAACAATATTGCTAAACGCAAGGACCAAACTCTTAAGGAGTTGATGTATGCTATGTTGATGAGTTCGGGTTTACCTCAGAACTTGTGGGGGGAGCTACCCTCTCAGCAAAATTCATTCTGATCGAAATCCCTTATGAAGAATGATGTGGTTTAGCTATAGATTCTTGGAAATGTGGGGGTGTTTGGCTAAGGTCGAAGCGCCTAGACCAAAGTGAGTGATAGGATCTAAAATCGTTAGTGCCTATCGTTTTGGTGCATAAATCAGACATCAATGATGTACATGAACATGTCATCATTGAGTTTAAGAATGTGGTGTTCCTTGTGGATATCTTTCCTCGTAAAGGAAAGTGTTAAACAGAGAGTGATTCTCAAGAATTTGAGGAACCCATCGTAGTAAGAGGGCTAAGACTTCCCAGTCTTTTGGTCCTGATTTTCTGACCTATATGGTAGAAAATGAACTAAGGACATATGCTGAGGCAATGTCTACTCCAGAGCTCCTTTCTGGAAAGAGGCTATAACTAGTAAAATCCATCATGCAAAACCGCACTTGGAAGTTGGTTGGTCTTCCAACGGGAAATAACCACTTGAGTGCAAGTGAATCTTCAAGAAGAAGTTAAAGGTTGATGGATTTATTGTAAGGCGTTGTTGGTAGCCCGAGGGTATCGACAGAAAGAAGGCATTGACTCTTTACTCACTAGTTATGAGAATTACTTATATAAGGATTCTCATCGATATAGCTGGAGTCTTTAACCTGACGATCCTTTAAATGGATGGTTATGGTGAGTTAAAGAAGAGATGTATTTGGAACAACCCGAGGGGTTCATAGTTCCAGGACAAGAGAGTAAGGTGTGTAGACTTGATAAGCTCTCTGTGGGCTCGAATATTAGCCAGAGAAATGGCATATCAAGTTGACAATGTAATGTTAAGAACGCACTTATGTGATAGTATGTCTATGACATGCTAATAATGGGAAGTACTCATGAGAGTATCATGAATATGAAAAAGATGCGACAAGGAACTTCGGTATGAAGGACCTTGAAGTGTCGAATGTGGGTACTAGGGATTAAGATCTCTAGAGTACCCGATGGACTTGTGTTATCACAAACTCATTATATTGAGTCGTTTGAAAAGATTTAACGTCTTTGATAAAAGTCCGATGAGCACTCCACTTGACCTAAGTATGCACTTAGTCAAGAACGAGAGGTGAACCGGTATATCAATTGAGATATTCTCAAGTGATCGGAAGTCGATGTATATAACCCATTGTACATGACCAGGACTTAGCATGTGTGGTGAATAAACGAGTAGGTTCACGAGTAATCCGGACCATAATCATTGGAAAGCCTTAAATAGGTTGTGAGGTACATGGGGTACACTATGAGTACGGGATTACGTTATACAAGATATCCGGCGGTATTAGAAGGATACTTGTGATGCCAACTTGGATATCGGACACAAATGATTCGAAGTCCACCGGTGGACACTTATCCACGATTGGTGGTGGTGCGTGTCTAGAAGTCTACAAGACAAACCGCATAGCTCATTCCACAACGTAAGCCGAGTTTTTAGCCTTCGATAAGGCGGAGAAGAAAATTTGAATAGCATATGAATTCCACGAGGATATTCTATGTTGGCCTAAACTAGTGTACGCTATCGGCGCATACCTTTGCGATAACCCGATCGGTCATAGGAAGGGCACAGAGTAGTGTGTACAATGGTAAGTCTCGACACATATGCCGGAGACACAATACCATTAAATAAATGATCTCTAATGGTGTGATTTCCATCGATTGCGTAAGATCGAAGGAGAATCTCGCGGATCCGCTTATGAAAGGTTTAGCTAGAGATCAGATGTCAATTTTGACAACCGGAATGGGACTGAAGCCTATTACGCATGTTTTCTTGTAGTGGCAACCTAACCATGTTGACTGGAGATCCCAAGATCACGGTTCAAAAGGGACTTCTAAGCTATAAGGAATAGTCCAGCACTTACCCATTCTGAGAGAATAAAAGTGCTATCTGCAGAGGGTGTGAGGTTAAGCTTAGATTTTAATGATTCCTATATCTTGATATTCAAGTGGGGTAGGGCAAAATACCCTTGATAGGAGGTCACCTATGTAAGTGCGAAGTGGGGCCGCTTCTATGAGGATTTTGAGGCTCGAATTCTCTAAAGCACTTTTTGAAACCAAGTGTTGTCCGGGGCCAGACGGACACAACCATGAGAACCGAAAGGTGCTAGGGGAAATATTGTGTGAGTGCTATTGTCTTGGTTTACACTAAAGGCTGAACAGTTCAAGACCTAGTTCACTGATTAGCCGAGTAAATCCGATAGTACTTCACTAAGGCATGTTTAAGGCCAGAAGCTACCTCTCCTGATGCAATATTTTTCCATCTGACTTCTCTTCAGAGTCTGCATTTGCATTTGCATTAATTTTCATTCATGTGAGGGATTGTTGGAGAAAAAGGCCTTTTTGAAGGGTTGAATAGTCAACTTTAACGTGATTTACAGATAGGCTCCGATGTTTGTCATTGAGAGGATATCATGAATACTCCATATGGAGTAGTTGATGATGGGCTTTTGAATCACTCGATTCGGATATCGGGTGAATGAGAAATTAATGGCTAAAGTTGGTAGAAAATATGTAGGAGATGGGAGTTGAAGGGAGGACCTCACCCCGTTCTCCCCACATTGGAAACTTGAGTGTTGGGAACTCAAGTGATAAGAGCTAGTGTGTCTCTTATGGATGTGCCCCAAGAGGGCAAGGCACTTTTGTGCGGGGAGGGAGGACTTAGATTATTCCACACGCGCGCGCGCCGCCTCCGCCGTCCGTCCGGCTCGGCTCGGCTGTTGCTATTAATTTTTTGGACAAAATTCTTTATGAAATTAACCATAAAATTAATTTTGGAATGTGATTGTGTCTTTCGACCAATCAGAATTCATTGAGGCAGTCGACCAATCCGAATTCAGACGACACATCATCCGACCAATCAGAGGTCTGGATTAATTCGAATTAGCCTTAAAATTTCGGCCAAGCTTCTTTCCTTTAGGAAGAAGTCAGCCATTAATTTTCCAAGGGGAAAAGTTTGATGATGTGTTTTGGCCAATCAGATTCAAGCATTGGCTCATCCTCTCCACTATATAAAGGATCCCTATGAATGAGAATTGAATCATAAAAAATTCTCTTCTCTTTTCCACCAGAAAAAGAGTCTCTCATATAGATATAGATGTCTCTCATATAGATCTAGATTTTGAGTCGAAGAGAAGTTGGAGCACTCTGTAAGTTCGCCGGAGCTCGGATTTTTGAAGTGCCTCTAAATTCGAGACGTAAAGCCGTTGTATCTTGGGAGACGATTGCTACTACCGTGGGCACCATACCGAGCAATTTGTCTTAAGGAAAGAGTAACTACTCGCCTCGGTTTGTCATTACTTATGCATCGCAATTACTTTTTCCTTTATTTTCAGTCAGATCTGTTTTGTGATAAGCTTTATTTTGTTAGATCTACACCTTGGTTGCTTTAGTTTGTTAGATCTACATGAGAAAATACTATCTTTATTTTCAAGTTTTACTTTTCTGCATTTAATTACATCCGTAAATTACGGATCTGTTCCGTAAATCCCTCCACACACGACACCTATATCCAACAGATAAAACTCCCAATGTTTAGAGACAAAGTAGATATAGTTGAACTCACAGAATGCCCTGATACCATAAAGAAAATTGCAATGGAAATAAATGGGAATAATGAACTTTTTATTAATGTCTCAGCACACTTATTTCCTTCGGGTACGTGAGCCTTTTATAGGCTGTGACTTTATCTGGACTTCTAATTAAATAATTACAATTATTAATAAAAAAATACAAAAGAAAAGATAAAATTCAACTCAACCCTAACTTTGAAACCTCTATCTTCAAGAGCCGGCAGCTCTTTGCTCTCTCAATCTCTGATCATTTCCCTTTTGAATTCAACTCAAACACCTTATCTCTCCTTGTTAATCCTTATATCTCCATAGACTTGAACATTTGAATTTGCGAAATTTGTTTTGTTTGACATTGTGGCGGTTTTGTTGTCGAATTTGGGGAGTCACCGTTAATAGTAAATAATCACGAAACAAGAAGAATACGATTTAACGTGGCTTCGGCAATGTGCCGACTACTCCACGAACAACGAGGACATTTTATTATCAACATAAAGTTACAAGTTACAACATATACGAGATGGTATTTATAGCCTTGGGAATCCAACCCTAACCGACTAAACAACCACCCCGGTAAATGATAGAAATACCCCGAAGTAACTTCACCAAAACGAAAACCATGCGACGGACGTGTTCCCTAAGTACGTTGTGCCTCGACGGACTTAACCTCGGCGGCCTTACCATCGGCGGGTTGATCAACCTGGCGATCAATTTGCCCCAGCTGGACACCAGCTCAATACTAGGTCAGCAGAGTACTCAGCAGGGTAGGGGCTATGTCACAGGGGCTATGTCAGCAGGTTAAGTCTGGTGGAGTCAGCTGAGCTGAGTTCACATCAGGGGTATTTAGCCAATTAGCTAGTATTTAGTTATGTCGGCTAGGTCTTGGGTTTTGTGACTATAAATACAAGTCTGTTGTAACCTAGAATATTTGCAGTAGCAGTTAACAGCAGTAGCAGAAGTAGCATAAGCAATTGCTGATGCAATTGTAGAGTCTGTAAAATCTCCAGTGATAATATAATCTCATCATTTCTGCCCGTGGACTAGTCGGCATATTGCCGGAAACCACGTTAAATCCTGTGTTATTGTTTCTAGTGTGATTTATGTTTTCTCGTTTATTCTTGATTATTGCAATCCATTTTGGATCCCTGACGGTTCTGTTATAACAAACTGGTATCAGAGCGTCGAGGTTATCATCAGGGAATCCGAAATCTGTTCGAGTTAGGTTGATTGTCACCAAGGTCGTAATTGACGTTAGGTTCTGGGATCAACGTTATCTTTCCGGAGAGATCAAGATGTATGGGTTAGATGTAGAGATTGATAAATTCACAGGTAGGAACAATTTCAATCTGTGGCAAATCAAGATGCGTGCTCTGTTGAAGAAACTATGGTCTGGGCTCCATTGCCAAAACCGGTGGATGCAAGAAACGCTGAGATGGCCAATCTGGAGGAGAAAGCACATTCAATAATTTTGTTGTGCTTGTCGATGATGTTATCACCGAAGTTCTTTGAAGAGGATTCGACGACGGGGCTATGGATGAAGCTTGAGAGTCTGTATATGACAAAGTCGTTGACCAACAAGTTGCTGATGAAGCAACGTCTGTTCAGTTTAAAGATACTAGAAGGAATGCCTCTCAAAGATCATCTGGAAAAGCTGAACACAATATTTCTTGATTTAAGTAGTATTGGTGTTAAGATCGAAGATGGGGATGCAACTCTAATTTTGTTAGTATCACTGCCAACATCATATGAGAATTTTGTGCAGTCTTTTATTGTTCGGAGAGACACAGTGTCATTGGAGGATGTTAGAGCATCTCTCCATAATCAAGAGCTAAGGCATAATGCGGTGGCATATATATGTACGGACAATCGGGCGGTGGTTTGGTTCTAGTAGCAAATGCAAAGGGAATGGAAATCCTAAAAAGAAGACATTCAAGAAGGGTGATTCCAAAGACCACTAATGCAAATATGGTTTGAATCGAATATGGAGTATTGGCAAGTAGGTGGAGCTTCGGGTCCATACTCAGCTGAGTTTGTAGAACTCTGCTGAGAACAGTCAACACTAATCTGGAACTTGGTTGTGCATCTGAACCTGAAGAATCATGAGCTGAATCTGGTGGAACCAAAAATCTGAGGGTCGGGTGAGTAAAGGTATGCTAATCTAGTACCAGCTGAGTGAATGTCGGCTGAGTAGAGAGAAATGTTCAAGTCTAGGAAGTCTACTAATAAAAGTCAGCTGATTCAATCTGTCAGCAAAGTGGCATCTGCTGAATCTGTTGAACATGTCAGCATTGGTTCGCATCTGTGTCTAGAAGCCTCAACTGAGTGAAGTCAGCTAAGCATCTGGTGAACATTTCTGAGTTAGGATCTCGTCGATGCGGGAGATTCTTGTCGAGGTGGAGTTCTCGTACGGAGTTAAGTCTCATCTAGATGAGTCTAACCTAAAGTCATTTGTGTTCATATCGGTCAACTCGAATTTGAATTTGAATCGCAATCTATTTGGTTGAAGTTGAATGCGAAGAACTCGGTTGAGTGTCCTCGAACTCGATGGGATTACATCCGAATACGGTAATCACATCTTCTGCGGTGATCAAGTACGAATTTGTTGATCACATACATTCTCAACTCAATCAAGTCTAAATCGTTAACGATAGAGGATCTCGTCGAAGTTGGTTTTCTCATACGGAGTTAACTCTCATCGGGATGAATCACACTGAAGCTGTTAAGTACGAAGAAATAGGATGAATGCGTACGGTACATCGGCATTGACGAATGCATACGGTACCATACATCGGTTATACATACGTTTGAATGAGAGTTCAAGTCAAGGTGGAGATTGTTAGAAAAGGTGACTTGACCTCTCGTCGATCCGGTGAGTACTAAGTCGAAGAAGAGTATTCGACGGGGCGGGGGCTATGCCGGCGGGGGCAATGCCAGCAGGGGCAAGGTCAGCTGAGCAATGTCAGCAGGTTACATTTGGTGGAGTCAGATGAGCTGAGTTCACATCTATGGTATTTAGTCAATCAACTAGTATTTAGTTATGTCGGCTAGGTGTAGGTTTTGTGACTATAAATACATGTACATTTGTAACCTAGAATATTTGCGATAGCGAGTTAATAGCAATAGCGAAGTAGCGAGAAGCAAATGCGATGCAATTGCGAGTCGTAAAATCTCCGGTGATAGTATAATCTCCTCGTTTTTGCCCGTGGACTAGTCGGCATATTGCCGGAAACCGCATTAAATCTGTGTTATTATTTCTTGTCGATTTATGTTTTCTCGTTTATTCTTGATTATTGCAATCCGTTTTGGATCCCTGACGGTCCTGTTATAACAAATAAGATTGAATTTATCAACAAAAAAAAAAAAATCGTATAAAGTGAAAAACTAGACAAATAAGATATCAAATACGTAAAGTCAATCAATATCTAAAATAGATATTCGACCTTTATACGGTGCTAAAAGTAAAAACAAAATTATGATTGAACTTTAAAATATTACAAAGTGTAACAATGATTGTTTATACAAAAAACATATAAACTTAATACGACATAATATTTGTTAAATTATAATCAATATGGAAATCGTGTATTTTAAAGTTTCCTTTGAAATTTTTTTTTAAAAAATTGGGTTCAGGAGTGTCGGGGATGTCGGCGTGTTGGAGAGTGACGACAGCGTGTCGGATATTAAAATTTAAATAATATTATTTTAATCAGCCGACACGCGTCGGTCGCATGTCGTGTCGGAAATGTGGCGGAAACGGCGCACGGCGCCCAGATTGAATTGTCAGTGCTTCATAGGACTCACGGCTTGGTCATGCAATAGGGATGCATATCCACAGACTCTCAAACAAGCTGTTCAAGCATTTTTGGAAGGCAAACATTGTTTTGGAACATGCTTTTGATTTAGTTTTAGATCTGGATTTTTTGTTTTCGTTTTTTTTTTTCGAGTACGTACTAATTTTAAATCTGTTTTGTCTTTCTTTTCTTTTGTAACTAGAGTAGGGTTTGTTTTCCTGTATTTGAAATTTTTTTTTCTTTTTCAATACATCGGGTGATGTACTATTTTCTTAGCATCAGGTTTTCTCAGATTGAGTTTGCCGGACTAATGTTATAAGGAGGCGGGACCATGTATTGAAGGCTTGTAAAAAAAAATCTCTTCCTTTCTCATTTACAACTATTTTCATAAATAAAAGTGACTCAGTCTTACTTAAAAAATAAAACTCTCGTACTTTCTCATTTACAACTTTGATACGACGTGGATACCTTATACGATCCAAACAACATCCTTAGAAAAAGAATTCACATAATTGTGTTTGAATCTAGAACGAAACCATGAACAATAATTTAAAAAAGTTTTGTACAATTAATATTCCATGACCTATTTCATATTTCTAACCAGAGAAGAAGCCTGTAGTTGCCACTTGCCGAAGAGTATCGAGTTGTGATTCAGGGTACAAACTTGCACATCCATAAATGCTTCCCATTAATGGCAAACTTAAACTCGGCTTTATGAAGACCGTTAAGAACGAAATAAATATAAAAAAGGTAAACGAATCACGACAGGGACACGAGGGAATAGTATTTGTTCACCGGCCTCATGTTCTAAAAAATTCCAACACCTCGGCCTCGTTTAATGGATATCCTATTGAGGAACTCCAACAACTCCGCCTCGCTTACCGGATATCCTTTTGAAAAGGTAGTAAACATGGTCCTGACTCCTCCCTGACTCATGGAGGAACATGCTAAATGATATGCCATAAACAACGATCTCTCTGCTCTCGAAAGTTTTGATGAAAGCCCTTTGATGTGGTTCGGATATTACAATCGGGTAATTGGGTAATTCTAATTAGGAAAATAATACAAGAACAATGAGATTTGTGTAAATTTTTGGACTGAACTCTTTGAGAGAGCTGCCTACGTATCCAATTTTGATAGCAAACTGGAATCAAGTCCCCCTCATAGTTCAGGGTGTTCCCTTTATAGTTGTAGATCGTGATTCTCTACCATGACATAATGGGAAGTTATAATCAGTTATCTTTAAGCACTACTGGACGTGGGGCCTACCCACGTCTACAAGTGGTTGAGCTGGTGCTGACTCGGTCTTTGTGCTCCCAGCCGATCATTCTGTCTAGAGATATCTCTGCGCAGCCAATCGCTCTGTCTAGAGATACTTCAGCGCAGCTCATGGTGGAGTCCTGCTCCTCTAACTATTCTGGCCAGCACTTGCGGTCCTGCCTTGCAAGTCCATTATCTTGATCGTCTAACTTTGGGCCTGGCCCAATTATGGATAACCCGACCCAATGGGCCTACCTATCATCATAAGTCCCCCCCAGACTGGGGTGGACTGCTTCACAGACGCCCTAGTTTGAAACTTTTTAACTTCCGTGATTATTATATCGTAAACGAGGCCAAGTTACACTCGGTTATAAGCGTGACTTGAACCCTTACGTCGTTTCCACTTCTTGTCACATAATCACCCCTCTTTGTCAAACAACACGTCTATTTCGGACTTTTGGACTCGCATCTCGGCGATTACAAGTAAGTCTCCGTTTCGTGTTAATCTTCTAATTCTTTGAATCTTTATTTCGTTCATGAGTCGAGAGCCAATACGGCCTACGAGTGGTTCGTAGAAAAGTTGTTTGAGTCACCGGAAAAAATCTCAATTGCCTTAGAGAGTGAAGAAGTGAGTTCCCTAATCCCATTCTTAATCCTGAAACTGTGGTAAACATCGATCATCCTTCCTCTTCGATCGATTTGAGAAATACCTCCACTTTTGGGGATAATCCTCTGTGTCTTTTGCCTTCTCATCTTCTTCCACCTGGGATTTTTACTCCTACCTCCATTGTCCATCAATATCCAGAAGATCACACTCTTCTTAAATACTTTGAAGAGAGAAATCAATCGATTTGATAAAACCAAGGCAATAATGGCTTGTCATGGTGTCTCTAGTAAAATGACAAAACTGAAATGGCCAGTCTACTGAAAACCTATAAGATTCGTACTGAACCTTTTGAAGTTCTGCTCCCCAAGTCCACTGAGTATGCTTACAATCCTCCAGCAGGTTTCTGCACAGTATATGATGATCAGCTTCATTGTGGGTGAAGGTTCCCTCTTTCTCCTGGATACATTGAGGTAATGAAGTACTACAAATTGGGGGTTGGTCGGATACACCCAAACAGCATCAAATTTCTTGTAGGCTTCATGATTTGGTGTCGCCTGAATACCACCCCTTTCTCTGTAAAACTGTTTAGGAACTTTTACCAGTGCAAATTGACACAGGGTAGTGGCGGATGGTATCACTTTTGTCGTAGATCCGGTAAGTTAGGCCATATCATTCCCCTATCCAGTAAAGATAAGACCAGGAAGAAGTGGTCAGAGCGTTTTTTCTTTGTGAAGCACAACACTGAGGCAAATCTTGGTCGTTGGAATACTTCTTCCATGAAGGATAAACTGGAGGACCACATAGATGCGACTCTGGTTAAGTATCTTTCCAGCAATAAAATCACTTTGACTTTGAGCACTATCAGCTCTGCATTGGTGGATGCTGCCCAGCTTCTCACTGCGGGCCTACTGGCTATGTAGAATTTACCAAGGAACAATACCGAAAATGTATGTTTGACTTTACTTTCTGCTTTTGTTTTTGAATATATCTTGATTATCCTTTATCTTTGTAGTGGCCAATGTGGATGATTTGATGAACATTGACATTGATGAGGAGGAGGAAATGGAACAAGTGCCAGAAGATTCTGAACGGACCTTGTATGTTATCCCTGAAGGTGGTGAGGCTTCTGGCAAGCAAGAAGCTGTGGAGGTTAGCATTGACTCTAGCAATGCTGTTCAGGAAACCATTCCCACTGCCATTCCTTGTGACCAGAATATTTTGAGCACTACCGACCCTGTGGACCTGTCTGTTGAAGAGGATCTCCCAGTGGTCAGACTACCGGCTTGAATGCTATGCCTCTCAGGATCGTTTCCCAAAGACAGAAAAAGAGGCATAGGTCCACCTCCTCTGGTAGTTCTGCAAGTGATTCCTCCTTTAACTTTGAGGATATGTCCGCTGAAGACTTTGCTGACTCTGTAAGTAGCTTTTTGTAAGGTTTTCCTTTTTTCTTTAATTTCTTTCTTCTAAGATTTGTCTTTTTGCAGTGCTACCGCCTGGGTAAGTCTTTGCATAAGAAGATCTCTAGCATGGCTAAGGACATTTCTGCCCTGCAACAGAACGTTGTTCATCTGGATGAGGCTAATGCTAAGGTGGCTAGTTTGGAGTCTTCAGAGGCTGCTGCTCGCCAGGAGATTGAGCAATTGAAAGCCAGTCTTGCTAAAGCTGAGGGTCTAATATTCACCCAAGAAGAGCAAATAAAACTCAGAGATGAGCAGCTGAAGAGAATGACCGAGGAGCATCAACAGCATCTTGCCACAGTGAAGAAGATGAAGAATGATTTTGATGAGACTGTGAGGCAAATGGAAGAGACTCCTGCTCAGAATATCATTCAGAAGGTCGTTGCGGGATATAAAGCTGCACCTGAGACTTATGAGGAAATCCAGATCATATTGGCTCCCGCTCTGCGCAGAGGGTACACTCTAGGTGTTGATGAGGCCAAACCTGTTGACTTAGTGATTAGCACTCTGCCTAATCACAGGTTGTATGATAAAAAGACGGGCGAAATCTTCACGAAGTGGTACGACGAGTACAAGAGTGGGGAGGACATCATTCGCAAGTATGTGATGACGGTTTAAATATACCTATTTATGTCATCAATTCTAACCTTAAATCGGAGTTAATTATATATATTTCATATTAAATCACTTGTTTATATTTATTATTTAATGTTAAGTGATTATTAATATGATTTTTTGGTATTTAGGCATTTTTATTATTAAAGACCAATTTATTGTGCGATAAATGCTGATTTTGTAGATCATGATAAATCGGGAGGATAAATGTCAATCAATCAGTGAATCTCAAGATAATAAGGAAGAAAATCGGAGCATTAATCAAGGGATAAGTTAGAGAAATCAGATCAGCACGGAAGAATGCAGTGGGGAACAAGTTAGACAAGAAACGCATTTAACATGTGTAAAAAAGAGGCTCGGTCGACCGAGCCACTTCATTCGGTCGAACGAGGGTTGATATTCGGCCACCCGAAGCTTATCCAGAAGAAAACGCGTGTATATCTTCTAGATCCTTCCTAGGTCGGCTATAGCCTCTATATAAGCAGCAGCTACGAAATTGAGAAAAAAAACCACCAACCTACAAGATACAATATATACAATACCTTGAGTTTATAAAGTTTTAGTTTTTTTTTATGTTCGTTCATTGTGGAGTCGTCGATTCTCCGGTTAGGGAGCGCATTAAAGAGTGGGATTCATTCTCGTCTTCGAGGGTATGACTTTTCAATTATGCAATCTTTATTCGTAGATCGATCTATTTTATTATGGAGTAGTTTTCTTGTATTGATTTCGCGATGTAGACTATTTACGAACCCATGTGTTTAGATTAGAAACGTTAAGAAGTAATCATAATTTATACCGACGCAGATCTTTTCCCGGTCAGCCGAGACATGTCACTCGGTGAACCGAGACATGTCATTCGGTCGACCGAGTGTGGTGAAGTTTAGGGCAGAATTATGACTGGCTTCGACTACGTCAGATTCTCTGATTTGGAATTAAAACGAGTAATTAAACCTGATCAACTTAATTATTTGTCATCATAATTTAACATGAAACCTAAAAAGTGATTGTTACTTAGGATCTAGATTGAATCGGCATCTAAGAAGTACGCCTTACCCTAGGAATGTTGCTTAGACGAGGTTACGGTTTATACCGCCGTCCCTAGTTTCGTAATTGTGTCAGAAGTTATATGAGATGGAGGCATTAAAAGGCAAAGTCACGTAATGGAGGCACAATGATTTAGATGGCCTAATCGGAGCTAAATCTACCTTAGGGGTTGACTCCCGTAGTCATAATAATTAATCTTTAACGTTTGTTTTGTCTCGTTGTCAATCTATTTCACATGGGGTAGTCATTAGCTACTAGAGTAATCAATATTCTCAATATTCTTTGTTTAGATAATATCAACAGTATTGTCCTTGTTTTAGTAGTTTTTAGTTTGTCTTTGTGGTATTCTGTGTCTTGTGGTTGTCACTGTCTTATTTACTACGTTTAGTTTGTCATAGACCGCCTTTTCAATTTAGTTCTAGTAGAATAAAGTTGTGTTTTGTTTGTGCCGAGTCTCTATGGGATCAACCTCGACTCTATCTAGCTATACTACGATTGAACCTAGTTCTCTTGCTAGTGTGTTAGTTAGGTATCGAGTATTTTATTACTTGACCCGTACATCAAGTTTTTGGCGCCGTTGCCGGGGACTCGAGTCATTAAATTAAAATATAGCTTATTTTATTAGAACTGGATTCATGGATATTCTGTGAATAAGAGTACGTATATTAAACGGTGTCGTTAAATATAAAATATATATATATATATATATATATATATATATATATATATATATATATATATATATATATATATATAAAAAAAAAGAGTTCGGTCGACCGAACCACGGTTCTCGGTCGACCGAGAATTTTTTTTTTTCTGTTTTTGTTCTGTATTAGTTTACAGTATTCTACTTCTGTTTTATTTACGTTTTTTTTTCTTTTTTCAAATTTGTTTCGAGTCTGTTTTAGTTTTATTTAGTTAATTATAGGCTAGTTAAAGACCTAGCCTTTACTAGTGATTAATTGTTTTACTGTTGTTTATTATTTTGTAGCCGCACACAAGGAAAGTGAAATTGCCTCTTGAACAATATCATCCGGAAATAGAGCAATTCACAAGGAGGAATCGAAAACTAGCGAAAGAATTGGCTAGACAAGGAGAAGAGGATCCAAATCTTGAGGAAAGCGAGCAAGGATTGGAAGAAGGCCATTCAACCGATCATTACGAGCGATCGAATACGAGACGAAATGGCAGGAATTCCACAGAATCCGAATCAGGTACACAATGATGAAAATATTGTTATTAATAATGCCAATAATTTGAATGCAAATGCTAAAAATGAGAACCAAGCCCTAGTTCCAGGAGCGAGGCGTACTTTGCAAAGTTATGCAACGCCCACTATTGAACAGTTCATTCCTGCTATCGTAGCACCGCAAGACCTGCGAAAGCTTATCACCCTAGGCCTAATGTAATTCAAATGGTGACCAACTATTCTACTTTTCATGGAATCCAAAACGAGGATCCTGGTGTTCACGTGACGAATTTCTTGGAAATCGTTAGCACAGTGAAACCGAAATTAATTCCCGAGGGTAACATTCGTCTTAAGATTTTCCCTTTCACTTTGAAAGATAAAGCTAAGCAATGACTTCTCTCTTTAGAGGCTGGATCTATCACTACTTGGGAACAATTGTTGCAGAAATTCATGAATAAATACTTCCCTTTAGGAAAAACTTTTAAGTTACGCCAAGACATCCTAGGATTTAAGCAACAACCCGGGGAAAGTTTTGATCAAGCTTGGGAACGTTTTAAGGAGGCCATGAGAAAGTGTCCTCATCACGATATCTCTCTGTGGCTTCTAATGCAAACTTTTTACCATGGGTTGAGAGAGACTGAGAAAATTAGAGTAGACGCCTCCAGCAATGGGGCGTTTGTTCTTTTATCTCCTGAGGAGGCACAAGGAAAGATGGAACAAATAGCGATGAATAGTCAATGGGGAGGCAATGACATAGCTACTGTAAATATGGCCGCTGACATATTTGAGGATAGTGCATCTACCAAAATCTTAGAACAATTATATGTTATCAACAATAAGGTAGACGGAATGCAAGAGAGGATGGCACGAGTAGAGAAAGGGACTGGAATCGAAGTAATTCCTCAAGGTGAGAATGCTGGAATTGAAGAAGCCAATTATATTGGGAAGCAAGGAAATCAATGGGGAGGATATAAGCCTAACCATAACCATCCTGGATTCCGATATAGTGGCCCCAATGCAGGAGAAGGGCCTAAACCGCCTACTACTTATGTACCCCAGCAAACTAAAACTTTTGGTTGGGAAGCTGCAATAGAAAAACTGAGTAATGTCGTTACTGACAATATTGGACAACTTTCAAAATCAATGGCTGATTTAGCCACTAACTTTAGCCAATATTGTCAGAAGACCGATGCTAAGGTGACTAACCAAGAAGCTCTAGTCCAAAATCTCACTCACCAAATAGGACAACTAGGCGAGCAAGTCTCAACTAGACCTCCCGGAGGGTTGCCAAGCAACACTAAGAAGAACCCTAAGGATTTGAATGCGATCATGACAAGAAGTGGAAAAGAAGTAACTCCACCA
The DNA here is from genome assembly GCA_036785695.1 of Gentiana straminea. Lineage (NCBI taxonomy): Eukaryota > Viridiplantae > Streptophyta > Magnoliopsida > Gentianales > Gentianaceae > Gentiana > Gentiana straminea. The sequence continues at coordinate 267,097 of JAVUPR010000448.1, read as the reverse complement.
TCCCCGCAAGAGAAAGAGAAAGTCACAAAGAATAAGGATGGTGAGCCAAGCAATGAGACTAATACTTCCGAGACTTTGCACGAGCAAAGAACTTATAAAGAACACTGCTTGGCCCTAGAGTTGAACTTTACAATAACAAGTATCCAATTTTCAACGATGTCGATCCTTCAACTCTACCTTATCCTCCACCCAAGCCGAAGCCTAAGTTTGATAATAAGAGGTATAAGAAGTTCATGGATATATTCAGTAAGTTACAAATCAATATACCCCTAGTTGAAGCACTAGCTGAAATGCCTGAGTACACTAAGTTTTTAAAAGACGCCGTCTCAACTAAAAGGAAACTTCTAGATTTAGAGACCATATGCCTTAATGAGGAGTGCTCAGCCATTCTTCAACATAAGTTACCCCCAAAATGCAAAGACCCGGGAAGCTTTCTCATTCCCTGCACCATAGGTAACGTTTGTCTAAACAAAGCTTTGTGTGATCTAGGAGCAAGCGTGAATCTGATGCCACTATCTATTTTTCGGAAACTAGGCATGAAAGATCTTAAGAAGACCTCAATCACATTGCAATTAGCTGACCGTTCTGTCAAAGAACCTTGTGGAGTTGTTGAGGATGTGCTAGTAAGAGTTGAAAAGTTTGTATTCCCTGTCGACTTTGTGGTATTAGATATGGAAGCTAACTACGAAGTGCCCTTGATATTAGGGAGACCTTTCATGGCCACTAGTAGAACGCTAATTGATGTTTACAAAGGCGAGTTAGTATTAAGAGTGAACGAAGAGAGAGTTGCATTCAATGTCTTCGACACTATGAAGCAACTTTGATGATGGAGAGGATGCATGTTTCATGTTGGATTCCATTGATAGGATCGTTCAAGAATTTCAACAACATGAAAGTATCAAGGATTTCTTGGATCTTTGTCTTGGAAGAAGAAGATGAAGTCAAGTACGTGAGTAGTGAGGGGAGAAGATGATATGGCCGGGATGTAGTAGAGGAACCCTAGGCTGTAGAGAAAGTAAGTCTTTGCGGAGATTGAAAGAGTCTATCATAGACCAACGTGGCATAAGTACTTCGAACTTAAACTCACTGGTCAAAAGTTGAAGACCTCTTTGGAAGAACCTCCCACTAATTTGACTTTAAAACCTCTTCCTGCAAATTTGAAGTATGTATTTCTTCAAGATTAGACCTTACCACTGATTATATCTTCTTCCTTGACGGATTTACAAGAGGAGAAACTAATGAGAGTTTTAAGAGAGTACCGCGGAGCATTTGGATGGACCATAGCTGACGTTAAGGGCATTAGTCCTAGCGTATGTATGCACAAAATCTCCGTGGACCCTGAGAAGAAAGCGGTTGCACAACCTAAGAGGCGTCTAACCCCACAATTAAAGGACGTGGTTAGGGATGAGGTTATAAAAATGCTAGAAATGGGAATCATATTTCCAATTGTTGATAGCGAATGGGTAAGCCCTATCCACGTAGTTCCCAAGAAGGGAGGATTGACGGTGCAAGCCAATGAGTTGAATGAGTTAATTCCTGTGAGGCTCATCACCGGTCATCGAGTATGCATAGACTTTAGGAAACTAAATGATGCGACTCGTAAGGACCACTTTCCTCTTCCCTTCATCGATCAAATGCTCGAGAGGCGAGCGGGCATGCTTTCTATTGTTTTATTGACGGGTATTCGGGATACTATCAAATCCACATCTCGCCCGAAGATCGTGAGAAAACAACATTTACATGCCCATATGGGACATTTGCGTATAATCGAATGCCATTTGGATTGTGTAACGCTCCCGCGACATTTCAACGATGTATGATGTCATTATTTGCGGATATGGTGGAAGATTTCTTGGAAATCTTTATGGATAATTTCTCCGTATTTGGAGACGATTTCGATTCATGTCTCACACATCTAGCACGAGTGTTGAAGAGATGTGAGGAGACGAATCTTGTTCTTAACTGGGAGAAGTGTCATTTGATGGTCACGGAAGGTATAGTACTAGTCCACCGCATATCAAAGAGCGGAATAGAGGTGGATAGAGCCAAAGTTGAGGTGATCGAGAGATTACCTCCACCTACCAATCTTAAAACTTTGCGAGGTTTTTTAGGCCACGCCGGATTTTATCGTAGGTTTATTAAGGACTTTTCCTTAATCTCTAGACCTCTTACCGAATTATTGGCCAAAGATGTGCCATTTGTGTTTTCTAATGAGTGCATAAAAGCTTTCAACGAAATAAAAAGTAGGCTGATTACTGCACCCGTTCTGGTCGCACCGGATTGGGATCTTCCGTTTGGACGATGTGTGATGCAAGTGATACTGCTGTTGGCGCCGCTTTGGGTCAAAGAAAAGATAAGATCTTTAGGCCTAATTATTATGCGAGCCGGACTTTGAATACGCCCAAAGAAATTACGCCACAACGGAGAAGGAGATTTTGGCCGTTATCTTTGCTTTTGACAAGTTTAGATCTTACTTAGTGGGATCTAAAGTCAACGTGTGGACCGACCATGCGGCTCTTAAGTATCTCCTAGAAAAACAAGATTCAAAGCTTAGATTGTTGAGATGGATTCTCTTCTTTGCAAGAATTTGACATAGAAATCCGAGATAAGAAAGGAAGTGAGAATGTGGTGGCCGATCATCTATCGCGCTTACAATTAGAGGATGGTGAGGAATTACCCGAGATAGGAGAATCTTTTCCGATGAACAACTTTTCTCCATCACCACCATCGGGGGACATGATGATTGTGTTGCGGTTTCTTCGCGAATAGAGGTTGTGAAAGAGAAGAAACAACCATGGTTTAGTTTGTTCGTTAATTATCTATCCGCAAAGTACCTACCACCAAATCTCACTGTCCAAGAAAGGAAAAAATTCTTTAAAGATCTTAGACACTATTATTGGGATGACCCTTATCTGTTTAAGTTAGGATCTGATAATGTTTTTCGAAGGTGTGTGCCCGAGGAAGAGTATAATGATATCATGAAGCATTGTCATTCTTATGAAGCTGGAGGGCACTACGGGGGAGATAAAACTGCGGCCAAGGTCCTCCAATGCGGTTTTTATTGGCCGACATTGTTTAAGGATGCACACCAATACACACGAGCATGTCATGCTTGTTAAATGACAGGAAATATTTCACAGAGGAATGAGATGCCACTTAAGAGCATCCTAGAAGTAGAACTCTTTGACGTTTGGGGAATAGATTTCGTTGGACCCTTCACTTCATCACTATCTAACCGACACATCTTAGTTGCGGTTGATTATGTATCCAAATGGGTTGAGGACATTGCTTCTCCTACTAACGATGCTAAGGTTGTAGTTAGATTCTTGAAAAAGAATATTTTTACAAGGTTTGGGACGCCTAGGGCGATTATAAGCGACAATAGTAGTCATTTTTGCAATAAACCTTTTGAAAGGCTGATGATTAAGTATGGGGTTCGACATAAGCTAGCAACCGCATAACACCCCCAGACTAGTGGGCAAGTAGAAGTAACCAATCGAGAGATAAAGCGTATCCTGGAGAAAACTGTCAATACGACTAGGAAAGATTGGTCGTTACGTTTAGATGACGCTTTATGGGCTTATAGGACTGCATATAAAACCTCGATTGGAATGTCCCCGTATAGGATTGCTTTTGGAAAGGCATGTCATCTTCCTGTGGAACTTGAGCACCGGGCCATGTGGGCAACAAGGATGCTAAATTTTGATGAGACGTTGGCCGGTGAGAAGAGGATGTTAGAATTAACTCGCCTGGAGGAGTTTCGTTTAGAGGCATACGAGAATGCCAAGATTTTAAAGGAGCGCACGAAGAAGTTCCATGACAAAAAGATTCTGGAGAGGACCTTTCAAAAGGGTGATCTGGTTCTCTTGTACAATTCGCGCTTAAGACTCTTCCTGGGCAAGTTAAAATCAAGATGGTATGGCCCATTTCGAGTACATCAAGTCTTTCCTTCTGGAGCGGTGGAGCTATTCAATTTCAAAGACGAGTCCAGGTTTGTGGTCAATGGACATCGTGTGAAGCATTATCAAGGGCTTCCGCCTGGTGTTGAGGAGGAGGTTTTGTACCTCGAAGACCCTATCTATGAATAAACCATCTTGAACTAAGTCGAGCTAGCGACTATAAATTTAGAACTATTTCCTTATAACTATCTTTTTCGTTTTTGTTTTTAATAAAGTAGCATGCGCCTATCACGGTTTTTTTTCATCTCGCCATGTTCCGAGTCTAACTTCGAAATAAACGAGGTTTTTTCCTTGATAGCCGTCATGTGAGTTTTTATTTAGGTTTAAATCCCTTTTGGTATTGTCCATGGCAGTATAAAGTAAAGTGGCTTAAACTGTTTTTAGATATTTATATCTAATTACTGCCACATTATTTTATAACTTCCATAGACATGGTATTTGACGATTTCGTGGAGCTTGTTTGCTTATACAGGATATGTCTGTCTCTCCACGACGTGCTGAGGTTTACTCCGATATTGTTCCTTCACTTGGGAGCCGTTTCCAGAGCTAAGTCTTTTTTCTTAAACTCTCATTTATTTTTTTCATTGAGGACGATGCCATGTTTAAGTGGGGGGCAAGGGACTTAGCTATATGTTGAAAAAGTAAAGAGGAACGTAATATTGAGGCAATATTGAGCAAAATTTAAAAAATTTCATGGATAAATGACAAGTTGTTGAACTCGTATGCCAAGTTGTCCAAGATACTTGGGCTCCAAGCAATAATTAATAAAAGATAAATATGGCATAAATATATAGACTAATGATAATTACGTAGTGTCTTTGAGATTAGTCTCAACACGCCCCCGCAATCCCAGAACGGAGTGGACGTGGAGATTGGACTTCAACGGATGGAAACGAGGATGTGCAAGCGGCTTGGTGAGGATGTCGGCGAGCCGATCCTTGGAGGAAAGAAATGCGATTTGAATTAACTTGGAGGCGACCAATTCCCGGACATGATGAAAATCAATCTCAATGTGCTTTGTGCGAGCATGAAAAACAGGATTAGCAGCTAGATAAGTGGCACCAATGTTATCGCACCACAGAATAGGGACGGTGGCTAGAGACACAGCCAACTCACGGAGAAGTGCACAAATCCACTGAACTTCAGCTGCAGTGTTGGAGAGAGATTTGTATTCCTCCTCAGTACTGCTCTTGGAGACGGTCTGCTGTTGTTTCGAGCACCAACTGATTAAGGAGGAGCCAAGGAAGATGCAATAAGCTCCGACAGAACGACGGTCGTCAGAGTCAGCGGCCCAATCAGCGTCGGTGAAGGCATGCAACGCAAGGGAGGAGGCCGGAGTGAGGTGAAGCCGTCAGAGATGGTGTGCTTAAGGTAGCGCAGGATGCGCTTGACAGCCACCCAGTGATCATCAGTAGGGGAGTGCATGAATTTGCTGACGCGGTGGACGGCAAAGGCGATGTTAGGCCGTGTAAAATTGAGATATTGAAGGCCGCCAACAATGGTGCGATATAACGTGGGGTCTGAGAAAGCGGGACTGCCGAGTTGCTGAAGACGACAATTGGTAGCCATAGGGGTGGCACATGGTTTGGCAGTGGTCATGCCGGCCTTCTCGAGAAGCTGTAAAACGTACTTGCACTGTGTGAGGTAAAGACCGTCAGAGACAGGAAGAACCTCAATCCCAAGGAAGTAATAGAAAGGGCCAAGGTCCTTGACCGGGAAGTGAGATGATAAGTGATCAAGAACCCGCTGAATTAATGCATCGGAGGAGCCAGTAATGATGATGTCATCAACATAAATACGAAGATAAACTTGTTCAGAACCATGTGAGTATATATATAGTGATGCGTCCGCCTTGGACGCGTGAAAGCCATATGAAAGAAGGACCTCAGTAAGGCGAGAAAACCATGCCCGAGGGGCCTGACGTAAACCATAAAGACTACATTTTAAGCGGAACACATGATGGGGGTAATCGGGGTGAACAAAACTTGCAGGTTGCTGCATGAAGACATTATCTGTTAGATAGCCATGTAAAAATGCATTTTGAATATCTACATGGCGAGTGGACCATTTGCGAGAGAGAGCAAGGGTGAGCGAGAAGCCGAATGGTGATAGGCTTGAAAACGGGGCCGAAGGTCTCCTGAAAGTCAACGCCCTCGGTTTGATGAAAGCCCTTAACAACTAACCGAGCTTTGTGACGTTCGATAGTACCATATGCATGAGACTTGACATGGAAAATCCATTTATTACCAATTACATTCATAGTGGGGGAATAAGGAACAAGATCCCAAGTGTCATTACCAATCAGAGCATTAATTTCATCCTGCATTGCATCACGCCACACACGATGTTTGGATGCTTCGGTGTAACTGGTAGGGTCAGGAGTAGTGGATGCGGCGAGGTAGTCCCGGGGAAGAGGATAACGGATGAAATCAGGGTTGTGCTTGGGCTTGAGAGTGTTGGTTTGAGTGCGAGTTACCATACGAGGGGGAGGTGGAGATGGAGAGGCCGAGGTGGTTCCTCAATGAGAGATAATGAGGGGGATTGTGATGGATTTAACTGAGGAGAAGGACTGGGGAAAGGAGAGTTAGGTGTGGAAGGGGGCCGAGGAGGGGGTGGAGTTGGGGTAAGTGAGGGTAGTTGTAAAGGCATGAGGACCGTAAGGTCAGAGTAAGTGAGAGGAGTTGATGACTTGTGGTAAGGAAATGACGACTCGTCGAAGATGACATGGCGAGCAACATAAATTCGACCGCTATTGAGATCGAGACATTTGTAACCATGATGGTTGGGACCGTAACCCGGAAGATACACGACTTAGAACGGAAATCGGTTTTGTGATTATTGTAAGGGCGGAGGTAAGGCAATCAAGCACAACCAAAGACACGTAAAAAGGAATAGTCGGGGACACGACCGTGTACCATCTCAAAAGGAGATTTGTTGGAGAGGACGGGGTAGGGAGATGGTTGATAAGATACATGGCAGTAACGAAGGCATCTTCCCAGTAAGGTAATGGGAGATTGGACTGGGCCAGGAGGGATAGACCGATTTCTACGATTTGATGATGACGCCGCTAAATCGCACCCATTTGTTCATGGGTATGAGGACAAGATTGACGATGTTGCATACCAAAGGAAGGGAGGTGAGAAGTTAGGCGTCGGAATTCGCCACCCCAGTCAGATTGGAAGGCTTTAAGGGTGGTTTTAAATTGGCGTTCGACTAATGTTTTAAACTGTAGGAAAATTTGTTCAACATCAGATTTTAAGCGTAAGGGGTATATCCAAAGAAATTTTGTAAAATCGTCTGAAAAACTAACATAATATTTATTGCCATGAATTGATGGTTCGGCACAAGGGCCCCATACATCGAATAAACCAAATCCAAAGGTGCGAGAGGAAGTAAAAGGTGACACCGATAAATGAGACCTATGGCTTTTAGCCTACGACATGCTTCACAAACGAACTAGAAGCTTTATTAGATATAGAAATATTTTGAAGACGGAAAACACAACATAAAACGGGATGGGAGCAATGTCCGAGACGCGATGCCATTGATCGGAGGAGGTGGTGGTAGAGGTAAGAGCTTGGGCCGGAATTTTGTTGAAGGCTTCAGAAAAATGGTAGAGGTCGTCCTTTAAGAACCCCCTATGATGGATGCGACCCGAGTGGTCCTTCACAAGGAAATAAGTATCATAAAATTCAAAATAGACACAATTATCAGAAGCAAACGGGTGGACAGATAAAAGATTAGTTTTCAGGGAGGGAGCAACAAGAATATTGGAGAGCGTAAAAGTACGAGTAGGGGTGGGGTAAGTAGAAGAGCCATAGTGAGTGATCGGCAAACTGAACCATCTCCCATGTGAATGTTATCGGGGCCATCATACTTGTTCGGAATGCATGTTGAGGTTGCGAAAATCGTTGGTCATATGATGTGTGGTGCCCGTGTCTGGAATCCAACCGGAAGGAGTGGCATTAGGTGCTTAGCCGGTGGGCTAAGGTTGCGTTGCGGAGGAGGTGAAGGCTGAAAATCCATTTAAAAAGATGCCAGCATTCTTGCGTTGTATGACCCATTTTGAAGCAAAGTTGAAAAGTTGGTGCCTGACCCAGTGGATATTTATGGCCACGTCCGGAGCCACGGCTTGGGGCTGAACGACCATGCCCCCGTGATCCTGAATTGCAATGTCCATGAGATTTGTTATGAGAATAATTAGTGGCAGCTTGGGAATAATTGGCAGCGGCCTGTGAAGAGATGGAAGAGGACAACGCCGGCGGTGATGGAGAAGGCTGATGGTGTAGGCGAATCCGGGCTTCCATCTTGAGGAGAACCGAGTAAACCTTCTCCAATGTCAGCGATCACGAGCCGATAAGAGAGTCACCATTAAGTCATAATTTGGGCCTAATCCGGCTAATAAATAAGCAATAGTATCTTCGGTGGAAAGGGGGTGGACGGCCATGGCAAGGTCGTCGGAGATGCGTTTGATGGTGCTATAATATTCGGCGGTACGTACGTGACTCTTTTCTCGTGGAGGCCAATTGGGTACGTAGATGAACGAGCCGAGCTCGGCTCTGTGAGGCAAAACTCGTCTGAAGTGCAGTCCAAATTTCAGCCGATGTGGATGCGTGATAGACTTGTGCAAGAACATCTTCTGAGAGAGATGAAGTAATAGTGCTGAGAATGAGATTATCTTGCTGAATCCATGTGTCATACGCCAGATTTGGAGAAGATGCACCGGCGGCAGTGGTGAGTGTTGGCTGCGGCTTTGTGATGGAGCCATCTACGTAGCCAAAAATGCCTTGCCTGTGGAGATACGGGACGATTTGAGCGCGCCAGAGATGATAATTACAACGATTTAATCTCAGGATGTGGATGGTGGAAGAGGGGCTGAATGTGGGAAGCTTTGGGGTGGTTGTTGCGGTGGCTGCGGCTGTGTGGGTGGCGGAGGAGTCGGCTTCAGACATTGTTAGGGTTTGTGGAGCTTGAAGATTTAAGGGTTTGAGGAGGGGCTTGCGGCTGGGCTGAAAGGGGGAGGGAATCGTGGTAGGCATGAGAATCGGGATCGATTATGGCTCTGATTCCATAATAATTGTAAAATACAAACGATTTTCATTGATTCAATTGATTGAGCATAGGTACAATATATAGTTTCCAAGATACTTGGGCTCCAAGCAATAATTAATAAAAGATAAATATATAGACTAATGATAACTACGTAGTGTCTTCGAGAGTAGTCTCAACACGTCGTATCAAAATAAAGCAAACGGAAGCTCAAAAGACTCGGGTAAAAACCATAAATGCTTCTAGAGTAGATTACAAACCATACTAATTAAAGATAAAAAAGAATAATTTACAACAACGAGATGTCTTACAAAAGTACAAAGCCTTAAAAGAAAAAGTACAACACTCGTCTTACAAAAAGTCTGGTAGCAGAAAAAGTACAACCTATATACTATACAAAAGAAAAGAAGCATCATTAACGCGTCAACGTCAAGATCCTCCTCGTGATCCTCAACATACTCATGGTAAACATGTTTACCTTCTCACCCCACAATGCATACAAAACAAACATGCAAATGAGGTAAGTACAAAGTACTTAGCAAGAGTGAGAAGTTAATGAATAATTAAGTTCTACAATATAAAAAGTTATTATCATTAATTATGTTGTCTTTATGTGACCGACTCGATCTAGGGTTCACTCAATGTCCATCAACATGTCATGACTATACGTTTCTAAATTAACTTATCTTTGTTACATCAGCACTCAAAGGCACTACGCATGGTGTGTATCCACCTAAAGATATACTTGCCGACTACGGTGGGTTACACAGATAGCCCTGGGATCGCCCCGGTATGCGTACACGTTCGGTGAAATTCCTTCACTGCCATTTAGCCGTCTAAAGGCCAAGCAGTGTTGTTCACCTTTAGAACGTGTCACATCGCCGATATAAATCGGTGTTTTACCAAGAATGGCATGACGTTTAATATTTTTACTACACAAGTATGTATTTAAGTTAACTACCTACCTATGTATTTTCAAGTAAGCTCCATCACTCCAGCCACTCTCTCTCGTAGAACAATCTAGACAGGGCCTAGCACATACACAGACATTAATGAATTCTAATTCATCAAAGCACAAGCCTATCATGCTCTTCCGACGGTCCCGAACTTCAACACTTATGAAGCATTCATTCGGTGACGGAACTAAACACATCAGAAACTCAATCAAGGTTTGTTCATTTTCATTTAGTGTTATCATATCAAGAAACCATATTTAAAACTAGACTTGGGACTTAAAACACAACTATTCACAAATAAAAACAGGAGCCAATGCGCACGCATCGAGCTTAAGGCGCACGCGTTGAGATCTCTGCAACATTCTGAGTGGTTGCATTGCCCATTGAATGCGCACGCATTCAGTCAGAAACGGTCCTAACTTCAGTTTTCTGCACTAAATTGATTTCTACCCAATTCCAAACATAATCAATAACGACAATACTCGAAAAACGACACAAAACATGTTCTAAACATCTTATAGCATATCATAGCATAGCGACAATGTATAAACACGAATCATTCCTACAAAACACTAACGCTCAACCTAAACATTGCAAAATGTAATTACTCATTAGGAAGAGCCTCTTACATGGTGACTCCGAGCAAACAAGCAATCTTCAAAACAAAATGCCAAGCACCTGCTACAACTCTTGATCCTCAAACCCAAAACCTAGATTATTTTTTGTAAAACTATTTTTAGAACAATGTACGCTCCAAGACGATCGTTTTGACTATTCATGGGAAATAGGGAGATGTTGCTTTCAAAAGATTCGTCTCGTCGCGGTGATTACTTTTCTCTAGTGCGGCTTCTTGGGAAAACAATGAACGGATTGACGCACGGTTGAAATTACGTTCTCCCTTTTTCCAGGCAACTCCTACGTTGCTCTCTTCTGTTTGCCGTCGTTCCTCTCCTTTTTTTTTCCTTTTCTTTTTCTTCAGAATTGCGTATCAAATATTATGAGAAGACTTTGGGGATTATTTTCCTTAAATACTAACTATTAAATATTTATAATAATTAATCCATTTATTTCCAATTTTATCGGATGTCCCCGAAGGGACATCCATTTATTTCTTATAATATATTTCCAAGACATTTAATTAAATCCTTGTTAATTAAATAAAATGCGAATAATAATTAGGTCGTAGTAAATATACCCAATTACTACTTTACCCTTTTCGAAAATCCGAGATGTTACGGTTCTTTCCTAGTTATTCCATTTACACCGTAGACCCACGTGGATAAATGCGGAACACACGAGTTTCCAATTCAAATTGTCGATATTGATTCATCCATGTGGCTCTACGGTACAAATAGAGTAACTAAAAAAGAATTTCCCAAAAAAATAAGGTCGAAAATGATAGGATTTCGTCATATGCATACAAATGGATAAAATCATAAATCTTTTGAGATGCTTTCCAAGCTTTATATTCCATATCATCCAACTTCATTTAATATACTTTTTGAAATTAAAGGTTGGTGTTTGCTTTTTTGAGCTTTATGCTTATTGTCTCTACGAGCCTTTTGTGCAAAAAACATGTCATTTGTTGGGACAGATTGCCCACACTCTTAATGTATAAGAAATAGAGTTACGCCTTTACTACTACCAATTGATTTTAGTACAACGGTAAGCGCTTGATCTTTAACATGGTATCAGAGCCTAAGGTCATGGGATCGAACCCTGGTTGGAACAATATTTAAAAAGAAATTGTGCAAGTGTTGGGACAAATTGCCCACACTTGAGGGGGGTGTTGGGACAGATTGCCCACACTCTTGAATGAAAATAGTGCAAGTGTTGGACAGATTGCCAACACTTGAGGGGGGGGGTGTTGGGACAGATTGCCCATACTCTTAATGTATAAGAAATAGAGTTGCGCCTTTACTACTACCAATTGGTTTAGTACAACGGTAAGCGCTTGATCTTTAACATCATAATTATTTATTTATTTTAAATATTAATATTTTCAGGTTTCAAATGTGACACAAATCAGCTCTAAGGCCTGTTTAGACCGTCATCATCGTTGTTATAAATAGGCTAACCCAAATCGATAAGGCATTTTATGCCTCACACTTATATGGATGGACATTCTATTACTTTAGAGCTGCGGGACTTTACATCCTCCCACTTATAAGGGACTGATGTGACGTCCTCGCCAGGACTTGTAACAATCTCATCCATACCTTGGGTGGACATTCTATTACTTTAGAAATGCGGGACTTTACATCCTCCCCACTTGTAAGGGACTAGCGTCCTCGCCAGGACTTGTCCCAATCTCGTCCATACCAAAGGATTTCTGGAGGTGACCCTCACCGTCTCTCAACTTGGGTCTGGCGGCGCTAAATGAGTCATAAATGATCCGGTCAACTGCTTATAGCGTCGTTCTCGCTTGGTCTAAAAGGGCTAACCCGAGTTGATAAGATATTTATGTCTCACACTTATATGGGGGTGAGCATTCTATTAATTTATAGATATGTGACTTTACATTAGCAATGACATGTTGTATATCATCATATTGCGTCAATGTTGTGTCGTCTCTAAGAACCAGTGTTGTTTAAGCTTTATTTAGCAACCAAAGAATTCTCAACAACACACACACACACACACACACACACACACACATATATATATATATATATATATATATATATATATATATATATATATATATATATATTATTTTTTTTTTTTGAGGGTAAACATATATTTTGGAGTGATATTTGGGTAGTAGATGTCGCGTAAAAGAAGAAATTTCCTAGATTCTTTCGGTTAGAATAGAAAAATGAGTGTCGTGAAGGAGACTAGAAGAGGGGAGAGTGGAAAGAAGGAGCATGTGAGTGGGTGTGGGACCGGAGGAGGACCATTAGAGGAAGAGAGGAGGGAGAAACTTCTGCTTTAACATCACTCACATATATTTGATCTCTTGTTGCAATAGATCGACTTTTATGGTCAGGGGCGGCTGCACCCTATAAGAATTGGGTCAGTCGAGTCGTTAAAATAAATATTACAATGGTAAAAAAAAATATAGATACACATATATATGTAAAACTGAGCCGCTTATTCTTATATATTGATCTGTATTGGCCCGTATTGAACTATATAACATATAAAACTATGTTTTTTTACAAAATATGACAAATTTCTGACCCTTATCACCAACTTCGTGGAGCCGCCCATGTTTATGGTTGCTTACTTTGAATCACTTGTTTTCTGTGGTAGCCTTAAAAAAAACTCATCATTGATATCTTGCCTAATCAAAACAACTTAATTCCTTTGAAGACCAGCTGGAATAAATTTCTTCCACCAAAGATAAACATTCTCATTTGGAAAGTTTACCTCAATCGAATTCTGACAGGAGTAAATGTAAGTGTACCTTCCCTAAGATTTTTTTCTTTGCATGTATTTCGTCAAAGAAGAGGAAGAAGTAGCACATATGTTTCTATATTGTGACTTTGAGGTTTCGTCTTTGGAAAGTAATATTCAAGTGGAAAACAACAGATAGATCAAGAAACTAGAGATTAGAGAAGCAAGGAGCATACAATAGCAAAAACACAGCAACAATAAGAACATGACTAAAGAACCAAAGATGATTAAGGATTCACTCACTCATTCTCCATTGACACAAGGATTCCTCCCGTTAATCCAATTGAAGCAAATTAATCACCTGGATATCTTTAAAACCAATATATTATCCAATGAATGGTTTGCCTAGGAGCCTCCCAAATCCATTTGTTCCTTTTGACTATAAAATAAAAGGAATAAAGGCACAAAAAAAAAACACCATTATCACCGGTGGCGGACGCGGGATCTCCGCTAAGGTGGGCGAATAAAAAATTTAAAGAGACAAATAAAATTAGGGAGGCAATAGACGCATATACTACATATATTAGTAGATTTTTTTCGGATTAAAAGGGGAGCGATTCTTGCATAGCTTTCTATGTAGGTCCCGCCACTAATGATTATCACCATATAATGTATTCACAATAAAGCCCCATCATCCATTATGAACATCCACCAAAACTGCCCAAGCAACGCAACATTTTTCGATCACCCCAAAACCTTCCAATTTTTTATTTTTTACTTTTTGTTTAAGGATGGTGGACCATGATATCCAAGACATTTTCCATTCGGTCGCCCAACCACAAAAACATTTCACTCTCATACCCTTAAAACACTCAATTATAGCCTTTGATACACGAAAGATATAAAAATATAATGTTACAAACAGGGGCGGCTTCATGAATTTAATGATACGGGTCGGAAATTTGTCATATTTTACAATTACCAAGCGTAATGTTAAATATTAGGGGGAATTAGGGAGAAGGACAAAAATATTTCATCAATTGAGTAGAAGGACAGTCTTTTGAAATTTTTGCATAAAGGACAAAACTATTTATTCACTGTCGAAATTCACTTGTGTTCGAAATTCACTGTTTAAATTCACTGCCGAAATTCACCGTCGAAATTCACTAATTTTCAAAATTTATTGTCGAAATTCACTAATTTTCGGGATTCACTGTCAAAATTCACTGTCGAAATTCACTGATTTCGGGATTCACTGGGGAGATTCACTGATTTTCGGGATTCACTGTTTGTCCTTCTCGCTATAAAAATTATGCGGTTGTCCTTCTCCCTATAAAAAATATGTAGTTGTCCCGTTCTTAAAAATATTCCGATTGTTATCCTTATCCCTAATTTTCCATAAATATTATAGTTCAATACGAGTCAATAAGGATTAATATATAAAAATAAGGGTGTCGGTACATCTCTATCTCTACTATTCTAAAAGTGTGAGTGTGTTGCTTCCAAAAAGTGTTTCTCCCCTACTTTAAATAATTACAATAATTGAAATATTAAATTAAAATATAAAAAATCCTTCATTCAATTAAATTGTAAAAAAGGAAATATAAAATATAAAAAAATAAAAAAAGAACGAAATTTATAAAATATATTAAAGAATCCAAACAAAATCAAAATGACATTAATTCATTTAATCAAATCAAACTGTAAAAAAGGAAACATAAAATATAAAATATAAAAAAGAATCTGAACAAAATCAAAACGAAATTTAAACAATTATAAACGTGCATCTTCATTCCAAATATAAAATATAAAAAAAATCAAACAAAATCAAAGAAGATTCTTGATTCAAAGTAAAATAAAATATAACCATAAAATAATTAAACTATAACCATAAAACCAAAAAAACAATCAACAAATCCTAAATAATTAAACAACCAAAATAAAAAAAATTATAAAAATTAAAAAAGATCCTTGATTCATAATATATAAAAAAAAAAATCCTAAAATAGAAATACAAAATAAAAAATCTTAAAACAACAATAGTAAAAAAATCCTTGATTTAATTAAATTATAAAAAAAAAAGAAATTTAAAAAATATAAATTATTACTCACCACGTGCATTTTATGATTCCCTAAAGATTTCAATTTACAATTCCCTAAAGATTGAAATTTATAAATTCTTCGGTAACTACAATAACAAATACTTTCGATAGCAATCAGAAATATCAAAAGTTAACTCTCTCAATAGCTATTGAAAATCCGGAAACAATACGGTGAAAGAGACATCAACCAAGGGCAAAGGTAACGCATATATCTCCTTTCAACCAATATCCGTGAATGATTATGCTTATTATTATCAATTCCAATATTGTCAATTTTATCGTTATACTATGATGCATATCTTTTTCTTTTGTTTTGAGTGAAGGTATGATATGCACAAACTAGAAGTTAAAAGAAGAAAATATTCTCAATTGACCAACGAGGAACGATACAAGAAGATTAGAAGTGCTGTGGAAACTAGAAGAAAATGAAAAGCTGAATTGATGCCTGCACACAATTGCAATGGTATGTGCTGCTTTCTTGTAAATATGGTTAAACATTTATCGTTCTTGTAGAAACACATAAATATATCAGAAAGTAGAGCATATAACGTTTTCGTCAAGTCTTTTACCTTGAATGGATGCTATGTTATTCAACATATTGTTGTCGACTTTCTTTACGAGTAATTTTCAATTATTATCGATCCAATCTAATTTGTTTGCAATTATGTATGTAATTGTGTGTAAAATTCAGTTTGAAAATTAATCTTTATTTGCAAAATTATAAATGAAACACTTTAATTGATCATAATACTCAATCAATTGAACACTTGAACCAAGTGTTCTTGCAAATAATTGAACGCTTCAATTTCTACGAAGTATTCTAACAATTGACCACTTTAATTTCTCTCATAATTATTGAAAATTAATCATTATTTGTTTAAAATTGTGTTTCAACACGATTTGAAAATTCAGTTTGTTATCGGTAATCGATCAAACAATGTATTAAAGTCCTTTATATTACACTTCTAAAAGTGTAATATAAATATAAGAAAATAAAACACGTTTGATAACTCAAAATAAAATATTTATAAAGTCTTATTAAATCTTATAGTCATGTGGTCACCAGACATTGCCAACTTGTAAATTTACAAATAATTCATATCATATTTCATGCAATTTGTTCTTTTAACATTGATTTTTGATATTTTTTCAACATCATATAAACGTTTCGAATAAGGGACGCAGGATGGTTCTTGTATTAATAGTGGTGGGGATTATAGTAGTGGGTCAGAGATGGTACAAGAAGTGGTTAGGCTGGATTAAATTAATAATGCGTATTTAATATGCATGACGCATAATTTACTTCTTAAATAATACATGAAATTTCTTTACTTTCACTCTTTAATAATAGTTGTGTCTATGCATGCTTTAGTTTTGACTTTAATTTTAGGAAACTATATTGTTTTTTCTTTCCTACAACTACAATTGATTTTTCAGCTTGATTTTTTCAGATGGACGGAAAAATAGTTTTGATCAATAAGATAACAACGGAGCAAACTGACTGCTCAACCAAATTAAAGGTCTTGAGACAAGGGTTTCCAGAGCCAGCGGCCAAAGATAAAAGTAAAAAGTATCAAAGAATCATATGCATCGATGAAGAGGTGGCTAATTCGCTTTGAAGCGACTATTCCCTAGATACACGCGTTGTGTTAGTTCATCACAATTTTCTTTTAAAAATACCTAAAGTTAGGGATTTATCGGTAGGTATTTTTACACCAATACCCAACCAAAGGGCAACCCCGGTACCAATTAAAAAAACGATTGTCGGCTATTTGGACGACGAAATGGATTTTGAAATTTATTAACATTCTCTAAAAAGGTACTGTTAACAATCCTGCAGGTACTGAAACCATTAGAAGAACACCTAAGAATCTATTGGGTACTGTACGAAGTATTTGAAATACAGGAAATAAATATCATTCTGGTAATATTTCCAAGGGAGTTGCAAACGGATCTGCTGGTTCACCAACCCTCGGATACTGTTTTATTCAATGTTTGTTCAATTACCTTTTTACCCACAAATGCAATGTAGGCATCGGGTTCAACAATAATGATAAATCATAGTAATAAAAAAAATTCATGGGTACAAATGTACTGTTTTATTGTACAATGATGCTATCAGTGTATTTAGTGAAACTATACAACACAATAAAACCTACATATTCCTTAATATTGCTCCAAAACGTATCAACCCGCAATATGAGACAATCCATCCGAAGGTTGACTTGGTTGTCAATTATAATACAACCATAAGCTGATACTCAAATAGGAGAGATGGAGTTAATGTGCAACTACACAATGTTCAAGGATATTCCAACATAAGATAAGCAGTTGATAGGTAAAGTTCCTATATATTTCTTTTTACAAAAACAATGCTATATTCTCATAAGAATGTCATAATATTCAATTTTTCCGATACCCATACATTTATAGTATGATTAGTCATCTATGATACACATACATATATGTTCCAAAAATAATATTTCATTTTTTATCACTTGGATATTTTGGTTTTATTTTAATCTTACTATAAAATTTTATTATCGTAATATTGCTAATCTTTCTTTCATCTTATTAGATGTCTTGGGAATTTTGGTTGACTTGAAGCCAAGTACCACTGTCAAAACCAAAGGATCAATTGAAAGGGTAGACGTAAAATACATCAAACTGATGAACACTCAATAAGCTATTCCAACATGATACCCACACAAATACATTACATTCTTCTATTTTTATAAACAACACCTAAATTGTTTATGAGGTGACTTACTAACGGTGACATTATGGAAAGACATGGCAAAGAATGAAGGAAAAATTCTCGACTCACTTTCAGATGACAAACCTATCAGAGCGATTACGAATCTAAGAAGAGATAACTATGAAGGTGCTTTCAATATGACAGTTTTTATGGCATTCAATTACGAAGTTACACTATAAATTCTATACACGTAATTAATACATACATCAATAATACATGTCCGCACATTGAACAAGAAAGTTCTATCTAAATATTGCATGTTATGTCTTGTAGGTGAATGGAAAGTTAACATGTCATCCTCATCCACACTTCATCTTGCGCCGAAAAGCAAAGAGTGTCGAATGCTACAAAAATGGTAAATAATTTTGCAAAGTCAATTATATAAAATACTTACTTACTACCACTTACATCATAATTGTTAAAACTAACACCATTTTGTTAATTATATATATTCAGGAAAAACAAAAATGCGGACAAAGAAAAGTTTCACGAAGTGAGTATCACAAAAAAACACACCAATCAACGGAGATAAATCTAATGGATATTGCACTCAGTCATCAATCACTTTCTAAGGTAAATAACAAACAATTTAACTGTACATACAATCATTTAAAAGGCATACAGTGTCGTATAACTCTCATTATTATACATGGTGTATACTACAAGTTTTCAGCAAAAGTCATAAAGGTCAACAATATTCCTATGATTTGGTACGACTCATGCATGCATTGCACAAAATCAGTGCACGAAGGACCAAATGGGTGGATTTGCTCAAATTGTTGCAATATTGGCTCAAAAACAAGCACCAAAGTTATCTAAATTATTGTGTTTATCCTTCCATTAAAAATGTACAACTAACAGTAATATTATTATGTGGATTAGGTATCGAGTAAATTTGACGGCTAAATATGAAAACCAAGCTGTAGAGATCACTTTATACGGATAGACTGCAAACACATATGTTGGATGTGATCACTACAAAAAAAATACCTTTTTGCTACACTATAGCTTGCCACGCCACAAAATAAGCGCCGCAAAAAGGAACCTTTAGCGTCACTGTTTATGAGCGTCGCAAAAAAGGTAGTTTTCGCGTCACTTTTTTATCAAAAAAATTACAGTACAGGTACCTTTTTGCGTCGCTCGTAATAAGTGACGCAAAAGGTAGCTTTTTGCGGCACTGTTTCTTTGGAGCGTGGCAAACAAAAGTGTAGCAAAAAGGTATTTTTTTATCAGAGTACATGAAGGCGAACTTCAAGGTAACATAGCCTAATATCTCTATTAAATTAAATCTTCACATACAATTTCTTTATGTTACTAATTTATGATGTGATGAACATACATACACATGAAAATGACGATTTTGAATACTATTACAAGCGAGTTCGCCAGATAGATCAGAAGAACACAAATTACCTTTGAATTCAAAGGGAAATTGGAATATACTTATGGTATCAATGCTACACCAAAACTAATAGCATACGAGGTGCAAAAAGATACACACACATCAATGGTACAATCAAAGAAAAAAATGAAGAAGAGCTAAATTAATTCAAGCAACGACAAAAGTCAACTTACAACCACAAAAGACGAACACACAGCCTCAATTTAAATCGATGACGATGAGCCGATTGAAACTATTAAGAGAAACATTAGGTTAACAAAAATCAAACAAGAAAAGGACTAAGTGCGTTAGATTTGTTTTTTTATTATTATTTATTCATTTGATTTTTTCATTTTTCCATTTGAATTTATTTGATTTACTCTTTTCAGCAAACTAATTAATTAATTAAATGTTTATGATTGCTCGCATGATTGGTGTACAATATCATACATTAAATGCACATCACGTGCAACGCACGTGCCTTTTACTAGTATATAAAATGTGTATATAAAAAATTCCACTTTGTAATTTTTTTTAGCGGGTCGAGTGACCCATTTCTTTCTACATGGAGCCGCCCCCGGTTACAAAGCTCCTAAGAACAGCTTTTAAAAGTGCACGTATTCCCCCACCGGATAAATGTTTAGCTTTCCTTGCATCTTAAGCTTTTATTTTATCCGCAAATGGTTTTCATGAAGATATTATGTTCACATTCAACCCAACATGTAGCCCAAGACAGATAAAAGGGAGCACACCCGGATTACATTATTTGGTGCTCTAAGAAACTCAACCATCTTCACATTACTTCCAAACAACTTGCATTTACCTATATTAATGTTTAGGTCAAAAAGCGGGCTAAATTACAATTTTCGTCCTCTAACTAGACACGGTTTTCGATTTTGGTCCTTGTTTTTCTCCGGTGACAATTTTAGTCCTGTAAGTGGTCTTTTTTTTTGCAAAAATAGTCCTGAACGCCGGAAAGACCACTTACAGGACTAAAATTGGTCTTTTCCGCCGACAATTTTAGTCCTGTAAGTGGTCTTTCCGGCTACAATTTTAGTCCTGTAAGTGGTCTTTCCGGCGTTCAAGACTATTTTTGCAAAAAAAAGACCACTTACAGGACTAAAATTGTCGCCGGAGAAAAATCAGGACCAAAATCGAAAACGTGTCTAGTTAGAGGACGAAAATTGTAATTTAGCCGTCAAAAAGCGCAACAAAAGACCTTTAGACTCTTACCAAGAGCATAAGCATTATCTGAATTCCACCGACCAAAGAGGATCGCATCGTCCGTAGATTGAAGATGAGTTAAATCCGGTAGTATTTTACTATATTAATGCCATTAAAAAGACCTTTCTGAACCACATTATTCATCATAATGTTAAGAACTTCACCAATGAGAAGAAAGAGGAGGATCCTCTTGCCTCAACCCTCTCTCCATCAAATTTACTTGGTTGGGCTACCGTTTTTGAGGGCGAGAGATTACGGTATATATACATTAGACATCCTGGATCCAATTCCTCAAAGTATCTCCAAAGTTCATTTCCATTATAATGGAATCAAGAATGCCCAATTTACATAGTTGAAGGCCTTCTCAAAGACATATTTATAACGAAAGCCATAACTTTTTTCCTTTTCAGAAGTCAATTTTCTCATTAGTTATCACAACCTTATCAAGAATTTGGCTTCCCTTTTATTTAAGTTGATTGGCTATCCCCAGTAATGGTATGAGGGGCGAGTTTGAGCCTCCTACTATGATTTTCGAAAGAATCTTGTACACTGACCCGATAAGGGTTATGGGTATTAAAGTGAAAAAGAGGACATAATC
This sequence comes from Gentiana straminea, assembly GCA_036785695.1. Lineage (NCBI taxonomy): Eukaryota > Viridiplantae > Streptophyta > Magnoliopsida > Gentianales > Gentianaceae > Gentiana > Gentiana straminea. The sequence continues at coordinate 245,731 of JAVUPR010000448.1, read as the reverse complement.
CTTTGTTTAACTATCCAGGTTTTTCGAAATATTAATACAATTCTGAATAATACTATCTTTCTTTACCAACAACCATCATATGAAGAACCACTAAGTAAAACCATGCGTCAAGTATATTATTTTTCATTCCCTGATTATTTATCTTACCTACATGTTTTCTTATTTTCGAGTAAAACACACACACACACATATTCCCAACTCGCCGCTTCCCTAATTCGCCCTATTTCCAATCTCCTTGAATGAAAACATCCAACCCGACTAAAATCAAGAAAGAAATTGTCAAGCCAATGTGGAATCGGTTCGTGTAACACGATTTTTCCGTTCAATTTGATGGCTAGTCAATGAAAGGGTGATAGTTGCAATGATTCGGATAACATAAGTGATAAAATTGTAAAAAGGAAACATGAGTAGCACATCAGAACCTTGATTAAATGATAGTGGTGTTTTATGCAATTCAGTCGTGCGTGTTAAAAAGATACATATGTTTATGTATTATTCATTTTATTTATTCAACTTTTTTTTATCATAACATTTTTTTATTAAATTACAATATTCTTATTCATTTAAGACAGATTTTGGTCACTACAACTGCCAATTATCAGAAACAGGAAATGAGACTGCTGGCACACCTAGGAAGCACCCTTCATTGTTTGGAGGGTGCAAAGAGGTTGTTTTTATCTTTATTTTCATCATGGATTGCTTTGTGGTTGAAGGCTACACAGTTGGACGTGTCTAATGGTTGCGGATTTATATCTAGAGGAGTCACCTCGACTGATTTGGCTCATACTATGTAGCACATGCATGGACACGGATACGTCCCACGACACGACGACACGACTAATTTTAAAATTTAAGAACACGACACGCTTATATACACGTTATATATATATATATATATATATATGTGTGTGTGTGTGTGTTATATATATATTACGGATTGATCAAGAAGTGATGGTGATCGTGAATAAAGACAAAAGATAAACAAGTAAATAAAGAAAATTGCAATGGAAATAATAGGACTAATAAATTTTTATTAATGTCTCAGCACGCTTATTTCCTTCCGGTACGTGAGACTTTTATAGGCTGTGACTTTATCCGGACTTCTAATTCAAAAATTACAATTATTAATAAAAAATACAAAAGAAAAGATAAAATTCAACTCAACCCTAACTTTGAAACCTCTATCTTCAAGAGCCGGCAGCTCTTAGCTCTCTCAATCTCTAATCATTTCCCTTTTGAATTCAAATCAAACACCTTATCTCTCCTTGTTAATCCTTATATCTCCTCAGACTTGAATACTTGAACTTGCTGCTGTTTTGTTTGACATTGTGGCGGTTTTGTTGTCTGAGGAGTCACAGTTAATAGCCTCCCGCAAACTAGGCCGTGATCGGAGGCCGAGTTTGGTGGAAAAGAATTGAAGGGTTGCTTTGGTGGGGGGTTTTGTGAACAAGTCTGCAATTTGAAATTCAGCCGGTACGTGCTTAGTGACAAGAAAGCCTTGAGCCACCTTTTCCCGAATATAGTGGTAATCAAGTTCAATGTGCTTGCTTCGGGCATGAAAGACGGGGTTGACAGTCATATAGAGGGCACTGAGGTTGTCCGAGTAGAGAACCGGTGGTGATGAAAGCTTGATTCCAAGTTCTTGAAGAATATAAGTTAACCAGGTGAGTTCAGCGGCTGTGTGAGCTAGGCCTTTGTATTCAGCTTCGGAGCTTGAGCGTGAGACCGAGTGTTGTTTCTTGGCACACCAAGAAATTAAATTATGGCCAAGATACGTGCAATAGCCGGTTGTAGACCTGCGGGTGAGAGGGCAACCACCCCAGTCAGCATCAGAGTAGGCGGTGAGCAATAAATTCGGGGGTCGTTGAAGAACAAGGCTAAGATCAACTGTTCCTTTAACAAACCAGAGGAGTCGCTTGATCATCTTGAAATGCTGTAAAGTTGGTGCTTGGAGAAATTGAGATGCAAAGTTGACGGCGTAAGATAGGTCCGGTCGGGTAAACGTGAGGTACTGTAGAGCGACCAAACTTCTGTAGAAGGTGGTATCTTCAAAGGCCGGTGAATTGCTGGTTGGCTTGAAATTTGACTCAAGTGGGGTGCTGATGGGCTTGCAGTCCAGTAGTTGTGCCCTTTGTAGGATGGTTTGGGCATAGTGACTCTAGGATAGTACATATTGATCTCCCTGCTGATGGATTTCAAGGCCAAGGAAATGATGAATGGGCCCTAGGTCCTTCATAGCAAACTCCTGGTTGAGAAGTTGGATGAGAGAGCTGACCTGATCTGGGCATGAACCTGTCAAAAGCAAATCATCGACATACAAGATGAGAATGATGATGGAGTGGTTAGTTTTATGTATAAACAAGGAGGGATCCAAAAAACTACACTTGAACCCAAGAGTGATGAGATAGCTGCTAAATCTATCAAACCAGGCCCGGGGGGACTGTTTGAGGCCATAAAGAGACTTTTTTTAAGTGATAAATGTGGTGGGGAACTAGGGATCATTGAAACCGGTGGTTGTTCCATGTAGGTGACTTCAATGAGGTTGTTGTGGAGGAAGGCATTTTTAACATCCAATTGTTTGATAGTTCGGTGGAAGTAAAGGGAGAGGGTGAGGATCATTCTAATGCTGCCTGGTTTGACTACAAGGGAGTAAGTTTCAAAGTAGTCCATTCCATCTACTTGGTGATAGCCCTTGGCCACCAATCAAGATTTCAACCGATCTAGAGTCCCATCAGGTTTAAGTTTGGCCCTATGGACCCATTTGGATTCAATCACATTCATGTCCAAGTGTGGTTCTTATGGAGTGCTTGAAGCTCCACTTTCATGGCTGTGGTCCAACCTGGATGTTTTAGAGCCCTTTTGTTAGTTTTTGGTTCTGATGGAATGGCATCATAAGTGGAGGCAACGAGAGCGTATTTAGGGTTGGGTTTGAAGATGGCTTGCTGAGCCCTGGTGTGCATAGGATGAGAGGGTGATGGGGGAGTGGTGGGGGAAGAGGTTTGAGGTTCAGGTTCTGGATTTGGTTGAGGCTGATGTGGTATGTCCAGGGTTTGTTCGAGGTCTGGCTGGGAAGTAGGGACGGAATAGGTGTTTGATTCTGAGGTGAGTTGAGTTTCCGGTAAGAAAGTGAGAGTGTGATCTAGTATGGGGGTGAGAACTGGAGTTGTATCATTAGGGGACGAAGTGTGATCAGGGGTTGTGATGGTGGTGGAAGGTGAGTTTGGACAGGCTGATAGGGTTGTGCTGTCTTGTGTGAGGGTAGTGAATGTATCTGCTAAATGAGATGATGTGTTGGGCATTGGGATGGGAATATTGGGTGGTCCTTCAGTATGTAGGGGAGCTTGGAGGGAGGTATCAGTAGGGTTGGTGAGCCAAGATGCAATGACATCTGTTTGTGTAGGAGTGAGTTGGTAGCTTGTTTGCGGGGATGGATGCTTTATATGGAAGCAGCTTTTCATCAAAAACCACAAGTCTAGACATGAAATTTTTTCTACTTGGGGGTGATAGCACTTGTAGCATTTGTACTGGGAGCTATAGCCAACAAACACACAAGGGGTGGTCTTGGGATCAAACTTATGCTTCTTAGTGTCCCAGGTATAGGGATATCACCGTGTTCCAAACACTCTTAGATGAGAATAGGTAGGTTGGGTATGACGTAATGCAAAGTGAGGTGACTTAGACTTGAGTGTGGCAGTGGGTGACATGTTCATGATGTGGACCGCAGTGCAGAAAGCCTCAAACCAGAGAAATAGTGGTGCTCTGCTATGAAATAGCAATGTGAGACCAAGTTCAAGGATGCTCCTATGTCTTCTCTCAAGTCTCAACCATCCCTGTTTATTCAGGGATGTGTGGGCAAGATATTTGGTGAAGTGTGGCTGCTTGTAATAAATGGTTGGTAAAAGGTTTATTTATAAATTCCCCTCCACCATCAGTGTGAAAAACTTTAATGCTTTTATTAAATTAGTTTTAACATACTTTTCAAAAGCAACATACACATCATAAAATTTAGATTTTTTGTATAAAGGAAACAACCAACAATATTTTGAAAAATCATGAACAAACGCTGCATAGTATCCGTATTTATGGATAGAAGTGGTAGGAGCTTGGCCCCATAGATCACAATGCATACTATCAAAACTAGAAGTACTAGAATGCTCGACCGAGTGAAGGGTAGCACAGCTTAATTTCCACTAATTGACGGCTCTCACTAATGGAGCTATGATTTATTATCCCTAAATTATGGATGGGACCTTTATTCTTTAGAATTTGAACTGTTCTAAATTGAGAGTGCCCTAGCCTCTGGTGCCAAAGATCAGCTGGGATGGCAGCTGTCCTTGTTGAGACAAGAGAAGTTGGATCTTTATTCAGAATGTATAGATCATCCTTGAGTCTCCCCTTCCTTAACACCCGTCATGTATCTTTTTCCTTTATGCAGAAACCACTATTAGTGAAATCGCAATTAACATTATTTTGTTTGGTCATCGACTTGCGAAAGCGATTTCGTTTTAAATTAGGTACAATTAAAATATTGTTCATAGACAAGTTACGTGCTTGATTGGATGTGAGATCTCATATGCTGTAATAGGCGGTGGTGATCCATCTCCAATTAAGGCGAATACGGTCATGTTTATTGCTTTATGTTGGTTAATATACCTGAATCTGCTGTCATGTGATTGGATGCACCCGTGTCCATGGTCCATTCTGTCTTTACAGAGTATTGTCCAGATGTAATGTTGCTAATGCTTTGGGGACCTGTCCTTCTTCTGGCTTCTTCTTTCATAGCCACCAGCAGATGTTGGTGACATGTCCTTGGACACCACAGTATTGGCAGGTTTGAGCCATGTACATTTCTCTTTCAGCTGGTGTCATTCTTTTGAATTTGATTTGATGCCCGGCCCCTGATCCTTTGGTTTGTTGGGCCTGAAATCCTCTGCCATAAGAGGTAAATCTTGATTCATTCATGCTGTTTGGGTATGGACTGTTTTGTTTCCTTTCCTGATGCCCAACAAATGCCATTTGAGCTCCAGGCAGTAAGTTGTGTTGTTCTGTTTGCTTAGAGAACCAGGTTCTCCTTTGATCCAGAGTTTGGAGCTGGGAAACAAGTTCTGTGTAGGTGGGACGTGGTGGCTTATGAGGTTGAATTCCCTCTCCTGGGAATCTTGAGCATAGGAGTTCTTGAGCGCCTCCCATACTGAGCAAGCAGTTTCTAGGCCAATCACCAGACCTAGAGACTCTTCAGATAATGAGCCAATCAAACCATCCTCTGAGCAATCGATCGTCCAGTTTGTGTACTTAATTGTGATTTGTTGTGCTTCTTTGTTGCGGGGGCGATTGCTCTATTTGTTGTGGGCGAGTACGGTGCAAACATGGGTGGTGCATAGTTTGCATTAGTGAGGTCTTGAACCGGATCCTGGCTTTACGCAAGAGAGAGGGCTTGTTCTCTCCAGAGTGGATAGTTTTTGGAGTTCAATCGAAGAGGGATAATGTTGGAGAAAAAGCCATTTTTGAGGGGTTGAATAGTCAACTTTAGCGCGATTTACGGATAGGCTCCGATGTATGTCATCGAGAGTTGATGATATCATTAAATACTCCATACGGAGTAGTTGATGATGGGCTTTTGAATCACTCGATTCGGATATCGGGTGAATGAGAAATTAATGGCTAAAGTTGGTAGAAAATATGTAGGAGATGGGAGTTGAAGGGAGGACCTCACCCCATTCTCCCACATTGGAAACTTGAGTGTTGGGAACTCCAGTGATAAGAGCTAGTGTGTCTCTTATGGATGTGCCCCAAGGGGCAAGTCACTTTTGTGCAGGAGGGAGGACTTAGATTATTTCACACGCGCGCGCGTTGCCCCCGCCGTCCGTCCAGCTCGGCTCGGCTGTTACTATTAATTTTTTGGACAAAATTTCTTTATGAAATTAACCATAAAATTAATTTTGGAATGTGATTGTGTCTTTCGACCAATCAGAATTCATTGAGTCAGTCGACCAATCAGAATTCAGTCGACACATCATCCGACCAATCAGAGGTTTGGATTAATTCGAAATTAGCCTTAAAATTTCGGCCAACCTTCTTTCCTTGAGGAAGAAGTCGGCCATTACTTTTCCAAGGGGAAAAGTTTGATGATATGTTTCGGCCAATCAGATTCAAGCATTGGCTCCTCCTCTCCACTTTATAAAGGATCCCTATGAATGAGAATAGAATCATAAAAATTTCTATTCTATTTTCCACCTCAAAAAGAGTCTCTCATATAGATCTAGATGTCTCTCATATAGATCTAGATTTTGAGTCGAAGAGAAGTTGGAGCACTCTGTAAGTTCGCCGGAGCTCGGATTTTTGAAGTGCCTCTAAATCCGAGACGTAAAGCCGTTGTATCTTGGGAGACAGTTGCTACTACCATGGGCACCATACCGGAGCAATTTGTCTTAAGGAAAGAGTAACTACTCGCCTCGGTTTGTCATTACTTATGCATCGCAATTACTTTTTCCTTTATTTTCAGTCAGATCTGTTTTGTGATAAGCTTTATTTTGTTAGATCTACACCGTGGTTGCTTTAGTTTGTTAGATCTACATGAGAAAATACTATCTTTATTTTCGAGTTTTACTTTTCTGCATTTAATTATCCGTAATTACATCCGTAAATTACGGATCTGTTCCGTAAATCACTCCACACACGACACCTATGTCCAACAAGTTTAAGATAAATTTTTCGTGTGTTATAGGATGGTTTTGAATCTATTAAATTACGGATCTGGTCGAATTGTTGTTACGTTTATTTCCGTGTGGCTAATCGTTTTCTTGCAGAATGTGAATAAGCGAATCGTTTGATTGGTACCAATATGTTTTTATTTTATAACATTATTGTGTGTGAAATATGTATCTCCTTGATCAAATGCTGTTTTTTTTTTTTTGGTGTCATCTGTAAAGTGACTTGTGTGTAATTAACCAAAAATTTATGTCTTCATCACTTTGTTTCATTACACGAACCAGCAGCAGTTAGTTTTGGAAGACTTATTATTTTTGGTGCATACTATTTGCGTACGTCGATCAGTTACATGTGCTACTGAATAAATTCTTGGACCATAACTTAAATTTGGGTTGTTTAGTTAACAATTATTCAGTAGGGTATTTTGCATCAGATGATTTATTAACTTATGGAAGGTATGAGATTATGTGGAACTTTTTATGATTGCAAATCACTGGTGATTTTGAGAGAATATCGTAGATAGATATTTTTCCGTTTAGCCACCGTTATATATTTAAGTGGTTGTTGTTTGATGCTTCCTGCTTGCACACGTCAAACAATATATTACAAATCAATATGTTGCATTGATTAATTAATCAATCAATTGTAGTAGACAGGAATTGACAGATACATATTTTGTATTCGGTAATAAATAAGTATCTGATCGAATCAGTAATGATAGACAAGGCGTAATATATATTTAGTTTATCAGTTGTTTGATTGGAACCAATGTGCTATGATTAATCTGCTTGCACTTGTTCACATATTCTGTATCACCACGAATTAAGATTATGTGATCTTTGGCATATATACAATTTGAATTATATATTTTATTGTTGTTCGTGCCTATAGTTTAATAGAATTTTTGTACTGGAAGCGGTTCACCAAAATTTGGGCAGGTACAATTGATTGGAACATATTGATTATATATAAATAAAATATAAGATATGGCTCTAAAAGGTATGTTTTCTCGGAAAATTTGATTTGTTGTGGTAAACAAGTGGGATTGTCTTTTGTGTTAATAGAGAGTTCCTTTATGTATATTAACTATAAATTATTTAGGTATGTGTCGAGAGCCAAGGTAATTTCGGACTAAAAGTCAGAACTCGACTAAGGAACTCAACACTTTGTATTCTATACGAATTAATATTGGTGTGCACTGTTGATTGTTTAATGGTGTTGCTGGATTAATATGTATGTAAAACATATTAATTTTTGAAAACTTATAATGAAATATCAGTGCTATTTGATTGGTCAACATTGGTAACTTATTGATATCTATATATGAGTAAATTTCACATAGTACTGCCATTCGAATGGAAGTTGAAAGTTGAACTAGTTCACAGCAATTGTCCACTTTAGGTTGTGGTTTCGTTGAACACAAACCGAATGTGGTAATTGTCGATCTTCTGTTCACTGAACGGAAATGGAAGGATGCATTGAGGTGAATCCAAACTAAGTTGTGCCAGTTGTGACACAAGTGTACGTGTCTGTAGTAGCACTAGACGTAGCACCAGTGACCCTTCTCATCCCTTGGATGGAGAAGTTTAGGTGGTGTAGCGAACAATGCTTTGAATGATCAAACTGGATTGATCAGTAGGTTGACAGTGAAACTGTCTGTTGAGCACAAAGTGATGCTCCGTAAAGAACCAGTGAGATTGGCTTTAATAATTGCTTACATACTAGAGTAATATTGCTTGTGACACTGTGACTTACTTGCAAATTTTCAAATTTGTTCGTCCGTTGATGAACATGGTGTTTTTACCAAATTTGAAATTTGATCCTAATCACAAGTGTTAAGTATGTGTTGAAGCCATGTTGGCTAACTCACCGGTTGACCTAGATTCGTGTAAACTAGAGGTGGTAAAAGTATGATGTTACTTTTATTGAGTATAGCACCAAATATTGTGATGTTGATATGCTGAAAAGCAAAGATAAGGCTCGTGATGCCTTGAGGGTTATCAATGTGAATGTGAGAATAAACATAGCAAACGGATGAGATGTATCCGGAGGGATTGTGATGGTGGATATGATGTATTGTTTCATGAGTCTTGCTAAGGGCCCGGCATCATTCATCAAACAACTACACCATACACACCTCTACCAAACAATATTGCTAAACGCAAGGACCAAACTCTTAAGGAGTTGATGTATGCTATGTTGATGAGTTCGGGTTTACCTCAGAACTTGTGGGGGGAGCTACCCTCTCAGCAAAATTCATTCTGATCGAAATCCCTTATGAAGAATGATGTGGTTTAGCTATAGATTCTTGGAAATGTGGGGGTGTTTGGCTAAGGTCGAAGCGCTTAGACCAAAGTGAGTGATAGGATCTAAAATCGTTAGTGCCTATCGTTTTGGTGCATAAATCGGACATCAATGATGTACATGAACATGTCATCATTGAGTTTAAGAATGTGGTGTTCCTTGTGGATATCTTTCCTCGTAAAGGAAAGTGTTAAACAGAGAGTGATTCTCAAGAATTTGAGGAACCCATCGTAGTAAGAGGGCTAAGACTTCCCGAGTCTTTTGGTCTGATTTTCGACCTATATGGTAGAAAATGAACTAAGGACATATCTTTGAGGCAATGTCTACTCCGAGCTCCTTTACGGAAAGAGGCTATAACTAGTAAAATCCATCATGCAAAACCGCACTTGGAAGTTGGTTGGTCTTCCAACGGGAAATAACCACTTGAGTGCAAGTGAATCTTCAAGAAGAAGTTAAAGGTTGATGGATTTATTGTAAGGCGTTGTTGGTAGCCCGAGGGTATCGACGAAAGAAGGCATTGACTCTTTACTCACTAGTTATGAGAATTACTTATATAAGGATTCTCATCGATATAGCTGGAGTCTTTAACTTTGACGATCCTTTAAATGGATGGTTATGGTGAGTTAAAGAAGAGATGTATTTGGAACAACCCGAGGGGTTCATAGTTCCAGGACAAGAGAGTAAGGTGTGTAGACTTGATAAGCTCTCTGTGGGCTCGAATATTAGCCAGAGAAATGGCATATCAAGTTGACAATGTAATGTTAAGAACACACTTATGTGATAGTATGTCTATGACATGCTAATAATGGGAAGTACTCATGAGAGTATCATGAATATGAAAAAGATGCTGACAAGGAACTTCAGTATGAAGGACCTTGAAGTGTCAGATGTGGGTACTAGGGATTAAGATCTCTAGAGTACCCGATGGACTTGTGTTATCACAAACTCATTATATTGAGTCTGTTTGAAAAGATTTAACGTCTTTGATAAAAGTCCAGTGAGCACTCCACTTGACCTAAGTATGCACTTAGTCAAGAACAGAGGTGAACCGGTATATCAATTGAGATATTCTCAAGTGATCGGAAGTACGATGTATATAACCCATTGTACATGACCGGACTTAGCATGTGTGGTGAATAAGGCGAGTAGGTTCACGAGTAATCCGGACCATAATCATTGGAAAGCCTTAAATAGGTTGTGAGGTACATGGGGTACACTATGAGTACGGGATTACGTTATACAAGATATCCGGCGGTATTAGAAGGATACTTGTGATGCCAACTGGATATCGGACACAAATGATTCGAAGTCCACCAGTGGACACTTATCCACGATTGGTGGTGGTGCTGTGTCCTAGAAGTCTACAAGACAAACTGCATAGCTCATTCCACAACGTAAGCCGAGTTTTTAGCCTTCGATAAGGGAGTGGAGAAGAAAATTTGAATAGCATATGAATTCCACGAGGATATTCTATGTTGGCCTAAACTAGTGTCTGCTATCAGCATACACTGCGATAGCCAGTCAGTCATAGGAAGGGCACAGAGTAGTGTGTACAATGGTAAGTCTCGACACATATGCCGGAGACACAATACCATTAAATAAATGATCTCTAATGGTGTGATTTCCATCGATTGCGTAAGATCGAAGGAGAATCTCGCGGATCCGCTTATAAAGGTTTAGCTAGAGATCGGATGTCAATTTTGACAACCGGAATGGGGCCGAAGCCTATTACGCATGTTTTCTTGTAGTGGCAACCTAACCATGTTGACTGGAGATCCCAAGATCACGGTTCAAAAGGGACTTCTAAGCTATAAGGAATAGTCCAGCACTTACCCATTCTGAGAGAATAAAAGTGCTATCTGCAGAGGGTGTGAGGTTAAGCTTAGATTTTAATGATTCCTATATCTTGATATTCAAGTGGGGTAGGGCAAAATACCCTGATAGATAGGAGGTCACCTATGTAAGTGCGAAGTGGGGCCGCTTACATGAGGATTTTGAGGCTCGAATTCTCTAAAGCACTTTTTGAAACCAAGTGTTGTCCAGGGCCGAGACGGACACAACCATGAGAACCGAAAGGTGCTAGGGGAAATATTGTGTGAGTGCTATTGTCTTGGTTTACACTAAAGGCTGAACAGTTCAAGACCTAGTTCACTGATTAGCCGAGTAAATCCGATAGTACTTCACTAAGGCATGTTTAAGGCCGAAGCTACCTCTCCGATGCAATATTTTTCCATCGACTTCTCTTGAGTCGCATTTGCATTGGCATTAATTTTCATTCATGTGAGGTATTGTTGGAGAAAAAAGGCCTTTTTGAAGGGTTGAATAGTCAACTTTAACGTGATTTACAGATAGGCTCCGATGTTTGTCATTGAGAGGATATCATAAATACTCCATATGGAGTAGTTGATGATGGGCTTTTGAATCACTCGATTCGGATATCGGGTGAATGAGAAATTAATGGCTAAAGTTGGTAGAAAATATGTAGGAGATGGGAGTTGAAGAGAGGACCTCACCCCATTCTCCCACATTGGAAACTTGAGTGTTGGGAACTCAAGTGATAAGAGCTAGTGTGTCTCTTATGGATGTGCCCCAAGGGGCAAGGCACTTTTGTGCGGGGAGGGAGGACTTAGATTATTCCACACGCGCGCGCGCCGCCTCCGCCGTCCGTCCGGCTCGGCTCGGCTGTTGCTATTAATTTTTTGGACAAAATTCTTTATGAAATTAACCATAAAATTAATTTTGGAATGTGATTGTGTCTTTCGACCAATCAGAATTCATTGAGTCAGTCGACCAATCCGAATTCAGACGACACATCATCCGACCAATCAGAGGTCTGGATTAATTCGAATTAGCCTTAAAATTTCGGCCAAGCTTCTTTCCTTTAGGAAGAAGTCAGCCATTAATTTTCCAAGGGGAAAAGTTTGATGATGTGTTTTGGCCAATCAGATTCAAGCATTGGCTCATCCTCTCCACTATATAAAGGATCCCTATGAATGAGAATTGAATCATAAAAAATTCTCTTCTCTTTTCCACCAGAAAAAGAGTCTCTCATATAGATATAGATGTCTCTCATATAGATCTAGATTTTGAGTCGAAGAGAAGTTGGAGCACTCTGTAAGTTCGCCGGAGCTCGGATTTTTGAAGTGCCTCTAAATTCGAGACGTAAAGCCGTTGTATCTTGGGAGACAGTTGCTACTACCGTGGGCACCATACCAGAGCAATTTGTCTTAAGGAAAGAGTAACTACTCGCCTCGGTTTGTCATTACTTATGCATCGCAATTACTTTTTCCTTTATTTTCAGTCAGATCTGTTTTGTGATAAGCTTTATTTTGTTAGATCTACACCTTGGTTGCTTTAGTTTGTTAGATCTACATGAGAAAATACTATCTTTATTTTCAAGTTTTACTTTTCTGCATTTAATTACATCCGTAAATTACGGATCTGTTCCGTAAATCCCTCCACACACGACACCTATATCCAACAGATAAAACTCCCAATGTTTAGAGACAAAGTAGATATGGCTGAACTCACAGAATGCTCTGATACCATAAAGAAAATTGCAATGGAAATAAATGGGAATAATGAACTTTTTATTAATGTCTCAGCACACTTATTTCCTTCGGGTACGTGAGCCTTTTATAGGCTGTGACTTTATCTGGACTTCTAATTAAATAATTACAATTATTAATAAAAAAATACAAAAGAAAAGATAAAATTCAACTCAACCCTAACTTTGAAACCTCTATCTTCAAGAGCCGGCAGCTCTTTGCTCTCTCAATCTCTGATCATTTCCCTTTTGAATTCAACTCAAACACCTTATCTCTCCTTGTTAATCCTTATATCTCCATAGACTTGAACATTTGAATTTGCGAGTTTGTTTTGTTTGACATTGTGGCGGTTTTGTTGTCGAATTTGGGGAGTCACCGTTAATAGTAAATAATCACGAAACAAGAAGAATACGATTTAACGTGGCTTCGGCAATGTGCCGACTACTCCACGAACAACGAGGACATTTTATTATCAACATAAAGTTACAAGTTACAACATATACGGATGGTATTTATAGCCTTGGGAATCCAACCCTAACCGACTAAACAACCACCCCAGTAAATGATAGAAATACCCCAGAAGTAACTTCACCAAAACGAAAACCATGCAGCAGACGTGTTCCCTAAGTACATTGTGCCTCGACGGACTTAACCTCAGCAGCCTTACCATCAGCAGGTTGATCAACCCTGCTGATCAATTTGCCCCAGCTGGACACCAGCTCAATACTAGGTCAGCAGAGTACTCAGCAGGGTAGGGGCTATGTCAGTAGGGGCTATGTCACAGGGGCTATGTCAGCAGGTTAAGTCTGGTGGAGTCAGCTGAGCTGAGTTCACATCAGGGGTATTTTAGCCAATTAGCTAGTATTTAGTTATGTCGGCTAGGTCTTGGGTTTTGTGACTATAAATACAAGTCAGTTGTAACCTAGAATATTTGCGGTAACGGTTAACGACGATAAGCGAAGTAGCATAAGCAATTGCGATGCAATTGTAGAGTACGTAAAATCTCCGGTGATAATATAATCTCATCATTTACGCCGTGGACTAGTCGGCATATTGCCGGAAACCACGTTAAATCTGTGTTATTGTTTCTAGTGTGATTTATGTTTTCTCGTTTATTCTTGATTATTGCAATCCATTTTGGATCCCTGACGGTTCTGTTATAACAAACTGGTATCAGAGCGTCGAGGTTATCATCAGGGAATCCAAAATCTGTTCGAGTTAGGTTGATTGTCACCAAGGTCGTAATTGACGTTAGGTTCTGGGATCAACGTTATCTTTCCGGAGAGATCAAGATGTATGGGTTAGATGTAGAGATTGATAAATTCACAGGTAGGAACAATTTCAATCTGTGGCAAATCAAGATGCGTGCTCTGTTGAAGAAACTATGGTCTGGGCTCCATTGCCTAAACCGGTGGATGCAAGAAACGCTGAGATGGCCAATCTGGAGGAGAAAGCACATTCAATAATTTTGTTGTGCTTGTCGATGATGTTATCAACGAAGTTCTTGAAGAGGATTCGAGCGACGGGGCTATGGATGAAGCTTGAGAGTACGTATATGACAAAGTCGTTGACCAACAAGTTGCTTTGATGAAGCAACGTACGTTCGATTTAAAGATACTAGAAGGAATGCCTCTCAAAGATCATCTGGAAAAGGCCGAACACAATATTTCTTGATTTAAGTAGTATTGGTGTTAAGATCGAAGATGGGGATGCAACTCTAATTTTGTTAGTATCACTTGCCAACATCATATGAGAATTTTGTGCGATCTTTTATTGTTCGGAGAGACACGGTGTCATTGGAGGATGTTAGAGCATCTCTCCATAATCAAGAGCTAAGGCATAATGCAGCTGGCATATATATGTACAGACAATCGGGCAGCTGGTTTGGTTCCTAGTAGCAAATGCAAAGGGAATGGAAATCCTAAAAAGAAGACATTCAAGAAGGGTGATTCCAAAGACCCTAATGCAAATATGGTTTGAATCTGAATATGGAGTATTGGCAAGTAGGTGGAGCTTCAGGTCCATACTCGGTGAGTTTGTAGAACTCTGCGAGAACGATCAACACTAATGCGGAACTTGGTTGTGCATCGAACACGAAGAATCATGAGTGAATACGGTGGAACCAAAAATGCGAGGGTCGGGTGAGTAAAGGTCGCTAATCTAGTACCGAGTGAGTGAATGTCGGTGAGAGTAGAGAGAAATGTTCAAGTCTAGGAAGTCTACTAATAAAAGTCAAGCGATTCAATCGTCGGCAAAGTGGCATCTGCCGAATCGTTGAACATGTCGCATTGGTTACGCATACGTAATGCTAGAAGCCTCAACGAGTGAAGTCGGCTAAGCATCCGGTGAACATTTACGAGTTAGGATCTCGTCGATGCGGGAGATTCTTGTCGAGGTGGAGTTCTCATACGGAGTTAAGTCTCATCTAGATGAGTCTAACCTAAAGTCTTTGTGTTCATATCGGTCAACTCGAATTTGAATTTGAATCGCAATCTATTTGGTTGAAGTTGAATCGAAGAACTCGGTTGAGTGTCCTTAACGATGGGATTACATCGAATACGGTAATCACATCTTCTGCGGTGATCAAGTACGAATTTGTTGATCACATCATTCTCAACTCAATCAAGTCTAAATCGTTAACGAGAGGATCTCATACGAAGTTGGTTTTCTCATACGGAGTTAACTCTCATCGGGATGAATCACACACGAAGTCGTTAAGTACGAAGAAAGAGGATGAATGCGGTACGGTACATACGGCATTGACGAATGCATACGGTACCATACATACGGTTATACATCGTTTGAATGAGAGTTCAAGTCAAGGTGGAGATTGTTAGAAAAGGTGACTTGACCTCTCGTCGATCCGGTGAGTACTAAGTCGGAAGAGTATTCGACGGGGGGGGGCTATGCCAGCAGGGGCAATGCCAGCAGGGGCAAGGTCAGCTGAGCAATGTCAGCAGGTTACATTTGGTGGAGTCAGATGAGCTGAGTTCACATCTATGGTATTTAGTCAATCAACTAGTATTTAGTTATGTCGGCTAGGTGTAGGTTTTGTGACTATAAATACATGTCTGTTGTAACCTAGAATATTTGCAGTAGCAGTTAATAGCAATAGCAGAAGTAGCAGAAGCAAATGCTGATGCAATTGCAGAGTCTGTAAAATCTCCAGTGATAGTATAATCTCCTCGTTTTTGCCCGTGGACTAGTCGGCATATTGCCGGAAACCGCATTAAATCCTGTGTTATTATTTCTTGTCTGATTTATGTTTTCTCGTTTATTCTTGATTATGGCAATCCGTTTTGGATCCCCGACGGTCCTGTTATAACAAATAAGATTGAATTTATCAAAAAAAAAAAAAATATTCGTATAAAGTGAAAAACTAGACAAATAAGATATCAAATACGTAAAGTCAATCAATATCTAAAATAGATATTCGACCTTTATACGGTGCTAAAAGTAAAAACAAAATTATGATTGAACTTTAAAATATTACAAAGTGTAACAATGATTGTTTATACAAAAAACATATAATACGACATAATATTTGTTAAATTATAATCA
This sequence comes from Gentiana straminea, assembly GCA_036785695.1. NCBI lineage: Eukaryota > Viridiplantae > Streptophyta > Magnoliopsida > Gentianales > Gentianaceae > Gentiana > Gentiana straminea. The sequence goes on along the minus strand of JAVUPR010000448.1, from coordinate 229,610 downwards.
ATATGGAAATCGTGTATTTTAAAGTTTCCTTTGAAATTTTTTTTTAAAAAATTGGGTTCAGGAGTGTCGGGGATGTCGGCGCTTGTGTTGGAGAGTGACGACGGCGTGTCGGATATTAAAATTTAAATAATATTATTTTAATCGGCCGACACGCGTCGGTCGCATGTCGTGTCGGAAATGTGGCGGAAACGGCGCACGGCGCCCGTTGAATTGTCGGTGCTTCATAGGACTCACGGCTTGGTCATGCAATAGGGATGCATATCCACAGACTCTCAAACAAGCTGTTCAAGCATTTTTGGAAGGCAAACATTGTTTTGGAACATGCTTTTGATTTAGTTTTAGATCTGGATTTTTTGTTTTCGTTTTTTTTTTTTCGAGTACGTACTAATTTTAAATCTGTTTTGTCTTTCTTTTCTTTTGTAACTAGAGTAGGGTTTGTTTTCCTGTATTTGAAATTTTTTTTTCTTTTTCAATACATCGGGTGATGTACTATTTTCTTAGCATCAGGTTTTCTCAGATTGAGTTTGCCGGACTAATGTTATAAGGAGGCGGGACCATGTATTGAAGGCTTGTAAAAAAAAATCTCTTCCTTTCTCATTTACAACTATTTTCATAAATAAAAGTGACTCAGTCTTACTTAAAAAATAAAACTCTCGTACTTTCTCATTTACAACTTTGATACGACGTGGATACCTTATACGATCCAAACAACATCCTTAGAAAAAGAATTCACATAATTGTGTTTGAATCTAGAACGAAACCATGAACAATAATTTAAAAAAGTTTTGTACAATTAATATTCCATGACCTATTTCATATTTCTAACCAGAGAAGAAGCCTGTAGTTGCCACTTGCCGAAGAGTATCGAGTTGTGATTCAGGGTACAAACTTGCACATCCATAAATGCTTCCCATTAATGGCAAACTTAAACTCGGCTTTATGAAGACCGTTAAGAACGAAATAAATATAAAAAAGGTAAACGAATCACGACAGGGACACGAGGGAATAGTATTTGTTCACCGGCCTCATGTTCTAAAAAATTCCAACACCTCGGCCTCGTTTAATGGATATCCTATTGAGGAACTCCAACAACTCCGCCTCGCTTACCGGATATCCTTTTGAAAAGGTAGTAAACATGGTCCCGACTCCTCCCGACTCATGGAGGAACATGCTAAATGATATGCCATAAACAACGATCTCTCTTGCTCTCGAAAGTTTTGATGAAAGCCCTTTGATGTGGTTCGGATATTACAATCGGGTAATTGGGTAATTCTAATTAGGAAAATAATACAAGAACAATGAGATTTGTGTAAATTTTTGGAGTTTGAACTCTTTGAGAGAGGCGCCTACGTATCCAATTTTGATAGCAAGCGGAATCAAGTCCCCCTCATAGTTCGGGGTGTTCCTTTTATAGTTGTAGATCGTGATTCTCTACCATGACATAATGGGAAGTTATAATCGGTTATCTTTAAGCACTACGGACGTGGGGCCTACCCACGTCTACAAGTGGTTGAGTAGTGCTTGACTCGGTCTTTGTGCTCCCGGCCGATCATTACGTCTAGAGATATCTCGCGCGACCAATCGCTCTGTCTAGAGATACTTCTGCGCAGCTCATGGTGGAGTCCTGCTCCTCTAACTATTCTGGCCAGCACTTGCGGTCCTGCCTTGCAAGTCCATTATCTTGATCGTCTAACTTTGGGCCTGGCCCAATTATGGATAACCCGACCCAATGGGCCTACCTATCATCATAAGTCCCCCCAGACTGGGGTGGACTGCTTCACAGTCGCCCTAGTTTGAAACTTTTTAACTTCCGTGATTATTATATCGTAAACGAGGCCAAGTTACACTCGGTTATAACTGTGACTTGAACCCTTACGTCGTTTCCACTTCTTGTCACATAATCACCCCTCCTGTCAAACAACACGTCTATTTCAGACTTTTGGACTCGCATCTCGGCAGTTACAAGTAAGTCTCCGTTTCTGTGTTAATCTTCTAATTCTTTGAATCTTTATTTCGTTCATGAGTCTGAGAGCCAATACGGCCTACTAGTGGTTCGTAGAAAAGTTGTTTGAGTCACCGGAAAAAATCTCAATTGCCTTAGAGAGTGAAGAAGTGAGTTCCACTAATCCCATTCTTAATCCTGAAAGCTTGTGGTAAACATCGATCATCCTTCCTCTTCGATCGATTTGAGAAATACCTCCACTTTTGGGGATAATCCTCTGTGTCTTTTGCCTTCTCATCTTCTTCCCCCTGGGATTTTTACTCCTACCTCCATTGTCCATCAATATCCAGAAGATCACACTCTTCTTAAATACTTTGAAGAGAGAAATCAATCGATTTGATAAAACCAAGGCAATAATGGCTTGTCATGGTGTCTCTAGTAAAATGACAAAACTGAAATGGCCAGTCTACTGAAAACCTATAAGATTCGTACTGAACCTTTTGAAGTTCTGCTCCCCAAGTCCACTGAGTATGCTTACAATCCTCCAGCAGGTTTCTGCACAGTATATGATGATCAGCTTCATTGTGGGTGAAGGTTCCCTCTTTCTCCTGGATACATTGAGGTAATGAAGTACTACAAATTGGGGTTGGTCAGATACACCCAAACAGCATCAAATTTCTTGTAGGCTTCATGATTTGGTGTCGCCTGAATACCACCCCTTTCTCTGTAAAACTGTTTAGGAACTTTTACCAGTGCAAATTGACACAGGGTAGTGGCGGATGGTATCACTTTTGTCGTAGATCCGGTAAGTTAGGCCATATCATTCCCCTATCCAGTAAAGATAAGACCAGGAAGAAGTGGTCAGAGCGTTTTTTCTTTGTGAAGCACAACACTGAGGCAAATCTTGGTCGTTGGAATACTTCTTCCATGAAGGATAAACTGGAGGACCACATAGATGCGACTCTGGTTAAGTATCTTTCCAGCAATAAAATCACTTTGACTTTGAGCACTATCGGCTACGCATTGGTGGATGCTTTGCCCGACTTCTCCTTTGCGGGCCTACGGCTATGTAGAATTTACCAAGGAACAATACCGAAAATGTATGTTTGACTTTACTTTACTGCTTTTGTTTTTGAATATATCTTGATTATCCTTTATCTTTGTAGTGGCCAATGTGGATGATTTGATGAACATTGACATTGATGAGGAGGAGGAAATGGAACAAGTGCCAGAAGATTCTGAACGGACCTTGTATGTTATCCCTGAAGGTGGTGAGGCTTCTGGCCAGCAAGAAGCTGTGGAGGTTAGCATTGACTCTAGCAATGCTGTTCAGGAAACCATTCCCACTGCCATTCCTTGTGACCAGAATATTTTGAGCACTACCGACCCTGTGGACCTGTCTGTTGAAGAGGATCTCCCAGTGGTCAGACTACCGGCTTGAATGCTATGCCTCTCAGGATCGTTTCCCAAAGACAGAAAAAGAGGCACAGGTCCACCTCCTCTGGTAGTTCTGCAAGTGATTCCTCCTTTAACTTTGAGGATATGTCCGCTGAAGACTTTGCTGACTCTGTAAGTAGCTTTTTGTAAGGTTTTCCTTTTTTCTTTAATTTCTTTCTTCTAAGATTTGTCTTTTTGCAGTGCTACCGCCTGGGTAAGTCTTTGCATAAGAAGATCTCTAGCATGGCTAAGGACATTTACGCCTGCGCAACGAACGTTGTTCATCTGGATGAGGCTAATGCTAAGGTGGCTAGTTTGGAGTCTTCGAGAGAGTTTCTGCTTTGCTCGCCGGGAGATTGAGCAATTGAAAGCCGGTCTTGCTAAAGGCCGAGGGTCTAATATTCACCCAAGAAGAGCAAATAAAACTCAGAGATGAGCAGCTGAAGAGAATGACCGAGGAGCATCAACAGCATCTTGCCACAGTGAAGAAGATGAAGAATGATTTTGATGAGGCTTGTGAGGCAAATAGAAGAGACTCTGCTCGAATATCATTCGAAAGGTCGTTGCGGGATATAAAGCTGCACCTGAGACTTATGAGGAAATCCAGATCATATTGGCTCCCGCTCTGCGCAGAGGGTACACTCTAGGTGTTGATGAGGCCAAACCTGTTGACTTAGTGATTAGCACTCTGCCTAATCACAGGTTGTATGATAAAAAGACGGGCGAAATCTTCACGAAGTGGTACGACGAGTACAAGAGTGGGGAGGACATCATTCGCAAGTATGTGATGACGGTTAAAATATACCTATTTATGTCATCAATTCTAACCTTAAATCGGAGTTAATTATATATATTTCATATTAAATCACTTGTTTATATTTATTATTTAATGTTAAGTGATTATTAATATGATTTTTTGGTATTTAGCTGTTTTTATTATTAAAGACCAATTTATTGTGCGATAAATGTTGATTTTGTAGATCATGATAAATCGGGAGGATAAATGTCAATCAATCAGTGAATCTCAAGATAATAAGGAAGAAAATCGGAGCATTAATCAAGGGATAAGTTAGAGAAATCAGATCAGCACGGAAGAATGCAGTGGGGAACAAGTTAGACAAGAAACGCATTTAACATGTGTAAAAAAGAGGCTCGGTCGACCGAGCCACTTCATTCGGTCGAACGAGGGTTGATATTCGGCCACCCGAAGCTTATCCAGAAGAAAACGCGTGTATATCTTCTAGATCCTTCCTAGGTCGGCTATAGCCTCTATATAAGCAGCAGCTACGAAATTGAGAAAAAAAACCACCAACCTACAAGATACAATATATACAATACCTTGAGTTTATAAAGTTTTAGTTTTTTTTATGTTCGTTCATTGTGGAGTCGTCAGATTCTCCGGTTAGGGAGCGCATTAAAGAGTGGGATTCATTCTCGTCTTCGAGGGTATGACTTTTCAATTATGCAATCTTTATTCGTAGATCTGATCTATTTTATTATGGAGTAGTTTTCTTGTATTGATTTCGCGATGTAGACTATTTACGAACCCATGTGTTTAGATTAGAAACGTTAAGAAGTAATCATAATTTATACCGACGCAGATCTTTTCCCGGTCAGCCGAGACATGTCACTCGGTCAACCGAGACATGTCATTCGGTCAACCGAGTGTGGTGAAGTTTAGGGCAGAATTATGACTGGCTTCGACTACGTCAGATTCTCTGATTTGGAATTAAAACGAGTAATTAAACCTGATCAACTTAATTATTTGTCATCATAATTTAACATGAAACCTAAAAAGTGATTGTTACTTAGGATCTAGATTGAATCGGCATCTAAAAAGTACGCCTTACCCTAGGAATGTTGCTTAGACGAGGTTACGGTTTATACCGGCGTCCCTAGTTTCGTAATTGTGTCAGAAGTTATATGAGATGGAGGCATTAAAAGGCGAAGTCACGTAATGGAGGCACAATGATTTAGATGGCCTAATCGGAGCTAAATCTACCTTAGGGGTTGACTCCCGTAGTCATAATAATTAATCTTTAACGTTTGTTTTGTCTCGTTGTCAATCTATTTCACATGGGGTAGTCATTAGCTACTAGAGTAATCAATATTCTCAATATTCTTTGTTTAGATAATATCAACAGTATTGTCCTTGTTTTAGTAGTTTTTAGTTTGTCTTTGTGGTATTCTGTGTCTTGTGGTTGTCACTGTCTTATTTACTACGTTTAGTTTGTCATAGACTGATGAGCTTAAATTTACCCCTCGAAAATATATTTATAAAGACTCGTAACTGTGGGTAAACCAACTCTCTAACCAGCAGAGTACCGGGTCAGATTGTTAGGATAGCTACAGGAGTACGAGGTCGATCCCAAGGGAAACGTGGTTGTGAGTACCAAAGTGAACGTGTTTCTTAGTCTAGGCGATCAAAGTTTTTGGATTGTTTTTATACTATAACGATGCTAAAGATAGAAAATAAAGAAAGACAATTTAACTACTTGGTTTTAAAGATATATTTAAGAACATAGCCGAACCATGATCAAAATAGCTAATTTCAACCCCAAGGATAGACAAAACCGGGAGTGTGCATTATAACAACCGAACTCTCACATTCAATCTCACGGGTGCGTGCTCCTAATTCTGATGTTAAGATCTGAACAACTCTCCTTTAACATCCTATGTGAGGTTAATTAATTCTCTTTTTAGAAAACCGATTATCCTAACATGATTAAGTGCTGTGAGACGCTTGATATAACCCTCGTTACGGAAACAAGTCCAAAAATTACTCGGTCGAAGTTACTACCGATTCATACTCATCAACGTGCTACACCAAACATCTTAACGCGAATGTGTCAAAGCAATAAACCGAAGCTTTACCTAATCCATGGTCTACCCGAAAGACTCCGTGAAACAACTTGTCATCGTTGGCTCAAGAACCACCCGGCACTTCATAGTTCAACCCCGGGGTCTAACACTAAACTACACTAATCTAGACTACCACATTCAAGTTACTATGTTGATAATAAAACACCGATGAGCGCGGGCCTGAATTCACGACCTAAAACCCCGGTATGTTTTACCTCCCGATCTTAGAACCCTTTTTCCCACACCATTCTCTCGAACAACTCTCAAGAATGATGTGTGTGATTTTTGACCTAGGTAGCTAATCTAGCCCAAATCCGTTATAACAAGTTCTAAGACGTGAAATATGTGAGATATAACAATAAAAAGCACTACACACTCCCAATTTTATCTTCCAAAGGTTGATTTCACCAAATTTTACATGATTCGGCTATGTGACTACTTTAGCTAATCATAACAACGAAAATAACAACGAAATATAAATATATATCTAAATACATACATATATATATAAATACTAGTATATAGATATATATGCGTATATATAGATATATACATATAACAAGAAAGAAAAGAAACAAAACGAAAGAAAACAAAACGGAAATAAAATAACTACAAATATATAGATATACGTATAGATATATATAAAGATATATATAGATATAGATATATATAATATACGTATATATATATATATATATTTATACTAATTGCATAAAAATGAAAGAAAGCAATAAAAGAAAAACGGAAACGAAATTATATTAATACGATAACTAGTCGGGTTATTACACCGACATTATAACTACATATATATCTAATTTATAGGCCCCCAACAACATAAAATAAAGAAGGGAAAAGATGGAGAAAGGAGGGGAAGAAGGGGGCAAGGAAGAAGGAATGGAAATGGGGGAGTATATATAGGGAGAGATATACAAATATATATATATATATATATATATATATATATATATATATATATATATATATATATAAGAGCACATGCGTGGGATATCATTTAGAAGCATGTGGGATGTAATGATGAGTCCTCACATGTCCTCACATGCACCACATGGGAGAATATAATCAAGTTGGGAGAATATCTCCACTTTTCCCGGCGTTTCTATTGCGGCGCTTATCAATAAAATAGTCATAACTTGCGTTGTAGACCTCCAATTGACGTGATTCAAAATGCGTTGGAAAGCTCATTTGAATATCTACAACTTTTATGAAGAACTCTTCCCCAGAAAATGCCTCTAAGTTGGGTCAAATGTCTGTCGAAGATATTTTACGGTAGAAGCATTCAGGACAATTGATCCGTTTGAACTCGTTAGCTTATGGCACATTCTTCCATCCATCAAAATACATCTTTTTAGGCCTCAAAACATGTCGTTACGTGGAATCTTGGTCAATGTATAATCCTGCAATGAACCACCAAAACACCAAACGTAAATCCGACACGACACTCCGGTTACTAAACCGGTACAAAAACTAGTAAAAACACATAAAAACACGCTATTTTACATAATAGTTACTACTTATATATTTTTATGAAACTTAGGAATTAAAGACTCGAAATGATACAAAAGTGCTCAAAATGATATCAGAAATGGGGTAAATTGTTATCAAAATAACAGTGAATTTTTCCGTCATCATAGACCGCCTTTTCAATTTAGGTCTAGTAGAATAAAGTTGTGTTTTGTTTGTGCCGAGTCTCTATGGGATCGACCTCGACTCTATCTAGCTATACTACGATTGAACCTAGTTCTCTTGCTAGTGTGTTAGTTAGGTATCGAGTATTTTATTACTTGACCCGTACATCAAGTTTTTGGCGCCGTTGCCGGGGACTCGAGTCATTAAATTAAAATATAGCTTATTTTATTAGAACTGGATTCATGGATATTCTCGTGAATAAGAGTCCGTATATTAAACGGTGTCGTTAAATATAAAATATATATATATATATATATATATATATATATATATATATATATATATATATATATATATATAATAAATAAATAAAAAGAGTTCGGTCGACCGAACCACGGTTCTCGGTCGACCGAGAATTTATTTTTTTTTCTGTTTCTGTTCTGTATTAGTTTTACAGTATTCTACTTCTGTTTTATATACGTTTTTTTTTTTTTTTTTTTTTTTTCAAACTTGTTTCGAGTCTGTTTTAGTTTTATTTAGTTAATTGTAGGCTAGTTAAAGGCCTAGCCTTTACTAGTGATTAATTGTTTTACTGTTGTTTATTATTTTGTAGCCGCACACAAGGAAAGTGAAATTGCCTCTTGAACAATATCATCCGGAAATAGAGCAATTCGCAAGGAGGAATCGAAAACTAGCGAAAGAATTGGCTAGACAAGGAGAAGAGGATCCAAATCTTGAGGAAAGCGAGCAAGGATTGGAAGAAGGCCATTCAACCGATCATTCTGAGCAGTCTGAATCTGAGACAGAAATGGCAGGAATTCCACAGAATCCGAATCAGGTACACAATGATGAAAATATTGTTATTAATAATGCCAATAATTTGAATGCAAATGCTAATAATGAGAACCAAGCCCTAGTTCCAGGAGCGAGGCGTACTTTGCAAAGTTATGCAACGCCCACTATTGAACAGTTCATTCCTGCTATCGTAGCACCGCAAGACCCTGCAGAAGCTTATCACCCTAGGCCTAATGTAATTCAAATGGTGACCAACTATTCTACTTTTCATGGAATCCAAAACGAGGATCCTGGTGTTCACGTGACGAATTTCTTGGAAATCGTTAGCACAGTGAAACCAGAATTAATTCCTGAGGGTAACATTCGTCTTAAGATTTTCCCTTTCACTTTGAAAGATAAAGCTAAGCAATGACTTCTCTCTTTAGAGGCTGGATCTATCACTACTTGGGAACAATTGTTGCAGAAATTCATGAATAAATACTTCCCTTTAGGAAAAACTTTTAAGTTACGCCAAGACATCCTAGGATTTAAGCAACAACCCGGGGAAAGTTTTGATCAAGCTTGGGAACGTTTTAAGGAGGCCATGAGAAAGTGTCCTCATCACGATATCTCTCTGTGGCTTCTAATGCAAACTTTTTACCATGGGTTGAGAGAGACTGAGAAAATTAGAGTAGACGCCTCCAGCAATGGGGCGTTTGTTCTTTTATCTCCTGAGGAGGCACAAGGAAAGATGGAACAAATAGCGATGAATAGTCAATGGGGAGGCAATGACATAGCTACTGTAAATATGGCCGCTGACATATTTGAGGATAGTGCATCTACCAAAATCTTAGAACAATTATATGTTATCAACAATAAGGTAGACGGAATGCAAGAGAGGATGGCACGAGTAGAGAAAGGGACTGGAATCGAAGTAATTCCTCAAGGTGAGAATGCTGGAATTGAAGAAGCCAATTATATTGGGAAGCAAGGAAATCAATGGGGAGGATATAAGCCTAACCATAACCATCCTGGATTCCGATATAGTGGCCCCAATGCAGGAGAAGGGCCTAAACCGCCTACTACTTATGTACCCCAGCAAACTAAAACTTTTGGTTGGGAAGCTGCAATAGAAAAACTGAGTAATGTCGTTACTGACAATATTGGACAACTTTCAAAATCGATGGCTGATTTAGCCACTAACTTTAGCCAATATTGTCAGAAGACCGATGCTAAGGTGACTAACCAAGAAGCTCTAGTCCAAAATCTCACTCACCAAATAGGACAACTAGCTGAGCAAGTCTCAACTAGACCTCCCGGAGGGTTGCCAAGCAACACTAAGAAGAACCCTAAGGATTTGAATGCGATCATGACAAGAAGTGGAAAAGAAGTAACTCCACCATCCCTGCAAGAGAAAGAGAAAGTCACAAAGAATAAGGATGGTGAGCCAAGCAATGAGACTAATACTTCCGAGACTTTGCCTGAGCAAAGAACTTATAAAGAACCTGCTGGCCCTAGAGTTGAACTTTACAATAACAAGTATCCAATTTTCACTGATGTCGATCCTTCAACTCTACCTTATCCTCCACCCAAGCCGAAGCCTAAGTTTGATAATAAGAGGTATAAGAAGTTCGTGGATATATTCAGTAAGTTACAAATCAATATACCCCTAGTTGAAGCACTAGCTGAAATGCCTGAGTACACTAAGTTTTTAAAAGACGCCGTCTCAACTAAAAGGAAACTTCTAGATTTAGAGACCATATGCCTTAATGAGGAGTGCTCAGCCATTCTTCAACATAAGTTACCCCCAAAATGCAAAGACCCGGGAAGCTTTCTCATTCCCTGCACCATAGGTAACGTTTGTCTAAACAAAGCTTTGTGTGATCTAGGAGCAAGCGTGAATCTGATGCCACTATCTATTTTTCGGAAACTAGGCATGAAAGATCTTAAGAAGACCTCAATCACATTGCAATTAGCTGACCGTTCTGTCAAAGAACCTTGTGGAGTTGTTGAGGATGTGCTAGTAAGAGTTGAAAAGTTTGTATTCCCTGTCGACTTTGTGGTATTAGATATGGAAGCTAACTATGAAGTGCCCTTGATATTAGGGAGACCTTTCATGGCCACTAGTAGAACGCTAATTGATGTTTACAAAGGCGAGTTAGTATTAAGAGTGAACGAAGAGAGAGTTGCATTCAATGTCTTCGACACTATGAAGCAACCTGATGATGGAGAGGATGCATGTTTCATGTTGGATTCCATTGATAGGATCGTTCAAGAATTTCAACAACATGAAAGTATCAAGGATTTCTTGGATGCTGTCTTGGAAGAAGAAGATGATATGGCCAGGATGTAGTAGAGGAACCCTAGGCCTGTAGAGGAAGTAAGTGCTGCGGAGATTGAAAGAGTCTATCATAGACCAACGTGGCATAAGTACTTCGAACTTAAACTCACTGGTCAAAATTTGAAGACCTCTTTGGAAGAACCTCCCACTAATTTGACTTTAAAACCTCTTCCTGCAAATTTGAAGTATGTATTTCTCCAAGATTAGACCTTACCACTGATTATATCTTCTTCCTTGACGGATTTACAAGAGGAGAAACTAATGAGAGTTTTAAGAGAGTACCGCGGAGCATTTGGATGGACCATAGCTGACGTTAAGGGCATTAGTCCTAGCGTATGTATGCACAAAATCTCCGTGGACCCTGAGAAGAAAGCGGTTGCACAACCTAAGAGGCGTCTAACCCCACAATTAAAGGACGTGGTTAGGGATGAGGTTATAAAAATGCTAGAAATGGGAATCATATTTCCAATTGTTGATAGCGAATGGGTAAGCCCTATCCACGTAGTTCCCAAGAAGGGAGGATTGACGGTGCAAGCCAATGAGTTGAATGAGTTAATTCCTGTGAGGCTCATCACCGGTCATCGAGTATGCATAGACTTTAGGAAACTAAATGATGCGACTCGTAAGGACCACTTTCCTCTTCCCTTCATCGATCAAATGCTCGAGAGACTGAGCGGGCATGCTTTCTATTGTTTTATTGACGGGTATTCGGGATACTATCAAATCCACATCTCACCCGAAGATCGTGAGAAAACAACATTTACATGCCCATATGGGACATTTGCGTATAATCGAATGCCATTTGGATTGTGTAACGCTCCCGCGACATTTCAACGATGTATGATGTCATTATTTGCGGATATGGTGGAAGATTTCTTGGAAATCTTTATGGATAATTTCTCCGTATTTGGAGACGATTTCGATTCATGTCTCACACATCTAGCACGAGTGTTGAAGAGATGTGAGGAGACGAATCTTGTTCTTAACTGGGAGAAGTGTCATTTGATGGTCACGGAAGGTATAGTACTAGTCCACCGCATATCAAAGAGCGGAATAGAGGTGGATAGAGCCAAAGTTGAGGTGATCGAGAGATTACCTCCACCTACCAATCTTAAAACTTTGCGAGGTTTTTTAGGCCACGCCGGATTTTATCGTAGGTTTATTAAGGACTTTTCCTTAATCTCTAGACCTCTTACCGAATTATTGGCCAAAGATGTGCCATTTGTGTTTTCTAATGAGTGCATAAAAGCTTTCAACGAAATAAAAAGTAGGCTGATTACTGCACCCGTTCTGGTCACACCGGATTGGGATCTTCCGTTTGAACTGATGTGTGATGCAAGTGATACTGCTGTTGGTGCCGCTTTGGGTCAAAGAAAAGATAAGATCTTTAGGCCTATTTATTATGCGAGCCGGACTTTGAATACTGCCCAAAGAAATTACGCCACAACGGAGAAGGAGATTTTGGCCGTTATCTTTGCTTTTGACAAGTTTAGATCTTACTTAGTGGGATCTAAAGTCACTGTGTGGACTGACCATGCGGCTCTTAAGTATCTCCTAGAAAAACAAGATTCAAAGCTTAGATTGTTGAGATGGATTCTACTGCTGCAAGAATTTGACATAGAAATCCGAGATAAGAAAGGAAGTGAGAATGTGGTGGCCGATCATCTATCGCGCTTACAATTAGAGGATGGTGAGGAATTACCTGAGATAGGAGAATCTTTTCCTGATGAACAACTTTTCTCCATCACCACCATCGGGGGACATGATGATTGTGTTGCGGTTTCTTCGCGAATAGAGGTTGTGAAAGAGAAGAAACAACCATGGTTTAGTTTGTTCGTTAATTATCTATCCGCAAAGTACCTACCACCAAATCTCACTGTCCAAGAAAGGAAAAAATTCTTTAAAGATCTTAGACACTATTATTGGGATGACCCTTATCTGTTTAAGTTAGGATCTGATAATGTTTTTCGAAGGTGTGTGCCCGAGGAAGAGTATAATGATATCATGAAGCATTGTCATTCTTATGAAGCTGGAGGGCACTACGGGGGACCAGACCATCTAGACTTTAGCTTACCAGGAAACAAATGAAGTCTGGTATTATAGAGTAAAGCCATTTCACCAACTTTGAATTCTCGGTCCTTGATCTTAGCGTCATGGAGCATCTTCGTTCTTTCCTTGCTAAGCTTAGCATTCTCGTATGCTCTGAGTCTAAATTCGTCGAGCTCGTTCAATTGTAACAACCTTTTCTCCCCACAGAGTTGGCTATCAAAATTTAAGAATTTAATTGCCCAGAAAGCTCTGTGTTCAAGTTCGACAGTAAATGACAAGCTTTGCCATAAACCATTTGGAAGGGTGACGTGCCCATCGGGGTTTTGAATGCAGTACGATAAGCCCACAGTGCGTCATCCAACTTAAGACTCCAATTAGATCGATTATTGTTCACGGTCTTCTCTAAAATTCTTTTGAGGCTCCGGTTGCTTACCTCGACTTGGCCACTGGTTTGAGGATGATATGGTGTACCAATCTTATGTTTGACACCATACTTCTCAAGGATCTTGTCAAGCGGTGCATTGCAAAAGTGAGTACCTTCATCACTAATGAGTGCTCTCGGACAGCCGAATCTAGTAAAGATATTCTTTTGCAAGAATTTCTTCACGACTTTATGATCATTAGTTTGAGTGGCTATGGCCTCGACCCACTTTGAAACATAATCCACACAGACGAGGATATACTTATTACCACATGAGGATGGAAAGGGTCCCATAAAATCTATGCCCCATACGTCGAAAACTTCGCATTCAAGAATGGGCTTAAGTGGCATTTCCATCCGACTACTCGCCGTCCGGTTCTTCGGCACCTATCACAACCTTTACAAAAGGCTTCGCATCTTTAAACGAGTCGGCCGGTAGAATCCAAATTTGAAGGATCTTTGCAACCGTCTTTGGTGTTCCATAGTGACCTCCGGTAGGACCGCTATGGCATTGTTCTAGGATATCCCACCGATCATGCTCGGGAACACACCGTCGAAGCAACCCGTCTTTACGGACTCGAACAAATAAGGATCTTCCCATACGAGATATTTAAGATCGAAAAGAACTTTTTCTTCTCCCGATACGTCATATCCTCTAAATGACCACTCGCTAAATAGTTGACGTAGTCGCATACCACGGCCTAACCGTTTCAAGCTTCATCAATTGCTCGGTCGGAAAATCAATGCCTATATCATTGTGATTCTCTCGCACCCTCATTTACTAGGCGAGATAAATGATCACCACAATATTCTCACTACCTTTCTTATCTTTAATCACAAGGTCAAACTCTTGTAGAATTAAAATCCATCTAAGTAACCTTGGTTTGGCATCTGCTTTATCCATAAGGTAGCGTAAAGCTGCATGATCTGTCCATACAATCACTTGAGATCCTAGAAGATAACTTCTAAACTTGTCAATGGCAAAAACAACAGCTAAGAATTCCTTCTCAGTTGTGGTATAATTGCATTGAGCCGGGTTCAAGGTGCGGCTCGCATAATAAATGGGTCTGAACCTTTTATCAACTCTTTGACCTAAAACTGCGCCTACGGCGTAATTAGAGGCATCGCACATCAATTCGAAAGGCTTGGTCCAATCAGGTGCTACTAAAATAGGGGCACTGATAAGCTTATCTTTCAAACAATTGAAAGCTTCCTTGCACTTCGCATCGAACAAGAAATCTACATCATCTTTCAAAAGATTTGATAAAGGCTTGGCGATGGTAGAAAAGTCTCGAATAAACCGCCTGTAGAAGCCAACGTGTCCTAGAAAACCTCGTACCTCTTTCACTGTCTTAGGGTACGTCATCCTTTCGATGGCTTCGACCTTAGCCTTATCAACTTGAATACCAGCATTGGACACCTTATGTCCCAAAACGATTCCTTCGTCTACTAGAAAATGGCATTTTTCCCAGTTAAGCACCAGATTCTTCTCAACGCAACGTTGGAGTACCATATCTAGATTCTTTAAAATTTCATCAAAGCTATCGCCGTAGACTGAGAAGTCATCCATGAAGACCTCCATGCATTGCTCCACAAGTCCATAAAAAATGGCCAACATGCACCGTTGAAAAGTCGCGGGCGCGTTGCATAGGCCGAATGGCATTCTGCGAAAAGCAAAAGTACCAGATGGACACGTAAAAGTTGTCTTCTCTTGGTCATTAGGATCAATGGCTATCTGGAAGTAGCCGAATAGCCATCAAGGAAACAATAATACTTATGACCACTCGCCGTTCAATAAGCCGGTCAATGAAGGGTAGGGGAAAGTGGTCCTTGGCGGTAACCTCATTAAGTCTACGATAGTCAATACGGACTCGTAGCTCGTCACGAGTCGTAAGGCAACTTCCTCCCCTTTTTCATTCTTTTCGACTGTGATTCCACCCTTCTTTGGCACAACTTGAGTAGGGCCGACCCACTCGCTATCGGCGATTGCATAGATGATGCCCATGTCAAGCCACTTTATCACTTCTTTCTTGACAACCTCTTGCATATGCGGATTCAGCCTTCGCTGAGGTTGTCTTACCTTTTTAGCTCCTTCCTCCGTTCGATTTTATGCATGCATATGTCCGGGCCGATCCCTCGGATATCACCCACTTGCCAACCGAACGCGAGGATGTTTTTCTTAAGCACTTCTATCGACTGTGCTTCTTGCTCTTGGTCGAGTTTCGAAGAAATGATCAAAGGCAATTTATCTCCATCCTTAAGAAAGATATACTTAAGGTGTTTTGGAAGCGGTTTAAGCTCTAAATCGCAGGTGGTTGCTCAATACCGGACTTTAACGGGCCACCTTTCTCCTTATGCGCTTGAAGTGGTTGACGGTAGAACACCTCATCTTCCCGAGGCTCAACCCCAGAAAGGTACTGGATCAAATCATCCATCGGAATCCTCCGGTCAACACTTGCTTCCTTTTTCTTGTGATCGATCATCTTTCTTAACTCTTCATCTTTAAGCTCTTCTGCCAGCTCTTCCCAATCATCTACTTCCCAATGAGTAGCTTCTCTCCAAAACTCTACCTCGTCCCAACTACCCATCGAGCTTCTTCTTCACCGGGGATGAAGTCTTCCCGACTCACTCTTTGAAATCATCGTTTGTTGCCGGGCATCTCCATGCTTCTAACTCAATAACGGGCCCGATATGAGCGAGTGAAGATGACTCGTCAATGCCTACGGCTTGAAATGAATTAGAAGGTGGTCCGCGATCGCCGGATCCTCAATGTCCAAGACTTCAAAAACACCTATCTCTGTCAACTCCTCTCGCTTCTTCAAAGTAGGCATCTTTTTCGTCCTCATAGATAGCTTCGACAAACGATATTTCATCAATTACGGCTCTTTCGGGATGTGTCCCTCGTGTGAAGGTGACGGATGTGTCACCGACTCTAAGAGTAATCTGTCCTTTGCGAAGTCGATGAGAGCGTTAGAAGTGTCTAAAAAGGTTCGGCCTAGAATTAGAGGCATCTCCTTATCGGTGGATAGTCTAGAATAACCCGGTCGGTAGGGAAGACTAAATGTTCAACTTGAAGGAGCACATTAGCTACACAACCGGCTGCGCAACCGGCTAGATTTATCTACCATCCGAAGAGAAATCGGGCGTTCCCGTATCCTTTTATCTAACCCGAGCTTTTTGCATACGTTTAATGGCATCACATTAATAGAGGCCCCCGAGTCGCATAAGACGTTTTCGAATAAATGACCTTCGATCTCACGGGAGATTGAAGGTCCGCGGTCACCTCGCTTAACGACAATTTTCTCGTGAAACCATCGCGCAATCTTCGCGTAGCACTTCTTCACCATCCCCGAAGTTTTCTCTTACTCCCACGAGAATTCTTTAAGATACTTAGAGCATTTAGGCATTTCGGACAATACCTCGGCTAAGGGCATACTCACTTTAGTGTCCCTAAGTATCCTCCTCACCCCATCATATCGCTTGTCTTTGGCGAGGGCTCTCTCCTTGTTCTTCGGTGGATAAGGAAGGGCTTTATCATTCGTCGTGGCCCGATTCTTTATTGCCTCATCCTCCTTATCCTTCCATCTCACAAACTTTTCTTCCTTTTTCTTAGTCGTGGGTACCGCCCCTTGACTTTCCTTTCTTTCCTCGTCATCGAATTATTTTCATCCTCCGAAGAATTGTCACTAAGCTCCTCATCGTTGCTTTCTTCGGCATGTGGTTTCGATTTCCCCTCCCGAACTCATGGCGTCGGGGAGGGGCTACTCGTTTCCCGACACCTTGCCGGGTCCAAACTTTCTTACCACTTCTCAAAGTTACTTCATTCAACTCCTCTTCTTGCCCATACTCCCACCGAGGTGTAATGGCGGTGCAAACATTCACATCGGCTTTCGGATTTCTCTCGGTATAACTCGGAAGTTTACCGTGAGGTCTCGCTTGCTTGCCGGTCCGCCATTTGACCAACTTGTCTCTCAATTGCTTTAACACTAGTAGACGAGTCTTCACCATGTCTACCACTCATCGAATTTGTGTTGAGGGACACATGAGGTGGTATGATTATTGTTCTGAGTTTGATTCCAGCCACCTTGAGGCCTTTGGGAGTTCTGAACTGGCCTTTGATAGTTCGAGTTGAAAGAATTCGAAGGTAACTTGGCTTGATTGAAGTTTTGCCTTTGAAATCCTGAATAGTTCTGGTTCTGGTTGAAGTTTCGGAAGGGTTGGTTTTGATTATCCATTAAGTTTACCTCCTCCGTCATCTCAGTCCCTGCCTGTGTTTCAAGATAATTTGAATTAGAAGGCTGCATCTGAAGATTGGCCAGCTGCTTGCTTATCAATTCCATCTGAGCAACCAGCGGTTGTGTATCGTGATTGCTTGCGTACCTTCTTTCTTAACAATATTGGTCTTCTTAGGAGTCGACCACATATTGTTCTTGGCGATGGTCTCACCCACTCGTAGGCGGCCTCATCACCTCCCCTAAGAAGGATCCATGAGTTTGTGGAGTCAAGATAGTCTCTATTAGGTTGAGAGACTCCTCTGTAAAATAGTTCCAACAACTCATGTCTATCATATCCGTGATTGGGGCACTTCCTCATCAATAGATTTAATCTCTCCCAAGCCTTGCCAACAGCCTCATCCTCCATCTCGCTCAAACGTAGCTATTTCCCGTTTCATCTCCATAATCTTGCCTGGTGAAACCCACTTAAGAGCGAAGGCTCTTTTGACATCATTCCATGTATGGAGGGAATGATGTGCTAACGACTTAAACCATCTCGCTTGCTTCACCTTTTAAAGCAAAAGGAAATAGCTTCAACTTTACGATCTCGAATCAACACCAGGGATAATGGCCTCGCTTCACGATTTGTACGAATGTGGACAAGAAGTCGTGCGGGTCTTCTTGAGCGGGCCATGGAAAGAGCTATTTTGGACTAGTGCAACTACTCCATTTTTAAGGTCGAAATTTACTCCCCCCATATCAGGTGGACGAATAGGTCTATGTCCCTCGAGAAAATCTTGATTAAGATATGGGGTGTAGGGGTCCCGGTTCAACCGATTAAGCCGGTTTTGGCGGAATTGTTGAAGTTGTTGATTTATGCCACTTGCTTGCCGATTCTCATTCTTTGCGAGAGCTTGCATTTGTTGAAGGAGTAAATTTAACTGAGCTTGGGGGTCAGGATTTGGAATTGGTGGATCTTGATCCGCCATTTTGTCCAAATCAGGGAGAAGCCTTCTTCTAAGGATAGATCGTTCGTGCTCGGGATCAAAGATCGAAGTCCCTTCTTACTTCTCGTTTGCATAAACCAGAAGAATGGAAAAGGAAGAAATCAACCCTTTGGGGTTGATTAGAACAGGTTTAGAAAAGATTAGATGGTTTAGAGGGAGAAAAGAAAAGAGAAGAAAAGAGAAGAAAAGAGAAGAAGTGATGATTGAACAGACTGAACTGGCGTCCAGTGTTAGTGGACGTTCGTTCAGAACTGAACGCTCGTTCAGATGAATGAACGTTCGTTCAGAAGACAGAATTGAGGTGGACGGGCGTTCAAGTTGTTGAACGCTCGTTCAGATACGAAAACCTAAAAACTAAGGTTACCAGAAATTAAAAACGAGATAAAAAATAAAAGCAGAAAAGACTTATGGAAATAAAATCAAACAAATCTATAATTACGGAAACAGATCTAAGCTAATAAAAAAAAGTAAGGAAAATAATTGAAAGAAAATCAAATAAAATAAAACAGTAATAAATGTAATCCTAAAATTAAACGAAACTGGAAAAGAAACCTACCTACGAAAAGTTTAAAAACAAGAAAAACACTAAGACGGTAAAAAAAAACGTGTTGAAATGTTCTAGGGCCAAAATGGAGGGGAAAACAGTGGATTTTGACCTCGAAAACGCACTGAACGGCCTATGGCCGTTCACCACGTCGTCGGCGTCGGAACGAGCTTTCCGAATTGGGGTCCTGCGTTCCAAACGGACACTCGAGCCGAAAGTTATGGTCAAAATACTACCGCGTGCTAAAGCGATCCCTTTTGACACAGAAAACTGCACTACGAAGAATCCGACAACCGTTACCGACTCCCCGGCAACGGCGCCAAAAACTTGTTCGGTAAAAACTAGTTTTATAATTTATAAACCGAAACACCCCAAGTATAAGGATCGTAGTATAGGATGTTAACGGGTCGTCCTAAGGGAGTGGAATGTTTATCGGATTAAGGAACAATTATTCTATCGATTATGTCACAATTATTAACTAAACTAAGGTTGAAACTAACTAAAACCTAAGGAATAAACCTAAGAACTGAACCCTAAAACTAAAACTAAAACAGAAATAAAACAAGCTGAAAAATAAGAAAACAGAAGGACGGACGAGCGTTCACTAAAGTGAACGAGCGTCTGAAAACTAAACCTAATAGACGGGCGTCTGCTATTGCGGACGAGCGTCTAACTACGAACTGAAACAGAAAACTGCAGGAAAACAGCAGGAAACTAGGGTTTATAAAACTAGAACTTAAACTAAACTTGATCTAAACGATTCGATTAATAAACAATAAAGGAAAACACAGCAAGGCGACTAGGTTCCACCTATCAACCAACAATCCAACTAGACGGTGATTAAAAAGACATAGTTTTTAGTAGTGATTTATTCACGAATTCAATTAAATTTCTTCAACCAAATTCTAGAGTTCCGTTTATCTTTCCAAATAAACTAAACATGCAATCAAAACGAAATCACGAGATTGTTTCCAAACTCTTACTCAACTAATCATGCATAATCTCTTACAACACAATTAGATGCATTACTTTGAACAAAAGAGAACTCAAATAAACAGACTTTCATAAATTTATTCAAGCATAAATTAAACATAGATCGTTTCATCAAATCTTAATTCAATAAAACTTAAGCAATACAAAACAGATCCAAAGTAATGAAAAACTATGAAATAAACTCACTAAACTTAAGCATCGAACTCTCTAGTTGGTTGTGTTGATGATAGGCTTCCTCCGTCGACTCACTGCAAGGCTTTTAGCCAACAATCATGTTGGGGATGATTGTTGGGTTGGAGAAGTTCATCTCTATGGAATTAGGGTTCTTTAGCCGCAGCCTTTGGTGAAAATTGCGATCTCAATGATGTGGTAAAAAGTATGTTCTTAGGGTTGGGGCTGCTGCTGTATTTATAGGAATTTGATGTCGGCTAGGGTTAAGTCGGCCTTGAACGCCCGTCTGGTCTCGTGGACGCCCGTCCAGAATGCCTGGACGCTGAGTAAACGCTCGTTCATCCTCCGTCTGAACTCTCTGAATGTAAAATACGATTACGGGGACGCCGCATGGACGCCGCTTCACTTCGGACGCTCGTTCAAGATCGCAGACTCCCGTTTGAACCGCCGAGGATCGGATCTCTTCATGATTGCTTTTGGAAAGGCATGTCATCTTCTGTGGAACTTGAGAACCGGGCCATGTGGGCAACAAGGATGCTAAATTTTGATGAGACGTTGGCCGGTGAGAAGAGGATGTTAGAATTAACTCGCCTGGAGGAGTTTCGTTTAGAGGCATACGAGAATGCCAAGATTTTAAAGGAGCGCACGAAGAAGTTCCATGACAAAAAGATTCGGAGAGGTCCTTTCAAAAGGGTGATCGGTTCTCTTGTACAATTCGCGCTTAAGACTCTTCCCCGGGCAAGTTAAAATCAAGATGGTATGGCCCATTTCGAGTACATCAAGTCTTTCCTTCGGAGCGGTGGAGCTATTCAATTTCAAAGACGAGTCCAGGTTTGTGGTCAATGGACATCGTGTGAAGCATTATCAAGGGCTTCCGCCTGGTGCTTTGAGGAGGAGGTTTTGTACCTCGAAGACCCTATCTATGAATAAACCATCTTGAACTAAGTCGAGCTAGCGACTATAAATTTAGAACTATTTCCTTATAACTATCTTTTTCGTTTTTGTTTTTAATAAAGTAGCATGCGCCTATCACGGTTTTTTTTCATCTCGCCATGTTCCGAGTCTAACTTCGAAATAAACGAGGTTTTTTCCTTGATAGCCGTCATGTGAGTTTTTATTTAGGTTTAAATCCCTTTTGGTATTGTCCATGGCAGTATAAAGTAAAGTGGCTTAAACTTTTTTAGATATTTATATCTAATTACCGCCACATTATTTTATAACTTCCATAGACATGGTATTTGACGATTTCGTGGAGCTTGTTTGCTTATACGGGATATGTCCGTCTCTCCACGACGTGCTTGAGGTTTACTCCGATATTGTTCCTTCACTTGGGAGCCGTTTCCGGATCTAAGTCTTTTTTCTTAAACTCTCATTTATTTTTTTCATTGAGGACGATGCCATGTTTAAGTGGGGGGCAAGGGACTTAGCTATATGTTGAAAAAGTAAAGAGGAACGGAATATTGAGGCAATATTGAGCAAAATTTAAAACATTTCATGGATAAATGCCAAGTTGTTGAACTCGTACCCTTAAACTTGTGAAGTTCTTATACTTAGAATTGATAGGAAAGGAACCAAGTTGCGTGAGTACGTGATCATATTATACTTTTGCGATAAATTGTTAGTAAACTTAAGGATATTCATGCCAACAATTGCAAGTAGTTAGGTATTGTTCAACTACTCAACATGTGAATCGCTTAGTACCGCATGAATTATAATAATTGAAAGAGGTATGTGTACATTGCATAGAAGATTGGTTATGCTTACCTAGTGTCGTTATTTATCGACTGATGTATTCAGATCGTCTAGCCATCAAAGCGGAGTAATAAGCTTGGGACGTACCTGTGTTTTGACAATGCGTTAAAACACTGGGCTTGTAGTAACATTACCAAAGTAGCCCCGCGCTTGTGGTAATATTCGATACTATGCATGATCTAAGATAGGGGGGATACTCGTAAAAAAAAAGTTTTCTTCCTTGAGATTGGTAGTATCTGAAAAATATGAAGAATTGAAAAAGTTCAAGTTTTTAGAGGCTTCGAGTAGTACTCGGTCTCCAAGTCCAAAATCCCTATAGATACGCTCTTGCTTATTGTTCTAGTGCTTTAACCATTGCGAGGCATAAGAAGTATAAATGCTGATGTTGGTGAATTTTGATATGAAGTCCTATAAACTCTAATCTTGCTACATTTATATAAAACCAATGCACATGCACACAATCACTTCGATTCATAGCAAGTAGTGAATAATGCTTATCTTTTGAGCATGACTGGTATGAGTTGACTCGAGTTTCTTGTGTAAGTATGAGATGACCAAGGAAAATGTTGTCTTGGGGAATGACTTATTGATGCTTTGTTCGGGACGAAGCAAAGTTTAAGTGGGGGGCATTTTGATGACGGTTAAAATATACCTATTTATGTCATCAATTCTAACCTTAAATCGGAGTTAATTATATATATTTCATATTAAATCACTTGTTTATATTTATTATTTAATGTTAAGTGATTATTAATATGATTTTTTGGTATTTAGCTGTTTTTATTATTAAAGACCAATTTATTGTGCGATAAATGCTGATTTTGTAGATCATGATAAATCGGGAGGATAAATGTCATTCAATCAGTGAATCTCAAGATAATAAGGAAGAAAATCGGAGCATTAATCAAGGGATAAGTTAGAGAAATCAGATCAGCACGGAAGAATGCAGTGGGGAACAAGTTAGACAAGAAACGCATTTAACATGTGCAAAAAAGAGGCTCGGTCAACCGAGCCACTTCATTCGGTCGACCGAAGGTTGATATTCGGCCACCCGAAGCTTATCCGAAGAAAACGCGTGTATATCTTCTAGATCCTTCCTAGGTCGGCTATAGCCTCTATATAAGCGACGAAAAATACGAAATTGAGAAAAAAAACCACCAACCTACAAGATACAATATATACAATACCTTGAGTTTATAAAGTTTTAGTTTTTTTTTATGTTCGTTCATTGTGGAGTCGTCGGATTCTCCGGTTAGGGAGCGCATTAAAGAGTGGGAGTCATTCTCGTCTTCGAGGGTATGACTTTTCAATTATGCAATCTTTATTCGTAGATCTGATCTATTTTATTATGGAGTAGTTTTCTTGTATTGATTTCGCGATGTAGACTATTTACGAACCCATGTGTTTAGATTAGAAACGTTAAGAAGTAATCATAATTTGTACCGACGCAGATCCTTTCCCGGTCAGCCGAGACATGTCACTCGGTCCACCGAGACATGTCATTCGGTCGACCGAGTGTGGTGAAGTTTAGGGCAGAATTATGACCGGCTTCGACTACGTCAGATTCTCTTGATTTGGAATTAAAACGAGTAATTAAACCTGATCAACTTAATTATTTGTCATCATAATTTAACATGAAACCTAAAAAGTGATTGTTACTTAGGATCTAGATTGAATCGGCATCTAAGAAGTACGCCTTACCCTAGGAATGTTGCTTAGATGAGGTTACGGTTTATACCGGCATCCCTAGTTTCGTAATTGTGTCAGAAGTTATATGAGATGGAGGCATTAAAAGGCGAAGTCACGTAATGGAGGCACAATGATTTAGATGGCCTAATCGGAGCTAAATCTACCTTAGGGGATGACTCCCGTAGTCATAATAATTAATCTTTAACGTTTGTTTTGTCTCGTTGTCAATCTAGTTCACATGGGGTAGTCATTAGCTACTAGCGTAATCAATATTCTCAATATTCTTTGTTTAGATAATATCAACAGTATTGTCCTTGTTTTAGTAGTTTTTAGTTTGTCTTTGTGGTATTCTGTGTCTTGTGGTTGTCACTATCTTATTTACTACGTTTAGTTGGTCATAGACCGCCTTTTCAATTTAGTTCTAGTAGAATAAAGTTGTGTTTTGTTTGTGCCGAGTCTCTATGGGATCGACCTCGACTCTATCTAGCTATACTACGATTGAACCTAGTTCTCTTGCTAGTGTGTTAGTTAGGTATCGAGTATTTTATTACTTGACCCGTACATCAAGTTTTTGGCGCCGTTGCCGGGGACTCGAGTCATTAAATTAAAATATAGCTTATTTTATTAGAACTGGATTCGTGGATATTCTGTGAATAAGAGTCTGTATATTAAACAGTGTCGTTAAATATAAAAATAAATATATATATATATATATATATATATAAATAAATAAAAAGAGTTCGGTCGACCGAACCACAGTTCTCGGTCGACCGAGAATTTATTTTTTTTTTGTTTCTGTTCTGTATTAGCTTTACAGTATTCTGCTTCTATTTTATTTACGTTTTTTTTTTCTTTTTTCAAACTTGTTTCGAGTCTGTTTTAGTTTTATTTAGTTAATTATAGGCTAGTTAAAGGCCTAGCCTTTACTAGTGATTAATTGTTTTACTGTTGTTTATTATTTTGTAGCCGCACACAAGGAAAGTGAAATTGCCTCTTGAACAATATCATCCGGAAATAGAGCAATTCGCAAGGAGGAATCGAAAACTAGCGAAAGAATTGGCTAGACAAGGAGAAGAGGATCCAAATCTTGAGGAAAGCGAGCAAGGATTGGAAGAAGGCCATTCAACCGATCATTCTGAGCAGTCTGAATCTGAGACAAAAATGGCAGGAATTCCACAGAATCCGAATCAGGTACACAATGATGAAAATATTGTTATTAATAATGCCAATAATTTGAATGCAAATGCTAATAATGAGAACCAAGCCCTAGTTCCGGAGCGAGGCGTACTTTGCAAAGTTATGCAACGCCCACTATTGAACAAGTTCATTCCCGCTATCGTAGCACCGCAAGACCTGCGGAAGCTTATCACCCTAGGCCTAATGTAATTCAAATGGTGACCAACTATTCTACTTTTCATGGAATCCAAAACGAGGATCCTGGTGTTCATGTGACGAATTTCTTGGAAATCGTTAGCACAGTGAAACTAGAATTAATTCCTGAGGGTAACATTCGTCTTAAGCTTTTCCCTTTCACTTTGAAAGATAAAGCTAAGCAATGGCTTCTCTCTTTAGAGGCTGGATCTATCACTACTTGAGAACAATTGTTGTAGAAATTCATGAATAAATACTTCCCTTTAGGAAAAACTTTTAAGTTACGCCAAGACATCCTAGGATTTAAGCAACAACCCGGGGAAAGTTTTGATCAAGCTTGGGAACGTTTTAAGGAAGCCATGAGAAAGTGTCCTCATCACGATATCTCTCTGTGGCTTCTAATGCAAACTTTTTACCATGGGTTGAGATAGACTGAGAAAATTAGAGTAGACGCTTCCAGCAATGGGGCGTTTGTTCTTTTATCTCATGAGGAGGCACAAGGAAAGATGGAACAAATAGCGATGAATAGTCAATGGGGAGGCAATGACATAGCTACTGTAAAGATGGCCGCTGACATATTTGAGGATAGTGCATCTACCAAAATCTTAGAACAATTATCTGTTATCAACAATAAGGTAGACGGAATGCAAGAGAGGATGGCACGAGTAGAGAAAGGGACTGGAATCGAAGTAATTCCTCAAGGTGAGAATGCTGGTACTGAAGAAGCCAATTATATTGGGAAGCAAGGAAATCAATGGGGAGGATATAAGCCTAACCATAACCATACTTTGATAATTTTAACCATACTTTGATAATTTTATAAGGACCTTCCCAATTTGGGTCTAGCTTTCCAGTGGGACCTTGCTTGCTAGCATCATTTCGTCTCAGAACTAAGTCGCCTTCTTTAAAATACGTACCTCTAACCCTGGAGTTGTAATACTGAGCAATTCTCTGCTTGTATTTGGCTATCCGTATCAATGCTATGTCCCTTTTGTGTTCTAACTCATCTTTGATGTGCAGCATATCTACCTCTTGTGTTTCTGGACAGTATAATTCCGTCCTGGCAGATTTGTGTCCAATCTCTGCTGGTATTACCGCTTCACATCCGTATGCCAAGGAATATGGAGTTTCCTGTGTAGCAGCATTTGGGGTAGTCATGTACGCCCACAAGATGTTTGGAAGATGGTCTACCCAATGAGATCCCTCCTGCTCCAACCTTTTCTTCAATCCCTGTTTAATTTGCATGTTGGTCTGCTCTACCTGTCCATTGGCTTGAGGATAGGCCACTGATGTAAAATGTTGGGAGATTCCTAGGTTTGTGCACCAGGTCTGCACTCCTTGATCTTCAAATTATGTACCATTATCAGAGATGAGTACTTTAGGAATTCCATATCTGCACAGAATATTTCTCCACAGGAATTTCTGTATTTGGTTGGCTGTGATGGTAGTCAAAGGTTCAGCTTCCACCCATTTTGTGAAGTAATCTACTGCCACTACTAGAAACTTGAAATTTCCCGGTGCTCTGGGTAGTGGACCCACTAAGTCTACTCCCCACTGATCAAAAGGCCATGGAGATACAATTGGTATCATCTCATGTACAGGATTATGTGATAAATTGCTATGCACCTGGCATGTCCTGCAAGTTCTTACCAGCTTTTCTGCGTCTTCTTGCATTTCTGGCCAGTAATACCCGAAAAGTTTACATTTTCGGCCGCAGCTCTTGCTCCCAAATGATTTCCACAAATCCCGAGATGGATTTCTCTCGCATAATCTCCCTCATCCGGAGTAACGCACTTCAACCAGGGTGTCTTTTTGCGCATAAGATTTTCTCGTACGAACATCGTTGAACGAGCATACCCGGCCGAGAGTCTTATCAGTTTTCGGGCACGTACCTTGTCTTCAGGAAGCCTTCCATCTCTTAGATACATTATAATTGGATCCATCCAAGTTTCTGCTTGCGTGATTGGTTGTACTTCAATCTCCTCACAGCTTTTTTGCTTTAATTGCTCAACTAATACCTTTTTGTTGGACAAGGAATTCGATCCTAGCTTAGATAAAGCATCTGCTCTGGTATTTTGTGCCCGAGTTATCTGTTCCACTTCTACCATTAAGAAGTTATGCAGTTTTCTTTGTGTCACTGCAAGGTATTTTTTCATAGGGCCTTCTTTTGCCTCATATTCTCTTTGATATGATTTGTTACCAGCTGTGAGTCCGTGTAGACTTTCAGATTTTGCACACCTAACTTCTGTGCTAGGTTTAATCCAGTTATCAAAGCTTCATATTCTGCTTCATTGTTAGTAGCTTGAAAGTCAAAATGAAGAGCATATGGGAATTCTTCACCTTTTGGACTAATGAGTAGGAGTCCTGCTCCTGCTCCTTCTTTGTTGGAAGCTCCGTCCACATAAAGCTGCCACTGTTCAGTTTTGTTCTTCCCAGCCTTGTTCTGCTCAGCCTTTTGCTCTATAGCCAAGGCTTTTTCTTCTGCCAAGAAATCGGCTAATGCTTGGGCTTTAATTGCTGTTCTTGGTTTGTATTCGATATCAAACCCTGCCAATTCAACTACCCATTTTGCTAACCTTCCAGACTTGTCTGGTTTATCCAAAATTTGTTTTAAAGGTTGATTTGTCAACACAATCACTGGATGACTTTGGAAGTATGGTCTTAATTTCCTTGTGGCATGTAATAGGGCTAAGACCAATTTTTCCACCTCAGAATATCTAATCTCAGGTCCTTGTAGGGCTTTGCTTACAAAATATAATGGCCTTTGTATCATGCCATGTTGCTTCACTAAAACAGCACTTACTGCTTCATTGCAAAAGGACAAGTAAAGGAATAGTATCTCACCTTCCTGAGGAGGAGTTAGAGTTGGCAGGTGACTGATATGATCTTTTGAATCCTGAAAAGCCTGTTTACATTCTTCATTCCACTCAAATGGACTGGCCTTCCTGAGGATTTTGAAAATTGGCAATGACTTCTGTGCAGATTTCGACAAGAATCGGTTTTGCGCTGCTAATCTTCCTGTTAATCGCTGAACTTCTTTAATATTCTTCGGTTCAGGCATGGTCTTTAAAGCCTCTAATTTATCAGGGTTGGCCCTGACACCGTCTTTAGATATCATATAACCCAGAAATTTGCCCGACCTCACTCCAAAAGTGCACTTTTTTGGGTTCAATTTCATTCCTGTTTGTCTTAAAACCTGACAAACTTCTGCTACATCTTTCAAATATTGGTCAAGAGTCCTGCTCTTGATCAATAAGTCATCCACATATACTTCCATTGATTTGCCAATCTGTTGTTTGAAAATGGTATTGACTGCCTTTGGTAAGTAGCCCCTGCATTCTTTAATCCGAAAGGCATAGACACATAGTAGTAGGAACCAAATTCAGTAATAAAAGCAGTTTTTACCGCATCTACGGGGTCCATCATAATCTGATGATATCCCTTATAAGCATCTAAGAAAGCAAAGATTTCATAACCAACTGTAGAGTCTACTAGCCTGTCAATTCTAGGAGAAGTATAACTATCTTTAGGACAAGCTTTGTTCAGATCTGTAAAATCCACACACATTCTCCAACTGCCATCTGGCTTCTTGACTAGCACCGGATTTGCTAGCCACTCTGGATAGATAACTTCTTTAATCATGTTGGCTTGCAACAACTTTTCCACTTCTTGCTGGACAGCCTGTATCCTTTCTGGTGCAAACGATCTTTTCTTTTGCTTCACTGGTTTCCTAGTTGGGTCGATGTTGAGCTTATGGACAGCCAACTCGTTGATTGACGATGCCCATGCATGTCACTTGCTTTCCATGCAAACACATCTTTGTACTCTTTCAAGATTCTGACCAACGTCTGTTTCTGTTCAGCTGGTATCCATGATCATATGCTGACTGTGGATTCAGGGTCCGGTTCATCTAGCATTATTGATTCCACAGGATCGTTGGATTGCCAGCTCTTTTCTTCATCTGGAACGAGATCTTCCATTGTCACCTGTTGCACCTTCATTTTTCCACTGATTGTGGCTGTATAGCAATTCTTGGCAGCATCCACATCCCCTTTAACAGTAGCTTCTCCTTCAAAGTTGGGAATTTCATACTGTTATGTGCCGGTGAAACCACTGCCCTTAGATCAATCAATGCTGGTCTTCCTAGGATCACATTATAAGCTGATGGAGCTTTTACCACCACATAATTGACCATCAGAGTCCTGCTCTGTGGTCCTTTGCCAAAAGTCGTCAATAGCTTTAACATACCCACAGGATGTATGGGTGGCCCGGTAAATCCAAAAAGAGGAGTTGACACAGGAGTCAACTCCGAGTCCGTTAGCTTCATTGCTTGGAACGCACTGTAATACAGCACGTCTACTGCGCTGCCGGAGTCTACGCTGATTCTTCTGACTAGATTTTTCTGAATAACTGCTTCTATCACCAACCCTTCGTTGCTCACGATGGCTGGTAGCGCATCTCTTGGACCGTACTGAACGGTTCCCATCACTTTCTGTTTCTTTGCTTCTCCATCTTTCTCTGAACTGCCACTTTTTTCTTGCTGGACAACCTTATTACCTTCTCCTGGCCCTCAACAATCGTGTTCACTGTGTTGATTGGGGCATTTTCACTATGCCCATCAGCATCAGGAGACGGATCTCTGTGTCTCCTTTGGTTGTACCTGTCATGATTGTTGTGCTGTTTTTTAAATTCTCTCCTTCCTCTGGGGTTGTCTCCCTGTGCTCGATCAATGCATTCATCAATCTTTCCTTTCATTGCTGCTGCGTCTATATCTCTGATCAGGTCCCTACACTGTTCAGAATCATGTCCAATGTCTTTATGATATTTGCACCATCTGGTATGATCTCTTTTTTCCCTTGGACCCCTCAATGGAGGAGGAGTCTTACCAATTCCTTTCTTTTCCATAATTTCCAGAACTTGGTCACGAGATCTGTTCAGGGGAATGAGGTCTCTGTCCTGCAAAGCGCCTTTTTTCCCTAATCTTTCAGAAATGGTAGCGGTTACCCTATCCCAAACAGATTTTCTCTTTTTGTCAGTCTTTTCATCAGCCTTTCCTTTTTTAGAGTCCCTGTGGGACTCCTCTCTCTTGGCTCTGTTAGCCTCTTCTCCTTGGCAATGTCTGTATGCAATTTCCAGACATTCTTCCATTGTACTCGGATTCTTACTGCTCAGCTTCGCATGTAATCGTCCTTCTCTAAGACCCGCCACGAAGGATGCTACTAAGAATTTATCATCCAGATCTGCTATCTGGGATGATTCGCCGTTGAATCTCTTGATGAACTGCAACACTATTTCATTACTTTTTTGCATAATTGTCAGCAAATAAGTCCGGTTTCTCTGGAAAGGTCTGGCTGCAATGAATGCATGCATGAACTTTCTGGTCAGAGTTGGGAAATCTGGTATGGATATGGGGTTCAACTTGTTGAACCAATCTCTTGCCTTTCCTGTTAGAAGAGTTGCAAATGCCCTGCATTTCATCTCTTCTGGAGCGTTATACAAATTCATGTGCTGGATGTACTGATGCATATGATCTTATGGATCTTTAGTTCCGTCATATGCCTGGATCTTTGGGATCTTAAATCCTGGAGGACACGGAAACGCATCGATGTCTTCAGTGAAAGGAGACACCAACCTAAATTCGTCTTGCTTAGGCTTAAGCATAACGTCTAACTCTGCTGTGGCGTTATCACCACCTGGATGAGTAACTACCACTTGTAAGCTAGATTCTGCCTCTTGCTTTTCTTTTTTAGCCGTTTGAGGCGGGGTAGGTGCTTCAGAAATATCATTATCTTGATTTCTCGCTTTCAAAACTGCCTCAAATATGGTTTTTATCTCTTCAGCTTTGAGATTTGCAAGGTTTTCTACCAACATTTGTTTAACTGCGTTTGGGTTGCTTGTCTGCCCTTCTTCCATAACTTTCTTTCCGTTATCTTGATCATTTCGATCTGGGATCTTTTCACCAGTTTGGTTCTCCTTTTCCGGTTGATGTTGTTGCTTCTTCGAATTTCCTTGATTTCTTGCCATTTTTAATATAATAATAACTCACTAACTAGAATTGGCCCTCCTTCGAGCGCCAAATGATGTGGTTCGGATATTACAATCGGGTAATTGGGTAATTCTAATTAGGAAAATAATACAAGAACAATGATATTTGTGTAAATTTTTGGACTGAACTCTTTGAGAGAGCTGCCTACGTATCCAATTTTGATAGCAAACTGGAATCAAGTCCCCCTCGTAGTTCAGGGAGTTCCTTTTATTGTTGTAGATCGTGATTCTCTTCCCTGACATAATGGGAAGTTATAATCAGTTATCTTTAAGCACTACTGGACGTGGGGCCTACCCACGTCTACAAGTGGTTGAGCTGGTGCTGACTCGGTCTTTGTGCTCCCAGCCGATCATTCTGTCTAGAGATATCTCTCGCGCGCCCAATCGCTCCGTCTGTAGATACTTCGCGCGCGCTCATGGTGGAGTCCTACTCCTCTAACTATTCTAGCCAGCACTTGCGGTCCTGCCTTGCCAGTCCATTATCTTGATCGTCTAACTTTGGGTCTGGCCCAATGATGGATAACCTGACCCAATGGGCCTACCTATCATCACCCTTCTATGGGAATTTCGAACACTGTAGGCATCATTTTTATTTTCATACAATTACGTAGGAAGAATGAACTCTTGGCTCAGGATATTGAATTTTCGGTCATGTTATGCACCGTTATATAGATGGTTTGTATTAGGGTATTTATTACTTTCCATATTTGTCATGGTTGGTTTGAAGAATAAAAACTAGAGAAATGATTATTCCATAACAAATATGCACAATAAAGTGACACAACAACTTTTTTCATTATTTATTTTTTTTAGACCCATTTAAATCAATATATCACACTCACACATTATAATCAATGATCCAAAAATGTGTTGTCAAACTTTGTTATGCACATTTGTTGTGGGACTTGTGGCATTATCACTGCTCTAAAAACTATTCTCACCATATTATGAAGCAAATAATAGTCATAACACAGAGTTTTTCACGGGCTGAATTCCATCAAAGAGAATAGATAAAAAATTACAAAATTTCAAACAACATAGTGGTAAATAAAGCAAATATAAGTATTTTTTATAGTGTTTGATTTGAAAATTGGTATCTTTTACCTAGAACTTTGGAATTTGTTTGTAATTTCTTAAGATTCGCTTGATTAATAAAATTTTCTTTTGTTCAAAAAAAATATAAGTATTTTTTAAAATGAGAAGATGTGAAATAGGTGTTTTTCTTGCAATAAAAAACACGTAGCCCCTGTTTGTTTTGGGTATTTTGGATTTGGGGTTTTTTTTTGGGGTTTTTTATATATCACATCACCAATCATTTCTTACAATTCTCTCAGCAATCAATTCTTCAACTACAAATAAAAATATATTAAATCATTTCTCACCATTTCACTTTATCTACTTTATTACATTTTTAACATTATTTTATTCATTATATTACTCTATTTCAAATTCTCTCACCACTCATTTTTTTATCTATACAAATTTCAAAAAATATTTTAATTTTCTAATCATTATTTCAAATATTTTTATAATATTTTATTATCCACTAGCATATAAAAAACCCAAAAAAAACTCTCAACCCAAAACAAACGGAGCCTAGGAGTTTTACACCAATGCAAAGTCACGGTTTTTTTTACATCCATGGTCACATGATTTTCATTCTACGTTACCATATGAATGTGATGTTGACTGTAGGCATCAACATGATTATCACACTAGGCCAATCTAGCTAACTCAATAAATTCGTCTTTAGTGTTTTCGAACTAAGTGTATGGCATTCTATGTTCTTTATTATCTCTACATCAAATTAATTGTGGTTATAACTAATACTTCCGTCTCAAAATATAATTCTATTTAGGGTTTTTTCAAACAAATTAAGAAAGTTGATTAAATTGGTTGTGTGTAATTAATTTTGATGAAAAAGTTTAAAATAACCTTTCATCGTCATTAATGTAAATTAGTGAAAAGTGGATGGATAATAATAAATTAGGGGTAAAAGAAGAAAAATGTAATATCTAAATGGATTTATATTATGAAACACAATCAAAAAGATAAATAGACTTATATCTTGGGACGGAGGTAGTACATTGTTGTCCTAATTTTTCTTTTCAAAAAATGCGCGTTGATTTCTTTAAATTCCAAGTTTTCTAACAACACACTACCTCCGTCTCAAAATATAAGTCGATCTAGGAGTTTTCACATGTATTAAGAAAATTGTTGAATGTCAAAAATTTGACGATAAATGTCTAAAATATCTCATTGACTATCATTAATGCAGTGATTGTTAAATAATGAGAAGTGGTTGAATTCATAATAAATTTGGGGTAACATAGAGAAATGGGCAATAAATGTAACGTAGAATGACTTATATTATGGGACAAATATAAAAGTGTAAGATGAATTTATTTTTGAACGGATGTAGTATAATTAGCCTTTTGTTTAAAAGAGAAATCTTTAAAAAATACAAAAGACAGTTTTATACAATTGTATTATCCTGACCCTCCCTCATACATTAATAGTAGGAATTGTAGAGAAATTGAATTGATTTTATTAATGTATCATTGTACGAGATATATATATACATTTGAAAGGAATGTTTTAGGTCATATAATCAACAAGAGGTCAAAGTAAATACGGCTATTATCAATCAGAGATCAAAATGGACATAGAAATTAAAAGCATACGATCGAGTGAGTTCGACCTTTCTAGGCAATATTCTTCGGGAAAGAGGGCTATCAGCAACACTACATCAACTCCTCATGCACTGTATGACCACATCCAGGCTTTCGGTTCTTTGGATTGGAGAAAAAATAGGATCCTTCAGCCATAGTCGAGGTCTTCATCATGAGATCCTTATCACCATAATTATTCATCCTACGCACGGACGTTGTCATCAGTGCTACAATAAGTACAACATGCAATAGATCAAGGGAGGTGGAAATCAGTTAAACTTTCAAGAAGAGGTCCTTCAATGTCACATATCTTCTTTCCAGACAACCTATTACTCTTTGGAGAGGCAACTGAGCATCAATCCAAAGACATGGAAGACATTTTACTTGATTTCTGCAATTGTTAGGGCCAAAACATCAGCGCAACAAAGTCAAGGTTTCACACATTTGGTAATGTCATTACAACTATTGCACAAGGCTTGAAGATGACTTATACAAATGACCTGGGTAAATATTTGGGCGTTCCTCTTCTATATGGTAGAATGTTAAGAAGACAAGATGAAGAACAAATTGGCCTCTCGGGGAATCCAAATCCCTTTCGAAAGCAGGAAAATGCATATTTATTCAAAGCTCTTTGGCTACACAACCATATTATGCCATGTAGACCGTTGTGCTCTTGATTTCTACAATTAACAACATGGAGATAACATATCGGAACTTCTTTTGGGGAGATGATGAAAATGGGAGAAAATTACTCATTATTTCTTGGCCCACATTGTGCAAACTTAAACAGACAGGTGGCCTGGGCTTTCGGAGATTGCTTAAAACAAATATCGCCTTATTGGAAGCTAGTTTGGACCTATTCAAGGAGAAGGACAAGATACGGGTACATGCACTATCTAAAAAAATATAAAGAATTGTCAGCTACTACAAAACCAGGTAGTTCACCAACCCGCAGAAAATTTTGAAAAGCGTGTGTTTACTTGTGAAGAGGCCTTGATTAATGACAACTATTTTTGGAATGGAGACTCCAAAGGGAAATACATAGTTGCCTAGATACGCAATGCAAACCCACCCTCAAACCCAAGAAGAAACCGATGATATTTGTAGAAAGATATGGCAGCTGAAAGGTCCGACACGAAGTAACTTCCTACTGTGGACTATTGCTCATAATGCACTGGTTGTGGATGAATTCTTGTATGCCAGACATGTCACTTATGATCCGACATGCAAACTGTGTAATGAAGGGAATGAGTCGATCCTACATGCATTGAGATACTGTAATTGGGTCAGAGAATTTTAGAATCTTTTTGTACCAAGGGAGTGTTGGAATCATTCTTGTCCCCACACATGCCGATTGGTTGAGGCTGAACTTGAGCTTCGATATGTCATCACCCCATGGAACAACTAGATGGAAGTATATGTGGAAGTAAGCTTTTTTTTTTTTGGCAATTCGATATGGCGAAACACGATCAAGCATGGTCATAAAACTGAGAGGCCTCCGGTTTTTGTTTTCCTTTCTAGTATAATTGAGAGAGCAAAAAATCATAGACTTGCTTAGTACATGGATTAGCTTTTGGCTTATGATATATTGTCATAGGAGAACATTGCCTTTGTAAGCCTGTTTTTAGCTCAACCTCTTACAAGGAAAGCTAATAAAATGATCATTTCTAAAAAATACGAAGAATTAAAAATACTCATGAATATTCTGTATTACTCTCCCTCAACTTGTGCTGCAATAGTGGACGCACAACTCGTCATGCCATGAAATAAAATATGGCCGATGTAAATATTTGGTGAGAACATTAGTGATTCAATCTTGAGCAGAGACATGGGAGACACAAATGACGCCTTGATTAACTTGGTCGTGAATGGACTTGTAGACGTTTGCAACATGCTTCGTACGGGAATGAAATATAGGGTTGACAGATAGTTGAGTATCTCTAAGACCATCGTAGTAAATTACCACCGGTTACACGTGACACCAGGAAACCAAGATCATGCAATAAAAAAACCACTTGAGTTCAGCAATAGTTTCTGCAACCGAGCGATATTCTCCCTCAGTGGAAGACCGTGCAACATATTGTTTTTTCTTAGAGGTCTAAGATATGACAATTCGGCTTGGATAAACGACACAAGCACTTGTGGAATAGTCGTCTTTGTTTCTGACCCAATCTTTATCAAAGGAACTGTCAACCACAAAAGAAGAATATTGGCGATGAGAGTCAAATTTGCTATCATACGACACATGTGTTTACACTATTTTATGACTCATTTAGTGCACTTTTTTGAGATAAATAGTTGAGTTGTGATGCATAGTCACAATGTCACCCACTTCAAGGTCAAAGACGTTTTGGCCCAAAAATATCGTCATTTAGGTGAATTATAGCACATTTTAAGTCTACTTGTCTTCTGGGAATTATGTGCGGTATTTTGTTATTGTTGATTGCAAGACTTAGGTGTAGTTAGTTCTCGAAAAATGACCTAGTACCGGAAGTGATAAGATGAAGAAAAATGTGTTTTGGAGATTTCGCAGTCTAGGCGCACGCTTGGGAAAAATGGTAGCACAATACTCATATATTTATCATCAAGAGCATGCCCTAGAATCCAAGCACAATCCTAGAAAATGTCTGACCGACGCCTTATTTTCAACCCTCATGCACACACCCTAGATGCCAAGTACACACCTGGAAATTGCTACGCCAAACTGCCCGATTTTGAGCACTCAAGTGCATGCTTTAAGTTTCCGGCGCACGCCTAGACCTTTCGCTACAAAACGGAATGGAAAAAGAAGTAGAATCAGATTTTGATTAAATCAATGATAAGGGCCACTATATAAACATTTATTGCAGTCTTTTAATGTGATAAATCAACTTTTAGTCAAATTTTATCATCAGTGAAAACATAGCTAAAGATTCAAGTATGGCGTCATTGTCCAAATTTAGGCTCAGGGCCAAGAAAAATTTAGGCCCTTCTAAAAAAAGACAGTAACCAAAAAAAACATTAACAAAAACCGTTCAACCTCTCTCATGACATTGTTGACCGAAGATTATTTTTAATCAACTTTGAAAAACTTCTTTCTCCGGAAGCAACTGTAACCGGGTTAGTCAAAGAATTTTAAAAGTAATCCACGCATTCGGAAAACATCTTTTCTCCAATTTCAAAAAAGTTGGGAACTTCAATTGGCTTCTTCACTTCCTCCGGTAATGATTCTCTCAAGAACTTCAACTCCATGAATAAGTCTCTTCCATCAATATCCGATACATTATCATGTCTCAAAAACTCTTCAAGACTAGCACAAGATTTCATTAAACATTCATTGTTGGAATATTTTGACTTCCTTAAATCAAACAAGAAGCCAAACTTTTTCTCGTATACTTCTAAATGTTCGAATATGCTCTTCATTGAAGAAGTTGCTTGATCCAAAACATACAAAAAATAATTCACCCGAGAGGATTCATCAGCTATCTAGTTCACCTCTTCGGTAACATCCTCATCAAATTGTTTTTTTTCTCTTAATGTTGCACTTTTCAACAATTACAGGATCAACACCCATCTCACTTGCAATACCTTTTGCTTCCACCATTGCTTCCACAAAACCAACATCTCTGTATCTTTCAAGAAAATCTACGAGCCATTTAAATTGCTCAACTTCATCATTTATATTCATATCTTCTTTCTGAATGAGCTTGCTAACTGAATCAACAACAAATAACAAGTTATACCAAATAACCATGCCAAACAAGAACTCAAAATTTTCAAGTTCATTCTTCACAAGGGTCATTGCTTCACTTTTTGCCGTCGCTTCACTTTGATTTGCGTATTTGCAAATTCAACTAAAGCATCTCTTAGTTGTCGAGCTTGATATCTTATGGCTTTAACATTTTCAAGACGATTTTCCCGGCGTGTTTGTGACAATGTATTTAACGTGAGATTTTTCACATTATATGTTAAAATTTACCACCGCTTCGTTGAAGAAGAAAACGGACATACAATCTTTGCACCACTAAGAAAAATGACGCTGCTTTGGAACAAGAGTTGGCCATATCACAAAGAACAAGGTTAAGACTATGACACCCACATGGTGTATAAAATGCTCTTGGATTTGCTTGAAGTAGTCGACTTTGCACACCTTTATGTTTTCCTTTCATATTTGAGCCATTATCATATCCTTGACCTCTTAGATATTGAATAACAATATCAAGTTTGCTCAAAATTTCATGAAGTTCACCAAAAAACGCCAACCCCGATGTATCATCTACATTCAATAATTCTAATAAAAACTCTTTCAAATTTTTATTGGATTGCTTGAAATATCCACACATCTAATGACAATAGAAATTTGTTCTTCATGACTTATATCCGGTGTACAATCAAGTGTAACCGAGAAATACTTTGCTTCCTTGATTCTTACAATAATTGTACTTTTAACCTCACCACTTAAAAGTTGTATCAATTCATTTTGGATTCTAGGACCCACGTAATGACATTGAACATCACCATTTTCAATCCGTTGTAGGTGCTTTTCCATTATTGGATCAAATGATCGATGAAAGTTAGGAAGTTTGACAAATTTGATCACTCGAATAATTTTCCTTGTCCTCATTCATAACATTACATTGAGTATTTATACACCAATATAGGAACCCTATGTTCCATAAAATTCCAACTACGCCCCCAATTTACTACAAATAATTACAACAAAATAATCAATCATAATAACTATATAATCCCGCAATACCCTCCTCAAGTTGGAGCGTGTAGATCGCGAATGCCCAACTTGCGGAGTAAAAAATCAAACTGTTGTTTCCCCAATGCCTTTGTGAAAATATCCGCCAGCTGCTCCTATGTATGTACATACGCAGAAGATATGAGACCCTCAGTAATCGCATCACGTGCGAAGTGACAGTCTGCCTCTATATGTTTGGTCCGCTAATGAAAAAATGGATTCTGAGTAATGTGAAGCGCTCTTGACTATCACAGTGGTGAGGTATATCCATAAGTATCCGGACCCCTAAGTCCCCGAGGAGCTATCGAAGCCATTTCAACTCACAAGTAATGGCCGCCATCGATCGGAATTCCGCCTCTACTGATGAGTGGGACACTGTCTATTGTTTCTTGGTCTTCCATGAGACCGGTGAAGTCCCGAGTAACACAAACCACCCACTCAAGAACCGACGTGTCACCGGGCAACTCGCCCAATCGGAATCACACCACCCTTCCAAGGATAATGGGCTATCAGCCCGCAAGAGAACCCCTGACCTGGATTCTTCTTCAAGTAGAATACAACTCACAAAGGAAAATCCCAATGCTCAACCCGCGGTGCCTGCATAAACTGAGAAAGTATATGCACCGAATATGCCAAATCAGGACGTGTAACGCCCAGATAAATGAGACGACCCACTAACCTCCTATATTTTCTAGGGTCATCCAACAAAGCCCCCTCAGTAGTTTCCAAGTGATGATTTTGCTCCATGGGAAACTTGGCTGGCCGAGCCCCTAACAGCCCCGTCTTTGAGATAATGTCCAACACATACTTGCGTTACGATAAGAAAATGCCCTGTGAATTTCTGGCAACTTCCAACCCAAGAAAATACTTCAGATGCCCTAAATCCATCATTTTGAAATAGTCCCCCAAATAATTTTTGAACACTTGTAAAGCAGTAGCATCATTCCCCGCAAGAATCATGTCATCAACAATACCAAAACATTAAGCCGTATATCCCCCCGAACCAAAGTAAATAGAGAATAATCTGAGTAGGAGTGACGAAAGCCATACTCCTTCAAAGCCGAGGCTAACTTAGCTAACCAGCACCGGGTGCCTGCTTCAACCCATAGAGTGACTTCCGTATGCGGCATACCAGATTCCGCTGTTTGTTTTCAAAACCCGGTGGAATTCGCATATAAATCTCCTCATCAAGATCACCATGAAAGAATGCATTATGGACATCCATCTGATGTATATCCCAATTTTTAATCGCCGCGACTGCCAGGAATGTGCGGACCGTCACCATCTTTGCCACAATAGCAAATGTCTCATTGCAATCAATCCCCTCTACCTGGTGATTACCAAAGGCCACCAACCTTGCCTTTAAACGTTGAAGATTACCATGCTCATTGTATTTTTCGGTGTAGACCCATTTGCTCCCTAGGGCCTTCTTACCAGGAGGCAATTCCTGCAAACACCCTTGTGCCATGTTCCTCCAATACGAGTATTTCTTCTGCCATAGCTTTCCGCCAACCCTCGGATTAGACTGCCCTTTAAAAGATCGAGGCAGATTTCCTGTAGTAACATTGGCTAGATATCTCATATGCGCGTCTAAAAACAAGAATAATCCACAAAATGCATAAGAGGATTTAAATTACCTGAAGAGGTCGATGGACTAGGGAAGTGCGCTGAAGGACTTTTCTTATCCATTGACATATGTGTCACGTACTCATGATATCTCGTATTAGGGACTTTTGTCCATTTACCTCTGCCTAACTCAGCTGTGTCTCCATACGACTGCTCACTCACAACTACCTCATATGTCGGTAATTCATCAACTCCCTCACTAGGTTGCGCCACCCCCTATATCAGTGTCTACGGGATCCCCACTAGGTGGAGGCGACTCCACAATCATATCACTAACACCCATATAAAGTTCTTCTCTCATCAACCTCGGGAAAATAACCGAAGAAAGAGTAGGATTTTGTGACTAGCTCATTGGAAAAACATGTTCAAAAAATTCAAAATCCCTCGAGACAATGATTTCTTCTGTTTCCAAATCCATGAGTGTCCATCCCTTTTTAGCAAAGGGGTATCCCAAAAACACACACTTTCGACTCCGGCTCTCAAATTTATCTCCTTTATGTCATAAATTGTGTGCATAACACAAACATCCAAAAACTCTCAAGTCATCAAGGCTCGGGGCCTTACTAAACAAACATTCATACGGTGTCTTATAGTTCAAAACGCTTGACGTGGTCCGATTAATTAAATAACAAGCTACCATGACACACTCCCCTCAAAATTTAAGAGGAAGGTGTCCCTCAAACCTCAAAGCTCTAGTGACATTCAAAATATGTTGATGTTTTCTCTCGACTCTACCATTTTGCTGAGGGGTTCCCACCAAGGATGTTTCAAACATTATTCATTCTTTTTGTAAATGCGGAAGCAATCGTTTAAATTCCATCCATTTGTCACTCCGAATACGTAGAATTTTCCCACTAAATTGACGAGCAATCAACGCCATGAAATTTAAAAAAATAGTCTTAACTTCCCCTTTGTGATATAGTAAATACACCCACACAGAACGAGAGTAGTCGTCCACAATCGTCAAAAAATAAGAGGCCCCGAATGTAGAAGATGTCGCATACGGTCCCAACAAGTCACAATGCACAAGTTCAAATATTCTACTAGCCCGACTATCACTACGTGGGAAACTTTCCCGAGGGTGTTTAGCCCGAAATCAAGCGTCACAGCCATCCTTATTCAACGAACTAGACTCACTTACAATGGGAAGTTGTTTTAGTACTTTTTCTAACAGGTGACCCAACCGTTTATGCCATAGTTCCATGGAGTCTCTCCCACCATTAGCCATAACCTTCACACGTGGAACTCCCTGGAAAAAGAAAAGTCCATCTTCGCTCTCACCCACTACAATCAGCTTCCTCGTCGTTCGGTCCTGCATAACACACAATGTGGAAGTGAGTTGAATCTGACAATCAAATGCATCTAGTAACAGTGTTACGGATAATAAATTGCAAGCCAAATTGGGCACATAAAGAGCATTTTCCAGCTTTCAATCCGCCGGGTAGAATAATAGTTCCTTCATGGGAGGTTCGACCATC
The DNA here is from genome assembly GCA_036785695.1 of Gentiana straminea. NCBI lineage: Eukaryota > Viridiplantae > Streptophyta > Magnoliopsida > Gentianales > Gentianaceae > Gentiana > Gentiana straminea. The sequence continues at coordinate 187,849 of JAVUPR010000448.1, read as the reverse complement.
CGGAAGTCCCACCGGGCATTTTTCAATCACCCGTACATTCACTAAATTACCAAACATACCGGTCAAGTGATGAGTAGCCCAAGTATCAATTATCCACGAACAATCATCTGTTAAACGATATTTAGTTTTGGCAATATTCAAGAGGTCGAGTATGCCTTGCCACTGTGCCGATGTTAAATTGGAAAAACCACCATGCTCGGATGTTCCGTGCACATTCAGTTCGCCGGAATTGCGGTTCGACAAGCCCACAATTGCCTTGTTTGTGCGAACCGAGCTTAGCTGAGCCCGACTCATTGCTGCTGCCGAACCTGTCTGTATTTTTTTTTCAAGAAATGTAACCTACAACAATTGATATTCAATTGCAATTCAGTGCCAAAATCATCAACAGTACCATGCAACTTGATGGTACACGCCGCCGAAAGAAGAGAAACTGCATCTGTTTTTTCTTTTCTTTTCAGGTAATGGATCAACGACCGGAGAGACAATGAATGATCCCTTTTTTGTCTTTCACCTAAGCACACAACTTTGAAATTCTCGATCACACTCTTGCAATTTCTTTGGTTACCTTTGTTTTCTGCAAAGCTTTTCCTCAAAGCTGCTCCGTCGTACTGCGAACCTGATGAACTCTTCTCTTGGTCGGCAAACTTGTCCTCATTCAACACATTTTATTGATTATTTATACACCAATATAGGAATCCTACGTTCCATAAATTCCAACGACGCCCCCCAACTTACTAAAAAGAATGACAACAAAATAATCAATCATAATAACTATATAATCCCGCAATAAAGTTCCCATTGTTATCATCATGTATTTTTGACTTTTTTTTCCACGAAATGCTAAATATCTCTTAGCAAGTGTCTTGACAAGTGAAGAATCCTCAATAACACCCCTCTCCAATATTCCTTCTCTTTGTTGATATGTTCTAACGTATGCTTATCAATGGTTTCATTCATTTGCAATATCATAGTCATCTCGATCCACTTGTTCATGCAACTAATATGCTCGTTGCTACTTTCATGGCTTTTAAGTCTTTCACAAATATGTTTCCAATTTTAGAACCCTTCAGTCGCTAATTGAGTCTTGTTTTCTGCTTTTTTAAACAACTCACAACAAAATCAAAACACTCTATTCAAAGCCTCTGAATAGACAAGCATTGTTCTATCATGTTTCTCACCATTTCGTAAATGACGAGTAAAGTGAATATGTGAGAAATGCCTATGCCTATCAAAATTATCCTTTGGAAAGACAAGATTATTGTTTCCTATAGGACCTTTTTTGTCTAACAAGTCTCTTAATTCTTGATCAATCTTGCCCCAATTAGCAAGATCATCAATACCTTGAGGTCCAAATACCATGTTTACCTCTACGTTTTCATTTCACAAGCTTCACTCAAATTGACAGTTTCATTATGATCATCAACTAAATTCTCATTCTGGATATTCAACACGTTTTCAATTGAGCTTTCATCTTGTTTCGTACCACCAAAATCTTGGCACATTTAATTCAATTAGCATGCTGTCAACACCAATTTCGACATAGATTAAACAAAAACAGAGATGCTGGGAAATTAATATGATAGAAAACATGAAAAACGAAAACTTATGGATTGAGGCGAGTTGGCACTCTATCCTTAAGAAGAATTTGCATTGAATTTGTGCCCACAATAATCGCAATCGTCTCCCAATATACAACAATCCTTACCTTCTAATTAAACGGCACTTGTAATGAATCAGAAATGGTGAACTCGAAAGCCTGGTATGAAATTTCTTCTTCACTTAAAAAGATGCAAAGTATAAAATATGGTATGCTTGTAAATTCTCGAGTTTTTGTATTGGAAAGATGAATGAATTTTCATTCGTGGTGCTCTTTTATTTATAGAGGAAATGTATCACTTCACCACATGATGTATCTCTTCATATGTATTAGTTCCTTCGAAGTAATGCAACTTTACGATATGAACTGATGCATCTCTTGAACCAAATGGCCACTATTCTATTCGGTTTGATTGAACTGATGCAACCGTACAAAAAACTAGTTCGATTCGAATAAACATCATTTCTTCTAACTTTGACATTAATTTCTCATTCACCTGATATCCAAATCGAGTGATTCAAAAGTCTTTCATTATATACTTTTAAGTAGTATTGAATGATACCATAGGCTCCTGGTAATTCGTATTGTATACTATCCGAAATTAATACGGAAGTGGATTACTCACCACTTTAAATAAAGCTCACTTTGAGCTATTTTCTCCAACAATCCCCCATATGAAATAAAATTAATGCAAATGCAAAGCTGACTCTAAAGAGATTTCAAATGGAAATCTATCGCATCATGATAGGTGGTTTTTTGCCTTGAACCTTCCCAGTAGAATATCATCGGAGATACTCAGCTAAGCAGTGAATTACGTCTTGAACTGCCCAGGCTTTGGTGTATGCCTAGACAGTGATACCCACACGATAGACTCCCTACCATTATCGATTCTCATGGTTGTGTCCATTTTGGCCATGGATCACTCTTGGTTTCAGAAAGTGTCTTAGAGAATTCAAGCCTTTAAATTCTCACAAAAGCGGCCCCACTTCACACTTACATAGGTGACTTCCCATAAAGAGTACTCAACAATACCCCACTTGGCTTAGTCGTAGTGTAGGAGCCATTAAAAGCTTTAGCTTAACCTAACATAATCACAAAATGTACTTTTGTTTATCACAAAATGGGTAAGTGCTAACCGTCCCTCATAACTTAGTTGTCACTTTTGAACCATGATCTTGGGATCTCTAGTGAGCATGGTTGAGTTACCATTACAAGGGAACATGTGTAATAGGCCTAGTCCCATTCCATTTGTCAATATTAACATCTGATCTCTAGCTAAGCCTTATGTAAGCAAATCCGCAAGATTCTCTTTCGATTTTATATAATAGAGGAAATCAAACCATTAGGGATCAATTATTTGATGGTATTGTGTCTACGATTTTAGTGTCATGACTTACCATCATTTCCACGTCTAGTGCCAACTGGCTATCGTATTATAGGTTGATATCAGTGGCACTACCACTATAAGTGAACACATATACACTGGTGGATTTAGAGTGTTTCACATTTGATATCCAGTTCACATCACATCCTCTAATACCTTTGGATACATTGTTAACAACAATCCAAGATTCATTATGTGTCCCAGATAAATCAACACTATATTAAAGCCTTTATTAGAAACGTCTACATTATGCATCAAAAACCATATACACTACTGGTATTTGCATATCCAATGACTATGCAATGTATTGTCTCAGACCCTTATTTTGATTGCCAAGTCTTAGGTATTTCTACCTTTGTTAAACATAACACTTTCAAGAATTTGAAGGTAGGCTAATATCCTTTCCACTATTCCATTATGGTATTCAGTTGAGAATTACAATTGCCGAGAGGATCGCCTCCCCCCACAATTTTGGGATAGACCCGAGTTAATCAACATGGCATTCATAATTTCTTTTATTTTTATTGTGTTTGAGCAAAACTATTTGACTGAGGTGTGTGTGAAGCATTGGTTTAGTGAATAATGTTGGCGCCTTAACAAATTCATTGAACAATTCATCATACACTCAATCCCAATCACTTCAAATTATCGAAATCCATATGCCGAGTTAAGTCTAACAACAAAATTATCTTCGGCCTCATCTCGCTTTCTTGATAGATAAACATATCAATACCATATGCTATCATCAATAAAATCAATAATTATTTTCTACCACACCTAATTGCACAAACTTTAAATTACACATTTTAGCATGAACTAAAATCAAAGGTTCCGAGTCTTTCTTACCGTCGGAAATGGTGACTTAATCAACTTGGTTTCAACACATACACTTGACATTTATAACCTCGACGGACAAGTGCATTTCTTGCGCTTATACGACATTGCTATGTCAATTTGTTTCTTCCATTTTCATGTGCATCTCATAGATGCTCAACGACTTAAACTTTATATAATGTCAGCAAAGTGACGTAAACTCTACATCTGGTGGAACAAATCTGGAAGTCAGCTGAGTGATGGGCAGCTGATTAGTGTATTCAAGTCTGTGTGTATCAGCAGGGTGAAGTCTGCTGAGACATTCTGGTTTTGTCAGCAGACTTACTGAAGTCTACTGAAGTGTTGAATACAACTGAGTTCTACATCGGGGCAATGATCAGTTGAGTTGTGTCAGCAGAGTGACACAACATCTGGGGCATTTATGGCAATCCGACAAAGATTCTTGGCGGTTAGGGTTTAGGGATCTGTGCCTATAAATACCAACTGTATTGATCATTGTAATGTGTGTAATCCATCTGAAATTTAGTGCATAATAAAATATCTCTTTTCTGTCCGTGGAGTAGTCGGCACAACGCCGGAAACCACGTTAAATCCTTGTCTTCTTCTTGTTTCTTCTATTTATGTGTGATTGTTACTGTTAGATTGCATCTGTTAATTATCTATCTTGCATCTGGATTTCCTATCCTGTTATAACATATACATTTTCTGCTAGTATTAGATACTCGAGAAAGTCTATATTATAATCACAAATTACACTCAACTCACACTCAACTCCATGGGAAAACGAAAATTGTTGAATAGTGTTTTCAGATTGCAAGTTAAAGATGAAACCATACTCATATCGAGTATACTTCACATTACATGGTTGCCGCAGCTCTATTCCTGACTCGAAATCCATAAAGGACTTTAAGAGAGGATGAACATGCCCATTCTATAGGTAGTATTGCCCCTTATTCTAATTAGAATTATAGAAAAGTGAGGGCGGACTTCCGTACTTCCGATTCGCTAGCGCGCGTGAATTACCTTATACCTACGCAAAGGCGGGAACGATATGGAGCACCTAGTCTACTAGTCGTCCGCTCTCTCAAGGTCATCCTTCTCTAGGTAGAAAAAAGGGAAATACAAATAATTCGATGTACTTCTGCAAGTGTGGGACACATCTCATGTTTGCCGAATCTAAAAACCATCGCCTTTGCATCCCAAGACTTCACTGTGGCTATGATCAGATCGCAATCTTGGTTTTCTTTTTATGTTATCCTTTTGCTTTTGCCAAATGTGCTTCGCCTCGTATTATTAGAATGAAAAACTCTACATAATTTATAGCATACCATATTTTATACTTTGCAACTTTCAAAGTGAAGCAGAAATTTCATACCAGGCTTTCGAGTTCACCGTTTCTGATTCATTACAAGTGCCGTTTAATCAGAAGGTAAGGATTGTTGTATCTTGGGAGACGATTGCGATTATCGTGGGCACAAATTCGACGCAAATTCTTCTTAAGGATAGAGTGCCAACTCGCCTCAATCCATAAGTTTTCATTTTTCATGTTTTCTGTCATTTTAATTTCCCAGCATCTCTGTTTATGTCGAAATTGGTGTTGACAGCATGGTTTTCCAGGATGCATAGGGAACAAAATCTACTTTTTAGATGATCATTTTGATGTTTACTATGATAATGAGCATGGAGATGTGGGGGTTTTTAATTTGGATGATCGAAGTTTTGATAAACTGCCTTGTAGTCCCATCTTACCAAATTCCCAGTTTGACTACCCTCCTCCAATATGGAACACACCGAATCCTTGCTAATTAAGCATTTATTATGTGGTAATACCATATTCTCCCTCTATTTACCAGTTTACTCAATAGTATCATAATTTCTTACTCTGTGGTGTCACTTGTATGTGTCATCTGCATTGTTGTTCTTCGTTTATGATACCTGATGATTGTTGGTAGTATTACTTTTTGGAAGAAAACCACAAGTGGTTAATTATAATAGACTTTGATGAAACGAGATGCTAGAGCTTTCTTTAGTAGCTTTTCTTATGTTGCTTGATTTTCAAGTTCTTGAATCTCACTGTTCATGGATCTCAGCTTGATATGGAGCTTTTTTAAAGGTTGTTTAACTTCTAAAACACAGAAGAGAGATAACCATCTTTTATAGTCCTCCATTTTCGCCCTTAAGCCGTCTTTCGCTTTTATGTATCCTAGTCCACCCTAAGAATCTGATCATAGCTTGAGCTCTATTTTATGAGGTTCAAAAAAACATGCCTTAAGCAATCTCCCAGAGCATGGTTTGGGAGATTCTCTAAGTTCATAAAAGGAAATGGCTTTCATCAATGTCACACAGATCATACCTTATTTATAAGAAGGAGTTATGGTAAAACTACTATCCTTGTGGTTTATGTGGATGATATCATCCTCACTGGTGATGATAATGATGAAATAAGCAAAATCAAAAAGATCCTTGCATCTGAATTTGAAATAAAGGACCTTGGGAGTCCTAAGTATTTTCTTGGAATGGAGATTGCCAGAAATGCATCTGGTATCTCAATGTCCCAAAGAAAATACACTTTGGATCTCTTGAAGGAAACTGGTATGCTGGGGTGTAAACCAGCTAACACCCCTGTAGAACCAGGGTTAAACTTAAACAAAGAGGAGAATAGCCCTCTGGTTGATAAAGGGAGGTACCAAAGGCTTGTTGGGGAGATGATTTACATATCTCACACTAGACCTGACATATGCTTTGTTGTAGGTCTAATCAGTCAATTCATGATAAAGTTAGGGTTTGATGTTCCAAAACCCATTCAACTCATGTGTGACAACACCTCTTCATTATGTATTGTAGAGAATCCTACTCATCATGATAATACTATAAACATGTAGAGGTGGACAGGCACTTCTTAAGAGAGAAAGTTGACAATGGTGACATTTCCTTATTCAATATCAAGACAAAGGACCAGATGGCTGATCTTCTAACAAAGGTTGTCTCAAATCAGGTCTTTCAACATCTGCACTTCAAGCTTGGCTGCATCAACATATACAACCAACCTTGAGGGGGAGTGCTGAATTATGGCTATTAGATGTGTTTTTACAGTCTTGTATAATAGTCCTAGTTCCTGATCTGTTCTTTTTACCCTGTTTTTGGCCTAATTTAGTGCTTAATCCGGCTAACTATAGTAAACTGCTTTTACTGTGCATATATCCGTTGTTAGTCTTTTTCTAGCCGTTGAGGCTTTCCTTCTTATGTAATCTCTCTCTTATCTTACCCGATAAGAGTTTCAAGCAATAAACAAGAGTTTTCTCTTAATTCTCTCTCGATATTCTCTAGTTTCTACATTTTACCACCGCATTTTTCGGTCCACATGTTCATTCGTTTATGAATTTCCACAAATTTAGGAGTTAACCACCAGTCATCTTAGAGTTGGTGAATTTTGTGATCGTTTAGAAGGGATATGCCAGTACTCGTTTTAAAACTAACAATAACTGTAATTGGCTCCGAGTTGTGTTTTCTCCGTGTTTCAGTCTACGTTGGGGCTGATGCATTTGCTTTGTAGGGTCTGGTGATTTACTTCAGCTGAAGGATATCAAAGTAGGAGAAGGCTATAATTTGGTTTGCAAGGTATGCTCTGAATTCACGTATTTTTTACTACATTATACTAAAGTATTTGTCGTCGTAGGACCAACTTGCTTAGGCAACCGACCACCTTTTCCATTTAACTTCTTAGAGAATGCATGCTAGACACAATTACTATGTAGTATTTTTGAACAGGATCTTCAACATTTTGTACTTACTAACTTACAATGGGATATTGGGTACCTGCTTAACGTATATATTTCTCTACAAGATTCTTCATCTCTCTGAAGTCCAGAATGGTAATTGGATTGTCTTTGTTTGGGATGGAACAGATACTCCAGCACAGCCCATTGAGACAAGGTGTGTTGTTTTTTTTCTCAATTATCTTATGCCAGGCTATGTTACTTTTAAAAAAAATGCATTTTGGTTTTGAACAACAAATTTTGTTTTTTGTTTCGTATTTCATCAAGGTGAAATATTCTTGGTTATTACAAATTTACAATGTTGTTGGACTTCTTAATAATTTGTTTGTCTGTATATAGAGAATCGAGAATGTTTCGGTACCACCAGCCGAGGACTTAAAAAGAATTCCAACGCTTCTTGTGAACTTTTTTTTGTACCTTTAGAATGAGTTGAAATGCTATTACAGCTAATAAATTCCTTACACCTGTTGTTTGCTTGTTTCCATTCCTTCAATGAATTATAGAATTGCAAAATGATGTCAGGCTAGAAGATGAGTTGGAAAAGCCGTTTCCATTAAGTTTGGAACCCATTCCTTTGCCAAGGGACACGTTGTGCAGCTTTCCTACTGTTGGTACCGTCTTAAGGATAAAAGTCAAGCAAGGAAATGGAAGGCTAGATTCAGTACTGTCCTGAAGGCTGGAAAATGGATGAAATTTCTCAATTTGAAGTGTAAAGTTTGTACCGGAATATGGGTTGCTTCCGTGAAGCCCTATAAAAGGATTTGTCATTTGCCTGATGATGATGACATTGTGTTACAACAACAAAGGTCAGTTGATTCAATTCCATTGTTATCTGATTCCATTTTTCTTTCCTCGTCTTTCTCTTACATCTGTAGTGAGCTGTTTATTTTTAACGGCTTTCTATGAAACATAGGACGTATGATGAGCGTTTCCCTTCAAAATATGGTAGAATGCCTCTGCAATGTTTTCCATGCCCTTCTAATCTTACAGGTTTGGTCGGTGAGGACATTGGTTTTGCTGTATTCATCCATTTATGATTGCAGTAAATGGTTATTAACATCTTTTTTTCCATTCCAGAAACGGATTATCCACGTGTGCCCTTTGTCACTTTGATGGATATTCTCTGCTATCCGGAGGTACTTGTTGTATTCTTCTTTATTCTTTCATATTTCTGCTATACAGATTTTCTCCTGAAAAAAAAGAGTTGAGATATATGTTTGTTTTATATTTGTAGGTTACATATAAATACACGTGCGCAGTTAGGGTTGTAGCTTTACTTCCATGGAGGCCAGAGGACTTCCGTTCTCCTAAAGGAATTTACAGGGTTCGTTTAACACTAGAGGACCCGACTGCTCGCATACACGCTTTTCTTTACGATGAAGATGCTGTATGACTCATGCTTCTCAAAATGATTTGCATCACTACACATTTATGCGGTAGGACCGATTTATTCATGATTATTCACTCCCATGGCACTCGGCTTTTAGGTGGAGTTTTTTGGTGGATATCACGCGGTGGATGTAATGACAAGGAAAAGAAATATGGTGCTTGGAATTGGAGAAAGCAGTAATAATGATGGAAGAGATACAAGTGTTGTTGTTAATGCAGCTAGGAATCCTCCATGGATACAGGTTTGCCTGAAATCTTACTCTATTGATGAGAATGATCGTTGGGGTAGTAGAAATTACCGCGTTTTTGCAACAAGATTCAAGGATTAATTAATTATGTAGCTTAATCTTCTAATCTAAATTAGATGAAATTAAGGATCTGCTAGTATCCGTTAATTGTATTCGTGTTCGGTGATCGGTAACAAGTTATTAGTTATATGTAATTTCATTGTGTCATTCTATTCTGTCTTGCATATAAGTCTGCAAGTATTTTATCCGGACATTAAACTCCATTCAAGAAGCTATTGAATTATAATGACATTTGACGATGCAGAGAAATCGCGATGTTATGACATTTGACGATGCACAGACATCGCGATGCAGAGACATCGCGATTAAGAGACACCGCGATGCAGAGACACCGCGATAAAGTGACACCGCATTGCAGAGACACCGCGATGCAGAGACACCCCCGATGCAGAGACACCGCGATGCTGTGATCATTCCCGATGCAGAGACACCCCCGATACAGAGACACCGCGATGCAGAGACACCGTGATGAAGTGACACCGTGATGCAGAGACACCATGATGAAGTGACACCGCGATGCAGAGACACCGCGATGAAGTGACACCGCGATGACTCTTCAGGGTTCAAAAAAAAAAAACTTTTTTAGCTTCCAGGAGAAAGAACAAAAAAAAGGATAGTTTTGTCTACTTACTAATTTTATGTCCTTATAAACAAATAAGATTTAAGTGTGTCCTAAGTGCCTAGTAGGTACTCAAACTAGTCCTTATAAACAAATACCAAAAAAAAAAAAAAAAAAAAAAACCTTTTACGTGTCCCTCAAGCTTCATGGTCTGTTTCCCTAATTATATATTCCTGTGATCGCTTACAAAGCCGTGACCGTGATAGGGTATTGCTTATACTACCACCTTCTCTACTTAGCCAATTTCTTTCTTTCTCTCGCTATAACAATTCCTCCGGACGTTATTGTCGACATATACCAATGGATCAACCACCATCATCAATCAATATCATCGAGCAAACAAAGAGAATTGAAAGAAAAAGCAATCATGGAGCAAATAGAATGAGTTTTGAGAGAAAAAGCAAAGGCTTTTTGGAAAGAATATGAATCGGATTTGTTGGAATCGTCACCAAAAAGGAAAAAATACGAATCAAAGAATTGTACATTCTCTCCGGGGCCGGAAGCCTTCCGATTGCCAATGACCGTAAGTCGATGAAATCCACTCACCGGCGGCACGCCTATTGTTCTCCCGGTCCCTAAGCCAATGGAGTATTATCACGATTTAACCGAGCCTATGATGCCCGTGGTTTTCTAGTCGGCTACAAGTTTGTACATGGGGAAATGTTTTGCATTACCTCCAATAGTAGTTGTTCCCGTCTATCGGACAAGTGCCTCGATTCAACATGGGTTGTTGTGCACGTGATGAAGTTGATATGCATATGGTAACTAGGCGCCATGATGTGGACATGACATGTGTGGACCCTATCGCCGTTATTGCACAAATCGGCAAACTATGTGCGCTTATGCTACAACCGTAATCTTTGAAGTCGACAATTACAATTACCATGACGACGCCTTACGTCGATGCTTTGGCCATATCATCGAGAAGCCTTTCGTTGTTGTTTCGTGGTTCCGTACATTAAAAAGGTTCATGAAGAAAGTGGCCATGAGGCCTCAAGTGATGAGTATGACGTAAGCAAAGCCACCATGTTTTTGGCGGCGAAAATGACCGCGGTTTGGTGACGTATACTTCCGATGAAACCATACGACAAAGAATAAGTGCTTTTCGATAAATGCCTCCAGGAGTTGAAAGTCAAGATAATTGGGTTACTACTATGCGTTTTTCACGTGGTACCGCAGAACACTTGCACCTTGATCAGAGAAAGGTGCATTTAGCCATCATTAGCGGTGGCTCCTCCTCTGGTTGCAGTGGCTCCCAAGAACTGTCATAGTGTCATAGAGCATTTTCAGTTTTATCATCACTTTGTGTGAGGACGCCTTTTGAGGCTTTACGGTATTATTATCACTACATGGGGTATCAACCGTGAAACTTCCTACCGTACTATTTATTATTATTTTTATGGAAAATTAGGGATAAGGACACAATCTGAAATATTTTTAAGTAACAGGACATCTACATATTTTTTATAGGGAGAAGGACAACCGCATAATTTTTATAGCGAGAAGGACAAACAAAGAATCCCGAAAATCGGTGAATCTCCCCAGTGAATCCCGAAATCGGTGAATTTCGACGTTGAATTTGACAAATGAATCCCGAAAATTAGTGAATTTCGACGATGAATTTTGAAAATTAGTGAATTTCGACAAGTGAATTTCGTCGTGAATTTAAACAAAGAATTTCGAACACAAGTGAATTTCGACAATGAGTGAATAAATAGTTTTGTCCTTTATGCAAAAGTTTCAAAAAACTGTCCTTCTACTCAATTGATGAAATATTTCTGTCCTTCTCCCTTATTCCCCCTTATTTTTATTTATTTTTTATTTTAAGTATTTACTATGGATTTGAGATTTTTATTTATGGGATTTTAAGAATATATATTTTTGGGCTAGGCTGATTGCAAAAAAAAAAAAATGTAATAAATTTTTTTTTTAAATTTGTTTGATTAATGTACGAGATATAAAATTTTTTTTTTTTTTGAGAAGCATCTCTCTGATTTTAACACGTTTTATCTTATGGACCAATAAGGAAAGAAACATTTTAGGCTTTGATTATTATATAGAGGCTTTAAGGACATCACAATATACTCCCTCTGTTCCTAATTATATGTCGCAGTTGTCAAAATCAAAATTTCCTTTTTTATATGTCGCAGTTATATTTTCAATACATATTTTAGTACTATTTCCGTTTTTCAATATTACTTTTCAACTTTCTATGCTCATTTAACCAATCAATCTTTCATATTCAATACACCACTATACTTTTCAATATTTTTTTAGTACTTTGCACTGAAAATCAACATAATAAATCACTTTCTTAATCTATGTGTTTTTCTCAAACGCGACATATAATTAAAAACGAAAGGAGTATCACTTTGGAAAAATACAGCTGTGTATGAATGATGGATTATGATATAAAGTGCAGAAAATGTTGGGCCATTATAAGAAAATTAAAGTGAATTTTTACAAGTGACTCCTATCGGCACCATGTATTTACTGTCAGTATTTCTTTTATTATTATTTTTTATTTACTTTTATTATTATTTTTCATTTACTTCTGACATTACACATGTATTTTTTTTCTTTTACTTTCGGCATCACTCTAGCAGTGACAGATTCAGAATTTTTTTTCATTGAGGTCACCGGACCGTAACTACATTTTGGATTAAAAAATTTGTTATAGTGGGTCATCGGAGCCTAAAATACATTTTTTTACCAACAAAACGACACTTTTTAACACCAAAATTACATCGTTTTAATACTAAAAAAAAATTTCCCGGATCTCGTGGGGTAACGCGACCCCTTCCTGATACACATGCATCCGCCCTTGGACACTAGTAACGTCACTGAAATTCTTTTTCGATAATAACGTCAGTGATGATATAACGTCACTGATATAACGTTAGTGTCACTGATGTTATTGAAAATCAACTTTAGTGGCATTGACGTTATCATTGAGAATGAACGTTAGTACCACTGACGTTATCGCTGAAAAATAATCCTGGTGTTATAAGTTACTTTTTTAATGTCGAAAGTAAACGTGGTGTCGACAGCAGTTTTGTGGTGCTGATAAAAACGGTTTTTCGTATAAGGGCCCAAATTTTTGATAAGGTTGTGTGATTAGTTATTTTGTACAATCTTGGGCCTCAATTCACCAAGATTTTACTTTCTGGCTTAACATGGAATTCTATTAACTCGGTATAAATGTTTGGGGCACTGCAATTATTACATCACTGAATAAAAGTGTTTTAAAAAAAAATGTTTCAAACAACATATAATTTTGAGATTATTTTTTATAGGAGTAAATTCAATGGAGATTATTTGTATCCAATAATTCTTGGGTGCCGTTAAGGACGCCACACATTTTTTACTTGGACATCAAAATTAAGGGGCACCACATCTCCATTTATTAATCTACTTAATACACCACGCCAAATTCTATATGTACGCAATGCACCACATTGTAATTACAATTATACCATTTTTATCTATTACACCACACTTGTCAAAATCTCTCAATCCATCAAAATAACTACACATATAACCCTATTTTATCCTATTTTTTTCCGTCACCACCACCACCACCCACCACCCACCAGCCCCCGCCGCCCCATTTCTTGCCATTCCCCTCCTCCATCTTCCATATCTAACCAATTCCTCTCACCTCCCATTAACTCAAATTTCCCCCACCGCCCTCTTGCAACCTCCTTGTTGAAACACAGACGAGAAACTTGCACTTGAAGAAAGATAAAACAGATGCAATCTAATAGAAAAATAAGGCGGAAATTGATAAAACACAGAAACAAAGAGAACACGGTGATTTAACGTGGTTTCCGGCGTTGTGCCGACTACTCCACGGACAGAAAATGAGATATTTTATTATGCACATAGTTACAAGGTTTTCACAAGTGTGTGAATAACACTTTGAAAGACACACTTTGCATTGATTACAACTTCGGTATTTATAGGCACATATCTCTAACCCTAACCGCCATAAGATCTTTGTCGGAATTGTCATAAATACCCCAGATGTGGACCCCAACTCCAGCTGTTATCCACCAGACGAAACTCAGTTCCAAACTGATTTTCTAAAAAAACTCACTTGTTATCATCAAACTCGTATGTAGAACTCAAAGAAACTCGGTTTCCCCCAAAACTCGCCCTCAAAATTCGCTTTCTCCAAAACTCGCTTTTCTCGCCTTTTCCCAAAACTCGCTTTCACTTCATAAAACTCGCTTTCATCTTTCGTATTAGTTCCACCGCTTTTAGAGATCAAGTCACAAAACTAACAAATCTCCACCTTGACTTGAACTCTCATTCAACGTCACCGCATTGCATAATTCGTACGTACTTGTACCGTATGCATTCGTCAATGCCAGGATGTACTTGTACCGTACTTCTCCACGAAATCCACTCACCGACTCGCCTTCAACTGAGTTTCCAGAAAACGGATTATAAGCTTTGAATGTTAAGCAAGTCCAGTCACAACTGAAACTTGCTTTGTTGAACTAGTTTAGTAAACATATCAGCATGATTTTCCTTGGTGCTGATCTTCTTCACTACAACCCTCTTCTCATTTCTCAGGAAATGATATCTCACATCAATATGCTTGGTTCTCTCATGATGAACCTAATCCTTAGCTAGACAAATTGTACTCAAACTGTCACAATAAATCTCAGCTTGATCCTGATGCAGCCCCAAATCACTGACTAGACCCTTCAACCAGATTGCTTCCTTGGCTGCTTCAGTAACAGCCATATACTCTGCCTCAGTTGTTGATAACGCTATTGTTGCTTGCAGAGTTTCTTTCCAACTGACAACTGAATTCCCCAATGTGAAAACATAACCAGTCATTGATTTTCTACTGTCCACATCACCTGCATAATCAGCATCACAATATCTTGTGACCAAACTTTGAGTATCACCTCCATAAATGAGACCAACATCAGATGTACCCCTAAGGTACCTGAACATTCTTTTCACAAATTTTTCCGTTGTTCCTTTCCAGTTTGAGCCATAAACATGCTGACAACATTGACTGCCTGAGCCATATCAGGCCTAGTGCACACCATGGCATACATCATACTGCCAACTGCACTAGCATAGGGAACTTTTGACATATATTCCTTCTCCTCAGCTGACTGTGAAGTATAAACTGACAAATGAACATTTGACGTCATAGGAGTATCTATTAGCTTTGCAGCAGACATACCATACTTGGACAAAATCTTATGTATATAGCCCTGCTGAGATACAAACAGTTTCTTCTGACTTCTATCTCTCAGATCTCAATCCCTAAGATTTTCTTGGCTGCACCGAAATCTTTCATTTCAAATTTAACACTAAGAAGGTCTTTCAGATTCTGAATATCAGACTTCTTTCTTGCAGCTATCACCATATCAACCACATACAAAACAAGATAGATGTATGATCCATCTTCCAGTTGACTATTGTAGACACAACAATCATAAGGACTTCTGCTATAACCCAGCTGGATCATGTAACTGTCAAACCTTTTATACCACTGTCTAGGAGCCTGCTTCAACCCATACAAGGACTTTTTCAGCTTACAAACAAATGCTTCTTTACCAGGAACTTGAAATCCCTCTGGCCGAGTCATGTATATTTCTTTGTCTACCTCACCATGTAGAAAAGCTGTCTTCACATCTAACTGCTCAAGTTCAAGATCTTGTTGTTCCACTATTCCTAGTAACACTCTGATTGAAGTATGTCTGACTACTGGTGAGAATATCTCATCAAAGTCCACCCCTTCTTTTTGACTGAACCCTTTAGCAACCAAACGTGCCTTATACTTGAATCCTTCTGCCTCAGTCATTCCTTCCTTTTTCTTGAAGATCCATTTGCATGTAACAACTCTCCTATCAGCTGGATGTTTAATAAGATCCCAAGTCTGATTCTTCAGTAATGACTCCATCTCATCTCCCATGGCAGCAAGCCATTGAGATGACTCAGAACATGTCCCTGCTTCCCTGTAAGTAGAAGGTTCAAAACCATCCACCTCTTCTGCAACTTGAAGTGCATATCCAGCCAAATCTTCAAACCCATACCTTCTGGGAGGTATCCCAACATTGGATCTTCTAGCTCTGCTGACCAATATCAGTTTGACGCTCACCGACCCCCGTTCACCGACCGGCTTGGATTCGCCTGGTTCGCAAACCGCATTAGATGAAAACTGACTTTGTTCAGCTGAGTGTTGCATCTCAGCTGACTCCACTTGAAGCTCCACCTTACTGTCAGTTTTTCTATTTCAGCACAACTTTCAGTTTCTGTTATCCTCCCCACCGATGAACTGAGCATAGAATTTTCATCAAAAATTGTATCTCTGGCGGAGAATAACTCGTTTTCTGCTGATGACCAAATTCTATAACCCTTAACTCCATCACCATACCCCACAAACACTCATTTCTTGGCTCTTGGTTCCGCTTTCCCTTCACCGACATGATCGTAAACTCGTGCTTCCAAATACCCTTAGGAACAAGAATCGCCAGTGCTTTCCCGACCACATTTCAACCGGTGTCTTGAAACCGATCCCCGTGTGAGGACTCCCGTTGATTAAGTAACAAGCCGTGCTTACAAACCTTCGCCCAAAATCTTCTTGACAAACCAAAGATGAGAGAGAGCATGCATCTTGCTCTCTCCAGAAGAGTTTGATTCATTCTTTCAGCTACACCATTTTGCTGAGGAGTATTCCTGACTATATGATGTCTGGCAATACCCTCATTGCTGCACAACTCATCAAACTCATTCTAGCAGAATTCCAGACCATTATCTGTACGAAGCCTCTTGATCTTCTTCCCCAACTGATTGTCAACTAGAGCTTTCCATTTCATGAAGCTCTTGAATGCCTCACTTTTGTGTTCATCATCACCACCCAAGTCTTTCTTGAATAGTCATCTATGAATGACACAAAATATCTGTGACCACCCAATGACTCCACCTTTGATGGCCCCCGACAATCAGAATGAATGTAATCAAGTGATGACTTTGTGCTGTGTATCCCTTTTGAGAACTTGCCCCTATGAAGCTTCCCAAACACACAATGCTCACAAAATTCCAGATTCTTGACCTTACATCCCCCAAGAAGATCTTTCTGAGAAAGAATCTGCATCCCCCTTTCACCCATGTGACCCAAGCCTCACGTGCCACAGCTTTGTCAACCGTGGATCGATGAACTTCACAGATGCTACAAAGAATGCACCCGTACACAACTGATCCTTGCAAAATATACACGGTTCCCCTTTTGACTCCCCTGAGAACTGAAACTGATTTTTTGTGACACTTAGTTTTCCACCTTCACCCTTAAAACTGAACCCTTGCTGTCTAAAAGACTGAGAGATACCAAGTTCTTGGTCATCTGTGGAACATGTCTAACTTCACTGAACATACAGAATTTACCATCCTCTGCCCTCAACTGAATTGAGCCAATCCCAACTATCTTGCAGACCTTACTGTTTGCCATAGCTATATGACCACCATCTATCTGTTGATAGCTTGAGAACCACTCTATGTGTGGACAAATATGATAAGATGCTCCGTAATCCGTAATCCACACATCGCATGATGTGCCGATTCTCCGCCTACTAGAACCATGTCCTCCTCTCGAATCAAACTCACCGCAACAAAGAATCGTTCCAACTCGTTCTCCCCGTCGCTTCTTTTTCTTTGGACAGCTTGGAATTCCAATGTCTCTGCTCCTTACAGTAATTGCAAACATCAGTGGATTTAGGACATTTGGACCCTGTCTTCTTGGATTTCTTCTTCTTCCCAAAATGCTGCCCATGCCCTTTTCCACCACTGCTGCTGACTACTAGTCCAACAGCCTGACTGTCTGCCCCAGCTGCCTTATGTCTCACTTCCCTGGCATGTAAAGCTGACCTTACATCTTCCAATGCAACTGTTTCCTTCCCAGATATGAAGGAATGCACAAAGTTCTCATAAGAAGCTGGTAGTGATACCAACAAAATTAGAGCTGCATCTTCATCCTCAATCTTCACATCAATATTCCTTAGATCAAGTAATATTGTGGTTAACTGATCAAGATGATCTCTCAGCTGAGCCCCCTCATGCATCCTTAGACTAAACAACCTCTGCTTTAGCAGCAACTTGTTGGTCAATGACTTAGTCATATGCAGTCAAGCATTGACCATAACTTAGCAAATGGTGTCTTCCTCAAAGAACTTCCGTGATAACATCATCAGATAAGCACAACATGATGGTGGAATGTGCTTTCTCCTCCAGTCTGACGTAATCTGCTGCACTGGCATCTCCTTTACCGGATAAAGGTATCCACAATCCTTGTTGTTTTAACAAGGCGCGCATCTTGATTTGCCACAGACTGAAACTGTTCCTCCCTGTTAATTTATCAATCTTTACGTTAACTGCTGACTTCTTTCTTGTTAAAGAACAGACCTTTGATCACAAATCCTAGCACCGGTCACCGGTCTTGGTGAAGATCAACTCCGTTCAGCCTGCAAATCTCTCTGAATCTTGAACCTGACGCTCTGATACCAGTTTGTTGAAACATGGACGAGAAACTTGCACTTGAAGAAAGATAAAACAGATGCAATCTAACAGAAAAATAAGGCGAAAATCGATAAAACATAGAAACAAAGAGAACACGGTGATTTAACGTGGTTTCCGGCGTTGTGCCGTCTACTTCACGGACAGAAAAGGAGATATTTTACTATGCACAGAGTTACAAGGTTTTCACAAGTGTGTGAATAACACTTTGAAAGACACACTTTGCATTGATTACAACTTCGGTATTTATAGGCACAAATCCCTAACCCTAACCGTCATAAGATCTTTGTCGGAATTGTCATAAATACCCCGTATGTGGACCCCAACTCCAAATGTTATCCACCGTACGAAACTCGCTCTCCAAACCGACTTTCTCAAAAAACTCACTTGTAATCATCAAACTCGTATGTAGAACTCATCAAACTCGCTTTCCCCCAAAACCCGCTTTCCCCCAAAACTCGCTTTCCCTCAAAACTCGCTTTCTCCAAAACTCGCTTTTCTCAAATTTTCCCAAAACTCATTTTCACTTCACGAAACTCAATTTCAAATTTTCGATTAGTTCCACCCGCTTTAGAGATCAAGTCACAAAACTAACACTCCTCCTTCTCCATTTCCTTTCTTTTTTCACTAGAAATAAAGGTTTTTGCACCCATTATGATGATTGAAAATAAAACCGCAGGAATCAAAGATTAATTGATAAGACTATTCTTGTCGTCCATTTCTCTCCACCGCCAACTTCCATTTCCTTCATCAAAACTCTCAACAGAAGGTGAATTTAATTGATGAATCGAGAGGGAATGATGATATAATTTTTTTTTTGATGATAAGAGGTGGTGGAAATGGTGATGTGGGTGGTTAAAGGGTGGAGAAGATGAGGTTGAAAGTTGAGGGGAAAATGTAACATTATAAAGTTGAAAGGATGTTATTGTAATATAAAAAAATGTAAGTAGTAAAAATAATTTGGATATAGTAAATTTTAATTTTATATAGTGTGGTGTCATTAGTAGATTTATTATTTAAAATTTTAATATGTGGTGCCTTGGGTAATCACATATTTTTTAAAGTGTTGTGGTAGCTAAGGTAAAAAAATGTGTGGTGCTTTTAAAGGCACCCTAATTTTTCTTGAATATGTACCGCCATTAACATTCGTGTAAAATGTAAGGGTTATATAATTGAATAGCTATGTGAACTTTATGATTCCAATTGATTTAAATTTCACACTTAATTTGATGACATTGATTATGTGATTCACGAATTTCGAGTTGATACTTTATCGAGAAAAGTTGGATTGATCTGTAGAAATTTTTGGAAGCCGGAACCACCGATTCAGCGACACTGTTGCCGAGTTAGCAGTCTAGTTGCCGATTCAGCGGCAACCCCAACCTCCACTTTTTTCTACAAATTTCCAAAAACATTGCAAAATACAAAGTACACTATCATGTAGTGTCTAGTAAGCATTATTTTCACAGTATCTGAACTATTATTTAATTTAATTTTATGTCAAGTAGTAATTTTACATGCATGTGAGGATCATGTTCATTATGTATGTCGATGTGTATGGATTATGTATTGACAAATCCCTTATTTTAGTTATGAGTTCTCGATAATCCAAAACATCTATAACGTGCCCTCGCCCGGTGGATTTCGTGGATTTTGGGCCGGTTATAAGTGCCCACATACGGGTGTAACCGAGTACAGTTATAGTAAGCCGGTTTACTTTTCTAATTATGATTTATTTAATTATTATTTGGGCCATAGTGTGAATGGTAAATATGATAGAACGACCTTTTTATTATATATTCAAATGTGTAATACCCTTAATAATCTGACACATTATTTCACGTATGTTACTTGCGTACAATATGGTATGAAAGTTAGGAATGGTAAATATTATATGGAATGCCCAAAAATGCCTTAGCGTTTTAGGATGAATTGAATTATGCTATCTACGATTATCTCGTCAAGGTATTTTTTTGAGGGGCTCGTCCAGGGGTTTTAATGTAATAAATTAGGGATAAGGGTTCTAAAGGACGCGATATGGAAGATGTCATCAAAAAGGACTATAAGAAAAGTTTTTTGTCAAAAAAGACATTTCACCAGTGAAAGTGAAAGTGAATTTCGTTGATTTTCAGCACAAAACCAAACGAAATTCACTTTCAAATCCACTTTCACTTTCACTGATTAAATGTCCTTTTTGACAAAATTATTTTCTTATAGTCCTAAAATTCTGACATCTTTCTAGATGTGTCCTAATTGACAATTAACTAAATAAATTAAAGGGAAAATTTGTATAAAGGGTACGAGGCATTTACTATTTATTAAAAATGGTATAAATATTCTATAATTTATAAAAAGGGCGCAAGGCGATTTAAAAATTATTATAAAGGGCACAACATCCTTTATAATAATTTTTAGACTTCCTTACACCCTTTTTACAAATTTTAAAATATATGTAAATAGAAAATAAAATAAATATTCAAAATAAAACTATTATGATTAAAAAAATCCAGAAAATAATAAAATAACAATAAAAATATTCAAAAAAGATAACATAAAATAAATAAACACAAATACAAAAACAACCCTCACCCACGTCACAGGCCATCTCGCCTCTTGGTTATTTTTCTGCTCTAAAAAAGGTTTTTCCACACCCTACCCAACCCCACAAAACATATTTTTCTCTTAAATCATTTTCCAGAGCTTTTTACAATCGTTAATGGTGTTGTGCCCTTAACAATATTTTAAAAATAATCACACACCCACTACAAAAAACACACCTTTTCGTGACAAACAAATTCGTCGTGAAAAATGCTGATTTTCGTCGCAAAGTTTTCGTGACAAAATACTTTTGTCGCGGCGTTTGTTGCCTAAGCAAAGACGCTAAAGTGTCTATTGTGACGATCAGTGAATTAGTCGTAAAAAGAGTTCGGGCCACGACAAATCTTATATTGTCACCAAAGTTTTTCATGACAAACCTCCAAATTTCTCAGCAGAAGGTTTTTCATGCGACAAAACTTTTGTCACAAAATAATAAACATTTTATCACTAATTCATTGTTGTTGTCACCAAAGGGTATAAACACATTTTTACATTAATGGCTAATATTGACAAAGGCTTTGTGACTAGAAGACATATTTCAATAATAATAATAATAATAATAATAATAATAATAATAATAAATAAATAAATAAATAAATAAATATTCAAATACTAGAAAAATAGAATAATATTAATAATAATAATAATATTAATAATATACTAATAATAATAATAATATACTAATGATAATAATAATAATAACAACAACAACAACAACATTAATAATAAATATAATAATAAACAAACACATTAGAAGTCATAATCAATAATAATATCATACAACCATAATAACTAATAACAAATATAATAATAAACAGACACATTAGAGACCTTCACAACCTTGAACCCGACTCCAAGAATATTTCCAACAAAGATGACCCTTACGCCCCGTACATTTTCCGTAATGCATGTAAGGAAGAATTGAGATTCAACCTCAATTTTCAACACTAAACTACTTACAAATACCAAAGAAAATATAAAAAAAAAAGCGCATGAAACAAATGAAGCTGAAAACACAGAAAGAGATGAATCCTCATAAATCAAAACTGCAAGTAAAATGTAAAATGTCCCCGAGACATTACCTTATATTTTGGTTCCTCAATCGAACCAAGTGTTCAGGAATCAAAATTTGTAATTTCCTTCCACCCTAATTAATCAAAAATAAAAAAGGAATGTTAGACGACCAAAATGTAGAATTAATTAAAGTGCATAAGATTGCATAATTAATACTCACATTTTTAGCAATTGCTTTGAGTATATTTTCTCCACAACTCCCCGCCTCCTACTTTCTCATGTCACCAAAAGCTCGTGATACAAAGAATGTCGCCACAGATTCTTCCATTGTTAATCTATAAATGACATATACAAGAATTCCAATAATTTCTAGCAGTCCGTGTATTCAAGCGAGCATCCATATTTAGGAAATTAACATATCCATATGTGGGCCTTTTAACAACTAAAAACCATTCTACACAAGAGCATCTACATACAACCGGCAATTTTGATCTAAAAGTCCCGTAAAACAATTTCGTAAGGTTATTAATAAATGTCCAAAATTGCTCATTTCAAGTGTAAAAGACCAACTTCAACCTCGCTCGTTTTATCACTTTTAGCTTCTACACAACGAAAAAATAAAAGGAAACAATTCACCTTGCTATTTTTTCTCGAGATGATTGCGTAACATATATATGTATGTGACAAATGATAGCATAAGTCCCGCATATTCAAAACAAGTTTATTTGGTTAAAGGAACATACAACAACAAAGCTTGCCAGTAAGTAATTAAAATAAGAAATAGCCAATAAAAATTAATTTGACATGCATTTGATACTAGTATACACCAAATCAACATTGTTTACTAGTTCTGGATCCTAAATGGAACTAACCTGGAAACTTCAGGAAATCCTCAAAACAAATAGTACACATAATTATACACATTATGACTTGACACCTCTTTGCATCAAAAGTATCTACTTAATGATAGCACATTATACATAGCTAAACACTCGTACAAGAAAACGACGTCTATTCAAAGAATCGAACTTCACTACAAATTTCATTCTTTTTATTTCGTATGTTTTCTTGCAATGGCAAGCATTCCCGTAAGTTCAATGTTAATAGAATGGAAAACCTCAACCGAATCTAGCATACAAATAAGTCTGTTGGACGGTCCTGGACTAGTCCATGGCATGTCCCGGACAAGGTCAGGACACCAACAAGATAAGGTCGAAACTCAACTACACATGGTCAAGACAACCTAATATATGATGCATACAAATTCTAAACCCAAGACAAAGGATACGACTTAACAGGGCATAGTTTGGGCAAGTATGGACATGTCCTGGACAAGTCCTGGACGTAAGCAAGATAAGGTCCAAACTCAACTACACATGGTCAAGAAAGCCCAATATATGATGCATACAAGATCTAAACCCATGATAAATGATAAGACATAACAGGCATGGTTTGGGGCAGTATGGACATGTCTCGGACAAGTCCGGACATGTCCTGGACAAAAAAGACACAGCAGACATGGCACCCCCTAACCAGATGCATACCAAACTGCAATTGCAAGACAAGAACCTAATGAAACAAGACCTTTACAACAAAACAGATGCACACCTAATCAGACCTGAAAATGAGACAAGATGTAATCCTAAAAAAAGAGCAAAACCAGACCATCAAATCTGATGCAAAATAGAGCTACCTAATGCAAAGTCCAAGTACTATGTTTATCACTGCAATGGTTCAAATCACCTGAAAGTTGTCAAAACATTCTAAACCAAATTAAAGTACTATGTTTATCACTCCAAAGAAGACTCGATGCATTCAAAGTTGATAAACAACTAATTCTAAGCTGCAAAAATGTCAAAACCTGTAATGTAGTTTCAAATTATTATGCTCTATAGACAAGGTCCCAACAAAAACGATTTAATAGAAAAACTCATGCTACACGAAAGCAATCATCTAGCAATGACTAAGCAAAATATTCATATATAATAAAGTGCATCTGTTTTGCTAATGTCTAGCGATACCTCATGAGTATACTTCTTTGTTGTATGTTCTGTTTTCCACAAAAAAAAAAAAAAACTCTGCCAAATCAAAAAATTATAGGAAAAGATATAAGACAGTAAATATACATTTGAAATCTGCCACTAGACCATATTATGCACAAAAAAAGATATAAGACAACAAATACTCAAACATTAAGCTAGGATTTCAATGTTCAACGAAAAGTATAATGATGATATCCTAACTGAGTGACAAACACATCAAAGTATCGATAGATTTCGTTCTTGCTGGTACATAACTAGGTGAATCACCTGGAGAAAAGAAATTTGATAGAAAGGATTGAAAAAAGCAGTGCCGAGCAAAAAACCCAATAAACCCGAACCAACCCAAAACCCAAACCTAGCCAACCTAAATTAACCCAACCCAAATTGAAACCAAAAATTATGGGTTGGTTTTTGGCCCAACCCGAATGTTATTGGATTGGTTTGGGGTTTATATTTTCTTCTTCGGTTCGACCCAACCCAACCCGAAAAATGTTATTGCTATTCATTTTCGATCAACATTTATTCTCGCGCGCGATAATCGAAAACGAAGAAACATCCGTAGGATT
Organism: Gentiana straminea; assembly: GCA_036785695.1. NCBI lineage: Eukaryota > Viridiplantae > Streptophyta > Magnoliopsida > Gentianales > Gentianaceae > Gentiana > Gentiana straminea. Next base: position 163,184 of record JAVUPR010000448.1, on the reverse strand, counting down.
GCGTAATTAGACTAAAATGACTAATTGATGAATATTAGTATTTATCGAATTAATCATGAATCATTTCTTTAACTTTTAAATTTTCATGTATGATTTCCTTAATATTTAACTATTATTCTTTGTTACTATCTCTATACGTTGTTTTTTGTGTCATATATTATTGGATTTGTAATATGATGTCCACAAAAAAATGTCTTTAATTATTGTTCTCTATGGAAATGTGGTAAAAAAATTGAATTTCGATGGAATACATGTATGGATTTTATTACATCAAAGTTTGATTATAAATACATTGCTTATGGCGCGTAAAACCCGAAACCCAACCCAACCCAACCCAACCCGAAACCAACCCGAACCAAACCATTGGGTTTTCTAATAATTTGGTTTGGTTTGGGTTAGTATTTTTTTAAACCAACCCGACTAATACTATGAAAAACCCAACCCAAACGAACCCAACCCGACCCAAGCTCAGCCCTAGAAAAAAAGATAAAAAGTCAGAAATTTCAGGGCCTGAAGTATCTTGCTACTTTGTTGTAACTGGTGGCAGAAATTCTTTAAATCCACTGAGAATGAGGGACTGTACACCTCTATCACATCCAGGAGTAGCCCATGTTAATCTGTGTGGGTTTTGTGTACAAAAGCATTAGCGAAATTCAGTCCTGCAAGTGGCAGCATTCACCATCAAAATTCATAAAATGCATAAAAGTACATAATTTGATTACAAAATCAAGTTTTTTTTTTACCTATTTGAAAAAGCTTTGACAAACCGGAGGAACTAGTCCTCCATCATTAAAAGGGAAAAGAAACGGTACCACAGAGATTGAGGAATCAAACAAGTCTTCCATCTTAATATATACTTTTAACAACTAATGACACCATGTGAATCATACAGAGTATCCCAGAAACATTCTAATTTCTACATTACTTGGTTCGTCAATTCTTCAGATTCATCTTCAGCCTCGTCATTGTCCAAGGCATCATCTATGGCATTCGCCATCATCTCGGACTAGAAATATAAGCAAAAGAACTATATTAACATAATAACATCCTCTGGGAGATAACTAATTAGAAGAAAAGTACTGTCTTACTGTCATACCCATTTGTGCAGACTGTCTTTGGAAATCTTGTACGACCCTTTGCCTGTTTCTCAGGGGCCATTTGCTACAATAAAATAAAGTAAAAACAATCAAACAAAGATTAATGGAAAGACAGCGCTTAAAGGTATAATCTGAACTATCAAACAACGTGCTAAGATAAAAGAAAACGCAAACAATTTGACTTCACGTAATGTTTCCTTCACAAAAACAAATATATAATACTAGCTGTTAATATAAGCTGAAATGGAAGTTAGATTCTTTTGTGGATACTTCCATACTCTGTGGTAAGGTTTGATCTGTTAATACTCTTTGGCAGCCTTTTGTCGAGACTCGAGAAGGCTATTGCAGTCCGAATATCTGAAAAAGAAGGATAGAAGATCAAGAATTAGACATGAATTGTCAAAAAAAAAATGCTTGAATGCAAACAAGGATAGTGATAATGAACTGCGGGGTTAAAATTTACAAAAACTTACGGTCTCATCAAGTTTTGTAGTGAGACTAGCTAGAAACACCATAATGTCTCTCACTAGATTGCGGTTGGTTGTATTTCACACATCGGAAACTTGTTTTAATTACCATCTTAAAAAAAAATAGAACATGTTTTACATGTAGGATTGGCATTTTACCCATCATAAGACCGGCTGATGAATCAAAGGCATTTATAACTTCATAAAGAGCTTGATAGGCATAAAATAAGAACTACCTAAAAAACAACTTTGTCCTTTACAGGCAGTACTATTAAAAATGAAAATGGCAGCTTATAAAAGGGGCATTAACATACCATTTCATCGTACAGATCTAGAGATTTCTCGTATACGTCGGACAAGACCAGTAATAGGATCAATAAAGCTTAGTTTCCATATCGACTGTGACCCAAAAAAAACCAGTTAGCTCATTAAACGAAACAACTAATAAGGCTATCTAAACTAAAAATTATCATGACATTATCCAACCTCATGAGCCCTGTTAAGAAATAGATAATTAATTATTAGTGGATAATTATGGATAATGATGGTTTGTTATTGTACACACTTGGCAGCATGATAGTGTGCCATGTATCTTTATGTTATGGTGTATTGTGAGTGTATTAACTCACACAACAATGTACCAAAATTATCTTGGAATACAAGAATTATTCTATCAACGGTTCTTTCTTGGTATCAGAGACAAGGTTGGCCATGTCCACCTCCGGTGCTCAAACAACCGAAAGAATATAGAACCCTTGAACCCTATCTTAAACAATAAGGCATTCAGTTTAGGCATCCTTGTCCTCATGCCCATCAACAAAATGGTAGGGCTGAAAGGAAACATAGACACATAGTAGAGCTTGGTCTAACTCAACTTGCTCAAGCCTCTTTACCTTTAAAATTTTGGTGGGATAGTTTTGTAGAGGCTGTATCTGTGATTAATGTTCTTCCTACCCCTGTTCTTCAAAACAAATCTCCCTTTGTAGTCTTGTTTCAAAGAAAACCAGATTACAAGTTTTACAAGGTTTTTGGATGTACCTGTTTTCCTCACCTTAGACCTTTTAACTCCACTAAGTTCAGATTCCATACTACTAAGTGCACATACTTAGGAATCAGTCCTTCACACAAAAATATAAGTGTCTAGATGAGTCTGGTAGAATCTTTATTACTAGAAATGTGGTTTTTAATGAATCTGAGTTTCCCTTCAAAGATAAATTCCTTCTAGGTCCTCACAGAGAAGTTCTTGCTGATCCTGATCTGATTACTAGTCTTCCTGTTGAACCTTCTTACCAGTTACAACAAGAGCCATTATCTGTGGGAACATCATCTGGAGATCAGCCTGCTGCATCAAACAATGCCTTTCCTGATCCTGAAACTCCTCCCTCTCCTGTTATGACTGTAAATTCTCCTAGTGTCTCATCACCTGCTACAGAAAACTCATCTGATGTTACAGAAACCTCTTTGCAAAACTCCAGTCCAATCCACTACAGTCCCACACCAGAAGTACCTTCATCTCCAGATCCACATAGTAGTCATACTTCTGTACCTAGTCCACATCCACCCCCACAACAACCACCACCACAACAAGGCCATCCTATGCAAACTCGGTCCAAAAGTGGAATTTATAAACCCAAAACCTACTCACCCCCAAATACGTACCCACCACACTCCCCGATAATCTTTCTCGAACCAACTAAAGTCTCGAAGCATTGACTTGTGCCGAGTGGAAGGTCGCTATGATCATTGAATTTGATGCCCCGCAAAAAACGGGACATGGACACTTGTTCCACCTTCTGGTACACAGAATCCTGTTGGTTGTAAATGGGTTTTCAAGCTCAAAATGAAACCAGATGGCACCATACTTAAACATAAAGCAAGACTGGTGGCAAAAGGTTTCCATCAGACCTATGGAGTGGATTTCACAGAGACTTTTAGTCCTGTAGCAAAGGCCTCCACAATTAGAGTTGTTCTTGCCTTGGCAGTAAGTCTGAATTGGCATATACACCAGGTTGATATAGATAATGCCTTCCTCAATGGACCATTAATGGAGGATGTGTATATGGTGCAACCAGAAGGTTTTCTTGATCACACAAAGCCACATTATGTGTGTAAGTTGCGTAAAGCACTATATGGTTTAAAATGTGCTCCTGAGCCTGGTTTGGTGCCTCGGGTCATAGATGCTAGATTGGGGCTTTAAGCAATCGCTGCAAATTCCTCCTTATTCATACTTAAAGCTAATGATCGCTTATTGTATGTTCGGTGTATGTTGATGATATTCTAAAGGATGTAGCTCTCAGAATCTGATCAAGAAATTTGTTGATATGCTTCAAAGTTTGCCTTGAAGGATTTGGGGTCCATCTCACATTTTCTGGGAATGGAGGCACACAGAACTTTAGATGGACTGTATCTAACACAGGGTCACTATGCATCTCAACTTTTAAAGAGACTCAATCTGGAACATCTCAAGCCCTGCACCACACCAATGACACCAGGACAACATCTCCTACCAAATCAAGGCGAGCCTATGCATAATCCAACAATCTATAGGAGTGCAATAGGAGGACTGCAATACCTTACTAATACAAGGCCAGACCTAGCTTATTCTGTGAACTACTTGGGCCAATATATGCAGAATCCCACTCAAGTGCATTGGCAGTCTCTGAAAAGGTTACTTAGATATGTCAAAGGTACACTGCATTATGGACTGTTTTTTAGTTCTGATGGTTCCATTACTATGAATGGCTTTTGTGATGCTGATTGGGCATGCTATCCCCCAGATAGGAAGTCTTTTGCTGGCTACTATGTTTATATAGGAAACTCCATGGTTTCTTGGAGTTCTAAAAAACAAGATGTTGTTTCTAGATCAAGTGCAAAATCCGAATATAGTCCTTGGCTAATCTTTCTTCGTAGATGTTTTGGATCAAGCAAATTTCGTTAAAAGAAATGGGAATCACTCTATCTAGTGGTACCGTAGCTTGGTGTGATAATTTGAGTGCCACTTTTCTTGCCTACAATCCCGTGTATCATGCTCGGACTAAGCACATAGAGGTTGATGTTCACTATGTCGAGACCAAGTGTTAAACAAGCAAACCTATCGCCGATTTGTGCCCTCATCCATGCATTGCGTATTCCTTAACTAAAGCTCGCTGTGTCCTCGCCTTGTGGCTTTCGTAACAAAACTTAATGTGCTTAGTGTTCCCACATTTAGTTTGAGGGGGGATGTTAAGAAATAGATAATTATTATTAGTGGATAATTATGGATAATGATGGTTTGTTATTGTACACACTTGGCAGCATGATAGTGTGCCATGTATCTTTCTGTTATGGTGTACTGTGAGTATATTAACTCACACAACAGTGTACCAAAATTATCTTGGAATACAAGAATTATTCTATCCACGGTTCTTTCTAGCCCAATAGGTTTCTTTTCTAGCATGGCATGTTGAGATAGAACCACAACTTAAAGATGGCCAATACTTATGTAGATCTTCAAGCAGTGTTGAGATCTGATTCATGCACATACAAATTTATTACTAGGCACAACAGCTTATTCGTATGCATCACAAATTTATTGATAGGCTTAACACAATTTTCATGCACATGCATTCACACACAAATGCATTTTATATCTCATGCATTACAACTCTGTTTACAGACATTCATGCATTGCTTTGCACTTTTCTAGGACTCATATATTGCATGTACACAGATGGGAGATTGCATACCCATTCACAGATGGCATGATATTTAAGCTGATGTAAGCAAGTGTACTTAGCAGACTGATTTCATGCCTTGGACAAGTCTAACTGGTGCAGAGAACTCTAGTGCATACAAGACTGAATTAATCTGAGACCTGGACATAGGGCAGGACTGATGCTAGACATCACAGACTCAGCTGGACTTTGACTTAACTAATGCATCAAGAGCAAGACAACTTGACTAATGAAGACATCAGGCAAGCAGATGAACTAAACCTGGACCAAAAATTGATAAAGCCAGACCTGAAATTGAAGTTGAGATTTTGAACAGATGCACACAGAATGCAGACAGCAACATACACTGATGAAACTTATGAAGGCACATCAATACCACTAAAAAGAGACCTAAACTCTAATGCTGAGACACTTGTGATAATGACATCATTGAGTAGTGAGATAAAAGTCCTACTAAGCCAATAATAACGCACCCAAAGAATACTGTTCCGAGGAATGAGCTTACATGAGTTTAAGAGACTGATGCAATTTTTCGAACACCTTATGGGCGTCACCCATGTTCTGCTCCCCTAAACCAGAAACCAAAGCATCTCTATTTTCTAGATCGGAATCAACGCTTTTTGCCACACAAACATACTTTCCCTTCAAGATTCTTCCATCATACGACTTGAGGTGACATAAAGCTGGGAAGCTCAAAGATGCTTTTTGTGTTATGGCACTCCGAGCAGATTTGAGATCTTGTCAGTGAGCGAATACCCCCCTTCATCTTTCAGATCTTTGTCTTCGATGCTGAGATCTTCAATAGATTCGTATGAAGATTCGTCGATGATCTTAGATCATTCATCGAGGAAAATCATTCAACAGCGACAGAAGGTTTTTTTGACCTGACTACTCTAAGAATAGGTTTCTTATTCCATTAGGGGAGTAGAAGAAGGAGAAATACAAAAATTTACAAGAAGATTGCAGAATTGAAGGCAGATCGATTGTATCATTGAAGGGGTGGATAGGTTTTCTTGAGAGCGACGATCAAGCAGACATTTTTTTAGTTTATTTTTTGTCATCGAATTTGCAATGTAAAAAATTCAAATCGAGTGGAACAATATTTAAATTTACAAACAAGAATTAACGCATGAACTTGAAATAACTATCGAGTCTATTCGATTTCGAACCAAACTCAAACCGATCACGAACCCTTTTAGTTCATTTATACCTCTAATCGTGACAAAATGCTTGTAACGTAAATAATTATCGATTTCATTAAAAAAAAATTATGTTGTCACTAAAACCCTATAAAAGTTGGTCCGACATCACACAAATGAAACTCTATCTTTTGTGAATACCTATCAAGTTTTCCGTAACATATTTTTTTTTTCCTCACTAATAGTATACATTTTCATGACAAAATAAAATTTTGTCAGTAGAAGCATCCCTTTTCTGACAAAACTCCTCTTTATCACCAAAGATTTGTCACAAAAAAAGCTTTTTTTTGTAGTGACTTTTATCGAGATTTTTTCTAGATTCAAAAGTACAGATGGTATTGTAACGAACGCAAAAAGAAAACCTTAAGGAAATGATTGACAAGAAAAATAATTATTTGGGGGTAGGGTAGGGCGGGGAAAATGTTAGCGGATGGGGTGGGTGAGTGGAGGAAAAGAAAAATTTCAAGGGCGGTGATGTGAGCACATTTTTCTTTCTTTGAATTTTATTTTGAGCGTTTTCAAAATTTAATGTCTTTTATTTTATTTTATTATTTTGTAGATTTTTATTTATATATTAATCTTTATTTTGAATATATTTTTCCATTTGTAAAATATTTCAAAATTTGTAAAAAGGGTGTAAGAATGTTTAAAAATAATTATAAAGGAGTTATGCCTTTTATGGGAAAATTATGAAAAAAACAAAAAACAATTGAGAAATTAGCATTTAAGACTTGCACATTTTTCTTTTTAGTAAAAATGACAATTTGACAAATATATGTACTAGTTTACCCGTACTAAAAGGAGTTGCAATTTTTTTAGATAAAAGGTTGTAAAGGATACGTTTTAATCTAAAATAATTGAGAATTAACAAACACGTAAGAACACATGTACAAAAATATAGCAACACATGTAAAGACTGTCATTCTCAACCATTTAAGTTTAAAACATGTCCTTATAGACTATGACCCCATTTTTTTTAGAGCAGCGGTTGCAATTGTTGGTGAAAAAAGTTAAAAATAAAAAGAAAAGAAAACATTCCCACGTTTCCACTTTTTTTGAGGACCACGTTTCAACTTATATATATATGATACCCGACCCGAGTTCCACCACGTGTCACCCCTGGGTGTGCGTAATAAATGAGTAGGCTTTAACTTAAGGGCCAAGGGCCCCAGAAACCGAACTAAGGGCTGGTCGTCAGTTCCAGGTCGGTGATCGGCATAAATTCCTCCTCCAGCCACCGCAGGTCGGCTAAGGTCTGGCGAAGAGGGATTGCCCACTTCGGCCATATTGGCCTTGGGGGCTGAACGTAGAACGTTCCGCACAACCCGGCTGTTATTCCAGATAACTAAAGATAGATAATGAAAGAATCATAAGTCATAAGGACTCAAATCTTGGTATTTAATATGTCTATAATTATCTCTAAATAATAGGGATTAATGCGTATCTATACTTAGGGAATAATAATAAATAATAATACTTGCATAACAAGTAATAGGGGCGAGATGCCACCTATATAAACAACCCTAAGGAACTACGGAAGACTTAATTCCAATTCAACTATTGGATACGTAGGCAACTCTCGCAGATAGCTTGAGAGCTCATTCGAAAATATAACAAAACACGTTCTACTTGGTTTACCCTAGTGGTTTTTAGGGTTACGATCTTTATCACATGAAGATTGACCCGTATTAATTCTTGGACGATTTCCAGCATCGTCAATTGGTGCTAGAAGGAGGGCACTTCTACTGATAATTGATCGAAACAACCCCAGATTCCTTGAAACAACCATGGCACCACCAAAGAATACTAGCAAGAAGACCGCATCCAAAGGATCCGGCCCAACAGGTGGTACAACACAACCACCCAAGGAGAAGCCCGTAAAATAGCGAATACTACGGAGGATCAACTCCGACCCAATCCTTCAAGACCCAACCAATCGTGCATTGGTTGCAAATTTGAAAAATTTAGACAACACCACTATTAAGGCAATTTTTGATGAAACACTCAAGCGGAAGGGACCCCCGTAGGTTCCGCAGACAGATCTCCATAAACAGCCCATAAACAAATTTGGAGATCGTAGAGTCAAGTGCCTATAAAGAGTATGGGAACGCACGTCAACCCAACGATACGGCTAAGGTCGAACTGGATAATCTACTCGGAAAATGTTCAGATGAGCTGCTCTGTCCGTCGCCCTTTACCACACACATCGACAACTATCCCCAACCAGCGGGATTCAAAATTCCTAAGATCAATGCATATGATGGATCTAGAGACCCTTATGACCACATGCATCAATACATCTCACATATGAATCTGTACAACGCCTCCAATGAGATGTAGTGCAAAGCCTTCCCAGCACTCTTGACTGGAAGAGCAAGAGAGTGGTTCAACATGATTCCCCCTAGGTCGATCTCTGTTTTTGGAACTTTGACTCGGAAGTTCATCCACGCCTTCATCGCAGCTCGACCGTTTCAGAGGAATCAGACTCATTTGTTAACTTTAAAGCAAAAGCATGATGAGTCCGTACTGCATTTTGTGAAGCATTTTAATGAAGAATCCGCACAGGTGCATGACGCTGATGATCGGCTGCTGGTTGCTTCTTTCATGGCAGGTCTGCGAGAGGGGCGGCTACAGGCGAAGATGAATAGTAAGCTCCCTCGAACAATGGAAGAATGTTTGGATGTGGCCTATAAACATAATCAAGGGGAAGAAGCAAACCGGCTCAAGAGAGAAATAGAAAAAGGGGAAGTAAAGAAGAATAAGACTGAAGACAGGTCGGATAAGAAGAGAAAATCGGTCTGGGATCGGGTAATTGTGCCCATCTCTGATCGGCTAGGGAAGAAGAGAGCTCTGTAGGACAGAGACTTCATCCCTTTGAACAGGTCTCACAAACAAGTCTCACAATTATGCAAAGAAAATGCATAGCAAAGACTCCACCCCCAATGAGGGACCCGAGAAAGAAGAAACCCTAACAAATATGCAAGTATCATCGGATGTTGGGCATGACTCGGAACAAGGCAAATATTTAATCCGAGATATTGATGCGGCGGTAATGGAAGGAAAGCTTGATGAGGTCGTAGATCGGTCCCAACAGCCGAACCACAGTGGCGATGTGAGTTCAAGCACCAGAATAAAAACGATAGAGATCAACGAGAAGAATTTTGAAGGAGAAGGGAACACTCCTCAAATCCTGATGGCCACGCGGATAAACGCCCTGTGAACACGATCAATACGATCTCAGAGGGGCCGAACAATTCAAGAACATCCGAAGTGACGAGCAAGCAGCAGTCTATCGCCCTCGCTCCGCGAACAAAAGGCAAAGAATGTCAGGAGAGGTAGTGTATGGTCCAAAAGATTCACTGCCATTGGTGGTTAATAACGAAGGATTGGTAGTAGAAGCGGTGATCAGTAAAAATCGAACAAAACGAATATGCGTAGACACTGGGAGTGCTGTGAACGTTCTCTACTACAATGTGTTCAGAGCAATGAAGTTGTAGGATGCCGACCTGACTTCTGTTTCAGCTCCTCTGTTCGGCTTTGCCGGACCTCCAGTTCATCCACTTGGGGTGATCAAACTCCTTACTACCTTTGGAGAGGAACTAAGGGCAGGACCCTAATGGTAGATTATATAGTGGTGAAGGCCCCATCAGCGTACAACCTGATTATGGGAAGACCAGCCCTTATCGATCTTCAGGCTGTAATCTCACCAGCCCACGCCAGTATGAAAACTCCGACGGGTGAAGGATCCATAAAAATCCGAGGGGATGTGGAAACAGCCAGGAGCTGTTACACAACGACAATAAATGGGAAAATGATGGTCCAACCGGTCAGTATCGAAGAACTGCTCCCTGAAGACGAAGAGAACTGGTCTTCTGAGGATCAAACAGAGGCTGTTCGGTTATGGGACGGACAGGAAGATTCGACAAGCAGCGTAGGGCATGGATTTCCACCCCGCTCAAAGAATCTTTGGTAAGTCTCTTAAGAGAGTTTATGGATGTGTTCGCACGGAAAGGTGATCGCGTGTAAGTCACTAAAGTCTATATTACTAGCAAGAATACTAGGTACATCGCAGTATAGTAAATACGAGTCAAGGTCGATCCCACAGAGACAATGCAACTTATACGTATAAACGATTCTAACCTAATTAAGAAGCAACATATATGCGGTCATTGACCAACAATAACGTGAAATAAAACAAACATGGCATACCTCTCCCTCTCCTCACCGATCTACTAACTTGGATTAGTTAATCGTTATGTTTACTTCCCCACATAATTTCCTTAGATTAATCGCGAGCTTTTAATGATTGTTATCATATTTATCGCCCACAGTGCAATTCCTAACCCTATCTAGTCCGACAATGGCAGTAGACAATCTATACGCAAGCTACCCTCCTTAATTGGTCCGTAATAGCCCATACGCATAAAGAACTAGAACTGCCGATATTGAGCGTTACCTCATACCGCTAACCCGCCTAGACAGCTGTCGACATTGACCAGCACGTTCCTAGGGTCCATCAAGACTATGTCCTAATTAACACTTCACTTGCGGTCCTTCATGTTAATTTATGAATTACGAATACTAGATTGGCCAGACCTATTACTCGTTTTAATTATTACTGCCGATCAACATAGCTGTAGTGAATCCCAGTTTAGGTTTTCTAAAATATGCCTCGGTAAACCGGTATAGACCGCCGGGTTACCGGGGGCGGCTTTTCCTAATTTCTGGATCTACATTGCTCGGTACGATTAAATAAGTAAATTATGGGGTTGTTAAACATGCAGATTAACTAAAACACATAAATACGAACAGATCTACCATATTGAAGACAATAAAGGAAGTTCAAAGCTTCATACCTTCAACAATGGAGATCTAGCTCGATCTACTCAAGCCAGAGATGGTGGAAGAAGGGAGGAAACCGAAAAACAACTCTCCAAAGCTCAAGAAAACTTTATTGCATAATAAAGATTGTAATGTAATATATAAAATTGAAGATTGTATTAAGCGTCATATGAATTGTGTGAAAGCTTTCAGTATATACGGCTTTATATAGATACAATAGCCGACTTAAGACTCTCTAAAACCCTAACCGACTTAGACACTACGGCAGAATAAATTTCGTGTTGAATAAGTCACCAGTATACCAGGCCTAACCCTCGGGTTACCGGGCCTTCTATTCTTCTTTTTCTTCAGCATGCTTCTTCTTGGACTTCAATCACTCAGCCCAATGCATTCCTTTTGGTCCAGATCCGTTCTCCAATGCTCCGCATTCGGTACATCTTATAAAATACACAAAACTAGACAAAACAAGCACTAAAACATCGGGAAAATAGCATAGATGCGAAATTACGATCCCGGAAACACTCACATAGCATTTGACATATATTCTAAGCAATAATGAGCCTATCTATCCTCTCTTGAGAAGAATTCGGGGTGAATATAGTATAAATATCGGTACCATTTAGAGTGTCATCAACTACCCCCACTTAGCTTTTGATCGTCCCGAGCAAAAAGGCGAAAAGAAAACAACACTCGATCAATACACAAGTTAATTAAAAACAAACTATGCCTCACTAAGCCAAGATCAAAATCATGCCAATATCCATCGCAACATATTAAACACTATTCATGTGATGAGCCAATGTGTGTGTGCAATAACTTTCACAACCGCTTAGAAATGCGTACAACCTCACATTACGTCAACCCGTAGTCGAACTAACCAAACCTCGAACATGTTATTTATTAATTAATTGAGCCGGCAAGGCGTACCGAGAACCGAGTACTACTCTTAGGCTCACGTTTATCGCCTATGCAAAAGTCGTGCGTCTTACGCTCCATCGACTAAGATATTGCCAAAGAGAATATAGATGTATATATTTCAATGCACTTCTCTTTCTTGGCGGGTGCACTCTCATTGATTTATCTATCCTCACGGTCACACTCTTGATAAACTACCGAATCCGAAATTCCATTGCCTTTCTAAGCATTGGTGAAACATGATTCGTGATAAAGCCAGGGTCAACTCTAGTTAAAGCAATATGCTATCGACTACACACCAAGGGAAGCGAGTTATACGTGCTTAAAATGGTGGATCATAACAGAATATGCGCTTAATACGCCACTACTTCAGAAGTGGACACTTTCTCTTACTCTTGCAAAGTAAAACAAAGATGAAGTCAATTAACTCGAAAAGATCAAAGATATCATAATTTTTTCGAAATCTGTTGAAAAGAATCAGAGTCTATGTGGTGAATCGTGCATCAAAGAGAATCAAGATAATAACGCAATTCATGGAATATATTGCTAAAAAGCTAAGTGACGTTCCTCTACCCCCCACTTAATCGAAACATTGTCCCCAATGTGTAAGATGAGAAATAAAAAATGGAAAGGAACTTAGCTTCGGTTAAGGGCGGAACCAAAGAAGAAACGAATCATCGTGTAAATCACCGGGATCATGTAAGTAGTCCATGAAGAATCTGCGCTAAGTAACTCAAGAAAAACCAAGAAGAATAGTGGTGACAAAAAATTGTATAATAAAGGTGCGGCAGTAAAAGAGAAAATGAATAACTCCAAAACAATATAAGCCGACAAAATCATTATATAAATTATTCTGCTACAAACTAAGTAGGAAAGGAAAAAAAGAAAATAAAAACAAGAAAAATGGAAAACAACAATAAAAAGTAATAAAAGCTAGTCCTCCTCGGAATCACCCTCCCAGTTGACTCCATGCTCAAAACCGGGAGGTGGTGCAGAACTTGAGGCGGTGGCGGTGGAAGAGGATGTTCTATGACATGGGGCAGTCCGAGGTGGTGGGCTAGCAGGCGGAACTCCTAGAAAGTCAATAATCCTATCCATCTTCCGAGATGCAAACTCGCAATCTCTTGCGAGTGCTCCTCAAGCAATGCTCTCTGAGTTCTCGGTGCATCATGCACCGGAGTACGCTCCCTCTCTGCTCTAACCCATCTCTGAACTCTCGAGACTGACTGCGAACTGAGCTGTGGCTCGGGATCTTCCCAATCATCACTGACAAGCATCTTCACCTCGGCCTCTAGAGCAAACATATCGATCATCGGCCCGTAAGCGAAGCGCTCTCGCTCGTGTGGCGGCAAGCTCATGGATACGGCCGTGCATCGCAGAGACCGATGTTGATAGGGGCACCCGTCTCTAAGTAAAACATCAACTCGCCCTTGAAATGGTGACAAAAACAGTGTGCTTCGTCGGAAGAAGGTGTGCACGTACAAATCGATTGACCATCTTCCGGTCCCAAGATAAATCGTTCTCTAGGAAGATGGTGGGGGCTCCAAAGCAGGTTACGCTTCCATTGCACCCCTAAGAACTCAAAGAACCATATCCATCCTCTCAAAATCGTACTCATCCGGGCCCATCGGTGGATGTTTAACCCTAAAATGAGCGTTGATCCTCTCAATCGAAAAATCAACCTTAACTCCGTGAACCATAGCAAATGTGGCTCCGGGGTTATGCGAAACATATGCATAAAATTCCCTTACCACCGTGGCGTTGAACCTTGCCGGTGCCTTAGCCATGTCCAATAATCTTGTGCTTGTAGGGCCTCCGGCAATATCGACCTGCAGTCGTCCAAATCTACCCCTCGTTCTCGAGCCACTGGTCTTGCATTCCAATGGCCACGGAACGACTCGTAAATAGCTAATGAATAGAACTGTGCAACCCCGTCTATCAGCAGATTGGCATCCCCATACACTGTCTGATATCCACTGGGATGAACATCTGACCTTGGACGCTTAGGACCCATCCTGAATGAGTACAGAACCTGATACAGAAGCTGTTTCTGAAAAAGATACCTCGGTAAACCGGAGGTAAGGTACGGTTTACCGGCCTGTGTTTTTCTGGATTTCTTTCTGCACTGTGCCTCTGATGATGAAAGATGAAGAATGGAAACACCTCACTGTAGCAGCAGCAATACAACTCAGCAACAGAGGTAGGAAATGGTGTTTAGGGTTTGGAAAATGGTTGGAAATTGGTTCGTTATGGTGGTGATGGTGGTGGTGGTGGCCGGATTTTAGAAAGGAAGAAGAAATGCAAGAAGTTTGGTGAATGAAAGAGATGAAAATGATAAGAATGATGATATTGGTGATGGATGGGTGGTTTAAATAGGAAGAATGGAATGAATGTGGATGGTTTAGTGGGATAATGGGTAGAGAAGTTATTAGGGTGAGGGATTTGAGGAGGTGATTGATGGGATTGAGGTGGAGTTATGGTGGAGTGTGGGAAAGGATGAAAAATTTGAAAAGAGGGGAAAAGGGGACGGTTTCTACTGACTGGCCGTATTTGGTGAAACGTGTGTCCTCCACGTGTCTCTAAAAATTCAGCTTTATAAACTGACGTTCAGAAATTTGAAAATCAAGCCTCGGTAACCCGGAGGTTACCCTCGAGATACCGGGGGTATCTTTTCCCCAGATTTTTGATCCGCCTTTGCTGCACTTCTTACTCAACCTTTCTGCTCAATTTTGACCTCAAATTGACTACCCTTTTATTCTTCAATTGTTATTTCCGACTCAAAACCTAACCTACTTTACTAGAATCCGCAACGAGGTAAAAAAACCTTTCCACAACCATTCGGTTTCAAGCCTAAGTTTGTGGTAGGATGAAAAAAAGCTCGTCCCTTCCTCTGGCTACTTTTATTCAGTCCTAAACTACCTAAGGGTTTGAAGAGATAGTTCTGAGTTTATAGTCGCCAGCTCAACTTTCTTCAGATCTCTGATCAATCAAGGGTTGGAGCCTTAACTTGCCAAACTTTCGCTCCAGAGGTTTGCAATTTTAAAGAACCTTTTTGAGCTCTCTTCCTAGCACGTCTATCTCTTTTAGCTTGTGTGCTAGGTCTGCCTCTGCGTCGAGATTTAGACTTTAAGCTCAAGGACTCCACGTTTTCTACTTTTAGCTCGATTCGTTCACTATGCAATATGGAAGGACTGGCTTCCGTGACCATTCTGTCGTGGTCTTTATCTTCTCTCTCTCTCTCTCTCACAACATTAATCTCATAAAATCCTGCTCAACGGTTTCTATGACAACCTCTCTATACTTATGCCCTTCAATCTCCAGAATCTCTACCTTCCCTGAAGCATACGTCATCTTACAACTCTCCGGCCGGTTTTCTAGGGGTTCTAGGATCCTAAAAGATACAGCATCATTATTCATCCTTATAGTGATCTCCCCTTATCAAAATCCATAACCGCCCTGCTCGTTGCTAAGAAAGGTCGTCCTAAAAGAACTGGGGCACTAGGATCTTCAGGTACATCTATGACCGTGAAGTCAATAGGATATGTGAACCTTCCTGCCTTGATTGTACATTTCTTAAGCAAACCAGCAGGCATATCTCTGGTTCTGTCTACGAAGGTCATGGTTCTAGTTTGATTCATCACGACCTGAAGTTTGATCTTTTGACAGAGGGATAAAGGAAGAATATTGCAACTCGAGCCAGAATCATAGAGACCTAATCCTACGGATATTCCATTAACAGAGATTGGGAGTCTGAACGTGCCAGGGTCTCATAACTTCACCACGGTGTCTGAGTCTGGGTAATCCTCAGGGTCAGAAAACATCGTGTCAGGATCCTCTTCAGGATCATCAGAGTCATAATCCGAAGATGATATATCAATTAATTCGCAAGGAAAATCACCCGGACGATACGTGTTGTACTCCTTCAGGCTCTTGCTTGATTGCTTTCTCCTCTTTCTCCAACCGTTTCTTTATAGTCTCATAATGCTCCCGTGCTTCAGTTCCGGGATACATGGAAATTGGTGTGATGTTCAATATTGATCTAAGCATATTGTTCGACTTGTGTGTGCTTTTTCAACTCAGAATCGATCAAATTTCTGAAGCGTTCTGATCAATCTGCAAAAAGACAAAATAAAACAAAGAAAATGTTAGCAACTTCCGCTTTAGCCGGGTGTGATCCCAACTGTTGCGGACCTACTAACTAAAATCAACAGGAAATAACACAGAATAACAGGAACTGCTTAGAAATCGATTTTTCAGGCCTCGGTAACTCGGAGGTTACCTTCGAGATACCGGCCCTGAATTTTCTAATTCTGGCAGTTTAACATGTGCAGGATTGATACTGAACGACAAAAGACTCAAAATAAAATAAAATAAAATAAAAACGACTTCTTAATTAGAATTAAAACGTTTATATTTAAAAATTGGCCATTGTCCCCGGCAACGGCGCCAAAAATCTTGATCGCGTGTAAGTCACTAACGTCGATATTACTAGCAAGAATAATAGGTACATCGTAGTATAGTAAATGCGAGTCAAGGTCGATCCCACAGAGACAATGCAACTTATACATTTAAACGATTCTAACCTAATTAAGAAGCAACATATAGGCGGTCATTGACCAACAATAACGTGAAATAAAACAAACATGGTATACCTCTCCCTCTCCTCACCGATCTACTAACTTGGATTAGTTAATCGTTATGTTTACTTCCCCACATAATTTCCTTAGATTAATCGCGAGCTTTTAATGATTGTTATCATATTTATCGCCTACGGGTGCAATTCCTAACCCCGTCTACTCCAACAATGGCGTAGACAATCTATACGCAAGCTACCCTCCTTAATTGGTCCGTAATAGCCCATACGCATAAAGAACTAGAACTTCCGATATTGAGCCCGCTAACCCTCCTAGACAGCTGTCGACATTGACCAGCACGTTCCTAGGGTCCATCAAGACTATGTCCTAATAAACACTTCACTTGCGGTCCTTCATGTTAATTTACGAATTACGAATACTAGATTGGCCAGACCTATTACTTGTTTTAATTATTACTGCCGATCAACGTTGCAGTAGTGAATCCCAGTTTAGGTTTTCTAAAATATGCCTCGGTAAACCGGTATAGACCGCTGGGTTACCGGGGGCGGCTTTTCCTAATTTCTGGATACATTGCTCAAGACGTTTACAATAAGTAAATTATGGGGTTGTTAAACTTTCGCATTAACTAAAACACATAAATACAAACAGATCTACCATATTGAAGACAATAAAGGAACGTTCAAAGCTTCATACCTTCAACAATGGAGATCTAGCTCGATCTACTCAAGCCGTAGATGGTGGAAGAAGGGAGGAAACCGAAACAACTCTCCAAAGCTCAAGAAAACTTTATTGCATAATAAAGATTGTAATGTAATACATAAAATTGAAGATTGTATTAAGCATCATATGAATTGTGTGAAAGCTTTCAGTATATACGGCTTTATATAGATAGAATAGCCGACTTAAGACTCTCTAAAACCCTAACCGACTTTGACAATGCGGCGAATAATAAATTTCGTGTTGAATAAGTCACCAAGATACCGGGCCTAACCCTCGGGTTACCAGGCCTTCTATTTTTCTTTTTCTTCGCGGAGCTTCTTCTTGGACTTCAATCACTCACCCCAATGCATTCCTTTTGGTCCGATCCGTTCTCCAATGCTCCGCATTCGGTACATCCTATAAAATACACAAAACGAGACAAAACAAGTACTCAAAACATCGTGAAAATAGCATAGATGCGAATTACGATCTTGGAAACACTCATATAGAATTTGACACATATTCTAAGCAATAATGAGCCTATCTATCCTCTCTTGAGCAGAATTCAGGGTGAATATAGGTATAAATATCGGTACCATTTAGAGTGTCATCAAAAGCCGAGGATATGCCAGGGTTATACCCTGAACTGGAAGTTCATAGGTTGAATATAGATCCGAGCAGGAAACCTGTTCGTCAAAATAAAAGACATTTCACGTCTGCACGCATCTCAGCCATCAAGCAAGAAGTCACAAAATTGTTGCAGGCCAACATTATTAAAGAAGTTATATATCTAGAATGGTTAGCAAACCATGTTCTAGTCAAGAAGCCCGATGGGAGTTGGAGAATGTGTGTGGATTTCACGGATCTCAACAAGGCATGTCCTAAAGATCGTTATGCCCTACCTAAGATTGATCGCCCGGTGGATTCAACAAGAAGGTATGAGGTGTTCTTATTTTTAGATGCGTACGAGAGGTTACCATCGATCGTCATGGATCCGTAAGATGCGAGAAAAACGGCCTTTGTAACGAGTTTGGGACATACTGCTACATGCCTTTTGGACTGACAAATGCCGGAGCCACTTATCAAAGGGCTGTCAACATAATATTTGCCGATCAGATCGGAAGATGTATGGAGGTTTATGTGGATGACCTCCTGATCAAGAGCAGGTCTCTTGATCAATACATGACGGATGTCAGAGAAGTGTTTAGGGTTCTAAGGAAAACTCAGATGAAGCTCAACCCAAAGAAATGTACATTTGGGGTCGTATCGTGGGAAATTCCTAGGATACATGATATCCGTATACGGAATTAGAGCAAATCCGGATAAGATCGATGCATTAAAGACCATGTCTCCGCCAAAAAATATCAAAGATGTACAAATAGTTTGACAGACGAATAGTAGCCTTGAACGCATTTTTATCCAGATCAGCACATCGTGCTTTACCTTTCTTCAAAATCTTGAGAAGAGCTAGCCCATTTCATTGGGATGATCAAAGTCAGAAGGCACTCGAAGAACTGAAGGTATACTTGGCCGAACTGCCCACCTTGACTGCTCCTCGGATAGGTGAACCGCTGTTCGTTTACCTGGCGGTATGCGAAGAAGCACTGAGCGCAGTACTAGTTACGGAACAAGGCGGACAACAAGTACCGTTGTTCTTTGTCGGTAAAGCACTCCTTGGACCGCAGGTCGATATTCGAATGCGTAAAAGTTGGCGTTAGCATTAGTGCTTGCCTCAAGGAAGTTGAGGCCTTACTTCCAGGCACATCCAATTACCGTGATCACAGATCAGCCGCTACGACAAATCTTAGAATGACCAGAAACCTCAGGCAGGTTAGCAAAGTGGGTCATCGAACTAGCAGAGTATGACATTGATTTCCGTCCTCGAACTGCCATCAAAGCACAGGCCATAGTAGACTTCTTGGCTGAAGAAATAGCTTTTCACATAGGGGACGATCAGCGAAAGCAACAGGAAAATAAATGAAATTTGTACGTTGATAGTGCAGCTAGCAAAGACGGAGCAGGAGCTGGTCTCTTACTCGTTAGCCCAAAAGGGGAGGAATTTCCCTACTCACTAAGATTTGATTTCAAGGCTACTAATAATGAAGCCGAGTACGAATTAGCCTGATCACAGGGCTTAAGTTAGCAAACAAACTTGGGGCGTATAATCTGCAAGTATACAACGACCCACAACTCCCCGTAAACCATATAAATGGGAGTAAGAGGCTAAAGAGGAGCCCATGAAAAAGTACTTAATTACGCCTAAAAACCCGCTGAAAATTTTTCAACAGTTCGGGTGGACCAAATCCCCCGAACTAAGAACAAGAGCGGATGCCTTGTCCAAATTGGCTTCAAACTTCGTGTCAGAGAAGAAAGTACTGGTGGAACTCTTGAAGGAGAGAAGCTACGAGCGGCAGGCTGTTCAGCCGATCAGGAAAGCCAGTACGTGGATGGACCCCATCGTGTCCTATCTTAGAGATAACATCTTACCTTAAGACAAGATTCAGGCCAGGAAGATGAAGCTCTTATCGACCAGATACTCTCTGTTTGAAGATGTGCTCTATCGCAGGTCGTACATTGCACCGTGGCTTAGATGTGTAACAAACGAAGATGGAAACTACCTTCTCAGGGAAATACATTTGGGAATTTGTGGAAACCATCCCGGAGCTCGAACCCTGGCTATGAAATACAGGCTGTTCGGTTACTATTGGCCAACAATGTTGGAAGATGCTAAAGAATTGGTGGAAAAATGCAAATCGTGCCAGGTGCACAACTATTTGTCACATCAGCCGTCCCAGGACATGATCCTAGTAATATCTCCTTGGCCTTTTGACCAATGGAGGGTCGACTTAATGGGGCCACTTCCAAGAGCTCCAGGCAATGTCCGATTTCTAATCGTAGCAGTGGACTATTTTACCAAGTGGGTTGAAGCTAAGCCACTAGCTACCATAACAAGGAAACAGATACAAAAATTCTTGTGGAAAAACATAGTGTGCAGATATGGAATACCGAAAACTCTAGTTTCAGACAATGGAACTCAATTTGAGGACAGGATCATCAGAGAATGGTGTGCTGATGTGCACATAACTCAACACTTCACCTCGCCGGTTATCCTCAAGCTAATGGCCGTGTCGAACGGACCGAAGGCAAATCAAGACGGGTTTGAAGAAACGCTTAGAGAAGGAAGGAGAAAGTTGGACCGAGCACTTGCCCAACATTTTGTGGGCGTACATAACATCACCCAACTCAGCTACTGGAGAAACTCCTTTCAACCTAGCTTATGGCTGCGAAGCGGTGATCCCAGCCGAGATCGAATTATCCTCACCACGAACAGCGCTTTACTCAGAAGGTCGTCGAGCTGACTAAGCTCGTGCACTCCAAGGATGACCCGGAAGAAGTTCGGAATGTAGCCTTCATAAGAATAGCTAAGTATAAGCAACGAATTTCTCGGTATTACAACTCCCGAGTTAAGCACTCTTACTTTAAAGAGGAGACCTAGTGCTCGAAAGAATGAGGTTAGTAAGCAACTACCTCAGGGGAAGCTTGATTCGAACTAGGAAGGCCCGTATAAAGTGGTCAAGGTGAATGGAAAAGGGGCCTATCAACTGGCTGATGCCAGTGGCAGAACTGTACCACGCAGCTGGAATGCCTCTATTTTAAGGAAGTTCTATGTCTCAGGTAGGTTCCAGACTCTATTTTATGCATTGTTAATTTGGATTTCTCAATAAGATGTATACAAACATCAGATATTATATAAATGCTTCTTTTGCACGTGCGTTATTTATTGTATTTAATTGATCATAATTGAGCTGCAAGTCGGTGTCAGAAAAAGTTTGCAAAGGACAAACTATAAGTCTGCAGGACAGACTCAACGAGCTGAACCGCAGGTCAGTTTCAGAGAATGAACTGATCCGTAGGTCGGATTCAGGATAAGTTTGCAAAGGACAAACTATAAGTCTGTAGGATAGATTCAACGAGCTGAGCCACAGTCGGGCCTCGGAAACGAACCGATCCGTGTGTCGGATTCGAAAAAGTGCGGACGGGACGGACGATCGCACTTTTTACACGATCCGAAATACTTGAACATTTTGACTAATCAAGCTCTCCAAGTCGTAGGACGACGATCGGCGCTTACACCGAAGAACAACAGACAAACATAAAACTTTGCCAAAAATGTTCTTCGTGGGGGGTGAGGACCCTAAGCTACACTTAAAACAGAAGCAAAAAGCAAAAAACCCAAAGCAATAAGTGGCTGGGCGCCAAAGAAGGAAGACACTAATTACAGAACAAGAGCCAAAATAGGCACAAATAGTCAAGAAGAAAAAGTTATTACAAACAATAGTTAGAAATTATTACAAAAATTTTTCAACAAAGTTTGTTCGAAATAGCAAAAACATAAGTCTAAGAATTGGCAGTGGAATCTTGTTGCTGGTCTGTGGGAGTGCCAGAACGCTGAGCCAAGGATGTGCTGGTCTGATGGGCAGCAGGTCTGCGACCATACTTCTCAGCCAAGTCCTCACCAGCTTGCAATTCTTTGAGCCTGGCCTGATACAGCTCATTGTCACCCGGCTTGCAGAGCCTCTTATGCTGAAGATCGGAAATAATAAGCTGAGGGCACTGCTCTTTAGCCTGATTAACACCCAGGGTGTACCCATGGCTTAGAATTGAGCCAAGTAAGACCTTCGAGCCCCAGTAAAGTGAGGTGAGCTCTTGTACTCATAAACAACTTGGGCGATCCGAGCCGGTATCTCGGCCTCTAGTCCATCGCGATCAACACGGAGTTTGGCCAAGGCCTCCTCCCCGCCGAGCGCCGGCGACGTCGTTCTTTCGCTCGGCTTGCTAAGCCTCGCACAATCTTCTCCACTCGGCCGATCCGAGCATCCTTAGACAAAGACTCGTCTTTGTGCTTGTTGCGGCCGGCGTACGGATCGCAATTCGCTTCTCCAAGGAGTCCTTTTAGGTGGAGAAATCATTGAGTCGATGAAGAACCTCCTTCCCAAACCTTAACAACCTAGAAACAACAAGTGTAAAGTGAACAGGGTCGGTACGGTGCAAAATAGCAAACAGAAATAAAACGGAGAAACTTACAATAGAGGCCGGATCTTTATCCGGCGCTTCCGCCAGAACTCGGCCGAAGAACCGAGAGGTCCCCTCGCAGGCCCGGCCGGACACGGGCCTCTTTCGCCCGCATCGAGAGCGTTGTCGAGCCCGTTCGCTAGCATCGTAGACATCAAGGATGATCGGGCTTTCATCCTCTCGTTCGCCCGCGTGTGCCGGCGGCCTAGGCCATCCCGCCGAAGATCTATAAGCGGACCCTCGCATTGACCTCGGATTTGCCGGATCGGGCTCGGCTCGCATCATCCCTAGGAGCCTCCGGATCCCGAAAGGGCTCGTTCGTTCGGCACACCTCCTCCTCCCCCTCAAATGCTCGTTCAAAGATGTCCGCAATGTCGGCCACCGAAAAGAGAAGAAAGTATCGACAAACAAGAAGGAAAATGGAAGCTAAAAAACACATGCAAAGTTAAAGCACAAATAGGTTCGTACGGTTGTTGTACCCTTCGTGAGTAAGCCTCGATAGGGCTCCGGACCGTAGTCGGATAAGCGAGCAGCCTCTATCGCCGGCAGCCGGTACTCAAAGTCAAGCGAGATGTTGGCATCGGCAATATCGTTCGGCAAGTGTTCACCAACTCCAGGTGGGACACACATCACCGGAAGATTAAGGAAGTTCCGGCCCGGCCGGTTCGGGGCGTCCGTTGTGACGGATGAAAAAGAAGTGTTTTTTTCCACTCGTGAATGGAAGACTTCCCCTTAGACAAAATGAGGACGCCCCTCCGATGGTCTGTTCGGCAAGGGAAGTAGTACCACCCGTTGTGGTTTCTGACTTTCTTGTGCTGGTAGAATGTCCTAAATAAATCTACGGAGAACACGACGTCCATCAGCCTACAAAAGATTGCAAACCTATGATCGCCCTAACTCCTTTAGGGGCGATCTAAGCAGAGCATAAGTTGTAATGCCTCAGAACGGCAAGGAAAGCAGGGCAGAACGGGGTCCTCAAACCACAGGTGAAATGCTCTTTGTACACAGTACAATACCCCTCTGGGGGCTGATGAGCATACATGTGTGCTCCCCCAGACAGCATAATGGTCCATATCAATGTGATATGTGTTACAGGTCTCAAGGATGTCATCCTGGGTAATTTTGGATCTAACACCAAAGCAACCTATAGCTGTCCTAGCAATCATATGGGCTCTAAGGCACTGACGCAAGGAGGTAAATCCAAAGGCTGAATAATGCCGGGAGGGGTTAGAAAGGGGCTGATCTGTAGCGATCTGCTCGATATTGCTGCGAGCAGCGACTGTGTTAAGGGCAGGAACGTCTATTGGGCCCCAAAATTGGATAAACTGTTGGTTTAATTCATTTTTAGACTCAGAATGGGACTCAAACTCCCTATCAATTGAGCTGCTCGAGGCGGTACTCGCCCTCATAAACTGGGAAAAGCAGTAAGGAAGAAGAAATAAAGAAGAACAACACAAGAGAAATCAGAGAAAATGCTTACTTGGAAATGCAGAGTATCTTGAAAGAAATCTCCGATTTAATAGCAAGGTCGATAAGAGGGAAAGTCTGATATGAAAGGACAGTTTATAACCTCCCTCCCGACGTACACACGGTGTCAGTTATGGAAAGGAGTGGAAAACGCCTTGTATATGATGATAGTCAACCCTCCTATGCATTTCACACCCTTTTCACATCATTTAATAGCATTCCGAGATGCATTTATATCATTTAGATGCTATTTCATGCTATTTTCATCACTCACGGTTCCACATCGCACATATTGCAAAATCTCATTTTTATCGTAAAATGTGGACATTTTTATAGCACACACGGGGTATACGGTACCCTATGGGAATTACGGTTGTATTTGGTGTTGAACCTTTCCAGTCTAGATGATAAAGAAGATGTACTCCGACTAAGCGTCTCGGTTTGGTGATGAATGGATTGAGAGAAAGGGAGCTAGATGTGATTTTCGAAGAAAATCGGGACAAGAGCATGTTTGCCTCGACCAAGAGCACGCCCGAGTCATCATTTGGGAAGAAACATGGAGTAGTCGGCACAAGCCCACGCTTGCCTCGGTCAAGCGCACGCTTGAGGCCCCAAATCAAATAATCTAACTTTCTCGTTCAGACAAGAGCATGCTTGCTCATGACAAGCGCACTCGAGGTGCATTTGATATTTCCACTATTCCGACCAAGAGCATGCTTGCCTCGGTCAAGCGCATGCTTGAGCTCCCGCAAATCAAACGAGAATGTTACATAATATGCGGTGCACGCTTGCCTCGTAGAAGCGCACTCTTACGCACCCGAAATTCTGCACTATAAATCAAATTTTCAGCCAAGAGAGAGAGATACCTCATACTTTCTAGATTAGAATTAGATTAGAGAAAAACCCAAAAACTCTTCTCTTCACTTTTCTTCATTTAATTTGCTTAAAAAGTATAATCTTAGCTCTTTATTCTCAAAATTGAAGTGTTATTAAGCTTGGGCTTTCTTCTAAAATGGTGAATTCATCATTCTTTTGGTGAATCTGCATGGCATTGAACCTAAGTTGATGCTTTTTACTTAATTAAGGTATAATTCCGAATTTTCTTTTAATTTTCTACTTCATGGATTTAATTAGTTTAATTTCATCTTTGCTTTTTGTTTTTGTTGAAATCATGAGTAGCTAAGCACCCTTGTGGCTTGGGTGATGTGAATTTAGGCTAGATTCTTGTAATTACTTGGGATTCAAGTTGGGTTGTCTTTTATGTTCTTCATTTGTTCAAGTTATGGTGATTGATCTTCATGGGTGTGGTTAATTCGCGACTAATTGCATAATCTAAGTGTTAATTCGATGCCTAATCATAAGAATTGACATGGAACTAGTCACCATGAACACATAGTAAAATCATCTAGAGATAGAATTTATTTCTAGTGTGTGTGTTGCCTAATCTTGAATTGGGAAATTCATAGTCCTTTAATGCATAGCCATTCATCCTAATCTAGTCCTAGCCGATAGGTTTGGTGTTTGGTTGTAGTTCGTTGATGCGAGAGATCGATTGACGTTATTATAGTGAATTACACCTTGAATGTGTTGAGAATTCGTTAGTGAAGCTTGATTCTGAGTAGTTACGAGAGTTCATATCTAGTTCATTAGAACATCACCCGAGCCACCTCATTTCATATCATTTCCCCTTCGTTCGAGTCATTGTAGTTTTAGTTAATCGCACTTTTAGTTCGCCTTTCATTATTTGTTTCGTAGTTGGTTCACACTTTCTTCTTGATTAATGGATACACCTAGACTAATTGTTTGGTCCGCTTTGGTATTCAACTCGATTTCTCCCTGTGGATACGACCTTGCTCACCGATCTAGACTACAGTCGACCCGGTACTATGCCGGTTAG
This sequence comes from Gentiana straminea, assembly GCA_036785695.1. NCBI lineage: Eukaryota > Viridiplantae > Streptophyta > Magnoliopsida > Gentianales > Gentianaceae > Gentiana > Gentiana straminea. The sequence continues at coordinate 137,220 of JAVUPR010000448.1, read as the reverse complement.
AGTGGAAACCTAGTGAGGCCGATCAAGTTTCTTTTAGATTAACTGGCGCCGTTGCCAGGGATAAATTCTTTTTAGTTGATATCTCATAAGTAGTCACAACATTTGGGACTAGGTTTTTGCTTTTTATAGTTTTCTTGTTGTTTTCTTTGGTGTAGTGTATGCCCCGTACTCGAAGTGGAACCGAACCACTTTTTCCGTTTATATCGGAGATTGAAGCTTCTGCAAGATATTTGAGTGGTTTGAGGAGAAGGCAATGATCAGTCAGTACCGTTGACGTTGTGAGTGACAGTGAAGAAGACTTTGTTACTTCGGCAGAGGAAGATATGGATAATGATCCACCACCGTTTGGAGATAATCCGGAAGTTCATGGTAACCAAGTTGAGCAAAATGCTCCAGTACCTTTGGTAAATCAACAGATAAATCCTCAAGTTTATCAAGCTATGATGCAACAGTTGGCACATTATCAAGCACAAGAGGCACAAGCCCAAGCTAATGCTAATGCTCATGCCAATCAAAATCAAGGCAATTGGGGTAATTTTGGTCAAAACAACCAGAATAACCAGGGCAACAATGGTCAAGGTGGTGAAAGAACTTTGATAGATTATGCTATGCCGAGTGGGTATTGGTCATCATGCTATTCGTCTTCCTCCTATTGAGGTGAACAACTTTGATATCAAGCCACATGTATTCAATCTTATTGCTTCTCATGCCATATTTTACGGGACAAGCTCTCGGAGGATCCAAATCAGTTTTTGAGGCGATTTGCAGATATTTGTTCCACTGTGAAGATGAATGGTGTTAGTGAAGATGCGATTAAGTTGAGGGTATTTCCGTTTGCCTTGAGAGAAAAAGCCTTGGAATGGTTGGATGCCCAATGTTTAGGGTATATTTTACTATATTTTCGGGCTTAATCCCTAAACAATTTACCTTATTTTTAAGGGAAATAAATGAGAAAAGCGTGTTTTAACCGTTAAATTCCTATAATGGTTATTGTTATAATTTAATTATGAGGAAATATTGAGTTTAAATGTTATTTTTGTTACACATTTTTATTATTATTATTATTCGATGACTTGGTGTAACAACAATTTTGCAGAAAATTAAAAGACATGCATGGGGATATTATTAATGGAGAAGATTAATCTCATTCAATCAAGTGATTTCAAAATAAAGAAGAAAATCGGAGTATTAATTGAGAGATAAATCAAAAAGGAATCAGATCAGCGCGGCAGAATGCAGTGGGGAACAAGTCAAACGAAAAAAACATTTAAAACGTGCAGAAAAGTGGCTCGGTCGACCGAGCCATGTCATTCGGTCGACCGAGTGATGTCATTCGGTCGGTCAGCAGATTTTCGCATATTTATCTTTTAGATCCGTCCTAAGTCGGTTACAACCTCTATATAAACAGCAGCATTCGAGCAGAGACGGGATATCAGATCATACACATTACTCATTTATACAAAACCCTAGTAGCCGCATATCCCAGAGCAAACAAGGAGATGAATTCTTCCATCCCAATAATCATGTCCATCAACATGATTGTTGGCTAAGCAGTTCGCAGTAGGATGACGGGATGAAGCCAGCACCACACCATCACAACCAAGGGATTTTCGAGTAGCGATTGTTTAGTGAGTTTGAATTTTAATTTCTTTATCAATTGAATAGATTTGAATGTTTGGTTTATTAGATTGAGAAATCAATGAAACGTTTATCTGTTTTGAATTTTAATGAGAATTGGATTCATATATAGAACCGTTCTTTTGATACGATTAGTAATAATTCAAGTGATTGTTTATTATTGATTGGGTAAGAGATTCGGAGACGAACTCATGATCATGTTCTTCATTGTTATGTTTGTTTTACTCGAGAAAGAAAACGAACCATAAATAAATTTGATTAAGGAAACTAGATCGAATTTAGGTTAGATCGTACCAAGGAATTTAATTCAACTCATAACTTGGTTGGGTAGTGGTTGTTTGGTGGATCCTTGTTGCCCTACTTGTTCCTTTATATTCATAAGAAAGTTTGTACTTTTTGCTTCGTTTAGTTGCTTTTCTAAAACCCGAGTTTGAGATAATAATTCGTGACATATTAAATATAACAACTGCACCTTAATCCGATTAACATTCGACTCCCTTAGGACGACCCGTAAACACCCTATACTACGAACCTTATACTTGGGGTGTTTCGGTTATAAATTGTAAAACTCGTTTTTACCGAACAAGTTTTTGGCGCCGTTGCCGGGGAGTCGGTAACGGTTGTCGGATTCTTCATAGGACAGTTTTCTGTGTCAAAAGGGATCGTTTTTAGCACGCAGTAGTATTTTGGCCGTAACTTTCGGCTCGAGTGTCCGTTTGGAACGCAGGACCCCAATTCGGAAAGCTCGTTCCGACGCCGACGACGTGGTGAACCGCCATAGGCCGTTCAGTGCGTTTTCGAGGTCAAAATCCACTGTTTTCCCTTCCATTTTAGCCCTAGAAGATTTCAACACATTTTTTTTTTCACCGTCTTAGTGTTTTTCTTATTTTAGCTTTTTCGTAGGTAGGTTTCTTTTCCTGTTTCTGTTTTTTTTTTATCTTTTCTAGCTTTGATAATAAAAAAATAAAAAAATAAAAAAATACTAAAAATCTTCTGGACGAGCGTTCACCCATACTGAACGCCCGTCTGCCCCATCTTTCTTCTGAACGCCAGTTCAGTGCTCTGAACGAGCGTTCACTTCCTGAATCCTCTCTGAACTAGCGTCCACTTACACTGAACGCCAGTTCAGTCCCTGAAAAATTCCACTTTTCTCTTCTCTTCTCTTCTATCTTTCTAAACTTCTAAATCCTCCAATCTTCTCTAAACTCGTTCTCATCAACCCTACGGTTGATTTCTTCCTGTTCTACTTCTCTGGTTTATGCAAACCAGGAGTAAGAAGGGAAATCTTATCTTTAACCCCGAACCTGAGCGAGACATTGTCAAAAGAAGATTATTTCAAGGTTCTGACAAGATGAGCGAACACGGTTCTAGCGATGACGAACCGGAGAACCAAGGGAATAATAACCAAGATCCCGCTCAATTAAACCAAATTCTGATGCAAATATTGCAGAACCAACAACAGCAGCAAGCCTGGATAAACCAGCAGATGCAACAACAACCTCAGAATGTTCAACGGCAAAAGAATACGGCCCAGAGCAGCAAATTTGTTGTGCGTAGAAGACCCTTATGCGCCATATCTTGATCAAGACTTCTTGGAAGGGCATAGACCAATCCGGCCTCCGGAGATGGGAGGAATGCATTTTGATCTTAAGAATGGAGTTGTGGGGATGGTCCAAAATAGTTCATTCCATGGCACTGCTGCAGAAGACCCACATGACTTCTTGTCGACTTTTGTGCAAATATGTGAAGCGAGTCACTACCCCAGCGTTCCTTCGAAGTTGTTAAATTGAAACTTTTCCCGTTTGCTTTGAAGGGTGAAGCAAATCGTTGGTTTAAATCCTTACCCCATCACTCTCTTCATAACTGGGCTGATGTTAAAAGAGCCTTTGCTCGAAATTCGTTTCACTGGAACGATAATGGAACGAAAAAGAGATATAGCCACTTTCGAGCAACTAGAAGGGGAGAGTGTGGGAAAGGCTTGGGAGAGGTTGAATCGTTAATGAGAAAATGCCCTAACCATGGATATACTCGACATGAGCTTCTAGAATTATTCTATCGGGGTGTTACGCAACCCAATAGAGATTACTTGGATTCCACGGCTCATGGATCGTTTTTAGGAGGATGAGATGATGCCGCCTATAGGGTAGCGAAACGATAGCTAAGAATAACATGTGGGCAACTCAAAAGAAGACCCGTGTTAGCGGAAGCAAAAAGGAGGTCGCTTCAAGTGACTCAGAGACAAAACTGCTTGTTGCTCAAATGGAAATAATGAACAAACAACTAGCCAACATGCAAATGAAGCAGCAGGAAGGGCCAGCAGATGTGAATCACTCGGGCATACAGGCTGGGAATGTGATGAATGAGGAAGTACAAGCCATGGAGAACCAGAATCAACCTTTCAGAGGCTTCAGTCAAAATTCTGGTCAATCGAGTCAAACTCAAAACCGCAACTTTTCGGGAAATCCGCGGAATAGTTATTATACACCGCCTGGTGCATCCAATAACCCAAGACCCCAAGGTAACTGGGCCCAAACGCAAAATCAACAGCCCACCTACGTCTCTCAGAAGAAATTCGATGAGCTAGTTGACATGGTGAAAACACTAGCCACCGGCCAAAAGACGATGGAGAGACAGATTGGTCAGATGGCTGATCAACAAGCAAGCAGACCTCAAGGAAGGCTGCCTAGTTATACAGATAAAAACCCTAAGGCAGATATCAATGCTTGCACTGCCATCACACCTCAGTGGGAGTATGGAGAAGAGGAGTTGAATGCAGTCACCCTCAGAAGCGGTAAGACAGCTGGACCCGAAAAGATGTCGGGAAACGAGTAGCCCCTCCTGACGCCATAAGTTCAGGAGGGGGTAAACATGATAACAGTGAGGAAGAGCTGAGTGATGATGATTTTTCGGGGGATAGTGATGAGGATGCTGAGAAGAGAAGTCAGGTAGCTGAACCCCTGACTAAAAAGAAAACTGAGAAGTTTGTCAGATGGAAGGATAAGGAGGACGAAGCCATTAAAAGTCAACCTATGATTAATCATTCGAAAACCCTTCCTTATCCGGCAAAGAAAAGAGAAAATATCCTAAACCCTGACAAACAGTATGACGGAGTGAGGAAGATGCTTAGAGATACTATGGTGACTATGCCACTTGCTGAGGTATTAACTGAGATGCCTAAGTGCTTGTAAGTATCTTAAGGATGCCCGTGGAAGTAAAAAGAAGCTAAAGGAAATGGCGAGAGGAAGTGTTAAGAGAAGAGTGTTCAACGGTTTCACAGAGCGTTGCAATCAAGCGAGGTGACCCCGGACGACCTTCAATCTCCTGTACGATTGAAGGCCACACGTTCCACAATGTCTTATGCGATTCAGGGGCCTCTGTTAATGTAATGCCATTGAACGTCTGCAGAGTCTCGGGCTGGACAAAAGGCTAAAGGAGCGTCCCGTCTCTCTTCGCTTAGTGGACCGAACTAGCCGTTTAGCAGTGGTTGTGTTAACAACGTCCTTATTCACGTTAAACATCTAGTTTTTCCAATCGACCGGGTCATACTTGGATTACCGGTCGACAAGGAGATGCCCCGATTCTCGGGCCGGCCTTTCTTAAACACTTCGCCTCCACCATTGACTTCCAAACCGGCCAAATCACTCGAAAGTAGGGGACACTTCCATTACCCTCGAGCAAGGAAAAAGTTCTCGCGGAAGCTTCGAGCCGGGAGATCTCATTCATTGAAGCAATCTATGGGGATGAATTCGACCACGATGAAGAGCTCACGGAGATAGGAGCCCCGGATGTTATAATTCACGAACAGAAGGAATCACCGTGAGTTGTCTCAACAACTTGCGCATACCGAGCCTATGAGTGAACGGAAAATGCGGGATATTCCGGGATGAGCGGTAATGATTTGAAGGAGCTCAACCAGGCGGACTTTAACCTCGCGAGAGGAGGAAGTTTTAATGGGTAGTTGGGACGAAATAGAATTCGGAAAGAAACTACTCATTGGGATTTGGATGATTGGGAGCAGCTTGCGAAAGAGCTTGAAGAAGAAGAACTTAAGAAGATGGTTAAGCATAAGAAAGAACAAACGGAAGCTGACAGGAAGATTCCTTTAGATGATGTCATTCAATACCTTTCTGGGGTTACACCTCAGGAAGATGAGGTGTTTTTCAGTCAACCGGTCCAAGCTCACAAGGAAAAAGGTGGTCCCTTAAAATCTAGTATCGAGCAACCACCTGCTGACTTAGAGTTGAAACCACTTCCGCAGCACCTAAAATACATCTTCCTTAAAGACGGTGATAAGTTGCCCTTGATCATCTCATCTAAACTCGAGCTAGAGCAAGAAGCAGAATTAATTAAAGTGCTTGAGAAACATATCCTCGCGTTCGGATGGCAGGTGGGCGATATTAGAGGAATCAGCCCAGACGTGTGCATGCATAAGATTCGAACGGAGGAAGGAGCGAAAAAGGTCAGACAACCTCAAAGGAGGCTGAATCCGCACATGCAGGAGGTTGTCAAAAAGGAGATCATAAAATGGCTCGATATGGGTATTATCTACGCCATCGCCGATAGTGAGTGGGTCAGCCCCACTCAAGTTGTGCCAAAGAAGGGGGGAATTACAGTGGAAAAGAATGAAAAAGGAGAAGAAGTAGCCTTACGCCTTGTGACTGGTTATAGAGTTTGCATTGATTATCGCAGGTTAAATGAAGTCACCGCTAAGGATCATTTCCCCCTGCCCTTCATTGACCAACTTCTAGAAAGACTGAGTGGTCATAAGTATTATTGTTTCCTCGATGGATATTCGGTTATTTCCAGATAGCCATCGACCCCAATGACCAGGAAAAGACCACATTTACCTGTCCATCTGGTACTTTTGCGTTCCGCGAATGCCATTCGGCTTATGCAACGCACCCGCGACTTTTCAACGGTGCATGTTAGCCATTTTTGATGGACTTGTGGAGCAAAGGTATGGAGGTCTTCATGGATGATTTCTCAGTCTATGGCGACAGTTTTGATGAAATCTTAAAGAATCTAGATATGGTACTCCAACGTTGTGTTGAGAAAAATCTGGTGCTTAACTGGGAAAAGTGCCATTTTCTAGTCGAGGAAGGGATTGTTTTGGGACACAAGGTGTCCGGATGGTATTCGGTGGATAAGGCTAAAGTAGAAGCCATTGAGAGAATGTCGTACCCGAAGACAAGAAGGAGGTACGAGGATTTCTAGGACATGTAGGCTTCTATCGGCGTTTCATTAAAGACTTTTCGGCGATAGCAAAGCCGTTATCTAACTCGCTTAAAGAAGACGTGGAGTTCTTGTTTGATGAGAAATGTAAGACAGCTTTTAATAGCTTAAAGGATAAGCTTACCAGTGCCCCCATTTTAATCGCGCCCGACTGGACTAAACCTTTTGAATTAATGTGCGATGCCTCTAACTACGCAGTGGGCGCAGTTCTAGGGCAGAGAATTGACAAAAAGTTCAGGCCGATTTACTATGCGAGCCGCACTTTGAACCCAGCTCAATGCAATTACGCCACTACCGAAAAGGAATTCTTGGCAGTCGTTTTTGCTATTGACAAATTCAGAAGTTATCTTTTAGGGTCCAAAGTGGTAGTATGGACGGATCACGCAAAGACTACGCTACCTTATGGGCAAAGCGTACGCTAAACCAAGGTTACTCGGATGGATTCGATACTACGGAATTTGACCTTGAAATTAAGGACAAGAAAGGTAGTGATAATGTTGTGGCCGACCACTTATCCCGCCTAGTGAACGAGGGTGGCGAAGTCCCTAAGGAGATAGGCATTGACTTTCCGACCGAGCAATTAATGAAGCTAGAGACTTTGAGGCCGTGGTATGCGATTACGTTAACTACTTAGCGAGTGGGCATTTAGAAGACATGACGTATCGGGAAAAGAAGAAATTTTTCGGCGATTTAAAGTATCTCGTATGGGAGGATCCTTATCTGTTTAAAGTCCGCAAGGACGGGTTGCTTAGAAGGTGCGTTCCGGAACATGAACAATTGGATATTCGGAGCAATGTCATAGTGGTCCATTTGTGGACACTACGGAGCACCTAAGACAAGCACAAAAATCCTTCAAGCCGGTTTTTACCGGCCTACTTTGTTTAAAGATGCGAAACCTTTTGCAAAGGCTGTGATAGATGCCAAAGAGTAGGGAGACTCAGTAATAGGATGGAGATGCCTTTGAGGCCTATCTTGGAATGTGAGGTTTTCGACGTCTGGGGTATTGATTTTATGGGACCGTTCCCATCATCATGCTCTAACAAATATATTCTGGTCTGTGTGGACTACGTTTCCAAGTGGGTAGAGGCCATACCCACCCAAACCAATGATCACAAAGTTGTAAAAAAATTCTTGCAAAAGAATATCTTTACTAGATTTGGCTGTCCTAGAGCCCTTATCAGTGATGAAGGTTCGCATTTCTGTAATGCACCACTGGATAAAATTCTTGAGAAATATGGTGTCAAACATAGAATTGGTACACCATATCACCCCCAAACCAGTGGCCAAGTCGAGGTAAGCAACCGGAGCCTTAAGCGGATCTTGGAGAAAACGGTGAATTCAAATAGATCCAACTGGAGTCTGAAGTTGGACGACGCACTTTGGGCTTATCGCACTGCGTTTAAGACCCCTATGGGTACGTCACCCTTCCAAATGGTTTATGGCAAGGCTTGTCATCTACCAGTCGAGCTGGAGCACGTAGCTTACCATGGCTATTAAATTCTTAAACTTCGATAGCCAACTCGTGGCGAGAAAAGATTATTGCAACTTGCATGAGCTCGATGAATTCGGACTCGGGGACTACGAGAACGCCAAGCTGAGCAAGGAAAGAACGAAGGCACTCCACGATGCTAAGATTAAAGACCGGGAATTCAAAGTGGGAGACATGGCTTTGCTGTATAACACCAGACTCCATCTTTTTGCTGGAAAGCTTAAATCTAGATGGTCTGGCCCCTTTGAGATTCTTGATGTTCATCCTGGGGGAGCCATTACGTTGAAAGGGTATGGTGATCAACCGTTCAAAGTCAATGGTCACAGGATTAAGAAGTACTTTGGGCAACCCAAGGAAAAGCTCGAAGTACTATACTTCCAAAAGAGAAATGAAACGGTTGAGTCATTTATTTGTGAAGAGATTCCATCCGACTTCTTTGGAGTGGATGAGGACATTAATACCCCTATCCTTGCAAATCTTTCTGTCAATGCTTCTGAGCCTGTTAGCATACCTCAGCCGCATCTGAGAAACAAGAACAAGAAGAAAAGAGTCAGTGTTGTCTGGAGAGAAAAATTTCATGATCTTCTCGCGCACTTGACTTGTTGTTGTGGCGAAAACCATTTCCGTTCTAGTCATTCTGAGTCTGACAGAGAAGTGGTTAGCCTCAAACCCAAGTGGCCCGATCCGGGTTGACTTTGAAATCTGTGTCAAGCTAATGACAAAAAAGAAGCGCTCCTGGAGGCGCCTAGTCTTTTAAGTATTTCTTTTTAGTTAAGTTTTTAGGTTATTAGGAATAAAACCTTGGTGAGTTGTGTGTTGGTTATCCCCGTCCTATTTGTGAATGCTTTATTTGCCCATTTCGTGTGCATTCATGTTTACTCATATACCCCTTGTCCCCCGAGATTATATGCTATGTCGAGTGTTGCGTATACTTGTTGAGCGGTTGTTGCCGCCTATTCCTTTAGTGTTGTCTCGTTCGTGATATGAGTTGCGCGGTACGTTCATGCTACGGCCCGACCTCTCGCCAACCTATGACCCGACAATCGTTTTGACAACCAAATAAGTATTCTTTTCTTTTATTTGCACATTCGAGGACATAATGTGATTTAAGTGTGGGGGGGTGTCTAAATTGGGTATGTTATCATGCTATATTTCTGAAATTGAGTAAATGTGAATTTCCCGAAATTGAGTAAATGTGAATTTCCCGACAATTTTAAAATTTTTCAAAGCAAACTTGGATAATTGTGAATCTTGAGCATGTAATTGAAACAAATGGCTTGCTAGTTGTAGTTTCCTGACAATGATTGTCTGTAACTTATGTGAGATAATTATAGCATGTTTTTACTGATTTGAGATAGTATTCATTTTACACTCACGAAAGCCTTTGATATTGAAGCAAGAATTTTGAATTGTATCCTTTCACTATTTTAGTGATTTATCTTAGAGAGATTTGTTCTTAATAGTAACAGTGAAGTACCACCGAAGTTTAGAACGTGCACTGTGAATATCTGAAAGTTTGAATGTGATAAGTGAAACATAACTAAAGTCTTTGCAAAAATATAATATATAATAAGTGTGTATGACGAAAGCTAGTCGATGATTGGAGTGCGGTAGGGCATTATCTCGAAATGTCCTATACCACTATGATGACTAAAAGCTCACGACAGTTAGAAGAAGCTACCTTATGATTTGAGTAAGGTAGGGTGTTATCACGAAACATCCTATTCTACTATGACGGGTAAGAGCTCATTCTAATATGCGTATCAAAGTGAGAAAATAATAAAGACTTGGTTATCGTTAATCTCATCCCCAAGTATAAACCGAATGATATGTCTTGTAGGGATTATCCTACTTAGTGCGCGGGAAGACTTTGTGTGGAACGATTACTGCCTGTAACTAGGAAAGTCATTAAACTATTTGAAGGGGTATTTGTTTGAGAGGATTGTGGAGATTGAAAAGGGCTTGTCACACACACCGAATCTATCTCTATGTTGGTATTACTTGCTATAGTTGTTGTATCTTTTGTTACGTGAGTTAGGGATCTATGTGGATTACATGTACAGTGAGCCGGTTTTGATTATTTTGTTTGGGACGAACAAAAAGCTAAGTGTGGGGGAGTTGTTTAGGGTATATTTTACTATATTTTCGGGCTTAATCCCTAAACAATTTACCTTATTTTTAAGGGAAATAAATGAGAAAAGCGTGTTTTAACCGTTAAATTCCTATAATGGTTATTGAGGGGTTATAATTTAATTATGAGGAAATATTGAGTTTAAATGTTATTTTTGTTACACATTTTTATTATTATTATTATTCGACGACTTGGTGTAACAACAATTTTGCAGAAAATTAAAAGACATGCATGGGGATATTATTAATGGAGAAGATTAATCTCATTCAATCAAGTGATTTCAAAATAAAGAAGAAAATCGGAGTATTAATTGAGAGATAAATCAAAAAGGAATCGATCGGCGCGGCGAGAATGCGGTGGGAACAAGTCAAACGAAAAAAACATTTAAAACGTGCGAAAAGTGGCTCGGTCGACCGAGCCATGTCATTCGGTCGACCGAGTGATGTCATTCGGTCGGTCAGCAGATTTTCGCATATTTATCTTTTAGATCCGTCCTAAGTCGGTTACAGCCTCTATATAAACAGCAGCATTCGAGCAGAGACGGGATATCAGATCATACACATTACTCATTTATACAAAACCCTAGTAGCCGCATATCCCAGAGCAAACAAGGAGATGAATTCTTCCATCCCAATAATCATGTCCATCAACATGATTGTTGGCTAAGCAGTTCGCAGTAGGATGACGGGATGAAGCCAGTACCACACCATCACAACCAAGGGATTTTCGAGTAGCGATTGTTTAGTGAGTTTGAATTTTAATTTCTTTATCAATTGAATAGATTTGAATGTTTGGTTTATTAGATTGAGAAATCAATGAAACGTTTATCCGTTTTGAATTTTAATGAGAATTGGATTCATATATAGAACCGTTCTTTTGATACGATTAGTAATAATTCAAGTGATTGTTTATTATTGATTGGGTAAGAGATTCGGAGACGAACTCATGATCATGTTCTTCATTGTTATGTTTGTTTTACTCGAGAAAGAAAACGAACCATAAATAAATTTGATTAAGGAAACTAGATCGAATTTAGGTTAGATCGTACCAAGGAATTTAATTCAACTCATAACTTGGTTGGGTAGTGGTTGTTTGGTGGATCCTTGTTGCCCTACTGTTCCTTTATATTCATAAGAAAGTTTGTACTTTTTGCTTCGTTTAGTTGCTTTTCTAAAACCCTAGTTTGAGATAATAATTCGTGACATATTAAATATAACAACTGCACCTTAATCCGATTAACATTCGACTCCCTTAGGACGACCCATAAACACCCTATACTACGAACCTTATACTTGGGGTGTTTCGGTTATAAATTGTAAAACTCGTTTTTACCGAACACCCAACCCGATGATTCTTTACATACTTGGGAAGATGTTACTACCGCCTTTTTGAAGAGATATTTCCCACCGGCTAAGACATTGAAGATCCGAGCCGAAATCGCCAACTTCTCACAGAAAGTGTGTGAGTCACTTTCTGATGCTTGGGATAGAATGAAAGCTTTATTGAGAAAATGTCCTCACCATGGTAATGAAATGTGGTCAACTGTTCAAATCTTCTACAATGGGTTGAGGGGAGACTTGAGAAGAGACCTCAATTCGGCTAGCGGTGGTTCATTTATGAGTTTAGTACCGCAAGAGGCATACAACACTATTGAAAACTGTGCTGAAAATGATCGTCATTGGAACTCAAGAAGAACCAATTATGATAAGCATGCGAATTTGATTGAGATGGATGATCATACGCTCATGATGGCAAAGATGACCTCAATGGAAGATTCTATTAGAGAGCTTACTTTGAAGAATGAGAAACCGTCGTCTTGCAAGAACTGTGGTGGAAGTCATGAGACCGTTCATTGTATAGGGTTGCATCCACAATCCATGTACTACACTCCGGATCCTAATTTGATTCAAGAAGATACTGATTATGTGGGTCAAAACCGAGTTCCCTACAATGCTTATTCTAGTGCCACTTGGAATAACAATCAAGCTTATCAAAAACCTCAACAGAATTTCCATCAAGGGCAAGGTTCTCAACAAGCTCCTCAAAAATCGAATGCTCCATATCATGGGAATGCTCAATATCCTCAAGCAAATCAAGCTAATGTTCCATTTCCTCAACAACAGGGACCTTCCGGATTTCATTCACAACCATTACCTCAGCCTCAAGCGCAAGCTCCCCAAACTCAATAAGCTCTTGAAAAGAAAATGCGTTGGGAGAATGCCATTGAACAAATGGCGACAAATGCGGTGACCACTTCTACAAAAAACATGGATCAATATAGAGCTTCTACCGATGCTCAACTTACTAATTTGCAAGCATCCATGAGGAACTTAGAAACTCAAGTTGGTCAACTCACTGAAAATTCCAACACCACGCCAAGAGGGGGTTGCCAAGCAACACGGATTGAAATTCGAGAGAGGTAAATGCTATATTCACAGGGAGTGGAAAGCAAGTTCGTAATGATGTTGAGGAGGACAAAGAGTTATCCGATGAAGAAAAAAGGTTGAGGAGGAGAACAGTGATGGTAAGTTGAAGCTAGATGGGAAAGTTGATAAAGGGCCAGCAAGTAAAGGCAAAGAAGTCGAGATCGAGGATGATCATGCCATGCCTACACTCCCCAACAATTCACGGGCCACACCTAGACCGAGCATGCCAAATGGTAAGGGAGGTATCAATTCTTCTTCCTCTAAGTCTTTTGATTTGAGTAAACTCCCGTTTCCCCCTAGTGGTAAGAAGAAACCGGAACCTTTAACTAAAAAGGAAAACAAGTTTCTTGATATTCTTCGAAAAGTTGAGATCAATGTTCCCTTGGTCGATGCATTAGCAAACATACCTTCATATGCTAAGTTCCTTAAGGGAGTGTTGAGTAACAAGACTAGCATGGAGAAACTTGTTTACCTAGATGAAAATTGTTCGGCCATCTTCCAAAATAAGATACCCCCAAGCGTCAAGACCCCGGAAGTTTTTCGATTCCATGTACCATAGGTCCAATTAAATTTGAAAATGCTTTATGTGACCTAGGTGCAAGCGTTAACTTGATGTCTTTAAAAACTTATAAGCAACTTGGGTTAGGTACTCTTGTTTCGACTAAGATGGCATTGCAAATGGCGGACCGGACCATTAGGTATCCACAAGGCATAGTTGAGGACATCTTAGTCCAAGTGGACAAATTTGCCTTCCCGGCGGATTTTGTTGTCTTAGATATGGATGAGAGTGCTAGGACTCCCCTACTTCTAGGAAGACCATTTTTTATCACGGCGGGTGCACTTGTGGATGTAAAATAGGGAGAGATCACGTTGAGAGTTGATGACGATTCTGTCACTTTTAATGTTTACAATGCTATTAAGCGTCCCTATGATGAAAAGAGTGATTGTTTTTCTATCGATGTCGTGGATGCTTGTGTTTTGGAAGTAACTAACATGCAGGTATGCGAGGATAAGATGGAGGAGTGCTTAGTTAAATCTAGCACTAATGATGATAGCGATGATGAGATACAAGAGGAGGCAAAGTCACTTGAGCGCACTCCATTCCGGCCACCTAAGTGGCATAAGTTCCTTGAGTTGGAGTTAAGCGGTGTCAAGCTCAAGCCGAGCATTGAAGATCCACCGAAAAATCTGGGGCTTAAACCACTTCCATCCCATTTGAAGTATACTTTTCTGCAAGATTTATTACCATTGATTATCTCGTCTACACTAACCATTTTGCAGGAAGAAAAGCTTCTAAAGGTGTTGTAGAAGCATAAAAAGGTATTCGGTTGGACAATTGCGGATATCAAAGGGATTAGTCCGGAGATTTGCTCACACAAGATCATCCTTGAGGAGGATGAGGAGCCGGTGGCACAAAGGCAAATAAGGCTCAACCCGAAAATGCAAGAGGTAGTTTAGAAGGAAGTGGTAAAAATGCTTGAAATGGGCATCATATACGCTATTTCCGATAGCGAATGGGTAAGCCCCACTCAAGTAGTGCCTAAGAAAAGGGGGATGACCGTTCAAGAAAATGATGATAATGAGCTCATCCCCACTCGCTTAGTCACCGGGTATCGAGTTTGTATTGATTTTCGTAAGAATGATGCTACCCGTAAAGACCACTTCCCTCTTCCATTCATAGATCAAATGTTGGAAAGATTAAGCGGTCATGCATTTTACTGTTTTTAGATGGATTTTCCGGGTATTACCAAATATATATTGATCCACGTGATCAAGAAAAGACGACATTCACGTGCCCCTATGGGACTTTTGCTTACACGAGAATGCCGTTTGGATTGTGTAATGCCGGCGACTTTTCAAAGATGCATGCTCGCCATCTTTTCCGACATGGTTGAGAAATTCCTTGAAATTTTCATGGACGATTTTAGCATTTATGGTGATTCCTTTGGGGATTGTTTGGATAATTTGGATAGAGTGTTGCAACGTTGTGAGGACACCGACTTAGTGCTTAATTGGGAGAAGTGTCATCTTATGGTTGAGGAAGGGATAGTACTAGGCCACAAAATCTCACGTAAGGGGATAGAGGTCGATAGGGCAAAAATAGAAACCATTGAAAAGTTACCTCCACCCACGAACCTTAAAACGCTTAGGGGATTTTTTGGGCCATGCGGGTTTTTATAGATGGTTTATACCGGATTTTTCTAAGGTAGCTCGATGCTTGATCGCTCTTCTTGCCAAAGAGGCACGCTTTGACTTTAATGATGAGTGTATGCATGCGTTTCTTGAGATTAAGCGTAGGCCGTTGATCGCTCTCGTTTTGATAGCACCCGATTGGACCGCACCATTTGAGCTTATGTGTGATGTGAGCGATTCCGCGGTAGGGGCTGTTTTAGGACATAAAAAGGATAAGATTTTTAGGCCTATTTTTTACGCTAGCCACACACTTAACGCAAAGACACGCTTGAATTATGCAACAACAGAAAAAGAATTGCTTGCTATTGTCTTTGCATTAGATAAGTTTCGTTCGTATTTAGTAGGGTCAAAAATTATTGTTTACACTGACCATGCTTAAGTACCTTCTTTCCAAGAAAGAAGCGAAACCTCGTTTGTTGCGTTGGATTTTGTTGTTGCAGGAATTTGATATTGAGATCAAGGATCAGAAAGGATCGGAAAACGTGGTCGCGGATCATTTGAGCCGGCTGCAATGAGGTGAAGAGGATGACACGTTTGAGAGTGAGATCGATGATCACTTTCCGGAGGACAAGCTCTTTGCTATTGACTCGGCGATTCCCGAGGGACCTTTGAGTTCCTCGCACGGTAATCCTAGATCACCTCCTTGGTATGCTTCTATTGCAAATTATTTGGCATGTGACTATATAGATCCTGATTTGTCCAGAAATGCTAGGAAAAAGTTGTTGAAAGATGCTACTTACTATTTCTGGGATGAGCCTTATTTGTTTCGATTTTGCTCCGATAGTGTGATTAAGAGATGTGTTGGTGAGGATGAGATCCCGAGTATTCTTAATTTTTGCCATGCTAGGGAAGTTGGTGGTCATCATAGTGGGAATAGGACAGCTTTTAAAGTCTTACAAAGTGGTTTCTTTTGGCCTTCTATTTTTCGAGACTCGAATGCTTTTGCTAGGACTTGTGATGTGTGTCAAAGAACCGGAAATCTCTCCAAGAGGAATGAGATGCCCCAACAAGCAATTCTTGAGTGTGAGCTCTTTGACGTTTGGGGCATCGACTTCATGGGGCCGTTCCCGTCTTCTTCTTACAATCTTTATATTCTCGTAGCAGTCGATTATGTGTCTAAATGGGTGGAAGCAATCGCCTAGCCCACGAATGATCATCGGGTGGTGCTCCGTTTCTTGAAAAAGAACATATTTACGCGGTTTGGTACACCTCGAGCGCTCATTAGTGATGGTGGGTCACACTTTTGCAACAACCCTCTTGATAAACTGCTAGAAAAGTATGGGGTGACACATAAGTTAGCAACTCCGTATCACCTACAAACGAATGGTCAAGCTGAAGTTTCGAACCGTGGCATAAAGAGAATCCTCGATAAAACTGTCCATACCAATAGGAAGGACTGGTCTGTTAAGCTAGATGATGCATTTTGGGCACACCGAACGGCATTTAAAACGCCGTTTGGTATGTCTCCGTACATGCTCGTTTTTGGCAAAGCATGTCATTACCCGTTGAGTTAGAGCTCCGTGCATATTGGGCAACTAAGTTCTTGAACTTCGATGGGGGTATTAGTAGGCAAGAAAAGGTTGCTCCAACTCACACAACTAGAGGAGTTCCGTCTCCAAACTTACGAGAGTTCTCGAATCTATAAGGAGAAGTCAAAGCTTGCCCATGATAAGCGAATTCAGTCCCGAGAATTTCTGGAGGGAGATAGAGTGTTGCTTTACAACTCTAAGTTGAGATTGTTCCCGAGAAAACTTCGATCCAAGTGGTCCGGTCCTTTCGTAGTTGTCCAAGCATTTCCATCTGGCGCTGTTGAGGTGATGAATTCGAAAGATGAAAAGTTTATGGTGAATGGGCTGCATTTGAAAAAATATGAAGGAGGACCTTTCGAGAAGGTGCAAGAGGTTTATCGCCTCGATGATCCACCACCCATCCTTGAATGATCTTGCGGTTTGCTGATGTTTTGAGCATCATAGCGATGCGAATATCTGTATAATCCTTTTCTTTACCGTATAACTTCCACCCCGTGGTTGCTTTCGAGCCCCACTTTACCATATAATCCCATCTTTGTGTCGACCTTATAAGTCTTCGTCAGCATCTTATAAGTCATTACGTCGAGCCACTGACGTTAAACAAAGGCGCTACCGGGAGGCAACCCGTTGTCTTTCTTTTCTTGGATATGTTTAGTGTGGTTTCGGTTTCCTCTCTCCCACGTTGATCCTAAAGTCATAATCCTTGAGGTTTTTATGATTACGTCTGCGTATGCCGTATGATGAAGTTACACTTGACATTTATCACATACAACATGGTTGTTAAAGAGTTTGCATTTCAAGAGTAAGCTTCGTGTGCGTAGGAGTACTCCAGAGTTTGACTTTTACATCTGCTCTTCTCAAGCGTGTGTTTGTTTTTAACGACCCCATCGATGTTGCTGCCTTGGAGACTCTCACCACAGGGGAGCGGACTCTTGGGGGGGTGATTTGATGATTCTACCGCTAGTACCTAGTGATCTTTCATTTCTCTATTTTGTCCACGTCTAGGCTAGTCTTTTGCGCTTCTGCGAGGGCCATTTTTAATAAGTTGTGTGTATTTATGGCTGCTTGAGAACTCTGTCCTTATCTTTTGGTTTCGACGTGATTTCGGCTTGTTGGTTATGGCCTTTTGTGTATTCCAGTATGCCCTTGGTTGCTATCTATCTATCTATCTCTTCTTTTAGCTATTCCCTGTGTTCATCCTCTTTGTGAGCTTATTTGGTACCCACTATATAGCTATCGCATTGCATTGTTTTTGCATCCTAGGCATGCATTTGTGCTCTCGTGCCTTATTTAGCTGCTCATTTTAATGATAGGCCTGGACCATTGGTCACCACAAATTCTGTGTATTATGTTAATATGTGGCCTCGCTTTATTATATTGTCCATCATAGAGCTATGCATTATTATACTTGTGTCACCCTACACACGAGGTGTAAACCTTGTGTTGTAGTATTGTTTTCGTGGTGGTTTGTCCTTGACACAGGTACATCGATGCCCCTTCTGGCTTGCCACATTGATGAGATGCGCCTTTTGCCGGTTTCCCCATTTGCGAAAATGCACGGTAAGTCTTTCTTTTCCTTCGTTTTACATTGAGGACAATGTCAACTCTTAAGTGGGGGTGGTAGACTTAGCTTTTCATTTTGTGTGTGCATGAGTGTGATTTACTTGTTATGCGTGATTGCTTTGTGATTGGTCTGTTGTGCCTTAGCAATTGGTCGTTTCGAGCAAAATTTTGACGAATTCTCAAAATTTTCATGATTTCGGTATTGAGTAGGTACAATGATGAATTATTTTGAAAAGTGTAACTAAAAGACAATCCTTAACATGCATAGGCATGAGTTTGTGATTTAGCTACGGAATAGGACTTTTCACGTATAGTTTCGACTCAAGAACCCCGGCTTTTAGTGAAAGATTATGGTAGCTATTGAGAAGGTCCGACTAGCTAGAACTTATATCTTTAACTTTCGAGGCGAAATAGAAGGGTTACTTAGAGATAGGCACAGGATGAAGGTCATGGCGCTTCTTTGACAAGCTAGAGCCTAATAGCCAACCCGGAACGTTTTATCCCTAGTCTCCCCGCCTTAGCCTTTCTTAGGATGGTGAGACCCCCATCCGAAAATGTTAGCCTTTCGGTACTTAGCCCATTTACCTAGCCCCGAAACCCTATTTTTGTGGTCCACATTTCCTTGGCCTCCCTCGCGATTGAGCTTAATCGTTTTACGTGCCGGATATGGGTGAGGTATTTGCCTCATGATTTGGGTATCGGGTGGTGAGTGAGTCCATTTGGGGAGGGATGATTACATTTTGAGTTGTGTTATTTTGCCTACCGTTTATGTAGCTATCTTATTCCATCTTATGTTTATGTGTGTTGTATTTTGTTTTGTTATTTATTTATAAAAAAAAAAAAAAAAGGCAGCCTTAAAATCAAAAGAAAAAGCCAAGGTAAAGTTGAAAAAAAAAAAAAAAAAAAAAGAAAAAAAAGACAAAAAAAAGAAGAGAGATGCAGGAATACAAAATAAAAGTAATAAAGTCAATGAAGTGGCATGGTGTGTTGTAAATTGTGATCAATGTAATTGTTGAGTTGGAAAAAAAAGTGATTGAGAGTGGATGTTTTTGAGTTCATTAAGTGTTTGCTTCTAGTTGTCCACTATTTTTGCGGACTACCTATTGAACTCGTGTCGGTAACGACTATTTTTTTGCATTATGCTTTCGCCTATTTTGGTACTTTGGGTGAGAGATGAGTGTTGCATGTTTCTACGTTTACGGCTAAGCTCTCTCGCGCTTTCTCTTGTTGATATCCTTTATATCCTTTTGGTACCCCTGTCCTGGCCGAACGTTACAAGCTTTCAAGTCCTACCCGACTGAGCCCGACTTTAGGTAGCCCCGATTAGTGGAGATAGTTAAGAAGTATAAGCCTATGGTCTAGCCCCGACATCTCATACGTCTATAATCCGAACCGGGAGTTAGGGTGAATGGGAAAGGAACTCTTCACACACGCACACTATTACCGTAGTTGAGTAGTAACTTGTGCCTTCGCATGTTTGTGATCATCTTTCACTTATATTTTGATGAATGACGCTTTATTGTATGTGTTCAATGCATAAGTGATGACTCTTTTCGGAATCGCCATTTTGCTCGAGGACGATCAAAAGCAAAGTGGGGGGTGGTTGATGATAGTCAACCCTCCTATGCATTCCACACCATTTTCACATCATTTTATAGCATTCTGAGCTGCATTTCTATCATTTAGATGCTATTTCATGCTATTTTCATCACTCGCGGTTCCACATCGCACATATTACAAAATCTCATTTTTATCGTAAAATGTGGACATTTTTATAGCACACACGGGGTATGCGGTACCCTATGGGAATTACGGTTGTATTTGGTGTTGAGCCTTTCCAGGTCTAGATGATAAAGAAGGTGTACACCGACTAAGCATCTCGGTTTGGTGATGAATGGATTGAGAGAAATGGAGCTAGATGTGATTTTCGAAGAAAATCAGGACAAGAGTATGCTTGCCTCGACCAAGAGCATGCCTGAGTCATCATTTGGGAAGAAAATGGAGCAACAAGACAAGCCCACGCTTGCCTCGCCAAGTGCACGCTTGAGGCCCCAATCAAAGAATCTAACTTTCTGTTCAGGGCAAGAGCATGCTTGCTCATGACAAGCGCACTCCTGAGGTGTATTTGAGATTTCCACTATTCCGACCAAGAGCATGCTTACCTCAGTCAAGCGCATGCTTGATCTCCCAATAAATCAAACAGAATGTTACATAATATGCAGGTGCACGCTTGCCTCAGAGTAGCGCACTCTTACGCACCCGAAATTCTGCACTATAAAATCAAATTTTCAGCCAAGAGAGAGAGATACCTCATACTTTCTAGATTAGAATTAGATTAGAGAAAAACCCAAAAACTCTTCTCTGCACTTTTCTTCATTTCATTAGCTTAAAAAGTATAATCTTAGCTCTTAATTCTCAAATTTGAAGTGTTATTAAGCTTGGGCTTTCTTCTAAAATGGTGAATTCATCATTCCTTTGGTGAATCTCCATGGGACTGAACCTAAGTTGATGCTTTTTACTTAATTAAGGTATAATTCCGAATTTCCTTTTAATTTTCTACTTCATGGCTTTAATTAGTTTAATTTCATCTTTGCTTTGTGTTTTTGTTGAAATCATGAGTAGCTAAACACCCTTGTGGCTTGGGTGATGTGAATTTGGGCTAGATTCTTGTAATTACTTGGGATTCAAGTTGGGTTGTCTTTTATGTTCTTCATTTGTTCAAGTTATGGTGATTGATCTTCATGGGTGTGGTTAATTCGCGACTAATTGCATAATCTAAGTGTTAATTCGATGCCTAATCGTAAGAATTGACATGGAACTAGTCACCATGAACACATAGTAAAATCATCTAGAGATAGAATTGATTTTTAGTGTGTGTGTTGCCTAATCTTGAATTGGGAAATTCATAGTCCTTTAATGCATAGCCATTCATCCTAATCTAGTCCTAGCCGATAGGTTTGGTGTTTGGTTATAGTTCGTTGATGCGAGAGATCGATTGACATTATTATAGTGAATTACACCTTGAATGTGTTGAGAATTCGTTAGTGAAGCTTGATTCCGAGTAGTTACGAGAGTTCATATCTAGTTCATTGAAAAATCACCCGAGCCACCTCATTTCATATCATTTCCCCTTCGTTCGAGTCATTGTAGTTTTAGTTAATCGCACTTTTAGTTCGCCTTTCATTAGTTGTTTCGTAGTTGGTTCACACTTTCTTCTTGATTAATGGATACACCTAGACTAATTGTTTGGGCCGCTTTGGTATTCAACTAGATTTCTCCCCGTGGATACGACCTTGCTCACCGATCTAGACTACGGTCGACCCGGTACTCGCCGGTTAGAGTGGAAACCTAGTGAGGCCGATCTAGATTACGGTCGACCCGGTACTCGCTGGTCGGTGATCGGCATAAATTCCTCCTCCAGGCCGCCGTAGGTCGGCTAAGGTCCGGCGAAGAGGATTGCCCGCCCGGCCATATTGGCCTTGGGGGCCGAACATAGAACGCTCCGCACAACCCGACCGTTATTCCACTTGAGGGATAACTAAAGATAGATAAGGAAAGATGATGGGATTGTAAATGGTTGATATTTCATTGCATTTTCGAGATGATTTTCTATAGAGATATGCGCTTTTATGGTGTGTTTGATGTTGTTTTGTAGATTTGATAAAGATAAGTTTTGGAGGATTGTTTATACTACATGTGGAACAAAAGTGAAGAATTGATGATAAGAGAAATAAATGCGAAGGAAAAATGGATAATGGTATGATCATACCATTATCACAATTGCCGATCGCCGGCAAAGTGTGCTAAAAGAGGAATTTTGCAAGGCTAATTTCCTATTGGTTAATAATTAAAGACTCCCTATTTTCTATTGGTGGAACAATGTTTGACTTTTCTTTTCTTTATTATTTTAATATTTATGTTAAAAATAAACCCAAATATTTCCCTTATTAGCAAAAAAAAACAAGTGGTGTGGCCACTATATTCAAGGATTCAGCAAATAAGAAAAAAAAAACTTTTAGGAAGTTAGGTTTGGCGACTACTGCTGCTGCGGCACTTCTTCTGCCATTGCCGCCGGTACCTTTTTCATTCTTTTGATTCATTTTTATAGATTCTACATCATATTTTGAATCATTCTATTGTATGGTGAGTTCTTAACTTATTTTCTTTCCGGTAAATTTGTTATTGAAGCCTCGATTGATGCAACTGTGAGATCAAACTGAGTCTTATTCCTCGTTTTATTTATTGGTATTTATTCATCTTTTGATTTCATTGTCTCTATGGTTAATGGTTAGGTTGATTATTTTCGCGAGATAATTAGTTTAATCATTCTATCGATTGCTAGTTGAAATAACAAATCCGTAATGGTTTGTGATTTTCAAAAATGTAGCACATGATATGAGTTTTTCGGTTCGCAGCTGAGAATATCCGCTATCATGAAGATGAGTAATCTGAATTAAAATTAACCCGCGTGTGCGTTAATATTCAGAATTTGGGTCTCTCAGATTGTAATGCTGCCGGAACACCAAACTCCTATAACCGTGTCTAGGAGTGTCTTTCGGTTAGATGGTAATCAGTGACCGTGTCCTGATTATCAAAATTAGGAGAGATTGGTTATTTGGCGCGTGACGATAACTATAACCAGTTTATCAATGAATTAACGAGTCATCTTTGCATCTATGATCGGTTGAGAAAATTGAGGTGGATATAATTAATTTAACCGGAACCTTTCTTTTACTTATTTTTATATTCTTAGTTTACTTATTTTTTACTAGTAAATAGTTTATAATACCAAAATATTGTCCTTTGTCGATTTTAAGAGAAATAAATCCACCGTTCCCCGTGGAGACGATCCCGCTCACCCTATACTCGTTATTGGAAGTAGGTAAATTTATCTTTGGTGGTTTGACACCCTCCAAATTTTGGCGCCGTTGCCGGGGAACGGTGTTAAGTGATTTATTTATTTTGAAATTTTGTATATAGTTTTTTGGTTTGTTTTGTGCTTCCCTTGTCGCAAGCATGTCAGGTTACAACTACTCAAGTCCGATGGTGAATCATGACCAATACGGATACCGGGTGAACAACTCGTATGAGGAGAGATATTATCATTGTAGGCCGAACAATCGATCGGGGCTATACTTATTACCCACAAGAGTGCAATCCAATATGGAATGACCAAACAAATTTCAACTTTGGTGTTTCACACACGTCTTAGGATCAGTCTACTTTCCAGCCGCCTAGTGAACAAGGATTGCCAATTTCAAATTTGGGTACAACCGTTGAAGAACTTATGAAGACCTTTTCTACCACTATTGCACAGATAATCCAAATCGAAATGATACCGCTTCAAGAGTTGGTACAAGAGGCTTCACAGTTCAAAGAAGAGCATCTTGTTTGGGTTTAGAAAATGCAAAGACAAATTGGTGAGCTGAAAACTGAAGTGGATCGGCTTCAAGAACAAAAGTTGAAAACACCCTCTCCTCATATATGGTATGATGATGAAGATGATTGTCCCATGATTGATCCAACACCACATATTGATGATGATGATGAAAATGATGATCAAGAAAAAGGTGAAAAAATTCACCTGAGGTTGGATAAATTAGCAGATGATGTGTCTAATCAAGAAGAAAGTCACTCGGAGGTAATCACAATTGAGGAGGCATTGGTGCCTATAATTTTTTATGTAACTTTAGACGTGCAAGCGAGCGAGAAAGAAGTAGTCTTCCCCCTTGACCATTACATAATGAACTTGGAAGTGGAGGCCTTTAATCCAGTTCAGATTTTCTTGGGAAGATACTTCGTAAAAGTGCCTAGAGCCAAGGCACGACCAATTCTACCAGCTAATGGAAAAATGGATGGCTCGTCTTCTGAATATTCGTTGAAGAACCATGCAAGGAAAACTATTCCATTTGACAATGGATAGTCGAGGTACCAATGTCTAGCTAAAGACATTAAAGAAAGGCGCTTATTGGGAGGCAACCCAATGTTTAAAATGTTTATTCTTTACTTTTATTATTGTTAGAGACAATTGATGAGTGGTTTCAAGGGTTATGGCCATGCAAAGTTCCAATTTGTTAAAGAATGCAGTCAGCCTGATAATTGGTGAAACGGTATGATCATACCATTCAACAGTTTTGCGGCAGAAAATTCTATATTGAAATCAGTTTGGTTAGAGTGAAACAAGATGATCATACTTGTTCGGCGCTTTGGTCTCTCGGAAATTTAATTGTTGGCGCAGCTTCTACATGCCAATTTGTGTCCGATTTTTCATGAATGAATATATTATTGGAGGCTTCCTAATCTTCGTAAAGAGTAAAGACCATACACGGACTTGTTTCATACACATGGAGAAAGATATTGGTGTTTTGATTACAATGAATAGAGTACCACATCCCACCACAAGCTTTCCGGGAAGTCCTTTTCTACTTACTACTCTCAATGCATGCTTATTAGTTATCTCATTAGCATTATACATAAAGCATATTAGTTGAGTCTCATTTCATTTTCTTTCCACATTTGGTCATACATCGGGGACAATGTAAGTTTCAAGTGTGGGGGAGATGATGTATTTATCATTCATGTTTATCATTTTTAGACTACATCATACATTACTATTTGCATTCAAAAAAAACAAAAACAAAAACAAAACAAAAAAAAAAAGAAAGGAAAAAACACATAACATGTTAAAATTTTAGCGTTGCATTTTTGAACTTCATAGCACCAAGAATGCACATTCTAGACATTTACCAACCTTTTTAGTTCTATCTTGCGTGAATTAATAGGAATCATACGGTGAGTAATCGGTGTAATCACACACTTTTGTTGTTGCACACTCACATTATGATGTTTGTTTATGAGTTTTGGTAGTAAAATCTTTGAACCTTTGAGTGGTATCCACACATTCCAATGTCATTCTAGAATTTGCATTGACATACATTTCGAGACCACATTTTCGTGTTCAAAGGCACTTAAGTGATTGAGGCACCTAGGATTTAACCCCTTCGAGACCCACTTTTGTTAGCCAACCTGATATTTATCCCCTAGTGAGCCCTTCTAGCCTGCCTGACCTCTTCTTTGATTAAACTCCAGAAAATAAACCAATGGCCTTTTTCTTACGATATCCCTCTCTTGTTGACCCTATTGTCAGGAGATTGTTTGAACAGTTGAATGATATTTTGAGGAAAATTTACCAAGAAGTGAATATTTTGGAAAAATGGCTCAAATTCATTGAGTGTGATGTGTATTGCCAGATTAAAAGAAAAAAATGAAAAAAAAGGTTGAGAAAAAAACGAAAAAAAGAAAGAAAGAAAAAAAAAAGGAGATTACAATGAAGAGGTGTTTTATATATTGAATAAATAGCTTGTTTCCTAACATTTTTTGCGAGCTATTTTGGATATGGTTGTTTGCACTTCTATTCTTAGTGTATTTTGAGAATCTTCATACAAGTTGGAGCCATTTTTGTATTTCAGTCGAACTTATTCTTGGTGACTATGTGCTAATTGGTGTTATTGTCCACGCTTTCTCCTTGACAATTTAGCCTATATTATCCCTTTCCATACCTTATTTTCTATCCCAAGCCCCGTTACAGCCCTGTGAAAGACCTCATGATTTGTGCATTGGATTTGAATGCATAGTGGTGGAGATTTGATTGATATGCAAACTTATGGTAATGCTTGGATGTGTGTAGATTTTGAGGGTGTGTGAATAGTCCATGTGCATACATTATACTGAGCGATATCCGTAAGGGCATGTTGGGGTTTGTTGATTTTGCCACTTGAAAATTTGTGAATCAATGTGATAATGTGAGTTGTATGAACTCTAGTGTGTGATATATATTGTTTGATCACCATTTGACTTGAATTATGACATGTGAGATAGATAAGAAGGTTGGACGTGTGTCATTTTTGGATATTGTTGGTGCTTTGAAGACATGTTAGGATCATGCATCATGCATTTTGTATTTCACGGTCTAGTCGAGAGTAGTGGAATGCTTGGGGACAAGCATCATTCAAGTGTGGGGGAGTTTGATGGGATCGTAAATGGTTGATATTTCATTGCATTTTCGAGATGATTTTCCATAGAGATATGCGCTTTTATGGTGTGTTTGATGTTGTTTTGTAGATTTGATAAAGATAAGTTTTGGAGGATTGCTTATACTACATGTGGAACAAAAGTGAAGAATTGATGATAAGAGAAATAAATGCAGAAGGAAAAATGGATAATGGTATGATGATCATACCATTATCACAATTGCTGACTGCCGGCAAAGTGTGCTAAAAGAGAAATTTTGCAAGGCTAATTTCCTATTGGTTAATAATTAAAGACTCCCTATTTTCTATTGGTGGAACAATGTTTGACTTTTCTTTTCTTTATTATTTTAATATTTATTTTAAAAATAAACCCAAAATTTTCCCTTATTAGCAAAAAAAAACAAGTGGCGTGGCCACTATATTCAAGGATTCAGCAAATAAGGAAAAAAAACTTTTAGGAAGTTAGGTTTGGTGACTACTGCTGCTGCGGCACTTCTCCTGCCTTTGCTGCCGGTACCTTTTTTTTTTTTTTTTTTTTTGATTTATTTTTATAGATTCTACATCATATTTTGAATCATTCTATTGTATGGTGAGTTCTTAACTTATTTTCTTTCCGGTAAATTTGTTATTGAAGCCTCGATTGATGCAACTGTGAGATCAAACTGAGTCTTATTCCTCGTTTTATTTATTGGTATTTATTCATCTTTTGATTTCATTGTCTCTATGGTTAATGGTTAGGTTAATTATTTTCGCGAGATAATTAGTTTAATCATTCTATCGATTGCTAGTTGAAATAACAAATCCGTAATGGTTTGTGATTTTCATAAATGTAGCACATGATATGAGTTTTTCGGTTCGCAGCTAGGAATATCCGCTATCATGAAGATGGGTAATCTGAATTAAAATTAACCCGCGTGTGCGTTAATATTTCGAATTTGGGTCTCTCAGATTGTAATGCTGCCGGAACACCAAACTCCTATGACCGTGTCTAGGAGTGTCTTTCGGTTAGATGGTAATTAGTGACCGTGTCCTGATTATCAAAATTAGGAGAGATTGGTTATTTGGCGCGTGTCGATAACTATAACCAGTTTATCAATGAATTAACGAGTCATCTTTGCATCTATGATCGGTTGAGAAAATCGAGGTGGATATAATTAATTTAACCGGAACCTTTCTTTTACTTATTTTCATATTCTTAGTTTACTTATTTTTTATTAGTAAATAGTTTATAATACCAAAATATTGTCCTTTGTCGATTTTAAGAGAAATAAATCCACCGTTCCCTGTGGAGACGATCCTGCTCACCCTATACTCGTTATAGGAAGTAGGTAAATTTATCTTTGGTGGTTTGACACCCTCCAAAAGAATCCTAAGTCATAAATACTCCAATCTTGGCATTTAATATGTCTATAATCATCTCTAAATAATAGGGATTAATGCGTATATATCCTTTGGGAATAATAATAAAGAATAATACTTGCATAACAAGTAATAGGGACGAGATGCCACCTATATAAACAACCCTAAGGAACTACGGAAGACTTGATTCAAATTCAACTATTGGATACGTAGGCAACTCTCAGAGATAGCTTGAGAGCTCAGTCTGAAAATATAACAAAACACGTTCTACTTGGTTTACCCTAGGGTTTTTAGGGTTACGATCTTTATCACATAGAAGATTGACCCGTATTAATTCTTGGACGATTTCCAAAGATCGTCAATATATATATATATATATATATATATATATATATATATATATATATATATATATATATATATATATATATATATATATATATATATATTACTTAATTGTTTTTAATGAATCGTATATTTTAATGTACGTTCTCAATTCTCATCTTCGATTTTGATATTTTTTTGGATACTTTTCAATCACTTTAACACTGCTTATTTTCACTGTGACAAGAGTGACATTAATAAGTGTCAGATAATGTGTCGCTACTAATTGTCATAGTGATAATGGGTAGTGACAATTACATGACACTAGTTGTGTGTTATCTGTGAATCAATGTGATCTTTAGTAGTGACACATTGGCTCACACTGGTTATTGTCACAACTGTCATAGTGTCAATAGGTGTTGACAAATTAAATGAAACTAATTACGTAATTTCGGTGAATCGGTGTGATAATTAGTAATGATACATAGTCTGTACACTAATTATTGCCACAACTGTCGATCGTCACTACTAATTGTCGATTAAAATTTTTGTGATATATATATATATACACATATATATCGTGTAGTTCCTCTTCCGTAAAAAAAAAAAATACTCCTCTCATTTAGTGCGGCTCATAGTGGGTGGAAGTAGTTTGTGCATTTTTTAAAATTGATTTAAGGGGTATTTTGGTACATAACACCTAAAAATTGTCCTTTTTACTATAAAAAAAATATGCATGTCCTTAATAGTAATTTCACAAATCTTTTTGTCCTTTCTCCCCCCTTTAATTTATAAACTTCCTTGCACATTTTTTTACTAATTTCAAAAATTAGCACCCTTTTTAATAAATTGTAAATGTTACATGCCCTTTATATTTCCCTAAATTAAACTTTATTTTTATTTTTTTTCATAAAAGACGAAAGTTTTATTGTCACCAATAATTAATTTGCAACTAAAACTAGCCAAAGCTAGACTAAAGACGTGGTCATACGCCGCACTAAAACGCAGCCTAACACCGCACTACAACTCGGCCTAACGCCGGACTAACAAACCGAGAATACAACAACACGAAGCCAAGTAATGGATTGGAAATAGGGTGCTGAACAAAAGAGAAAAAGTTCTCAAAGGATAGGCGTTCAGACACATGGATCCTCTAAAGCAATCTATTACCCGACCAACAGAGAATACAAGCTAAGCAACTAGAAACATACTAATAAACAAAACAAAAGAAAAAAATATCTGAAACAGTTGCCCGCTGGCTCCGCCACACTCCATCTCCGACCGAAGAAGAGATCCCTCAAGCTTGACATCTCTTTCCAATAAGCGAAGGCAAACCGCAAGTAGCACCAAAAGCCACCAGCAATCCGGATCCGACATCACTACCCGAACAAGAGAAAGACGCCTTTTTATAAGGGCCCAAATATTGGATAAGGTCCCGTGATCTAAAAAATTTATGCATTCTTTAAATTTTTACTCCCTCTCTAAAAAAATTGTGCATTATGTAGAAACCAAAGAGACATGAGAGGAAACGTTGGAAGATACTATTATGCCTCTTAGTTATCTTGTTCTTGGAGTTCCTTAATTGCAATTAATACATTGTACGCTTTTTATTTCTTGGGTGCACACTTACAATTTTGTTGACATTTATGTCTTTTCAGTTTATTTCATTCGAGACAATAGTTAGTTAATTAGTTGCATTTCTTTAATTATATTAGTTTTGGGAAATTTTATGACAGTTTTTGGATTATACTTTTGTTGGTTAGAGTAGTAGATATATATATGTAATAGAAAATAGAAATATCTTATTTTGACCTTACCGACGATGCGGCCTTGCCACCACATTAGCGACAATTTTGGACTGTGGTTTCCTATTATTGTTCCATCTGTTTATTTCTGAATCTGATCGATTCTATCATTGAGTGCATGTTTCGAATTCTATGCATTTTGATTTGTTAAGTTCTTCTTTTTATCTTCTCCTCTTTTGTATGATACGATTGTTTTGTAAGACTTACGTGTGCATTTGATCATTAGTATTCACGTGCCGAGTGACCTATAACCAGTTAGCTTTGCCTATGGTTTAGGCCGTTACGATTCTAAAAAAACACATGAATGAAACAATTGTTTGAAGCTCAAGCCTTGTAACTTCATCCCCCTTTCTCTATTTCTTCAAGAGAAAAGCAACATTCAGAACAATAACATAGAGAAGAGAAACTCAAAAGGATCAAGAACTACGAGAGATTACTAGAGATTTGTATTACCACCTTGGGTAGGGTATTTATAATCCACACGGAGTAGATCAACCAACTACTATTATAATGAGTTCATAATATCTCTTGGAATTTCTAACTTTAAGCTCCAAAAAAAAAACTTTGGAATACAAAATAAATGTTAGTGAATGCACTTGGTATTGTTAATAGATAGATGTACACCCACAAATCATATTTTTTTCATAGAAATCTGTGGATTAAGATCCAGATATAGTTCTAATTAAGAACATAGATTGAGATATGCAGTTAAAGTTTAAGCCTGATTTTGTTTAAGGTAACAACAATTTCTTCCATGCCACTTCTTTCCTTTGGAAACTTGTTGGTGCAATTCAATGCTACATTCATTATCTTCATCACATAATCCATCATGTCATCATGATGTTGTTCTTCAATTGTGTTTAGCAGACTATCATCAATAATATCAATCAGTGCACTCTCGGTGGAATTATTAATCAATATCCAACCGGGTAGAGTCAAGCTCTCGTTGAATATTTCATCGTCGGGTCTTTTTCCTGTAAAGACTTCCATTAATAGTATTCCGAAGCTATAAACATCACACTTTGTCGACACCAATCCTTCCGAGCCATACTCTGATCGAAATACCATAACAGCATACAAATTACTTGATTGAGAAAGAATAATATTGCCAGGTTTGGTAAGATTCGACACATTAAACATTTGCTATAAAATAGGATTAGAAGTTTGCATACGTACCTGGAGCGATGTAGCCGAATGTTGCTAGTGTATTAGTGTGTGTAATGCTGTTTTCCCCCAACATTTTGGCGATGCCAAAGTCAGATACATGAGCAACCTTATCTTCATCAAGCAAGACATTGCTAGGCTTCAAATCAGCGTGTACGACTGGTTTCGGGACACCCGAATGTAGATATTGCAGAGCAGACGCAACGTCAATCATAATGTCCACCCTTTCTGTGAAGCTAAGGAAAAGATTGCCAGAATGCAACCAATTTTCAAGACTCCCATTAGGCATGAACTCGAGTACTATCGCCTTGAAGTCAAGATTAGAACAACTCGAGATGACTTTAGTAAGATTACGATGACGAAGATTGCGCAGCATCTCGCACTCCACGTCAAAACTTCTATGGGCTCCTTCTGTTATTATATCAAACACTTTAACAGCAACAACCATCCCATCTCTAAGGGTACCTTTGTATACAGATCCGAAGCTCCCTTTCCCGAGCAAATTTCTTTCATTATATCCATCCGTAGCATGTTGAAGTTCATAAACTGAAATTCGATCTTTCTTCACTAGTTCTTCACCTCTTCGCAGCCGATTCTTTCTTCTAAGTATTAAATATACAACAATTATTGTAATGGCAGAAATGGTGGCTATTAAACCAAAACACAGAATTAACACATGCGGACGCGTCCACAATTCTTTTGGGGATGCATGATCATCATGACATGGAGAAACATGAAATCTTTTCTCTCCACAAAGTCGACCTTTATTGGATATGAAAGATTCCCATGTGAATTTTGTAAAAGGGCCTCTATCTGGGATTGGGCCATCTAAATTGTTGTAAGAAGCATTAAATATTTCTAGGTACCGAAGCTCTTCAAGCGTTACCGGAATGGAGCCAGACAAATTATTTGCTGATAAATTTAATTTCTTCAAACTTATAGCACTTCCAATTGAATTTGGGATCAGTCCTTCCAATAGATTGTAATCTAGATAAAGCTCTTCCAAGCTCAGTAAGCTTCCGATTGCATCCGGAATATTACCCGAGAGGTTATTCATCGACAAGTCCAGTAATATTATGTTCTTTATGTTCCCCACTTGGTTTGGAAGTGAACCGCTTAAGGAATTATTAGAGATATCAAGAAACAAAAGTCCGTTCAGGTTCCATAAAGTCATCGGTATACTAGAACTGAGTTTGTTGGAACCTAGGTAGAGCTTTCTCAAGGAAGTAGTATTCCCTATGCATTCAGGTATGGGCCCAAAAAATGTATTGTAACTTAGATATAACTCGCTTAAATGTTGCAAACCGAACAAATCGCATGGAAGCCATCCGCTTATTCCGTTGAATCCCATGTCAAGAAATTGAAGGTTCTGTAAAAATGCAATAGATTTTGGGAATGGACTGATAAATTGATTGTGACTAAGATCCAGTTGCAAAAGATTACTCAAGTTTCTTATGCTAGCAGGAATTTCACCGGACAATCCACACTCTCCTATCAAGAGTAATGTAAGAGAGTTAGAAAGATTTCCTAGAGATTTTGGAAGGATTCCATTCAACGGATTCATAGATAACTGTAGGTAATTTAGATATATGCAGTTGGCCAGTGGTGTGAGAAATTCTAGCTCCAAAGACGAAGAAGAATCCTTTGTCAACTTATTCCCATCCAAACTTAAAAACTGAAGAGACCTTAGATTCCCAAGGAAGTGAGGAATAGTGCCCTTGAAATTGTTAACTGAGAGATCAAGTTGATATAGTTGAGAACAATTTGAGATGAAGATAGGCACAGCTCCACCGAGCATATTCTGATATATGTTAAAAAGTTGTAAATTTGGTAGCCCAAGACCCGTAGCTGAGGGTAGACTCCCAGTGAAATGATTTGTACTTAGATCCAAGAAATATAGACTTGAGATGTTGAAGATTCCTTCTGGTATTGTACCAATCATTTCATTATGATTCAAATAAAGCAGTTCCAGATTTAGGAGGTTTCCAAGCACTTCTGGTATGATGCCTGTAACAGTGGAAAACACCGTGATTACTAAAACTTTATGGGATAATAACAGTTTTAGGACCTCATGTTTAACGTTTTTGGCAAAATTGACCCTTATCTATTGAAATAACAATTGTAGGACCTTATGTTTGTGTTTTTTTTTCAGTTTTAGGACAAACACAAACATAAGGTCCTAAAATTGTTGAAGAAAAACACAAACATAAGGTCCTAAAACACAAACATAAGGTCCTAAATTTTTTGAATTTGTCCTAAAACTGGAAAAAAAACACAAACATAAGGTCCTAAAATTGTTATTTCAAAAGATAAGGATCAATTTTGCCAAAACGTTAAACATGAGGTCCTAAAACTATTATTACCCCAAAACTTTATCATTCTAAATGTTGCAGTTCACTGCAATAGTAACTGAACCAAATAGCATCGGTGATTAAGCAAAGGAATGAAGAATGAACAAGTTGCGGTTCGAGTTTCCGATGCGAGTTCAAAGTGAAAGTTCATCGGGGACTTCATCAAACACCTACATTAATGAATAAGTTAGCTAGTGGCGGTTATTCTGTTTTAAGTGTTTTAACAGCAATGGTATCTTCTTGTAACACTATATAAGTGATCACACTTCGTTATTCTCTCAAGTCTCTGTTGTACGGAAAAACCCGAAGCGAAGTAGTAAAGCACAACGGAATGTAAATAGAAGAATAAAAACACAGATTTAACGTGGTGCATGTCACTCGGGAAATATTGACCAAGTCTAAGCAGTGTTGGAACTTGATCTTCGTAACCAACTTTATCAACATATCTGGGGGATTGTCTGCAGTCCCGATATTTTGTAGTAGAATGTCCCCTTCTTCTACTATTTCCCGAAGAAAGTGGTATCGAACGTCGATGTGCTTGGTGCAACCATGATGGACTTGATTCTTTGCCAGACATATGACACTTTGACTGTCACAGAAAAATTCAATATTCTCTTGACGAATTCCTAAGTCCTTCACCAAATTACGAAGCCAAATGCCTTCCTTAAATGCTTCTGTGATTGCCATATACTCTGCCTCTGTGGTAGACAAAGCAACTGTTGACCGTAGTGTTGATCTCCAGCTTACTGGTCCTCCTGCCATGGTAAACATGTAACCAGTCATTGATCGACGCTTGTCTAAATCACCAGCATAATCTAAATCGACGGATCCGACTAGACGATTGACATTCGTCCTGTCTTTCTTGAATTTCAAGCAAATATCCACAGTTCCATGAATGTATTGTAAAATCCATTTTATTGCTTGCCAATGCCCTTTACCAGGGTTGTGCACATATCGGCTAACAATGCGACATCATGAGAGATGTCTTGCCTTGTACACACCATTGCATACACCAGAGCTCCAACTGCATTTGCATATGGAATAGAATTCATTTGCCTATACTCTGCTTCTATTTTTGGAGACATGGATGCGCTCAAGTTGAAATACGGGGCCATCAGAGTACATACATGTTTCGTCTTGTTATCAATACCAAACCTCTGAAGTATGTTTTTCAGATATTGAGTCTGTGTTAAATAGACTATGCCATTCAACTTGTCTCTACGGATTTCCATTCCTAGAACCTTTTTAGCTCCTCCAAGATCGTTCATTTTAAACTTTGAACTTAGTCAAGCCTTCAATTTGTCGATCTCCACCATGCTCTTAGATGCAATTATCATATCATCAACAGATAAGAGCAAATAGACAAATGTATTATCTTGGAGCTTCTTCAGGTAGACACAATGATCAAACTGACTGCGTTTGTACTCCTGTTTCTTCATAAAGCTATCAAAATGCTTGTACTACTGTCTAGGAGACTGCTTCAGACCATAGACTTTCTCAACTTGCAAGCCCAATTTTCAAGGCCTGCAACTCTGAATCCTTCAGGTTGTGCCATATAGATCTCCTCATCCAAAGTTCCATGAAGGAATATAGTTTTGACATCAAGCTGAGCAAGCTCAAGGTCAAATTGTGCAACCAAAGCTGGCAGCATTCGTATAGATGAATGCTTAGCAACAGGTGAAAATATCTCATTATAGTCGATACCCTCATTTTGAGCATAGCCTTTTGCTACCAGTCTAGCTTTGTATCTAATAATGTCGCTGCCAAGAGCACTATCCTTCTTGGCATAGACCCATTTGCAACCAATTGCCTTCTTGCCTTTAGGAAGTGGAACAAGCTCGCCAAGTCAATTCTGATGAAGAGATTGCATCTCTCATTCATTGCCATATTCAAAATTTCATTTTCCA
This sequence comes from Gentiana straminea, assembly GCA_036785695.1. NCBI lineage: Eukaryota > Viridiplantae > Streptophyta > Magnoliopsida > Gentianales > Gentianaceae > Gentiana > Gentiana straminea. The sequence continues at coordinate 102,079 of JAVUPR010000448.1, read as the reverse complement.
CACTTTTCTCAGCTTCAATAAAGTTGTATGGAATATTATCTCCGGTAATTGGAAGAGCATATGCTACCATGTCAATGTAGCGAGCAGGTTTCTGAATATTTCTCTTCGGTCTACTGGTGGCAATAGATTCTGGTCGTCTAACTTCAGGTGTATGTTTTGGAACCTCAACCTCAACAGAGCTTTCATTCTGATCTTCCAATTCGTCTTCGGGAGAGTTAGTTTGCATTCTCGTGATTCGTCTGAATCTAAAAATCCACTTGCTTATAAGAATTCGGATTATCATTCTCTTTGTCTTGTGCTGTTTGTTTCAACATCACAGACTCGTCAAAAGTGACATCTCGACTTAAGACAATCTTCTTTGACTCGGGATCCCAGAGGCGGAACGCCTTAACTCCATCACTAAATCCCATAAAAAGTGCTTTTTTAGCTTGAGGATCCGTTACATGATAATATGTAGGACAACCAAATATGCGCAAAGAATCGTAGTCAGAAACGGCTTTTCCAAACCATACCTCCTTTGGAATATTTCCTTCCGATCGAAGATGGTAGGCTTGTTTATGATATAAGGGGCAAAAGATAACGCCTCTCCCCAATATGCCTTGCTTAATCCAGACAGAGATAGCATGCATCGAACTTTATCAACAAGAGTTCGATTCATCCGTCGGCAACACCATTTTGTTGTGGTGTTCTTGGTAAAGTGAAATGTCTGAATATCCCTTCTTCTGAGCATACCTTCTTGAATGGATCTGATTTTTTTTCTCCGTCATTATAAGAATGGAGCCGTTTGATTTTTCTTCCTGTCTGAGTCTCGGTCGATTTCTTCCAATTAAGAAAGATGTCCAGAACTTCATGCTTGCGTTTCATGGTATACACCTAGAAATATCTTGAAAAATCATCAATAAATGTAACAAACCGATGTTAACCTCCCAGTGAAGCATTCTTTGAAGGTCCCAAATCATCAGTGTGCACATAGTCCAATGCTCCCTTGGTTTGGTGGATGGAAGTGCAAAACTTGACTCTTGTTTTTACCAAAGACACGGTGTTCACATAAGTCAAATTTTCCACCCTTGGCACCCTTTAGTAAACCTTTACTCAGAAGGTTTTGCAAATCTTTTTCACCAACATGCCCTAAGCACATGTGCCACAGCCTTGACGTATCAAAATATTATTTCTTTCTCGATTACCTTTTATGGCTAACAATGCACCTCTTACTACCTTCAAAACTCCACCTTCCACGGTTATTTTGTAACCCTTGGATTTTAGAGTCCCGAATGATATAATGTTTTTCTTCAAATCAGGCACATAACTTACATTTGTAAGCCTTATGATTGTACCATTGTGCATATTCAACCGTACTGATCCAATGCCTTTTGTTTGACAAGCATTGTCATTTCCCATAAGAACAACTCCTCTGTCTATCTTCTCGAAGCTTGAGAACAATTGTCGATCTGGACACATGTGGTGGGAACATCCAGAATCCAGAACCCATCTTTCAGATGCATTAGCAGAAAAAAGATGTAGTGAATGCCGTGTATCCGTCTTCTGTCTTTTCTGCAACATTTGCAGTAGACTTGTCCTTATTTGGACAATTCTTCTTCCAGTGCCCATTTTGACGAAAATACGCACATTCGTCATTTGCAGGTCGTCTTCAAGAATGTTGCTCTCAACTTTGAGCGAGCACGTCCAAAATATATATCTGATTTGTTGTTTGCTCGACCTCTCGATACCGTTAGAGTTTCTGATGTAGTATCTGTGTGATCATGTTGATCATTCTTCCGATACTCATTATTCACCATAGCGTCTGAAACATCGATAAATTTAACCTCGCTTTTACCGTATAACAGAGTTGTGGTTAAATTTTCATAAGTTTCTGGCAGAGAATTCAACAACAAAAGTGCCATGTCTTCATCCGTACGTAATCTCCACATCTAGTTTCTGCAAATCCGCAAGAATCTTGTTGAAATTATTAAGATGCTCAATCATAGGAGTTCCTCTTTTGTACTGAAACCGAAAAAGCTTCTTTTTCAAGTATAAACGATTCTCTATGCTTTTCGTCATGTACTTGTCCTCCAGTTTCTTCCAAAGAATTTTTGCCATGGTCTCCTTCATGACAAAATACATTTTTCTTCTCTTTGAACCGCTGATGATTTTCTCCTCTGCAATCTCTGAAATTAATTGATTGTCAATCATTTAAAATAATCACAATATGTGTTTCTCCACTTTTGAGGCCTCGAATGGAAAAAAAGAGCTCGTAAATAAACTCAGAACGGTCCAATTATCTAGTAACCGACCAAACTTTACAAAGAAAAATGATCTAAATTGACCAACATTTTAATTCGTTCAAATTTTAGTTTAGCCACCGATTCAATTTTGGTCGAAGAATATAAAGAAAAATGTCGGCCGGGTCGGATCAAAGAGGCTGACCGGGTCAGCTCTTACATCTCCACCCGACTTACTTCAAATTCGACGAGAATGCGGTTTAAACGCGAGAGAAAAAGGGAAACTTCCGAGATTGATATCTTGTGATCCGGAGGTCCGTTTTTCACACCGTTTGAAGCGATGGGCTCTTGAAAGCGAGAGCTATTTAATTGGATGAATAGAAATCGATTTTGAGCGATTTCTATTCCGGGTTTCTTTAACAAACCATGTCTCGATACCAATTTGTTGTGCGGAAATACCCGAAACGAATTGAAAGTAAAGCACAATGGAATATAAATGGAAGAATAAGAATACGATTTAATGTGGTTCGGCGATTCGCCTACAACAACCGGAAACAACAATTTTCAGATCAGAGAAAAACTTACACACACAAGTTTATCTCTCAGGATCATCACTTTGTACTGAAGCTGATACTTTGCTGAAAATGGGATGGAATTACAACTGAGGATGAGGTATTTTTTATATAGGAGAACATGGTGTCATATTTTCTTCCGTAGGCTATCTCGTATCTGAGACTTTTTTTTATCATATCTTGGACTTTTCATACTTGTAGCCGTTGAAGACTTTTTCTCGTGACCATCATTTGAACGTTAACAACACATGTAGAAATGAGCCATTATTCCAACAGTCTCAATAAAAGAATTTAGTTCATTTCAGTTTTTGCTGATCATCTCATCTGTTTCCTTTTGTGTCTTAAATCTTAGAGGTTAGTTTTAGTTTAAATCTTGAATCGGATTCAAGATTTTTTACACTAAATGCAAGAAGACATGGCTGAAAGTCATTGGATGTATTAAATAAATAAAGAAATAGAAAAGTACAGAGATTCTTTCAAACATGTTTAAGTAACCTAATGTTATGTACCTGTGAAATGGTTACTACCAAGAGTTAAAACTTGAAGATTAGTTAAATTGTTCAACTCCTTCGGCACTGTCCCTGCGCAAGACAAAGCATATAAGACTAAGAGTAAAGTTCTTGACATCGACAAGGGCGGAGCCAGGATTTAGATATGTGGTGGGCTAATGGACTATATCGCGTTAATCGGGTGGGCTTCATTAAGAATATTTTATGCATCAAACCCTACTACATAGATTTTATAGTGTAATATTTTTTTATCCGGATGGGCTTAGTCCACCTATGTCTTAAGAAAGATCTGCCCTTGGACATCGATTATATTTAAAAGGTATATTCATGATGTAGGGCATTTGTATTAGATATTAAGCAGCTTTTTTTATAACTAGTAAAATGCACGTGCGGATGCACGTGTTTTAGTCAATTGAAACATCTAAAAAATTATAAATAACAATATCAATCAATACATAACTTATTAAGTATTTATTTCACATAAAATATAAATATTCTAGTATCAATAATTATATAAAATGATCTTATGTATTTTTTCATAGTATTTTCAATTTTTAAATGCACGTGATCGATACATTTATCACCCTTTTAAATATAATAGCATTCTGAATTTACGATCTGTGTATTTTATATACATTGAGAATATGTTTTTCACAGTTATCTAGTAAACGTGTGGACATTTACAAAAAAAAATTATTGAACTTGTCGAAGTTCTTACTCTAGACAACTCATTTTGATAAATGCATGCAATAAGTATAGCATGTGGGTTTCATGTACATATAAATTTATATATTTATTATATGTTAGCTATGAATATACTTTAGTAATTGTAAAGTAATATTTGTTAAACAAAGTAACATTTTAGATAACGATCAGTATATTTTAAATATTTGATGTGTATCTAAGAATCAATTTAATTAGTATGATGGGAAAAATGGTGAAACCATATATATAATTTTATTGTAGGTTGTAAATGGTTAGAGATATATTTTAGTCATTATAACCATGTCATTCAATTATTTTCTAAGTTATACTTTCATTGTTCTTATTTAATTGGGGAAGATGCCGAAACCATGCATACCAATCCAACATATCTCCCCGCATAATAAATGCATTCCTATTTAACGTATAGATTATGCGGCTGGAACTACTCTTCGTCCTCAATTTTATCTGTCATAAAATCTTTGGATTAGACGTGATCAACTTATCTTAAATGCCCTTATTTCTTCTCTTTCTCAAAACATCATTCTATTTATCACTCAAGCAAAGACTTCACGTGAGACATGACTACTTTATATGATACACATGCAAAGCCCTCCTATCGTCGAATAAAATAAATTAAACAGTGCCTCAAATCTATGCAAAAAGGTTCTCAAACAATTTTTAATTATCTTAATGTTGTGAAAACTAAAGCTGATGAATTAGTCGAGAGATCCGGATGATATTGTGAATCTTATTTTGAACTATTTGAGAGATGACTATAAATAGTTGGCTAGGTATGTTCAATCACGTGACACCCCTATTGATTTTGAAGAGCTCCATGAAAAGCTAATTAATTATTAGACTCTTCCATCTAAGATGCAACCGGTCACCTCTTTTGGCATTGCTACACCTCATTCGGTTTGTATGACATCCCTCTCCAAGCGCCGGTTCGTTTCCGTGTCTTACTATTCTTAATTCTTAAGAACATGCACAAAATACTTTCTCGATGCGGTTTTCTTGGGTTTCGCCTACTAAAACCTTACTTGGGTATTTCCGGTGTGCAAGCGCGCAAAGGACATTCGGAGGAATGGTGTAGTTCTCACCATGTTCAACCTCTTAAAAAATCTCATTATAGGAAGCCCTCCAACATTGCGTCCTTTTCACATATTCGGATGCTCCGTCATCTTCTCCGTGGCTTCTTGATAGTGGTGAAACGGATCATGTTACCACTCATCTCAGTGATTTGGCATTACACACGCCTTATTCTGGCTCTGAAGACATAATACTTGGTGATGGAAATAATATTTTCATCACACACATATGTTATATTTTTCTCTCTATGCCTTCAACTTATTTACATAGAAGTTGCTCGTGAGAGGGGCAGCCACTACATTAACATTATATTATGGCGAAGTTGTTGGCTTCCCTATGAATCCAGACTAAGGTATGATGTTTGACGATATCTGAAGTCGTTGATGTATGTCAACCTGATGATGCATTTCACCATATTTTAATCCCAATTCTTAAGCTTTTGTGACATTTTTGTTTCAATTTTAGTAAATATTGTGATAATATGGATTGCTTTTTGTATATAGTAGATATTATAAAAGCTTACTATTTTGACATATTTGAGGCGTATCAGCCTGTTTTTTTTTTTATCAAAATTACCCGTGGTTTTTTTTTTTCTTTTCTTTTTGTGTTTATTTGGTTACATATACCACGTGTTGCAACCTTAGGGTCGTGATGTAAAGCTCGATGGAGGCGGAAATGCAATTATCAGAACAAAAGTTTGTACATTTCGTCCTTTCGGCTTACGCCGAGATGATCCTGGCGCAAGCCGAAGAGTCCGGTTCACGCCTTGTGTTGATCGCGGTGTCTCTGCATCACGGTGGTCAATGGATCTAGGGTGGTCAAAGCATCGCGGTGTCACTTCATCGAGGCGTCTCTACATCGCAGCGTCTCTTCATCGGAGGTGTCACTGCATCGTGGTGTCTGTGCATCGGGGGTGGTCACTGCATCACGGTGTCTCTGCATCGGGGATGGCCACTACATCGCGGTGGTGAATGCATTGCAATGTCTCTGCATCGCGGCGTCTCTGCATCGGGGGTGGTCACTGCATCGCGGTGTCTCTGCATCGGGGGTGGTCACTCCATCGGGGTGTCTCTGCATCGAGGGTGGCCACTGCATCGCGGTGGTCAATGGATTTAGGGTGGTCAATGCATCGCGGTGTCTCCGCATCGGGGGTGGTCACTGCATCACGGTGTCTCTGCATCCGGGGTGGTCACTGCATGACGGTGTCTCTGCATCCCGATGGTCCATGCATCTTGGTGGTCCTTGCATCTCGGTTGTCAATGCATCGGGGGTGGTCACTGCATCATGGTGGTCGTTGCATCACGGTCGTCACTACATCGCGGTGTCTCTGCATCGAGGTGTCACTTCGTCGCGGCGACTCTACAATATGGTGTCATTTAATCGCGGTGTCTATGCATCGTGGTGTCACTTCATTACGATGTCTCTGCATCGTCAAATGCCATAATATCCCGATGTCTCTGCATCACGGTGTCAATGTATCAAGGGTGGTCACTGCATCGCGGTGGTCAATGCACCGTGGTGGTTACTGCATCGGGGTGGTCACTACATAGAGGTGATCAATGCAGCGCGGTGGTCAATGCATCAGAGAAAAAGGTGGTCATTGGATCGTGGTGGTCAATGCATCGGGGGTGGTCAATGGATCGTGGTGGTGACAGCATCGCGGTGGTCAATGCATCGGGAAATCTTTGTGGGTTTTCTATTACCAGTTGCAACAATTGTTTCTCTATTGGGTTATTGCCAAGAAAAAATGATTTTCCTTCTGGCCAAAAAAAGTTTAAAGTTGAAGGTTTTTTCTTATTAAGGTAATTTTTACCTGCGGATGACAAAGCGCGCATAAGATTAGGGCGGCTCCGGGAAGTTGGTGATACGAGTAGAAAATTTGTCATATTTTGTAAACTAAACTTAGTATTCTATATTATATAGTTCAATACGGGTCAATACGGATCATATATAAGAATAAACGGTCAGTTTCATATATATGAGTACCTAAATTTTGTTGGGAAAATATTTTTTTAACGGGTTGGCTGACCCATTTCCTATTGGGTGCAGCCGCCCCTGCATAAGATAGTGAAGTTCTTGACATGGATGATGTCTAGAAAGGATCCAAATTAATTATCAGAAAGTACTTGGTCATTTTTTTGTGCAGCTGAAATTGCTTAAATTTCCAATTGACAAAAGATGGATACTACACTTACCTATTAAATTGTTGGACTGTAAAAAGGCTTTCTCCAGATTTTCCATGTTCCAAAATGTTTTTGGTATTTGCCCACTGAAGTTGTTATGAGACAAGTCAAGATATATAAGCTTCGAACATCGATGCAGATCTGACGGCAATGGACCGCTTAACATGTTAGACCGCAGTGAAATGTAAAATAGTTTCTGAAGATTAGGACACATGGTAGTTGGCAGATTGCCATAAAATTGATTAAAATTCAATCTCAATTTTTCCAAGGAGGAAACATTGAAGAAGATTTGAAAAGGAATTGAACCAGACAACTCATTTTGATAACATATCAAATTCTTCAAGTTGGTCAAGTTAGTGATGGAAGAGGGTATAGAGCCGGTAAACGAGTTGTTATTTAGATACAAGGACTCTAATTGATTGAGTGAACCGACCCAAGACGGGAATTCTCCTGAAAGTGCATTTCGGCTTAAACTAAGCACTTTCAATCTTCTCAACTGAGCTAATTCACTTGGCAAATCTCCTTGGAAGTTGTTTCCACTAAGATCCAGCGACGATAAGAAGGAAAGATTGCCCAATTGCGGTACTATCGTTCCTGTCAGACCCATGTTTGATATATTTAAGGATTTCACCCGATAATGACGTACGGCACAAGAGACTCCAATCCAGTCACAGACTGATGATGATGATCCATTACCAGTAAACCAGTTCTTAGTCAAGATTTGGTTAGGATCATGACTGATTCGAGCTTTCAGGAAAAGAAGAGCATCTTGATCGCTTTTAATATTGCTATGTTTAGCGGTGGCCATTGCTGCTGAAGCCAAAAAGCAAATTATTATTATAAAAGATATAGTGTTGCAGTAACATAGAAAACTACTTCCTTCCACTTCCATGATGAGTAAGTACAAAGTAGTAATAACTAGTAAATAGCATGGCCACTATATACTTAGCTTGTGTATGTGGAATGTTCAACATGCATTAGCCACCAGAGTTGAATATGACTTGACCAGTGGACATCTTATTCCACGCCAGCCATCAATACTTGACCACACCACTTCTTTCCCTGTTTGTTTCCTAAAGGTAAGTCCAACCCATGGTATCAAACAATGGGTATCAAAATCAAATTTTGATATCTTTGACACTATTTATTTATGGAAATCAAATATTTATCTCCAATGAGAGGGTTTAAATCATAGTGTCAATATTTCTTTTTGTTTTTATTAAATATTTTGATGATCTTAATAATTTTTATGCGTGTGCGTTTTTTTCGTATCAGTCAATTTTTTTATGTAATCATAATTATTTTTGAAAAGTTATATACAATGTTTATCGTATATAAAATTCATATTATGATATGCGAAAATGAATATTAATTTGCAGCAAGCTGTAGCTAATTTTTTTATTCGATAATAAATTTTTAAAAAATTATATACTTTCCATGTTTCGACCATCGAATCTTTGTTTCTGTGCCATTTGTCGAAAAAAGAATATACTAGACAAAATGAGAATTAGATTAAAAGAAAAATAGATGTGAAGAAAAAAAATATGGATATATTGAGTGTGATATGAGATATGTTGTGAAAATATATAGCCTTTGCGTTATATTTCCGTTGCAAAAATATATATGTTGTATCAATTTATTTATTTTTTAAATCAACCAATCAAAAAAAAAAAAATAAAGCAAGAGACAAGGAGGGGACAAGCCCACAGGGCTTGCGGGGAGCACTTTTTAGGCTAAAAAACATTCACCCGCGCGCGTGTATGTGTTGAGAAGGTACTAGACATGAGTTCAAATATGGTACATCTCCTGGTATCACACCTAATTTTGATACCTATCAATTCTTTCCTTTGGAGATGTTAATACCTTTCCATAGGGGTCAAATTTTGATTTTGGCCCCTACCATTGGACTTGCCCTAACCTAATCACTCATCACCGGATGCTGGAATTCTTTGGTGGGATCACCGAATTGTAAAACTACACTAATTTGTTGTAGTGGAGTCACTAAAGCCTAAAACTACATTTTTAACAATTGAACGATATTTTTTAACAACAAAACTGCGGCGTTTTTAATTCTAAAAAATATTCTCGGATCTCAGTGGGGTCACGTGACCCCACCCTATTATACACACCTCTGCCTCTGTGATCACCCCCACACTGTCCAACACGGATTGTCCAGAAAATGTTTAAGCGAGTCACAACGCACGGTACGACATGATACGTCGATAAGACTAATTTTAACATTTAAGTACACGGCATGTTATATATATATATATATACATACTGGTTTATTAATGTACGGTCACAAAGACACTTTACCTCTTCGTGGTTTGGCAATCGAAGGTTTTACCCCCTTATGATTTATCAATATATTTACAGTTTGCCCTCTGGGGTTTACCAAAAAAAACCTAAACTCCCGATTCCGGCTTAAAAAAATGAATATTCCACTTCCGATTTGCCCTTTTTGATTTATTTATGTATTTTCCATCACACTATTATGGAGAAACGTAAGAATACAAAATGTCAATATACAGTGAAATCATATGGATAAAAGTTATGGTTTTGCGATTTTTGGGCGATTGTATGTCGAATTTGTTAAATATTGCTTTGGTTACTGCTTCTTGTTTTGCTTCTCACAACTGATTATGGCCCTGAACCGAATGCTCTTGACGCCGTAAGTACTACATTAATATTCTCTTTTGGTTTCAATTTAATTCACAGATATCTTTAAAAAAAAATTGTCAAATTTTGGTAGCAATTATGTTAATTGTTGTTGTCAGTTAAGTGACTTGATCCATAAACTGATGAATAAACTGGTAGAACTAATATGTGAAACTGAGCTAAGAATGATGGTCAGCTTAGTAAGATCGGTTCTGTGAAAGTCAGTTTTGGTGAATTACAAACTGAGTTTCTTCGAAGTCAGCTTTCAGTTTTGTCAGCTGAATTTTGCTGAGTACAACTGAGTTTTAAATCTGAGCAGTTGGTTACACGTCTGGGAAGGTCAGCTGAAGCTGAGTTTCATCAGGTGGATAACAGCTGGAGCCGGAATCCACATCTGGGGTATTTATGTCAGTCCGACAAAGATGTTATGGCGGCTAGGGTTAGGGAATTGTGCCTATAAATACTAATGTTGTAATCAATGCACGTTAAATCACCGTTCTCTTTGTTTATGTATTTTTATCAATTTCCGCCATTTTTTATGTTTACATTGTTTCTATTTTATCTTTCTTAGAGTGCAAGTTTCTCATATGTGTTTTACCAAACTGGTATCAGAGTCACGTTGGTTCGTAGATTCAGAGTAATTTGTAGGTTGAACGGAGTTGATCTTCATCAAGACCGGTGACCGGTGCTAGGATTTTGTGATCAAAGGTCTGTTCTGAAGGATGTAGGATCTTAGATCTAAACGAGTTAGATCTACGCGCAGCGGATGGATCACGACTTATACATCACAATACATAATTAAAGGACTTAAACTACTACAAGGGGGTTAAGATCATGTTACCAATATCGGGAAGAGACGCCTTGATCTTCCGATGTGTTCTCCAAACGGCGGTTGGTGGACACCCTTCTTGATACACGAACCTCCTTGATATGCAACACCAACAAAAACTTAGAGTTTTTCTTCCTCTAAAACCCTAGACCAGAAAACTAATTTTTTTCTCTCTTTTTATGTGGTCAAGTCAAAATTTGCCCATCCTTAAGGCTTGAGAGAACTCTCTTTATATAGGAGAGTAATTCTTGTCCTCCAAGGACTTAATAATTAAGAGATAATTATTAAATTAATCCTTAATTCTAATAAAAGATAAATAACATAATTATCCCAAACAAATTAGGATAAATCATATTATTATCTAATATTCCATGAATTATCTTTTAACAAATAAAAGATAAATCACATGTTAAATAATTATCCAAGAAAACTAATTTCTCTCTAATTAAATAACACTCACATTGGCGCCACATATTTGGGTTTCCAAGCCCACATAAAATGTCTTTTATGTGTATTATATTATTTAGCCCAACTAAATAATATCCATGCATATCAATTAATTAGCCCAAACCAATTAATTATCACCGAGGCCCAAATAACAAGAATATCATTCCGAATTATAGAAGCCACATCGGGGACCATGGACCTATAACCAGTAGCTCCAATAATTAATTATTCATCGAACAGAATAAGTACATTAATTATTAATTCCGGGATTACGCCACCATAAACCCGAAACTGAACTCTACCGATTATAGATGTATACTTATACTCAACCCATAGAGTGAATAAGCGTCTATTGATATAATCACTACATACGGATTAACCCTCCATAGACTGTCCATTCTGAGTGGGAAGTCTCCGTGAACCCGACTCAGAATATCTTATCCTTATTTACCATTAACCCCCTGATGATCAATTAGTATGCATATCTGACTAGTAGCTAATTAGTCAAATGCGAACTCCCGGGATCGATCACTTTCTTAGGGCTAACAAATAAGGGGACTGTCTCTCTACTTCCCGTAGGAAGGAATGGATTCTATGTCTGTGAAAACAAAGGGACAAAGGGAAAGCCAAAAGCCAAGCCCGTGAAAGAACAAAAATCAAAGCCCATGAACAAAAATCAAAGCCCATGAAGAAAGCAGAGTACCGGGTCGGATGTGCTACAACGGTGACCAAGGTCGTATCCCACGAGGAATTGGTTAAGTATCACAACCACTTTCGTATTTAGTTTAGGCTCACAAATGATGTGAAAGTAGTTATAACTAAGCAAATAAAAACGATAACTTTAATAGTATGATAAACGAATAACTAAATTATGATCAGGACACTACTCATAATACCCTTACCGAATCATTAGGAACGAGCCTTATTCTACCAGCCAACCAATAGCATCTAATGAATGTGTTGTGGGTGCAATGTTCTAAACTGGTCCATATGCGCTAATATCAAAACCTAGTTACCCTATATTTGGTTCAACAATCACCTATATGGAATTTAATTGATCTAATATGAGTAAGAACTTTAAGACGCTCCGCATCCACCGAACTCACGGCTTAGCTAGAAAAACCTTACCAAGGAACAGGCTGCGAAAAATTCGACTAGATCGTGCATGGCACTCTTAAAATCCTAGTTCGCACACTCCCTCGCAAAATACATTTATAAAGTTCATGTGTGAAATCATGAATCAAGTGATCAGTTTATTTCAAGCATTAAGATCAAATTTTAGGACACAACAACTCAAAAGATTTAATTTTTAAGCTCTACTCATCCTTAGATCATCGTTTAGGCATCAATTTCGCGATCCATCACATAATCTAGCTATCAGAAAATTTATCTATGCATAATAAAAATAAAAGTGCAGAAATTAAAGAAGAAATTAATAATAAACATGATAAGAATATTGAATAAAATTTACCAAAAGAAACTGTAGCAATCCACTACTCGAATCGTCACTTTGTTGTGTTGAGATCACGGAATAAAATAAATAAGTTGATGCGGTTGTTCTTGGGAAATTTGCAGCAAAAGAAATAAAATAAGTGTGTTGAAATTTGACCTAAGTGACTCCTTTGCTTCTCGTCCGCTGCACTAATTAAAAGCTTTGTAATGGGCGTGGGCCCTTCAACCAATAGGCAGCTTTTTCCTTTGTTTATTATTATTATTTTTATTTTATTTCCTAATTATTTTCAATTGAAGACCGCATCAAAACGGATCAAATACTGGTGCTTCACTACCCACTAAACACAAAAGTTGGGATCCCGACAAAGTTGGATGATAATCTTTTTTTTCGAACGTTTGAATTTGAGTCACGCGTCATTTTCTCACACGAACTCAGTTTTGGACGATTTTCGTACCGCTCTGATCCTCGTGACGCTCTCTATCACTCCATACCTATAATAAAAATAAACCACATACCCAAGCATGACAAATACCAATAAAACACACACAAATCACCCAAAAATATCAGGATTTCGGATGTAAACATCTTTCGTCTCGTGATTCGAATCATGGTGAAACGTGCCTATAAAAACAACTTAACTACCCCAAAATTACATCGAATAGGCTACAAATATGGAGTAAAATGCACACAAAATTATAGCAAAGTTGACTCTCATCAACTACCCCCACTTAGCGTTTGCTCGCCCTCGAGCAAATCAAGCGATTCAAAAATAAAACATGAGGTCAATGTTGCGATCATACGGGAATCCAATATATTCAATGAGTAAAAATTAATCAATAAGCGAATAAACACGGGTCAAAGTGTATCTTATCATGAAAACAGAACATATGTGTGCATAGCTTCTCAATCCTTTATCATAATCAACCGGCTCAGATTATAAATGCATGACTAATGGCGTTACACCATAGGCTTATACTTCATAAATATCTCCACTAATCGAGGTCAAATCAAGGATAACTAAGGTCAGGCAGGAATTGCACGGTTGTAACATTAGGCTAGGGACGGGGCTAAACGAAAGGATAAAAGGAATATCAAAAAAGAAAATATGAGTGAGCCTAATCAAAATATCCTACACTTAACTCATAGCTCACCTTCTTTCAACACCGTGTCATAAACAGGAAAAAGATGCAAAAATGGTTGGCGCCAAAATGAAACTCCAATATTGCTTGCAAAAATAGTCGTCACCAAGAACAAGCTAACCAAGAATTCACGAACCTCTACTCCAATTTACTTCATCCCATCGCAATGTATTACATTGGAAATATTAACTCCAAAACTTTCATCCATATTTCTTGACTCAATATTATTCATTTTGTTCAATTTTTTCATTCTGATTGATCTTTTTTTGATAAATTTTTTTGGTAAGTCAAACACCAACACTTCACTACCCATTCTCATTCGTAAAGCAAAGGATCCACCAACACCATACTTGGATACACATCTCCACCACCCCACACTTGTGCTAGCAAGTGTGACCAAAATAAGATTAAAACTCACTCGTAGGGTGCCAAAGAAATATAGACCACAAATAAAGACTAAGGGTTAGTAATTATAGGCTACTCAATGAATGGCTAAGTTCGGGTGAGGGTCTAACCACCCAACAAAGGCTTAGAGGGGTTTCTGTGGAAATTATGTAAAAGGTTGGCTATTTGGCTCTGGTCGGGTCAAAGAAATGCCAGGACCGTCATCCGTTAATCTACCAAGATTGACCTTTCTATTTCGCCTCAAAGTTAATGGCATAAGTTCTAGGTAACAAATTAATGTCTATGTCAACTATAACCATTCACTAACCAACCACAATTCATGAAAGGCAAGCTATTACGTGCATAAGAATTCAATTCCACAACAAGATAAATGTTTGACTCGCATGCATTCAACCCATGACTAATAATTAACCAATCAATACCATGAACTCACATAGGATTCGCAACCTCAAAACCATGATTTTTTTTAAAAATGACTCAATTTTCACTCAATTAGACTCAACACCAAGTGTATAACTTATTCGATGATTCAAATTTAAACACAAGTAGCCAAGTGAAGCTAAGTCTACCACCACCCACTTAAAACGGAACACCATCCTCGGTGTGTGAGTGATAAAATAAAAGAAAGAAAGACTTAGGCTTGAATCGAAAATAAGGCGCAACCACGCAAAATGATAACCGCCAATATATATCCTAGGGTACCCGTGCAATCACAACCAAGAAAACCAAGAATCCATGTTCGGTAAAAACTAGTTTTAAATTTATAAACCGAAACACCCCAAGTATAAGGTTCGTAGTAAAGGGTGTTAACGGGTCGTCCTAAGGGAATCGAACGTTTATCAGATTGGAGTACAATTATTATATCGATTATGTCACGAGATTACTACCTAAAACTAAGGTTTATGCTACTTGTAATCTAAAAACAATGAAAAGTGACTAAAATAACAAGAAATAGAAAAATTCGATCTTTGGACGGCCGTTCACTTAAGGTGGACGGGCGTCCGATTACGATCTAAAAACGAAATATGCGAGAAAAAAAACAACGGTAACAACTAGGGTTTTTAAAACAACTAAACGTAGCAATCACAATTGATATGAACGAATTTGGTTTATCAAGATTTAAAATAACGGCGGGGCAACGAGAATCCACCAATCCACCAACCAACCCCAACTAGATTGCGAGTTAAAATACGGTTTTTAGTAATGACCAAATCACGAATTCGATTAAATCTCCTTAATCAATTTCTAGGGTTTCGTTTTCTCTTTCAAGCAAAACTAAACTAGCATGCATAACAAGATCATGAGATTGTCTCCAATACTCTACTCAACTAATCATGAACAATCTCTTGAATCACAATTAATTGCATTAATTGAAAAGATCAAAGCTTGAATCAATACTCTCATATAAATTCAATCAAAAAGATAGTTTCATCGA
The DNA here is from genome assembly GCA_036785695.1 of Gentiana straminea. Taxonomy (NCBI): domain Eukaryota; kingdom Viridiplantae; phylum Streptophyta; class Magnoliopsida; order Gentianales; family Gentianaceae; genus Gentiana; species Gentiana straminea. Next base: position 86,436 of record JAVUPR010000448.1, on the reverse strand, counting down.
TCTCTCGATTCAAATAAAACATAAACAATATAACAGTATCCAATTGATGAAAAATCATAAATTTAACTCACTAAGATATAGCTTAAAACCCTCTAATTGGTGTGGTTGTTGATTGGGTTCCTCCGTTGTCCCACCGCGATATGCTTAGCCAACAATCATGTTGGTGATCATGATTGTTGGGATGGAAGAATTCATCTCCTTGTTTGCTCGGAATAAGCGGTTTGCTTTGAATGTGATGTGCGGCTGCTCTCTCGTGTTGTGAATCAATTAGGGTTAAGAAGTTGCACTGTATTTATAGGAAAGGCAGGTCGGTTTGCTGAGGTCGGCGTCCGGACGCCCGTCCAAAATGGTGGACGCTCGTCCAATGCGTAGAAACTTTACCGAGTCGGGCCGAGTCTCACCAGACGCCCGTTCTATGCAAAAGTATCACCCGTTTAGCCAAAATCATAAGACTGTGAATTGAGTAAGCGTGCTGGACGCACGTCTGATCCTTTAAACGCCCGTTCTCTGGACGGATGCAGTGGACGCCAGTTCAGCCATGTAAACCTTCATGCCAATCTCAATTTTGTATCTCTTTCTTGCCATTAAATCTTCAAGTGGACATCTTTTAAGCTCCTTCTCAGACATGCAAGAATACCTACAAGATGGTGAACACGAGCAAAGTGTAAAATCGTACAAAAACACATAAAAATACGTAAACAACTCGATTCTTCACTTTTAAACATTTCAAACTCCATTCTCTCAATTTATCCTTTTAGCAAGTGATTTTCTATAAAAAAAACGCTAAAACACGGAAGATATTGTTACGGAATAACTCGATATAAACCACAAAATTAGTCGTAAACAACTCCCCCACACTTAGACTTTTGTTCGTCCCGAACAAAACAATCAAAACTGGCTCACTTTATATGCAATCCAAGTAGATCCCTAACTCACGTAACAAAAGATATAACAACTATAGCAAGTAATACCAACATAGAGATAGATTCGGTGTGTGTGTCAAGCCCTTTTCAATCTTCACAATCCTCTCAAACAAATATCCTCTCAAATAATTTTAATGACTATCCTAGGTATAGGCAGTAATTGTTCCACACAAAGTCTTTCTGCGCACTCAGTAGGATAATCCCTACAGCATATCATTCGGTTTATACTGGGTATAAGGTCAATGATAACAAAGTCTTGAGTTTATTCTCTTTTTTTTTAGATCAAATCAGAATGAGCTCTCACCCGTCATAGTAGAATAGGATGTTTCGGGATAACACCCTACCTTACTCAAATCATAGGGTAGCTTTTCCTGACTATCGTGAGCTTTTGTTCATCATAGTGGAATAGGATATTTCGGGATAACACCCTACCGCACTCCAATCAGTAACCAGCTTCCGACATACCCCTTTATTTATTTTTTATATTTTTTTCAAGACATTAGTTACGTTTCACTTATCACATTCAAACCTTCAGATATTCACAGTGCACGTTCTGAACTTAGGTGTTACTTCACTGTTACTATTAAGACCAAATCTCTCTAAGATAAATCACTAAAATAGTGAAAGGATACAGTTCAAGATTTTTGCTTCAATATCAAAGGCTTCGTGAGTGTGAAATGAATACTATCTCAAATCAGTAAAAACATGCTATAACTATCTCTCAAAGTCACATAAAATCATTGTCAGGAAACTACAACTAGCAAGCCATTTGTTTCAATTACATGCTCAAGATTTACAATTATCCAAGTTTACTTTAAAATTGTCGAGAAAAATCACATTTACTCATTGTCAGAAATATAGCATGATAACATACCCAATTTAGACACCCCCCCCCACACTTAAATCACATGATGTCCTCAGAATGTGCAAATAATAGAAAAGAATACTTAGCTGGTTTCAAAGTGGTTGTCGGGCTGTAGGTTGACAGTGGTCAGGCCGTAACATGAATGAACCGCAGCAACTCGTATCACGAACAGTCAACACTAAGAGTGATAACTGGCAAAAATCGCTCAACAGTATCTGCAACACTCGACATAGCATATACTCTCGAGGTACAAGGGGTATATGAGTAAACATGAATGCACACAGAAATGGGCAAATAAAGCAATCACAAATGGAACAGGGATAACCAACACACAAATCACCATGGTTTTATTCCTAATGCCCGAAAAACTTAACTAAAAAGTAACTTAAAAGACTAGGCTGCCTCCTAGTAGCGCTTCTTTTATGTCATTAGCTTGACAGAGTAAACCAAGTTAACCTGGATCAGACCACTTGGGTATGAGGCTAACCACTTCTCTGTCAGAATCAGAATGACTAGGACGGAAATGGTTTTCGCCACAACAACAAGTCAAGTGCGCGAGAAAATCATGAAATTTTTCTCTCCAGACAACACTGACTCTTTTCTTCTTGTTCTTGTTTCTCGATTCGGGCCGAGGTATGCTAACGAGCTCGGGAGCATTGACGGGAGGATCTGCAAGGATAGGGGTGATAATGTCATCATCCACTCCAAAGAAGTCGGATGGAATCTCTTCACAAATAAACGACTCAATCGTTTCAGTTCTCTTTTGAAAGTATAGTACTTCGGGCTTTTCCTTGGGTTGCCCAAAGTACTTCTTAATCCTGTGACCATTGACTTTGAACGGTTGATCGCCGTACCCTTTCAACGTAATGGCTCCACCGGGATGAACATCAAGAATCTCAAATGGGCCGGACCATCTAGATTTAAGCTTACCGGCAAAAGATAGAGCCTGGTGTTATACAGCAAAGCCATGTCTCCCACTTTGAATTCCCGATCTTTAATCTTAGCATCGTGGAGTACCTTCGTTCTTTCCTTACTGATTCTCGAATTCTCGTAGGCATGGAGTCGGAACTCATCGAGCTCGTTCAATTGCAATAATCTTTTTTCCCCATAAAGCTGACTGTCGAAATTCAAGAATTTAATAGCCCAGTAAGCTTTGTGCTCAAGGTCGACTGGTAAATGGCAAGCTTTGCCATAAACCATTTGGAAGGGTGACGTACCCATAGGGGTCTTAAACGCAGTGCGATAAGCCCAAAGTGCGTCATCCAACTTCGAACTCCGATTGGATCTATTGGAATTCACAGTTTTCTCCAAAATCCGCTTTAGACTTCTGTTGCTCACCTCGACTTGGCCACTGGTTTGGGGGTGGTATGGTGTACCAATTCTATGCTTGACACCATATCTCTCAAGAATTTTATCCAGTGGTGCATTACAGAAATGCGAACCTTCATCACTGATAAGGGCTACAGGACGACCAAATCTAGTAAAGATATTCTTTTGCAAGAATTTCTTTACAACTTTGTGATCATTGGTTTGGGTGGCTATGGCCTCTACCCACTTGGAAACATAGTCCACACAGACCAGAATATATTTGTTAGAGCATGATGATGGGAACGGTCCCATAAAATCAATGCCCCAGACATCAAAAACTTCACATTCCAAGATAGGCATCAAAGGCATCTTCATCTTATTACTGAGTCTCCCTACTCTTTGGCATCTATCACAGCCTTTGCAAAAGGCTTCAGTATCTTTAAACAAAGTAGGCCAGTAAAAACCAGCTTGAAGGATTTTTGTGACTGTCTTAGGTGCTCCGTAGTGTCCACCAGCGGGACCACTATGACAATGCTCCAGAATATCCAATTGTTCATGCTCCGAAACGCACCTTCTAAGCAACCCGTCCTTGCAGACTTTAAACAGATACGGATCCTCCCAAACGAGATACTTTAAGTCGCTGAAAAATTTCTTCTTTTCCTGATACGTCATCTCTTCTAAATGCCCACTTCTAGGTAGTTGACGTAATCGGCATACCACGGCCTCAAAGTCTCTAGCTTCATTAATTGCTCGGTCGGAAAGTCAATGCCTATCTCCTTAGGGATTTCGCCACCCTCGTTCACTAGGCGAGATAAGTGGTCGGCTACAACATTATCACTACCCTTCTTGTCCTTAATTTCAAGGTCAAATTCCTGTAGCATCAGAATCCATCTGAGTAACCTTGGTTTAGCGTCTGCTTTTTCCATAAGGTAGCGTAGTGCTGCGTGATCTGTCCAGATCACAACTTGAGACCCGAGAAGGTAACTTCTAAATTTATCCATAGCAAAAACGACAGCTAGGAACTCTTTCTCCGTAGTAGTGTAGTTACACTGAGCTGGGTTCAAAGTTCGGCTCGCATAGTAGATCGGCCTGAACTTTTTGTCAATTCTCTGCCCTAGAACTGCGCCCACTGCATAGTTAGAGGCATCGCACATTAGTTCAAAAGGTTTAGTCCAGTCGGGCGCGATTAAAATGGGGGCACTGGTTAGCTTATCCTTTAAGCAATTAAAAGCTTTCTTACACCCATCATCAAACAAGAACTCCACTTCCTCTTTCAGCAGGTTGGATAACGGCTTTGCTATCGTCGAAAAATCTTTAATGAAACGCCGATAGAAACCCACATGTCCCAGAAATCCTCGTACCTCCTTCACTTGTCTTCGGGTACGACATTCTCTCAATGGCTTCTACTTTAGCCTTATCCACCTGAATACCATCACTGGACACCTTGTGTCCCAAAACAATCCCTTCTTCGACTAGAAAATGGCACTTCTCCCAGTTAAGCACCAGATTCTTCTCAACACAACGTTGGAGCACCATATCTAGATTCTTTAAGATTTCATCAAAGCTGTCGCCATAGACTGAGAAGTCATCCATGAAGATCTCCATGCACTGCTCCACAAGTCCATCAAATATGGCTAACATGCACCGTTGAAAAGTCGCGGGTGCATTGCATAAGCCGAATGGCATTCTGCGAAAAGCAAAAGTGCCAGATGGACACGTAAACGTGGTCTTCTCCTGGTCATTAGGGTCAATAGCTATCTGGAAGTAGCCAGAATAGCCATCAAGGAAACTATAGTACTTGTGACCACTCAGTCTTTCGAGAAGCTGGTCAATGAAGGGTAAGGGAAAGTGATCTTTGGCAGTAACCTCATTAAGTCTACGATAATCTATGCAGACTCTATAGCCTGTCACGAGGCGTAAAGCTACTTCTTCTCCTTTTTCGTTTTTTTCCATTGTAATTCCCCCATTCTTTGGCACAACTTGAGTAGGGCTGACCCACTCACTATCAGCTATGGCATAAATAATTCCCATGTCAAGCCATTTGATGATCTCCTTTTTGACAAACTCCCCGCATGTGCGGATTCAGCCTCCTTTGAGGTTGTCGACCTTTTTCGCTCCTTCCTCCGTTCGAATCTTATGCATGCACACGTACGGGCTGATTCCTCGATATCGCCCACCGCCATCCGAACGCGAGGATATGTTTCTCAAGCACTTTGATTAATTCTCGCTTCTTGCTCCGGCTCGAGTTTAGACGAGATGATCAAGGGCAACTTATCACCGTCTTTAAGGAAGATGTATTTTAGGTCTTTGCGGGAGTGGTTTCAACTCTAAGTCGGCAGGTGGTTGCTCGATACTAGATTTTAAGGGACCACCTTTTTCCTTGTGAGTTTGGACCGGTTGGCTGAAAAACACCTCATCTTCCTGAGGTATAACCCCAGAAAGGTATTGAATGACATCATCTAGAGGAATCTTCCTGTCAGCTTCCATTTTTCCTTTCTTATGCTTAACCATCTTCTTAAGTTCTTCTTCTTCAAGCTCTTTTGCAAGCTGCTCCCAATCATCCAACTCCCAATTGGTAGTTTCTCTCCAGAAATCTATTTCGTCCCAACTACCCATTAAAACTTCCTCCTCTGCAGGGTTAAAGTCTGCCTGGTTGAGCTCCTCCAAATCATTGCTGCTCATCCCTGGAATGTCCCAGATTTTCCGTTCACTCATAAGCTCAGTGTGCGCAAGTTGTTGAGATAATTCTACAGTGATTACGGCCCGTGAACATTTATTCCCTTCTTCGTGAATTATAACATCCAGGGCTCCTATCTCCGTGAGCTCTTCATCAGGGTCGGATTCATCTCCATAGATTGCTTCAATGAATGAAATCTCCTGGGTTGGGGCTTCCGCGAGAACTTTTCCTTGCTCGAGGGTAACGGAAGTGTCCTCTACTCTCAGAGTGATTTGGCCGGTTTGGAAGTCAATGGTGGAGGCGAAGTATTTAAGAAAGGCCGGCCCGAGAATCGGGGGCATCGGTAAGGGTGATTTTATACGGTTTATAAGGATATATTTTATGTCAATTTCCCCCATATCTGGATGTTTTTCATAGAAATCGAGCTTTATATTGAAATATTGAGCAAATGAGTTTTAGAAGTATTAAAGTGCAAAATCAAGCTAATTATGTGATTTTATTGGATAAATATCTTTAGATGTAAGATGTTACATTTTGCATGTTTTTATCGTGATGTAGGTACGCTTGCATGAGGTGGAGCGAGCTTGAATGGTGTTCATTTGAAGATCTAAATGCAAGTAGAAGAAGGAGGAAGAAGATTGGAGCTCGAGTTTGAAGTTGAAGTGAAGATGGTGAACGTTCGTCCAAGTCCCGTCCAGGATGGACGGGCGTCTGATCATCCAAACGAGCGTCCAGGAGGAAAAAGTTGATACAGAGAGTTTGGACGCTGAGTGGACGGGCGTTCACCTCCGTCCAGAAGAATGAACGGGCGTCCAGGAAGACCAGACGGGCGTCCGTCCGCCGACTTAGCAGCAGCCGCCTTAAACATCTATACATAGCAGCGCGGATTTCAACCCTAATCACACATTATCGACTCTTATAGATACACAATCATTAGGAGAAAAACCCTAGGCGGCCCCAGCCCCCTTGGGGGAGGCTGGGGTTGCGATTTTTCTTGTTTTCTATTCCGTTTGTCCGCCGTTTGTTTTATCTTTGAATGCTTGGAGGTGAGCAATTGTTCAAACTATGTGAATCCGTTTCGGCGGGTTCTTTATTTTCAATCTAGATTTTTTTTGTGATTTTGATTAAAGTTGTATCTTTCCATGATTATTTGTTATGCAATCGATATCGAGAGATGTATTGCTTATTGATGTTTACCGTATGACGAGAGTCGGTGTAAACCTTAGATCACCATAGGAAAGATGGGATTTTTAACCTTGACATAACGAGAGTTGATAGGTTAGATTTCTAGGTTGCTAGATTGAGAGATCTTACACCTTGTTTTGATAGCGTCAATCTTATAGATCGAGAGATGAGAGATTGATAGGCGAATTATCTACGAGAGTAGAAATTCACACGTTTGATAGGTGAACCACAATTTTAATTAAATCATCACAAGATAACTTTAGAGAGGAAATTAAGGGTTGCGGGGATGGTGGATTATTGTTTGTTCATTGTTTAATCACCATGATCATCTTCTTGTTTACTGTTTATTTCATAGTTTATAGTTTAGGTTTCGTTTTCGCTTTTATCCTTCCTGGCTTTGGACTGACAATCCTCTGTCCAGTTTATCTTTTCGTTCTATTATATTAGGTTTAATAATAATGGTAACAATCTTAGGAAAATTAATATGAACTAGATACCCCGATTCCCTGAGATCGACTCCGGTATTAATCGCTATGCTACGATCCCTACACTTGGGGTATACCGGATTTATAAATATTTATTACTTGTTTGTTTTCATTGCATAAAATCCATGACAGCATCTCCTTGTCAGACTGGTAATCCAGTATGACCCAGTCAGTTGGAAAAACTAAATGTTTAACATGGATAAGGACGTTGTTAACACAACCAGCTGCTAAACGGCTAGATCGGTCCACCAACTGAAGAGAGACGGGACGCTCCCTTAGCCTTTTGTCCAACCCGAGACTCTTGCAGACGTTCAATGGCATCACATTGACGAGAGGCCCCGAGTCGCATAAGACATTGTGGAACGTGTGGCCTTCAATCATGCAAGAGATTGAAGGTCGTCCGAGGTCACCTCGCTTGATTGCAACGCTCCGTGAAACCGTTGAACATTCTTCTCTTAGCATCTCTTCCGCCAATCCCTTTAGCTTCTTCTTACTTCCACGAGGCATCCTTAAGATACTTAAAGCATTTAGGCATCTCGGTTAATACCTCGGCAAGTGGCATAGTCACCATAGTATCTCTAAGCATCTTTCTCACTCCGTCATCTTGTTTGTCGAGTTCAAGATATTCTCTCTTTTCTTTCTTTGGATACGGCGGGGTTTTCGAATGATTGATTATAGTTTGACTTTTAATGGCTTCGTCCTCCTTATCCTTCCATCGACAAACTTCTCGGTTTTCTTTTTAGTCAGGGGTTCAGCTACCTGACTTCTCTTCTCAGCATCCTCATCACTATCCCCCGAAGAATCATCATCATTCAGCTCTTCCTCACTGTTGCTTTCTTTGGCATTTATCTCCTGCTTACCCCCTCCTGAACTCATGGCGTCAGGAGGGGCTACTCGTTTCCCGATAACTTTTCGGGTTCAGCTGTCTTACCGCTTCTGAGGGTGACTGCATTCAACTCCTCCTCTTGTCCATAATCCCATTGCGGTGTGATAGCATTGCAAGCACTGACATCTGCCTTAGGGTTTTTATCTGTGTAGCTAGGCAGTCTTCCTTGAGGTCTGCTCGCTTGTTGATCAGCCATCTGACCAATCTGTCTCTCCATCATTTTTTGACCGGTGGCTAGTGTTTTCACCATGTCTACTAGCTCATCAAATTTCTTCTGAGAGACATAGGTGGGCTGTTGATTTTGCGTTTGAGCCCAGTTACCTTGGGGTCTTTGGTTATTCGATGCACCAGGTGGTGTATAATAACTATTTCGTGGGTTTCCCGAATAGTTACGGTTTTGAGTGTGGCTCGATTGACCAGAATTTTGACTGAAGCCTCTGAAAGGTTGATTCTGGTTCTCCATGGCATGCACTTCCTCATTCATCATATTCCCGGCCTGCATGCCCAATTAATTCACATCTACTGGTCCTTCTTGCTGCTTCATTTGTAAGTTGGCTATTTGCTTGTTCATTATTTCCATTTGAGCAACTAGCATTTTTGTCTCCGAGTCACTTGCAGCAGCCTCTTTTTTGCTTCCACTCACATGGGTCTTCTTTTGAGTAGCCCACATGTTATTCTTAGCTATTGTTTCTGCTACCCTGTAGGCAGCATCATCTCCTCCCCCTAAAAACGATCCATGAGCTGTGGAATCTAAGTAATCTCTATTGGGTTGAGAAACACCCTGATAGAATAATTCTAGAAGTTCATGTCGATTGTATCCATGGTTAGGGCATTTCCTCATTAACAAATTCAACCTCTCTCGGCCTTTCCCACACTCTCTCCTTCTAATTGCTCGAAAGTAGCTATATCTCGTTTACGGTCCATTATCGTTCCGGGTGAAACGAATTTTAGAGCAAAGGCTCTTTTAACATCGACCCGATTATGAAGAGAGTGATGGGGTAAGGACTTAAACCATCGATTTGCTTCACCCTTCAAAGCAAACGGGAAAATTTTCAATTTAACAACTTTTGAAGGAACGCCAGGTAGTGACCTGCTTCACATATTTGCACAAAAGTAGATAAGAAGTCATGTGGGTCTTCTGGAGCAGTTCCATGGAATGAACTATTTTGGACCATCCCCACAACTCCATTCTTTAAATCAAAATGCATTCCTCCCATCTCCGGAGGCCGAATTGGTCTATGCCCTTCCAAGAAATCTTGATCAAGATATGGCGCATAAGGGTCTTGCTGCACAACAGCTACAGCCGCCTGGGGATGTTGCTGTTGAACAGCTATCTGAGGTTGTTGTTGCATCTGCTTGGTTTATCCAGGCTTGCTGCAGTTACTGGTTCTGCAACATTTGCATCAGAATTTGGTTTAATTGAGCGGGATCTTGGTTATTATTCCCTTGGTTCTCCTGTTCGTCATCGCTAGAACCGTGTTCGCTCATGTTGTCAGGATTTGGGAAAAGTCTTCTCTTGACAATGTCCCGTTCAGGTTCAGGACAGTATAATAACGGTCCTTTTTGCTCCTGGTTTGCATAAACCAGGGGAGCAAAACGAAAAAAAAAAATCAACACTGACGATAGGTTAGGTTGACGGAAGAGTTTTAACCTTGTAAGCAAAGGTTAAGAGAAGGAAAGAACAGAATAGACTAAGAATAAGAAAGAAGAATCAGACGGGCGTCCGAGGTCTTGGACGGACGTCCTCCTGAAGAGATAACCGGACGGGCGTTTGATACTCCAGACGCTCGTCTGGTTGTTGAAAAACGAGACAGAACAGAGAAAACAACAGGGAAAAAGAAGAAGATACTAAAATCAAATCCTAAATCTAAGACTTTTATAAAAAAAACTGAAATAAATAACAATAAAATGTACCTGCTAGCACTTGTACCCTGCAAAACAGAGTTAGTACCGACACAAAACTATACTAACAAACAATCCGACAACCGTTACCGATTCCCCGGCAACGGCGCCAAAAACTTGTTCGGTAAAAACTAGTTTTAAATTTATAAACCGAAACACCCCAAGTATAAGGTTCGTAGTAAAGGGTGTTAACGGGTCGTCCTAAGGGAATCAAACGTTTATCGGATTGGAGTACAATTATTATATCGATTATGTCACGATTACTACCTAAAACTAAGGTTTATGCTACTTGTAATCTAAAAACAATGAAAAGTGACTAAAATAACAGGAAATAGAAAAATTTGATGCTGGACGGCCGTTCACTTAAGGTGGACGGGCGTCCGATTACGATCTAAAAACAGAAATATGCAGAAAAAAACAGCAGGTAACAACTAGGGTTTTTAAAACAACTAAACGTAGCAATCACAATTGATATGAACGAATTTGGTTTATCAAGATTTAAAATAACGGGAGGGCAACGAGAATCCACCAATCCACCAACCAACCCCAACTAGATTGCGAGTTAAAATACGGTTTTTAGTAATGACCAAATCACGAATTCGATTAAATCTCCTTAATCAATTTCTAGGGTTTCGTTTTCTCTTTCAAGCAAAACTAAACTAGCATGCATAACAAGATCATGAGATTGTCTCCAATACTCTACTCAACTAATCATGAACAATCTCTTGAATCACAATTAATTGCATTAATTGAAAAGATCAAAGCTTGAATCAATACTCTCATATAAATTCAATCAAAAAGATAGTTTCATCGATCTCTCGATTCAAATAAAACATAAACAATATAACAGTATCCAATTGATGAAAAATCATAAATTTAACTCACTAAGATATAGCTAAAAACCCTCTAATTGGTGTGGTTGTTGATTGGGTTCCTCCGTTGTCCCACCGCGATATGCTTAGCCAACAATCATGTTGGTGATCATGATTGTTGGGATGGAAGAATTCATCTCCTTGTTTGCTCTGGAATAAGCGGCTGCTTTGAATGTGATGTGCGGCTGCTCTCTCGTGTTGTGAATCAATTAGGGTTAAGAAGCTGCGCTGTATTTATAGGAAAGGCATGTCGGTTTGCTGAGGTCGGCGTCCGGACGCCCGTCCAAAATGGTGGACGCTCGTCCAATGCGTAGAAACTTTACCGAGTCGGGCCGAGTCTCACCAGACGCCCGTTCTATGCAAAAGTAAACACCCGTTTAGCCAAAATCATAAGACTCTGAATCAAAATCCTGCTCCTGGACGCTCGTCCGATATTTCGAACGTTCGTCCACCGGAAACTTCTCTTCGTGAATTGAGTAAGCGTCTTTGGACGCACGTACGATCCTTTAAACGCCCGTTCTGCGGACGGATGCAGTGGACGCCAGTTCAGCCATGTAAACCTTCATGCCAATCTCAATTTTGTATCTCTTTCTTGCCATTAAATCTTCAAGTGGACATCTTTTAAGCTCCTTCTCAGACATGCAAGCATACCTACAAGATGGTGAACACGAGCAAAGTGTAAAATTGTACAAAAACACATAAAAATACGTAAACAACTCGATTCTTCACTTTTAAACATTTCAAACTCCATTCTCTCAATTTATCCTTTTAGCAAGTGATTTTCTATAAAAAAAACGCTAAAACACGGAAGATATTGTTACGGAATAACTCGATATAAACCACAAAATTAGTCGTAAACAATCCACTACGATGAAAAGCCGGAACCTTAACCGTAGGTAAGCACAAGTATGGAGATGTATATAGAAAACATATATATATATAGGTTATCACAAGGCATGCAACGGAATTCAAGACGCGTGGTCAAATTTTCATCACTTCTAAAAAACAATCATAACCTAAGAAAAAGTGGGGTACCTCCCATAAACGCTTTTGTTTAATGTCGTTAGCTCGACTTATTAAGAAATTAAAAGTGAAACAAAGAAATATGAGTGAAAAGAAAAAACAAACTACCTAAAACATTCTAAGTTTAAAGTCCTCAGTTCGACTTTCTACCCTAATTATGCTTAGGATAGTTATACCAAAGGAGAGGAAACCGTTGCTTCTCCCTACACAAATCATGGGAATTGAGCGCCCCATCAAAGTGGCACATGAAAAAAAAAGGGCTCAATCTCTTCCACCAAGATTGGCTCAAGGAATAAATCGTGCAACACAACGAACTCACTTTCCCCGAAATAGAGCATATACCAATTAGGAGTTATTCAAGCACCACATAATAACAAGTTGGCTCAACAAGAGCATCCAAAGACTCAAAAGGACTCACCTCTACATGTGTCTCAACAGGGCTCACTGAAGAAGGAATTGATAATTCAATGAGGACAGTATGCATACCTTCTTTTTGGGATTCCTCATGAGTGATTACCTCAGGGAGAGACGGTGGAGATCGAAAACCTTTTCTTCTTTAATGCTCCCCTCAAGCCTCCTCTGCTCAACCAAATGCCCTACCCGGCTTGCCAGATAAACCACCTCAGATTCCAAGCGGTGCTGGGAATCCTTCAATTCTTTTAGATCCTGACTAAGTTGCTCCAACAAAATCTCGATTATGCTCTTCGGCGATGGAGTAACCTGTGGCGGCAGAAAGTATTGTGGATAAGCGTTGGGGTGCTAAATTTGAGAGCTTGGAGGACCCTCCCACTCATTGTTGTAGGGTGATGTGTATGAGTTGAACTGATAATAGGGTTGTGTTCCGAAACCCATACCATAAAAATTGAATCCTCCAAATGAGTAAGGGAAAGAGCCTCATTGGCCATACAGATCCTTACATGCGACTCAGGGGGAAAAACAAGAACACAATTAAGATTTCAAGTCACTACCACAACCTAGAGTAGGTGGTGTGACTCTTCAACAAAACATCAAAATAAAAAAAATAAAAAAAAAAGACAAAATCCTAGATACTCATGTGATTTTGGATATTGACCAATTCCCCGGAAACAGCGCCAGAAAACTTGATGGCCAAATTGTAGCAAACCAACTTTAACCGGCAGAGTACCGGGTCGGTTGTACTACAACGGCAATCAAGGTCGTATCCCACGAGGAATTGGTCAAGTATCACAACCACTTTCGTATTTAGTTTAGGCTCACAAATGATGTGAAAGTAGTTATAACTAAGCAAATAAAAACGATAACTTTAATAGTATGATAAACGAATAGCTAAATTATGATCAGGACACTACTCATAATACCGCTTACGGGAACGAGCCTTAACCTACCGGCCAACAAATAGCGTCTAATGAATGTGTTGTGGGTGCAATCTACTAAACGGGTCCGTAGGCGCTTAAACTACAACCTAGTCACCCTATATTTGGTTCAACGATCCCTACATGGAATTTAATTGACCTAATATGATTAAGAACTATAAGACGCTCCGCATCCACCGAATCACGGCATAGCTAGAAAAACCTTACCAAGGAACGAACATGCGAAAAACTCGACTAGTTCGTGCATGGCACTCCAAAATCGTAGTTCGCACACTCTCTCGCAAAATATTTTTATAAGGTCGTGTGTGAAATCAAGTGATCAGTTTAATTCAAGCATTAAGATCAAAGTTTAGAACACAACAACTCAAAAGATTTAATTTTTAAGTTCTACTCATCCCTAGATCATTGTATAGGTATCAATTTCGCGTTCCATCACATAATCTAGCTAACAGAAAATTTAGCGATGCATAATAAAAATTAAAGTGCAGAAATTAAAGAATAAATTAATAATAAACATGATAAAAAGATTGAATAAAATTTACCAAAAGAAATTGTAGCAATCCACCACTCGAATCGTCACTTTATTGTGTTGAAATCACGGAATAAAATAAATAAGTTGATGTCTTTGTTCTTGAGAAATTTGCAGCAAAAGAAATAAAATAAATATGTTCTAATCAAAGGAAAGGAAAGGCGGCAGACAAAAAATAAAAATAAAATACTAGTTTAAATTATGTTGAAATTTGACCTAAGTGACTCATTTAATAATCTAATTGCCGTCCCTCTTTTCCGGAAAATTCACGTGCAAAATAAAATCACCCCCTGCTTCTCGTCCGCTGCACTAATTAAAGGCTTTGTAATGGGCGTGGGGCCCATCAACCAATAGGCAGCCTTTTCCTTTGTTAATTATTATTACTTTTAATTTTATTTCATAATTATTTTCAATTGAAAACCGCAGCAAAACGGATCAAAATACTGGTGATTCACTCCCCACTAAACATAAAAGTTGGGATCTTGACAAAGTTGGATGATAATTTTTTTTTCTGAATGCTTGAATTTGAGTCACGCGTCATTTTCACAAACGAACTCAGTTTTGGACGAACCGTTGTGACCCTCGTCATGCTCTCTATCTCGGCATACCTGTAATAAAAATAAACCACATACCCAAGCGTGAAAAATACCAATAAAACACACACAAATCACCCAAAAATATCGGGATTTCGGATGTAAACAACTTTCGTCTCATTATTCGAATTGTGGTGAAACGTGCCTATAAAAATAACTTAACTACCCCAAAATTACATCGAATATGCTACAAATAGGGAGTAAAATGCACACGAAATTATAGCAAAGTTGACTCTCATCAACTACCCTCCACTTAGCGTTTGCTCGCCCTCGAGCAAATCAAGCGATTCAAAAATAAAAATGAGGTCAACGGTTCGATCATACGGGAATCCAATATATTCAATGAGTAAAAATTAATCAATAAGTGAATAAACACGGGTCAAAGCGTTTCTTATCATGAAAACAGAATGTGTGTGTGTGCATAGCTTCTCAATCATTTAACATAGTCAACGGGCTCAGATTATAAATTCATGACTAATGGCGTTACACATAGGCTTATACTTCATAAATATCTCCACTAATCGAGGTCAAATCAAGGCTAACTAAGGTCAGGCAGGACTTGCACGGTTGTAACGATAGGCTAAGGACGGGGCTAAACGAAAGGATAAAAGGAATATCAAAAAAGAAAATACGAGTGAGCCTAATCAAAATAACCTACACTTAACTCATAGCTCACCTTCTTTCAACACCGTTTCATAAACAGGAGTAAGATGCAAAAACGGTTGGCGCCAAGAAGAAACTCCAATATCGCTTGCAAAAATAGTCGTCACCAAGAAAAAGCTAACCAAGAATTCACGAACATCTACTCCAATTTACTCCATCCCATCGCCATGTATTACATTGGAAATATTAACTCAAAAACTTTCATCCACATTTCTTGACTCAATTTTACTCATTTTGTTCAATTTTTTCATTCTAATTGATCTTTTTTTTGATAAATTTTTTGGTAAGTCAAACACCAACACTTCACTACCCATTCTCATTCGTAAAGCAAAGTATCCACCAACACCATATGCGGGATACACATCTCCACCACCCCACACTTATGCTAGCAAGTGTGACCAAAATAAGATTAAAACTCACTCGTAGGGTGCCATAGAAATGTAGACCACAAATAAAGACTAAGGGTTAGTAATTATAGGCTACTCAACGAATGGCTAAGTTCGGGTGGGGGTCTAACCACCCTACAAAGGCTTAGAGGGGTTTCGTGGAAATTATGTACAAGGTTGGCTATTTGGCTCGGTCGGGTCAAAGAAATGCCGGGACCGTCATCCGTTAATCTACCAAGATTGACCTTTCTATTTCGCCTCAAAGTTAATGGTATAAGTTCTAGGTAACAAATTAATGTCTATGTCAACTATAACCATTCACTAAGCAACCATAATTCATGAAAGGCAAGCTATTATGTGCATAAGAATTCAATTTCACAACAAGATAAATGTTTGACTCACATGCATTCAACCCGCTGACTAATAATTAACCAATCAATACCATGAATTCACATAGGATTCGCAACATTAAAACCAAATCTTTTTTTTTATAAAATGACTCAATTTTCACTCAATTAGACTAAACACCAAATGTATAACTTATTCGATGATTCAAATTTAAACACAAGTGGCCAAGTGAAGCTAAGTCTACCACCACCCACTTAAAACGGAACACCATCCTCGGTGTGTGAGTGATAAAATAAAAGAAAGAAAGACTTAGGCGAGCGAAAATAGGGCGCAACCACGCAAAATGATAACCGCCAATGTATCTCCGAGGGTACCTGTGCAGTCACAACAAAGAACACCAAGAATCCACTACGATGAAAGGCCGGAACCTTAAGCGTAGGTGAGCACAAGTATGGAGATGTATATAGAAAATAGATCTATAGGTTATCACAAGGCATGCAACGGAATTCAAGATGCGTGGTCAAATTTTCATCACTTCTCAAACACAATCCTAAGAACTTAAGAAAAAAGTGGGTTACCTCCCATAAGCGCTTTTGTTTAATGTCGTTAGCTCGACTTATTAAGAAATTAAAAGTGAAACAAAGAAATACGAGGGAAAAGAAAAACAAACTACTTAAAACATTCTAACTTTAAAGTCCTCAGTTCGACTTTCTACCCCAATTATGCTAAGGATAGTTATACCAAAGGAGAGCAAACCGTTGCTTCTCCCTACACAAATCATGGGAATTGAGCACCCATCAAAATGGTACATGAAAAAAAGGGGGCTCAATCCCTTCCACCAAGATTGGCTCAAGGAATTCATCGTGCAACACAACGAAACTCACTTTCCCAAAAACAAAGCATATACCAAAAAGGAATGATTCAAGCACCACAAAATAACAAATTGGCTCAACAAGAGCATCCAATGACTCAAAAGGACTCACCTCTACATGTGTCTCAATGGGGCTCACTTGAAGAAGGAATTGATAATTCAACGAGGACGGTATTCGTACCTTCTTCATGGCATTCCTCGCGAGTGATTACCTCGGGGAGAGACGGTGGAGATCGAAAACCTTTTCTTCTTTAATGCTCCCCTCAAGCCTCCTCTACTCAACCAACTACCCTACCCGGCTTGCCGATCAACCACCTCGGATTCCAGCGGTGCTTTGGGAATCCTTCAATTCTTTTAGATCCCGACTAAGTTGCTCCAACAAAATTTCGATTGCGCTCTTCGGTGATGGAGTAACTGTGGCGGCCGAAAGTATTGCGGATAAGCGTTGGGGTCTTTGAAATTGAGAGCTTGGAGGACCCTCCCACTCATTGTTGTAGGGTGATGTGTATGAGTTGAGCGATAATAGGGTTGTGTTCCGAAACCCATACCATCAAAATTGAATCCTCCAAATGAGTAAGGGAAAGAGCCTCCTTGGCCATACCGATCCATACCTGCGACTCATGGGAAAAAACAAGAACACAATCAAGGTATCAAGTCACTACCACTACCAGAGTAGGTGGTGTGACTCTTTAACAAAACATCAAAATAAAAAATAAAATAAAAAATGACATAATTCTAGATACTCAAGTGATTTTCTGATATTGACCGATTCCCCGGCAACGGCGCCAGAAAACTTGATGGCCAAATTGTAGCAAACCAACTTTAACCGGCAGAGTACCGAGTCGGTTGTACTACAACGGCGAGCAAAGTTGTATCCCACGAGGAATTGGTCAAGTATCACAACCACTTTCGTATTTAGTTTAGGCACACAAATGATGTGAAAGTAGTTATAACTAAGCAAATAAAAACGATAACTTTAATAGTATGATAAACGAATAGCTAAATTATGATCAGGACACTACTCATAATACCCTTACCGAATCACTAGGAATGAGCCTTAACCTACCAGCCAACCAATAGCGTCTAATGAATGTGTTGTGGGTGCAATCTACTAAACTGGTACGTAGGCGCTAATACTACAACCTAGTCACCCTATATTTGGTTCAACAGTCCCCTCTATGGAATTGAATTGACCTAATATGATTAAGAACTATAAGACGCTCCGCATCCACCGAATTCACGGCTTAGCTAGAAAAACCTTACCAAGGAACAGGCTGCGAAAAACTCGACTAGTTCGTGTATGGCACTCTTAAAATCCTAGTTAGAACACTCCCTCACAATATACATTATAAAGTTCGTGTGTGAAATCAAGTGATCAGTTTAATTCAAGCATTAAGATCAAATTTTAGGACACAACAACTCAAAAGATTTAAATTTTAAACTCTACAAATCCCTAGATCATTGTATAGGTATCAATTTCGCGATCCATCACATAATCTAGCTATCAGAAAATTTAGCGACGCATAATAAAAATAAAAGTGCCGAAATTAAAGAAGAAATTAATAATAAACATGATAAAGAGATTGAATAAAATTTACCAAAAGAAACTGTATCAATCCACCACTCGAATCGTCAATTTGTTGTGTTGAAATCACGGAATAAAATAAATAAGTTGATGTCGTTGTTCTTGGGAAATTTGCAGCAAAAGAAATAAAATAAATATGTTCTAATCAAAGGGAAGGAACGGCGGCGGAAAAAAATAAAAATAAAATTCTGGTCTAAAAATATTTTAAAATTTGACCTAAGTGACTCCTTTAATAATCTAATTGCCGTCGCTCTTTTCCGGAAAATTCACGTGCAAAATAAAATCACCCCCTACTTCTCGTCCGCTGCACTAATTAAAGGCTTTGTAATGGGCGTGGGCCCCAACACCAATAGGCAGCTTTTTCCTTTGTTTAATATTATTATTTTTAATTTTATTTCATAATTATTTTCAATTGAAGAACGCAGCAAAACGGATCAAAATACTGGTGCTTCACTCTCCACTAAACATAAAAGTTGGGATCCCATAAAGTTGGGTGATAATCTTTTTTTTTCCGAACGCTTAAATTTGAGTCACATGTCATTTTCTCACACGAACTCAGTTTTGGACGATTTTCGTACCGTTGTGATCCTCGTGACGCTCTCTATCTCGCCATACCTGTAATAAAATTAAACCACATACCCAAGCGTGACAAATACCAATAAAACATACACAAATCACCCAAAAATATCGGGATTTCGGATGTAAACATCTTTCGTCTAGTGATTCGAATCGTGGTGAAACGTGCCTATAAAAACAAATTAACTACCCCAAAATTACATTGAATAGGCTACAAAAAGGGAGTAAAATGCACACAAAATTATAGCAAAGTTGACTCTCATCAACTACCCCTCACATCGCGTTTGCTCGCCCTCGAGCAAATCAAGCGATTCAAAAATAAAACATGAGGTCAACGTTGCGATCATACGGGAATCCAATATATTCAATGAGTAAAAATTAATCAGTAAGCGAATAAACACGGGTCAAAGCGTATCTTATCATGAAAACAAAAATGTGTGTGTGTGCATAGCTTCTCAATCATTTATCATAGTCAACCGGCTCAGATTATAAATGCATGACTAATGGCGTTACACCATAGGCTTATACTTCATAAATATCTCCACTAATCGAGGTCAAATCAAGGCTAACTAAGGTCAGGCAGGACTTGCACGGTTGTAACGTTAGGCTAGGGACGGGGCTAAACGAAAGGTTAAAAGGAATATCAAAAAATAAAATACGAGTGAGCCTAATCAAAATATCCTACACTTAACTCATAGCTCACCTTCTTTCAACACCGTATTATAAACAGGAGTAAGATGCAAAAACGGTTGGCGCCAAGATGAAACTCCAATATCGCTTGCAAAAATAGTCGTCACCAAGAACAAGCTAACCAAGAATTCACGAATATCTACTCCAATTTACTTCATATCATGGCCATGTATTACATTGGAAATATTAACTCAAAAACTTTCATCCACATTTCTTGACTCAATTTTATTCATTTTGTTCAATTTTTTCATTCTGATTGATCTTTTTTTTGATAATTTTTTTTTGTTAAGTCAAACACCAACACTTCACTACCCATTCTCATTCGTAAAGCAAAGGATCCACCAACACCATACTTGGATACACATCTCCACCACCCCACACTTGTGCTAGCAAGTGTGACCAAAATAAGATTAAAACTCACTCGTAGGGTGCCAAAGAAATGTAGACCACAAATAAAGACCAAGGGTTAGTAATTATAGGCTACTCAACGAATGGCTAAGTTCGGGTAGGGATCTAAAAACCCTACAAAGGCTTAGAGGAGTTTACGTGGAAATTGTGTACAAGGTTGGCTATTTGGCTCGGTCGGGTCAAAGAAATGCCGGGACCGTCATCCGTTAATCTACCAAGATTGACCTTTCTATTTCGCCTCAAAGTTAAGGGTATAAGTCCTAGGTAACAAATTAATGTCTATGTCAACTATAACCATTCACTAACCAACCACAATTCATGAAAGGCAAGCTATTACGTGCATAAGAATTCAATTCCACAACAAGATAAATGTTTGACTCGCATGCATTCAACCCATGACTAATAATTAACCAATCAATACCATGAATTCACATAGGATTCGCAACCTCAAAACCATGAATTTTTTTTTAAAAATGACTCAATTTTCACCCAATTAGACTAAACACCAAGTGTATAATGTATTCGATGATTCAAATTTAAACAAAAGTAGCCGAGTGAAGCTAAGTCTATCACCACCCACTTAAAACAGAACACCGTCCTCAGTGTGTGAGTGATAAAATAAAGAAAGAAAGACTTAGTTGAAAAGAAAATAGGGCGCAACCACGCAAAATGATAACCGCCAATGTATCTCCTAGGGAACCTGTGCAATCACAACAAAGAAAACCAAGAATCCACTACGGAGAAAGGCCGGAACCTTAAGCATAGGTAAGCACAAGTATGGAGATGTATATAGAAAACAGATATATAGGTTATCACAAGGCATGCAACGGAATTCAAGATGTGTGGTCAAATTTTCATCACTTCTCAAAAACAATCCTAAGAACCTAAGAAAAAGTGGGTTACCTCCCATAAGCGCTTTTGTTTAATGTCGTTAGCTCGACTTATTAAGAAATTAAAAGTGAAACAAAGAAATACAAGTGAAAAGAAAAACAAACTACCTAAAACATTCTAATTTTAAAGTCCTCAGTTTGACTTTCTACTCTAATTATGCTAAAGATAGTTATATCAAAGGAGAGCAAACTGTTGCTTCTCCCTACACAAATCATGGGAATTGAGCGCCCCATCAAAATGGCACACGAAAAAAAAGGTCTCAATCCCTTCCACCAAGATTGGCTCAAAGAATTCATCATGCAACACAACGAACTCACTTTCCCCGAAACAAAGCATATACCAATTAGGAGTGATTCAAGCACCACATAATAACAAGTTGGCACAACAAGAGCATCCAAAGACTCAAAAGGACTCACCTCTACATGTGTCTCAACAGGGCTCACTGAAGAAAAAATTGATAATTCAATGAGGATAGTGTTCGTACCTTCTTCATGGCATTCCTCATAAGTGATTACCTCAGGGAGAGACGGTGGAGATCGAAAACCTTTTCTTCTTTAATGCTCCCCTCAAGCCTCCTCTGCTCAACCAAGCGCCTACCCGGCTTGCCGGATCAACCACCTCGGATTCCAAGCGGTGCTTTGGGAATCCTTCAATTCTTTTAGATCTTGACTAAGTCGCTCCAACAAAATCTCGATTATGCTCTTCGGCGATGGAGTAACTTGTGGCGGGCCGAACGTATTGCGGATAAGCGTTAGGGTCTTGAAATTGAGAGCTTGGAGGACCACTTCCACTCATTGTTCTAGGGTGATGTGTATGAGTTGAACGATAACGGGGTTGTGTTCCGAAACCCATACCATCAAAATTGAATCCTCCAAATGAGTAAGGGAAAGAGCCTCCTTGGCCATACGGATCCATACTGCGACTCCGAGGAAAAAACAAGAACACAATCAAGGTATCAAGTCACTACCACTACCGAGTAGGTGGTGTGACTCTTCAACAAAACATCAAAATAAAAAAAATAAAAAAAGACATAATCCTAGATACTCGTGTGATTTTCGGATATTGACCGATTCCCCGGCAACGGCGCCAGAAAACTTGATGGCCAAATTGTAGCAAACCAACTTTAACCGGCAGAGTACCGGGTCGGTTGTACTACAACGGCGAGCAAGGTCGTATCCCACGAGGTGGTCAAGTATCACAACCACTTTCGTATTTAGTTTAGGCTCACAAATGATGTGAAAGTAGTTATAACTAAGCAAATAAAAACGATAACTTTAATAGTATGATAAACGAATAGCTAAATTATGATCATGACACTACTCATAATACCCTTACTGAATCACTAGGAATGAGCCTTAACCTACCAGCCAACCAATAGCGTCTAATGAATGTGTTGTGGGTGCAATCTACTAAACTGGTCCGTAGGCGCTAATACTACAACCTATTCACCCTATATTTGGTTCAACAGTCCCATCTATGGAATTTAATTGACCTAATATGATTAAAAACTATAAGACGCTCCGTATCCACCGAATTCACGGCTTAGCTAGAAAAACCTTACCAAGGAACAGGCTGTGAAAAACTCAACTAGTTCGTGCATGGCACACCTACAATCCTAGTTCGCACACTCCCTCGCAAAATACATTTATAAAGTTCGTGTGTGAAATTAAGTGATCAGTTTAATTCAAGCATTAAGATCAAATTTTAGGACACAACTCAAAAGATTTAATTTTTATGCTCTACTCATCCTTAGATCATTGTATAGGTAGCCATTTCGCGATCCATCACATAATCTAGCTATCAGAAAATTTAGCGACAAATAATAAAAATGAAAGTGCGAAAATTAAAAAAGAAATTAATAATAAACATGATAAAAAGATTGAATAAAATTTACCAAAAGAAACTGTAGCAATCCATAACTCGAATCGTCATTTTATTGTATTGAAATCACAGAAAAAAATAAATAAGTTGATGTCGTTGTTCTTGGGAAATTTGCAGCAAAAGAAATAAAATAAATATGTTCTAATCAAAGGGAAGGAACGGCGGCAGGCAAAAAATTAAAATAAATTTCTGGTCTAAAATGTGTTGAAATTTGACCTAAGTGACTCCTTTATAATCTAATTGCCGTCCCTCTTTTCCGGAAAATTCACGTGCAAAATAAAATCACACCCTGCTTCTCGTCCGCTGCACTAATTAAAGGCTTTGTAATGGGCGTGGGGCCCATCAACCAATAGGCAGCTTTTTCCTTTGTTTATTATTATTATTTTTAATTTTATTTCATAATTATTTTCAATTGAAAACCGCAGCAAAATGGATCAAAATACTGGTGCTTCACTCCCCACTAAACATAAATGTAGGGATCCCGACAAAGTTGGATGATAATATTTTTTTCCGAACGTTTGAATTTGAGTCACGCGTCAATTTCTCACTCAGTTTTGAACAATTTTAGTTCCGTTGTGATCCTCGTCACGCTCTCTCTCTCGCCATACCTGTAATAAAAATAAACCACATACCCAAACGTGACAAATACCAATAAAACACACACAAATCACCAAAAATATCGAGATTTCGGATGTAAACATCTTTCGTTGAGTGATTCGAATCGGGGTGAAACGTACCTATAAAAACAACTTAACTACCCCAAAATTACATTGAATAGGCTACAAATAGGGAGTAAAATGCACACGAAATTATAGCAAAGTTGACTCTCGTCAACTACTCCCCACATCGCGTTGGCTCGCCCTCGAGCAAATCAAGCGATTCAAAAATAAAACATGAGGTCAACGTTGCGATCATACGGGAATCCATTATATTCAATGAGTAAAAATTAATCAGTAAGCGAATAAACACGGGTCAAAGCGTATCTTATCATGAAAACAGAATGTGTGTGTGCATAGCACTCAATCATTTATCATAGTCAACCGGCTCAGATTATAAATGCATGACTAATGGCGTTACACCATAGGCTTATACTTCATAAATATCTCCACTAATCGAGATCAAATCAAGGCTAACTAAGGTCGGGCGGGACACCGCACGGTTGTAACGTTAGACTAGGGACGGGGCTAAACGAAAAGATAAAAGGAATATCAAAAAAGAAAATACGAGTGAGCCTAATCAAAATATCCCACACTTAACTCATAGCTCACCTTCTTTCAACACCATATCATAAACATGAGTCAGATGCAAAAAAGGTTGGTGCCAAGATGAAACTCCAATATCGCTTGCAAAAATAGTCGTCACCAAGAACAAGCTAACCAAGAATTCACGAACATCTACTCCAATTTACTTCATCCCATCGCCATGTATTACTTTGGAAATATTAACTCAAAAACTTTCATCCACATTTGACTCAATTTTATTCATTTTGTTCAATTTTTTCATTCTGATTGATCTTTTTTTTGATAATTTTTTTTGGTAAGTCAAACACCAACACTTCACTACCCATTCTCATTCGTAAAGCAAAGGATCCACCAACACCATACTTAGATACACATCTCCACCACCCCACACTTGTGCTAGCAAGTGTGACCAAAATAAGATTAAAACTCACTCGTAGGGTGCCAAAGAAATGTAGACCACAAATAAAGACAAAGGGTTAGTAATTATAGGCTACTCAATGAATGGCTAAGTTCGGGTAGGGGTCTAACCACCCTACAAAGGCTTAGAGGGGTTTACGTGGAAATTATGTACAAGGTTGGCTATTTGGCTCGGTCGGGTCAAAGAAATGCTAGGACCGTCATCCGTTAATCTACCAAGAGTGACCTTTCTATTTCGCCTCAAAGTTAATGGTATAAGTTCTAGGTAACAAATTAATGTCTATGTCAACTATAACCATTCACTAACCAACCACAATTCATGAAAGGCAAGCTATTACGTGCATAAGAATTCAATTCCACAACAAGATAAATGTTTGACTCGCATGCAATCAACCCATGAGTAATAATTAACCAATCAATACCATGAATTCACATTGGATTCGCAACCTCAAAACCATGATTTTTTTTTTAAAAAATGACTCAATTTTCACTCAATTAGACTCAACACCAAGTGTATAACTTATTCGATGATTCAAATTTAAACGAAGTAGCCAAGTGAAGCTAAGTCTACCACCACCCACTTAAAACGGAACACCGTCCTCGGTGTGTGCGTGATAAAATAAAAAGAAAGAAAGACTTAGGCGAGGCGAAAATAGGGCGCAACCACGCAAAATGATAACCGCCAATATATCTCCCGGGGTACTGTGCAATCACAACAAAGAAAACCAAAAATCCACTATGATGAAAGGCCGGAACCTTAAGCGTAGGTAAGCACAAGTATGAAGATGTATATAGAAAATAGATATATAGGTTATGACAAGGCATGCAATGGAATTCAATATGCGTGGTCAAATTTTCATCACTTCTCAAAAACAATCTTAAGTGCCTAAGAAAAAGTGGGTTACCTCCCATAAGCGCTTTTGTTTAATGTCGTTAGCTCGACTTATTAAGAAAGTGAAACAAAGAAATACGAGTGAAAAGAAAAACAAACTACCTAAAACATTCTAAGTTTAAAGGCCTCAGTTCGACTTTCTACCCCAATTATGCTAAGGATAGTTATACCAAAGGAGAGAAAACCGTTGCTGCTCCCTACACAAATCATGGGAATTGAGCGCCCCATCAAAATGGCACACGAAAAAAAAAAGGGCTCAATCCCTTCCACCAAGATTGGCTCAAGGAATTCATCGTGCAACACAACAAACTACTTTCCCCGAAACAGCATATACCAATTAGGAGTGATTCAAGCACCACAAAATAACAAGTTGGCTCAACAAGAGCATCCAAAGACTCAAAAGGACACACCTATACATGTGTCTCAACGGGGCTCAACTTTGAAGAAGGAATTGATAATTCAATGAGGACGGTATTCGTACTTCTTCATGGAATTCCTCGCCAAGTGATTACCTCGAAAGAGACGGTGGAGATCAAAAACCTTTTCTTCTTTAATGCTCCCCTCGAAGCCTCGTCGCTCATCCAACGCCTACCCGGCTTGCCGATCAACCACCTCAGATTCCAAGCGGTGTTGGGAATCCTTCAATTCTTTTAGATCCTGACTAAGTTGCTCCACCAAAATCTCGATTGTGCTCCTCGGCGATGGAGTAACTTGTGGCGGCCGAAAGTATTGCGGATAAGCGTTGGGGTGCTTTGAAATTGAGAGCTTGGAGGACCCTCCCACTCATTGTTCTAGGGTGATGTGTATGAGTTGAACGATAATAGGGTTGTGTTCCGAAACCCATACCATCAAAATTGAATCCTCCAAATGAGTAAGGTAAAGAGACTCATTGGCCATACGGATCCATACCCGCAACTCAGGGAAAAAACAAGAACACAATCAAGGTATCAAGTCACTACCACTACCAGAGTAGGTGGTATGACTCTTCAGCAAAACATCAAAATAAAAAATAAATGAAAAAAAATACATAATCCTAGATACTCATGTGATTTTCTGATATTGACCGATTCACTGGCAACGGCGCCAGAAAACTTGATGGCCAAATTGTAGCAAACCAACTTTAACCGGCAGAGTACCGGGTCGGTTGTACTACAACGGCGAGCAATGTCTTATCCCACGAGGAATTGGTCAAGTATCACAACCACTTTCATATTTAGATTAGTCTCACAAATGATGTGAAAGTAGTTATAACTAAGCAAATAAAACGATAACTTTAATAGTATGATAAACGAATAGCTAAATTATGATCTGGACACTACTCATACTACCCTTACCGAATCACTAGGAACGTGCCTTAACCTACCATCCAACCAATAGCGTCTAATGAATGTGTTGTGGGTGCAATCTACTAAACTGGTCCGTAGGCGCTAATACTACAACCTATTCACCCTATATTTGGTTCAACGGTCCACTACATGGAATTTAATTGATCTAATATGATTAAGAACTATAAGACACTCCGCATCCACCGAATTCACGGCTTAGCTAGAAAAACCTTACCAAGGAACGGTACGCGAAAAACTCGACTAGTTCGTGCATGGCACTCCTAAAATCGTAGTTCGCACACTCTCTCGCAAAATATATTTATAAAGTTCGTGTGTGAAATCAAGTGATCAGTTTAATTCAAGCATTAAGATCAAATTTTAGAACACAACTCAAAAGATTTAATTTTCAAGCTTTACTCATCCCTAGATCATTGTATATGTATCAATTTCGCGTTCCATCACATAATCTAGCTAACAGAAAATTTTGCGACGCATAATAAAAATAAAAGTGCGAAAAATTAAAGAATAAATTAATAATAAACATGATACAAAGATTGAATAGAATTTACCAAAAGAAACCGTAGCAATCCACCACTCGAATCGTCACTTTATTATGTTGAAATCACGGAATAAAATAAATAAGTTGATGTCGTTGTTCTTGGGAAATTTGCAGCAAAAGAAATAAAATAAATATGTTCTAATCAAAGGAAAGGAACGGCGGCAGGCAAAAAATAAAAATAAAATTCTAGTCTAAAATTATGTTGAAATTTGACCTAAGTGACTCATTTAATAATCAAATTGCCGTCCCTCTTTTCCGGAAAATTCACGTGCAAAATAAAATCACCCCCTGCTTCTCGTCCGCTTCTCGTCCGCTTCACTAAGAGCATCCACTATGGTGTTGGGGGTGTGGATGTGGTGGTGACAAAAAGCTGCTACATTATATTAATTTTTTATTTTATCATATTTACTTTACTCCAATGGTGTTATCTTTCACACTCAAAGTATCCTATGTAGGTATATTAAAAAAATAAAAAAAAAATAGATAATTGAAGGAAAATAAACACTACAAAAAAATAAACTTTTCCTGACGAATTTAATCGTCAGTATACACTGTCTTATTCGTCACAAAATCTTTTCCTGACGAATATAATTCGTCACGCCTCCGTCACCTATGCACGGTCGGGAAAGGCATTTAAGCTGACGAACTTTTGTATTCGTCACGATAACGTCTAGTGACAAACAAATATTCGCCACCAAAACTATTTAGCTGACGAAACATTTCACCACTAGAGACTATGTTATTAGTCTCTAGAAGGTGGTATGCTGACGATTTGTTCGTCACCTATGTCACGTATTTACTCTAATACTTAATATTGACAAACATTTTGTCACTAGAAGTAATATTTTTTTAAAAAGAATTTGATAAATAATAATTTATTATTATTAAAAAATATTAATATTAATAACAATAAAAACAATAATAATAATATTACAAATAATCTACAGATTCCCTATAAAAAATACACACATTTGTAAGAAAAAAAATACACACAAAAAAACTTTTAAACAAATATTCAAGTATACAAATGCTTAACATCAGCTATAAAAAATTAAAAACAAAACACCAAAAAAATTTAAATAATTGGTAATAAATCATACACCTTATCACTACACTTTTGCAATTGATAATCAACTACTTAACTGGCTGCATTAACACAAGAAAATCAAAAGCAATCAATTTAATGAAAGCCACAAAGAAAAACCAAAACGGATCTCAAAACTTGTTCACGCCTACATGAGTTATTATCTTATCAGACATCATCAGTAAAAATTAAAAAAACTGGGCAAGGACAGAGAAAGGGGTGCATGGGGAGAGAAAAAACGTCAAATCAGCAACATGGATCCATTTTACTTTTGAACAGAAAATCGACTCATCCGCCAAAATTCTGCTTAAAAACAGAAGGAAAGAAAAATAACATATTTCAATCGCAATTCATGCACTAGTTTTAAATATTTCATATGATGTTAAATTCGAATCGAACCTGGACTGATGTTGCAAGAGCATGATAAGGCAACCAATAGACTTTTTTAGCTGCGTTGGAGGTAGCCCACAATCTATTATTCCTGGAACTTGTGTACAAGACAGCAACAGAGTTGCAGAGAATTGTAGCAAAAAGCATTAAATAAACCAAGTATGTTAGTCCTCACATACATACTGAAGTTGAGTATCTAAAGTTTGAACACTATCACTGAAACAAAAAAATCAAGGGAAAGAAGAAAAAACAATTATCACCGAATAGAAGGTACAAAATAAAAGTGGGAGGAAGACGTAGCATCACACTACCTCCAAAAAAGACACTAAATTCAGGGTTTCAGGTTTCAAATACAGAGTTAACGAGCCCAATGAGCCTATAAAATTACCTATTGTATTTCATAGTTCAAAAAATGATCTTCATCCAATTTCAAAGCCAACATTGAATGCCTAACTTAGTTTCAATCCCTTACAAGGAATTACTTTTGAAAAATAGACCATTAGACTTATAATCTCCATATTGATTCTAAAATGTAAACAAGTTGTGTATCGATGGTGGAAAAGGATTACGAAAGCTATCCAAATGATCCAGAACCTGTATCAGTACATGTAAGCATGTGAATTACTAACACGGAGGCATAACAGATGCAAAGGACCTGAGCATGAGATGCTAGATACAAGACTAATGCAAGACTTATATGCACAGCTAGAGGCAAACCAAACTCTAACTCAGACTGAAACAGAGCCAAAAAATAGACAGTTTCAGCTACAACAGAGCACTTAAAAAGAGGTTTAGGGAACATAATACAAATAGGTAGAAGAAAAGTGTTGATACCAGTTTAGAGCTCTCTTTTGCAGTGGCTTCAAGAATACAATTATGAAGAGGCTTCACGGGTTCACTTCCATCAAATTGAACTCCATTGAAATACTGCACCTCCCTGTTGATGCACATATGTAAAGAGAATTTGTCAATGTCACCGATTAGAAGGTTAATTGACAGCATTAATTAGCATTAAAATTACCTTCTAATCTCTCATAAGCTGTAAAAAACAAGTTCCAGAGCTATTTACCCGCTTCGGAGCACTCGTTTAGTCAGGCCATATGGGCTTTGTTTAAGCACATTTAGTAGATGTTCACAAAGCAACAACAAATGCTTAAGGTGGATAGTGGTGTTCTTATAAACTCAGAATTGCCTTTAGAAAATCAGTCATAATGAAAACATGAAACATCACATGTAAGCCTAGTTTCATATAAAATCACACCATTCCCATTAACATCTCTTGGCTCAAGAAAAGTATATGGCATACTTTGATTGCACAAACTCGAATAGGTACAACGAGAAAAAGCCTTGAAGGCAGGAGACTAATTCATATGACATGTAGACATATATCTATTACTGAATGGCAAGGATGTACCAGAAGAGTCTGCATTGCCTGTGGGTGTGCTGAGCCCTCGTAAAGATGCCTGACAGAAACAAGTGTTGCTGACTATAAAAGCCTTCGCATTAAAGTTAAAATACAACTAAAACAAGTTAAAAAAACACAACATGCAACATATTCTGATAAATAAATAAAATAACACTTGCACCTGGACAAGTGTTGGTAACTCTAGTAAAATAACACAGCACAAGTAGGTAGTACCTTGATGACTATAATTTTAATGGATCTTTTCTTTTGTATTGTATTGAATAGAAGCAGGACACATAACTTAACTTTGCTAAATAAACTAATTCATAGCAAAGAGCAAGAAAGACTGATGGATCTTTATCCATACAGTTTTAGGCATAATTTGATAGTTAGCATAGGGGTAGTACCACAAAACAGAAAATGCAATCACATTCCAATTAATTGAATACAATATGATCAGGCAAAAATCTATTAATCATAAGAAAACTAACATGTACAGAAACAACAATAACTTTTCTGTTTGCCAAGTATAGTCCATATAGACCAAAAAGAAAACAGAAAACTCTGTGCAAATTCATATGACTAGCAATCTCCTACTCTGTAACAGACTATCAGTACAAAAAATAAAAAATTACAATTGCAGAATCAAGAAAAACAGCTTAAAACCAACAGCATTCAATAACTCAATGAACACATGATAATTCTGCACAAAGTTAGAAACCAGTAGCACAAAGTACTTGATGATGAGCAAACTAATTTGCCCCACTAATACAGAAAAGTAACAACAACTTGGAAGGATTCTGAACGAATATCAATTTTACAATCAAATTGAACACATCGATTCCATTTTGTTAAAGGTTGCTCAAATTGTGAAGTTCCCGACCAGGAGGTTTTTTACAAGGAAATATTCCAAAACAATAAGCAAGTCTGATACACTTCAATGCCTAGATCTGAAGAAAAAAGACTTGACCTAGGTCTAAAAAAATTGAGCCACAAATTATGCTGCTAATTAACTATCACAATAAGAAGATTTAAAATAAATATAAAAAAACCTAATCGGCCACAATCTAGACGAAAAAGAAAATTCAGTAAGGAATAACAATAATCAAGGCTTATTGATATTCTGACTTGAAGAAGATAAAAAACGCTACAAAATCTGTAAATCAGTTCGAAATTGAATGGATACAAGGAAACCGTGATGGACAGACTCGCACTTCTCTCAGTTTGCCGGAGGTGCGCGCAGATGACAAAAATTAAAGGATCGTCGAATCGATCGGAGATGAAGATCGATCGGAGAAGAAGCTGAGATTTGCTAAGAATCTTTTCAGCCGATGATAAAATCAAAGGGACGGAGCTGAAAAAGATATAGAGCTTCAGTGGGTGAAGGGTTTTTTCTGTGGTGATAAGCGAGAAATAATGAAATTTTGGAAAAAATATTTGGTTGTCTCCGATCTTCTCCTGACGACTTTTGTTTATTTATTTTTTCTATAATTATTTAAGCATTCTCATGATGACCATCTAACTTCCAGTGACTAATTATTTTACTTATCACTAAAATTTTGTCACAAAAGCATCAATTTTTTGTAGTGAAACGAATGGGAATCAGTAGTTGAGGTGGGAAACATTTAGAAATATTAATTTAATAATATAAAGACGCCTTTTGCCTAGACCAATGTGCCTTGCAGTGTGGAAAATAAAGTGTTCAGATGCACATCCACTCCCACAGTTATTCATTCAAAGTGTGGTCATTTGAGCCATAGTGTCATATAAACCCATTTTTTATAAACACTTTACTTCCGTAGTGTGAAAAAGAGATCCATAGTGGATACTCTAATTAAAGGCTTTGTAATGGGCGTGGGGCCCATCAACCAATAGGCAGCTTTTTCCTTTGTTTATTATTATTATTTTTAATTTTATTTCATAATTATTTTCAATTGAAGACCGCAGCAAAACGGATCAAAATACGGGTGCTTCACTTCCCATTAAACATAAAAGTTGGGATCCCGATAAAGTTAGATGATAATCTTTTTTTCCGAACGCTTGAATTTGAGTCACGCGTCATTTTCTCACACGAACTCTGTTTTGGACGATTTTCGTACCGTTCTGATCCTCGTCACGCTGTCTATCACGTCATACCTATAATAAAAAAAAAACCACATACCCAAATGTGACAAATACCAATAAAACACACACAAATCACCCAAAAATATCGGGATTAAGGATGTAAACATCTTTCGTCTCGTGATTCGAATCGTGGTGAAACGTGCCTATAAAAACAACTTAACTACCCCAAAATTATATCGAATAGGCTACAAATAGAGAGTAAAATGCACACGAAATTATAGCAAAGTTGACTCCCATCAATGCATGAGGGGCTCGAATTGAGAGATCACCTTGATCGGTTGAACACAATATTACTTGATCTCAGGAATATTGATGTTAAGATTGAGGATGAAGATGCTGCATTGATTTTGCTGGTTTCATTACCATCTTCCTATGAGAACTTTGTGCAGTCTTTTATGCTTGCAATTACTGTAAGGAGTAGAGACATTAGAAGTCCAATTGCCCAAAGAGGAAGAAACAACAGGAGAACATTTCTGGCATAGCTGCTGTAGCAGCTGAGCATGACTCAGATGAGGACATGGTTCTAGTGGTAGGAGAATCAGCACATCATCGATGTGTGGATTACGGACTCGGCATCCTTTCATACTTGCCCTCGTGGAGAGTGGTTCTCGAAGATATCGGTAGATAGATGGTGGTCATATATCATGTCAAACGGCAAGGTCTGCAAGGTAGTTGGGATTGGCTCAGTTCAGTTGAGGACAGAGGATGGAAGATTCTGTAACTTAAGTGAAGTTAGACATGTTCCACAGATGACCAAGAACTTGGTATCTCTCAGTCTTTTGGACAACAAGGAGTTCAATTTCAAAAGTGAAGGTGGAGTGCTGAGTGTCTACAAAAACTCGGTTGAGATTCTCAAGGGAGTCAAGAAAGGGACCTTGTATATACTACAAGGGTCAGTTATTGCTGGTTCTGCTTCTTGTGGCATCTGCGAGGTTCATCGATCCACGGCTTACAAAAAGCTGTGGCATATGAGGCCGGATCACGTAGGTGAAAAGGGGATGCGGGTTCTTTCTCGAATAATCTTATTGGAGGATGTATGGTCAAGAATTTGGACTTTTGTGAGCATTGTGTGTTTGGGAAGCTTCATAGGGGCAAGTTCTCAAAAGGAGTACACAATACAAAGTCATCACTTGATTACATTCATTCTGATTGTTGAGAGTCATCAAATGTGGAGTCATTGGGTGGTCAACATTTACGATATATAAGTGAAAAAAATGCTTTGAGTGCACAAGGCTGGCGATGATATGAAGACATCGGCGGCACTGGCGGCACGATATGGAAACCTCGGCGGCCTGCGACGGATAGCGATCTGCGATCACTTGCGGTATGATGTAAACTAGAAAGCGGTTAGTTTGTTATAAGCTTTGTTTGAAACTTACTTGTAAGCGATTAATGAGGTCTATGATATTATAAATACCCCATGATCAGCCACATTGAATATACATTGTAACTTTGTAACTTTTACTTGAATCAATAAAATTCCGCATTTTGTTTTTATTTGTTTGTAATTCTACAAACTTCATCATGGTATCGGAACATAAATTTGAGAATTTATAAAATCGTTCCTGTGTTTTTTGAAGAAACTTGAGAGTGTTCTTCATCTTTCTCTGAGTTTCAGTTTCTTGAGAGTAAATTGTCATCTCTTTCTCTGTTGTGATCAGCTTTTGATTGGTTTTTTCACTATCATTGTTGATTTGAGAATTTATTCTGGAGTTCTTGATAGCCATGACAGCTAAGAAACAAGAAATAAGTACCTCCAGTCCATTCTATGTTCATCCTAATGAGAATCCTTCTCTGGTTTTGGTTCAGCCATTGATGAATGGAAATAACTACAATCCCTAGAAAATGTCCATGAAGATGGTGCTGATCACCAAGAATAAGATTGGCTTCGTAGACGGCACAATAAAAAGGCCAGAAGAGATTCAGCAGACTTCCATGCATGGAGGCAATGTGATACAATGGTGAGATCATGGATCTTGAACTCTGTTGAAAACACCATTGCGCAAAGTTTGATGTACTTCAAGAATGCATATGCAGTTTGGAAGAATCTTGCAGCAAGGTTTTCAAATGTTGATGCATTGAGGCTTTCAGTTCTTCTTGAAGAAATGCATCTCTGAAGCAGGGTACAGACTCTGTGAATCATTATTTCACAAGGTTGATGATTCTTTGGGAAGAAATCAAGACCATCGGGCACATGTGATGCGTTCTGTGATCCTCAATGTCACTTCAATGCAATCAACAATCTGATGGAATATATGGAGGCTGAACATGTCATGAAATTCCTCAAAAGGATTAAGGGATGAATTTGAACCAATGGTCTCACAAGCAATGCTGGTGGTGCCTTTCCAGAAATTCATGATGCGTTTGCAATGGCAATCAAGTTTGAGAGACAGAAGTCATATGTGGCCAACAAGGCCAAGAATCAAGATTCCATGGTCCTATTGTCACAAAAGAATGGACAGGGACAACATCAGATTGTCAGCAGACCTAACTCTGCTGCAAATCCCAGGCCTAAAAATTCCAAAAAGATGCAATGTAGCTTTTGTGGATTTAATGGTCATACTGAGGTGACTTGTTACAAGAAGCTTGTTTTTCCCCTGGTCTCAAATAAAAAAGAGCCAATATGGTAGAAGTAGAGCAATCGACGAGAAGAAGATCAGGCACCAAGCATGTTTACTACACCAAGGTCGCCGGACTAGGGTTTCCCAATCTTCTTGCACGACAATTTGACAAGTTGATGGCTCTCTTGAATGATCATCCTAGACAAGCGGGATTTGTTGTTGGCCAACCTACGATATTGTCACACATTACTCACTGCCAACCTAATGGAAATAATGTCTCTGTCACACATATAGGTCAAGTGAGGATCAACACTCAACTGGTCCTACATGATGTGTTTTGTATTCTTGGTTTTAAGTATAACCTTTTTTCTTTACCTTCTTTTATTTATCATAGAAAAGGTGCGGCTATATTTTACTTGCTAATAAGTGCGTTTTACGGGACAATAACAAGAACATGAGTGGGTCGAATTTGAATTACGAGAGAGACTTTATGTCATGGATCAACCAATTAGACTTTACGTTTCCAATGCTTGTAGACAATCAAACTTTATCGATATATTAGATGATGCACTTTTATGGCACTGCAGACTTGGACACTTGCCAAATAAGAGACTGCAAGTCATCAGTTCACAGTCTGCTGATGTCAAATTTTGTAATCATAATCTTTGTTATGTCTATCCTATGGCAAAATTGAAGAAAAATCCTTTTCCGTTAAGTACCACTACTATAAATGCTACTTTTGACCTTGTTCATATGGACATTTGGGGTCCTCTAAGACAGTACACTGTGAATGGACAATAATATTGTGACGCCCCGTTCCCGGACACCGAGTCCTTATCTGGAAACGAACGCCCGGCATGTATAATATTAAATATAATCCAATATTATACATAAGCCTTACGTCATATATCATAAACACAATGCGGAAACGAAACGACTCGGGAAAATAAATTCCAAAGACCAACTAAACCAGATTCAATGCTGCACTAAAACCCAAAAGAAAATTGAAACGTCTTACAACAAAGGCCACTAAACGAGCCAAACCCAAAAAAGAAACAACATTCAAAATGAATTGACAATATTGTTTTAAACCAAAAACTGAAATAAAGAAAGTCTTCAAAAGCAACTTCATATAAAATCTTCAAACTTCCTCATCGTATTCATCGTCTCCATAAACCTGTTCATCTTCTCAAACAAAGCATATAACGGGTAAGTACAAACGTACTTAGTAACGAGTAGAAGCTATTGAAATCATGCGTTTTATAATGAAAGCAAGTAAACCTCATTTTATTAATGAACCGTTTAAACATGATCTTACATCTAACTATCACATTATATTCATAGTATAACATGAGGTCCCTAGGGTTACTAGTTTAGCTTAACTTTGTTACATCATGTTTACGAGGGCACTACACTTAGTGAGATATGCACTAAGACAAAAGTTGCAACCCTATAGAGATAAATCTCTAGCGGTCCCGAGACAATCAATCACTTTAACTGGCTAGCACTAGAAGCTGTCCGGTGAATGACTATTTCGTTCGTGAGGTTGTCCGGCAGTATGATCACTACTTTAACTGGCTTTGTCTAGAATCCGGCAGTGACCATCACCACTTTATCTGGCCAACCAACACATTGCCGATGTTGTACTGTGCCTATTCAAGCTCTCGTGATGCTTAATCTTCTATCTAGTCAAATACGTTTATTAAGCGGTTAACTAGCCACCTAGTTTCATTCGGTACAAAAGCTCCGTACTCCTCTTCTTAGACTTCTAGACTCAATCTTAGCAATTACACGGACATTGATGAATACTAATTCACCAAAGCACAAGGCCACTCCTACTATTTCGACGGTCCCGAACTTCAATTCCCTTTAAGAATACATTCGGTGCAGAACCAAACGCATCGGAAGATTATTCATGGCTTTGTCATGTTCATTAGGGGTTATAACATCAAAAGGTAACATTTAGAATTCACCTCATGGCTTAAGACACATTAAAAAGGAAAGCAGTACTATCCGGACGGACAAGAAGATATCCGGACGGACAGTTAGGTATCCGGACGGATAAATTGACCCAACCGGACGGCTATATCTCTGGTTTACTCTCTGCCCGATTAGTGAAATATCCGTACGGATAACGGTTCTATCCGTACGGACGGGGTTCGATTTGCATAAAAAAAAAACCGATTTACGCCTAAACCAACACTTAACAATTTCTAAACGATTCTACTCCAAACCACTTCATTCCAAACTCAGAAAAATGCAGTAAGAACACAGGAAATACATCATAAAACAACAATCCTTCAATATGAAAACCCCGTTACCTTAATTGCGAGCAACAAACGATCCAAAACACCAAAAGAACCTAGCTTTCGATTCAACCTAGAAATTGATCAAACCAATTGATCAAACTACGATTCTTGAACATTAAAGCAACCTAAACTCAAACATCTAACTTATGCTAAGATGAAATCTTACCTTCTCCAACCGGTTAATTGACGGTATCAAAACGAATCCTCTCCTTCCGTAGAATATTTTCCTCTTGATGCGTCTGTTGAAAAGGACAACGGATTAGCTTCGAATTGAGAAAGTCTCCTTTTTCTCCAAAGAGATGAAAGTGACGCCTCTTGCCAATTTCTCTGATGTTAAACGCAAAACTGAAAATCTGATTAGGTTATTAGGAGTATTTTCTTTTTAACTCCCAATAATTAATCAATTTCCTTAAATATCCTTTTATTTCCAAAATTAAAATAAATCTAATATTCTGATTTCCGTTAAATGACTGAAATGCCCTTTTTCAAAAATCAGGATATTACAAATATTTTCTTACTGTTGTAGATGATTTTTCTGGATTTACTTGTGTTTTTCTTATTAGGCATAAATCTGAAACTTTTGACCTTGTTAAATCTTTTGTTAAATATGTTTTTACTCAGTTTCATAAAATTATTAAAGTGATTAGATCTGACAATGGAGAAAAGTTTCAACTTACTGACTTTTATGCTCGGCGGGGTATCATACAATAGACATCCTGTGTAAGTACACCTTATCAAAATGGTATTGTTGAAAGAAAACATCGGCGAAGGTTGCAAGAGGTTTGAAGTTCCAAAGTAATCTACCCATTGAATATTGGGGTTTTTATCTTTTACATCTTTGTAAAGTTGATTAATGCCACACTACACCACTGCTAAAGGAAAGCACTCAACATGAAGTTCTTTATGGCACCAAACCGGACTATTACGTGTTCAAAGATTTTGGTTGCTTAGTTTTTTCATGCACACTTCGACATTATAGGACCAAATTTGACTCAAGATGTAGGACTTGTGTCTATCTTTGGAATTCAACCACCTCGAAGGGTGCTAGTCTCTTAGATATTACCAACAAAGACATCTTTGTTGCTAGAAATACTCAATTCCATGAAACTTATTTTCCTCTTTTTCGGCGGGTGTTGGAAAAGCCTAGATATCTTGCTTGACATGCCTGTTCCTTTGCCAGTAATGGACAGTTTTGATGACCTGCTGAATGAGTCAGCAGACCAATCAGCAATGAGATCAGCAGCTGCTGAAACATCCAATGAAAGTCATACACCAATAAATTAGGCACGTGAACCCACACAACTGAGAAGGTCCACAAGAACAATGAAAGCACCAACCTTTTATCAAGGAGGTGCTCATAATGTTCAGTAGACTCCACATCTGCTGAGTGAAGTAATGAGCCTGGACAATCTCTCAGCAGACTATGCCAGATTCATTAATTCTATTGATGCAGTCAAAGAGCCTAAGACCTACAATCAAGCTGTCAAGCATGATGAATGGAAGGAGGCAATGAACAAAGAACTTGAAGCTTTACAGAAGACTCACACTTGGGAGATAGTTGATCTATCCCCAGGCAAGAAACCCATAGGGTGCAAATGGTTATACATAATCAAACATAATCCTGATGGATCAGTAGAGAGATACAAAGCAAGATTAGTAGCTAAAGGCTACACTCAGACATATGGGATTGATTATCAAGAAACCTTTTCCCCTGTTGTCAAGATTACTACAGTCAGAACCTTACTTGCAGCATGAGCAACTAACAACTGGCATTTACATCAAATGGATGTCAACACTGTCTTTCTACATGGAGATCTCCATGAAGAAGTGTACATGCAGTTATGTGTAGCAACCAAACCAAACCAAGTTTGCAAACTTACCAAGTCACTATATGGTCTCAAACAAGCCAGCAGACAGTGCAAGATAACTGAATCATTGGAGGCTCAAGGATTCATTAAATCCAAACATGATCATAGCTTATTCACAAAAGGTTTAGGACAGTCATTTATTGCCCTATTGGTATATGTGGATGACATTCTAATTTCTAGCCCTAGTTAAGAGTTGATTCAGAAAGTCAAAGATACTTTACATCAGCAGTTCACAATCAAAGATCTTGGAAAGTTGAGATATTTCCTAAGCACTGAGGCTGCTAGATGTCCTTAAGGCATATCCATTTCACAAAGAAAATATACACTTATCCTCTTAGAAGAATATGAATTTTTGGGAGCCAAACCTGCTAAGACACCTATGGAGTCCAAGCAGACTTTACAACATGGTGATTCACCTCTTTTAGAAGATAACACTGTATACAGATCTCTAGTAGGTAAATTGATTTACCTCACTTTTACCAGACCAGATATTGCATTTGCAGTACAACAACTAAGTCAATTTCTGGACACTCCAACTGAAAATCACATGAAGGCAGCTTATAGACTGCTGAGGTACTTGAAAACCAATCCTGGCCAAGGAATCTTATTCCCACAAGACAATAATCTTGCACTTAAGGGTTTTATAGATAGTGATTGGGCTGGTTGTCCTGAAACATGAAGATCAGTATCAGGTTATATGATGTTCCTAGTGTTGAATAGGTGTCCTAAACCCAACCAGGTTGGACCGGATCTGCCTGGGTCGGGTCATTTACAGTCTGTTTAGTTCATGTAATAACTTTATTATGATTAATAAAAGCACTTATGTTATTATATATTCTTTATCATCATATTATTTGTTGTATATATATAGTAACATCCCTGGTGTCAAACTGTGATAGAGAAAACATGATAGTGATTATGGTTGATGAGGTCTCTAATCACTCTAACAAGTTTGGTACTTAAATGTCTCTAGTCTTATGTACTATCAAACGGGACATTGATAGTATAATCAGACTAGCACGTATTGGATGTCTTCTATCTTATAGAAGGTAGGGATAGATCTCGTCTATCGAAGTGTAGAGACACTTGGGTTTGTACGTGGACGTGTATTAGAGAATGCGTACGTTAGACTGACCCACTTACATTAAGTGTCACACTATGTGGCGGATGTGTAATTATCCTTTAGACCAGAGTCTTCATGGCATCACGGTGTGGATTGTCATGCTTGACACTATTGAGATTTCCCTTAGCCACAGGGCCATCATACAATAGTGATTGGGTGTGATATTGAAGCATGCGGAGTATACATGATTGGTCGTCCGGGAATCGCGTATCCTGTGATTGGGATTGAATATCCGAAATGGCCTTCTTATAAGGAATGTATAGCTCTCAAGAATCTTTGCAAAGTGGGAGTAAATATGTTATTCCGAGAGAGCGTGGTATCCATATTATAAGATACGATCGTTAATGTATTGACACTAGAGATACGATCGTAAGGATATTATGCAGCGATAGGATTGTAAGTTACACGGTAACTGCTTCATATGAAAGGTAGTAGTCATTGATTTTGACTCTTCCGATGATCGGGGGTCACGGTGTGTTGCTAGACGCTATCCCGTGATCGTTAAGCATGAAGGGCATTTTCGTAATTTGCACTTTGTGTCTACGGTCAACATATTCGGAAGCCTATCGGGTCGCACACATATGAACATCGAGTCGTATTAAAATGCACTATAACCAAATAAGGAAAGTTTATCTCTAAACTATAAAGGTTATAGTGGTAAATTAATATGGTGGTATTTATTTATTATGAATAAATAATAAAATACAATATATTAATTATACATAAATTATATTAATTAAAGAATATTCCGGAAGCCAATATTTGGCAATACGGGGCGCCACATTGAAGTGTACAAGATACACTTAGATTGGCCTTTTCTAGTGCTAAACCAGTCCTTAACCGACAGTGTATCGGGTCAAACTGTAGTGCTAGTGTGGAGAGTCAGGTGTCGAATCCTCGGGGAAACGTGTGGTAATTCGAGTGTGGTTAAACACCAAAAAGCATTTATTAACTCAATCTAAGTCGCGATTTTTCTTTTTTCTTTTAGTAACCTTAAAACGAGTAAATAAATGCATAAAACTAAAACGATATATATATAGATACATAAATATATATATATATAGTATATATAAATATATATATATATATATATATAGATATAAATATATATAGGTACCAATACAATATATAAGATATAAATACTAGTAATATTATTAGAAACTAGCCAAGAATATGTCAACGAATCGGTATCTCTTTTTAGTAGAAATAGATGTGCTTAATCTTTCCTTATTTTAAGGTGAATCAATTATATATGAATCGGTGTACTCTAAGCTAGACAACTCCTCCTCACACGAGCGTATGAAATTGTCATATGTCAAATTGTCATCGGTTTAATTTCCACAAGCCCCCCATGCTAATCTCGGTTAGTACGAGCAGTGCAGTACAAATCTACCCCGGATAAAAGAGGTTATTCCGTTTGTCAGACGGCCGATGTTATTCAAAAGGCTCCGGTTGTCAGGCGGATCGATTTAACTTTCCGGTGTTAGTTTCAATTAAACCATTGATTTTAACATTATTACGATCTTGAGCACAAATTTAATAAGATTCATCTTTCCCAAGACAAATCTGCCCCCGGGTAGGAAATAGGATTCCGTTGTCACGCTTTCGCACGGCCATTTTTACCCTCCGGTTTTTCTATCTTTTATCTCATATCCTAACTTCTCGGTCGGTTCATCATTAGGTTATATGTTGCGATTCGTCTTGGTTAATTACGTCAATCCGAATATTATCAATACGTTGCAAAATAGAAAAAGATTCATTATAATCGATTTTAATTCAATTTTAACATAGTCATCATCTATTTCCCTAAAAAGATAAAACTAATTCAATTTCATATCTTGGCTAGATATAGAGTTAGCCTAATATCATTATAACTAATATATAGATACTAATAACAACAAACAAACATAAATACATTAAAAAGTTACCAGATTACAATTGTAGCGTCGAGCCGTATTTTCCGGAAATAACAACTCCTTTAGCAACAACGAGCCTTGATAATCCTTCTAAGTACTATAACGGTACTTATACTACATTATTATTTCGGCAGAGTGCCGTTTACGGTATTTACAGAACTAGAAACTAGATTAAGAT
Organism: Gentiana straminea; assembly: GCA_036785695.1. Taxonomy (NCBI): domain Eukaryota; kingdom Viridiplantae; phylum Streptophyta; class Magnoliopsida; order Gentianales; family Gentianaceae; genus Gentiana; species Gentiana straminea. Next base: position 44,145 of record JAVUPR010000448.1, on the reverse strand, counting down.
AATATATATATATATAAGTGATATATATATATATATATATATATATTGGTACAACTCCAAATGCTTGCAAATGAGGAGTATTTATGGAGTGAAGCACAAGGCCGGCGCGGGCCGGTGTAGTACCGGCGCGGGCGGTGCTACGGTGGAGATTCTCTCACGACGGTCCCCGTGTCTTTGGTGGCGAGAGATATTCCGGCTCGGGCCGGGTTTTTCGGTTCGGGCCGGATCTTGAAAAATATCTTTCTTCCGTTTCCTACTGTTTCGGTTTTATTTCTTCAGTTTTCCATCATACGTACCCTGAAACAGTCAAAAACAAGAGTCACAGTAATTTTGATCATAAAAACTATAAGTTTTACTAAAATTATAACGATAATATCTATTTATAACGATTTAGATTTTTATGTGTTTTTAGATATATTTTTATGGAATTTATACGATATTATCGTAAATACGATATAAAAAGTCATATAATTTAGTTATATTTTTATCATACATCAACTACTCCCCACTTAGCTTTTGATCGTCCTCGAGCAAAATAAGCGATAATATATAAAATGTTATAATGCAAATAATATAGTTCTTAGACTAAATTTCTAAATTAGTAACGTATCTTGTCAACATTATAAACATATTAATTTTATCTATCTAAGATTATTAAAAAGATAAAAAGTGTGTATAACTTAATAAACTAGTTATAAAATATTATTTAAATGAAATTCTACATGAATTACTTAATAACTATAAAATACTTAGAATAACTTTGTAATCGCCACTATATGAAATTTCGGAATCAAGGACTAAGTCAAGTAGTTGGCAAAATGGCTTATAACGTTTAGGCTCAGGGTGTTTGGCTAATCGAAAGGATAACAAAGGAAAATCAAAAGAAATAGAGGCAAGTCGTACGTACTTACACCTTCAACTTTTGATCAAAAATACCTTGATTAGTAACATCCTGATACTGTTTTCAACATTCATCATTTTTTTTTTTTTTTTTACTAATAGACAAACATATCCGAACTCATTGCCAGAATCGACTATCTTTCAAACGTCATGAGGTGAGAACGAATACATCAGCACCTAACTATTCCAACTTTCTTTTTCTTGAGAATAAGACTTTGTGATAACAAATTGCCTTCCGAATAATATTTATTCCAATTTCAGCATATACCACTATTGAATTTCGATGTCGTCACCGCTATCTATAAGCACATACTAAACTTGCGGGATTTCAAGGAAATGTAGACCAATTTAAGTTAAGGGTCGGTTATATCTAGTTAATCATAATGGCTAATTTCGAGTGAGGTCTTGATCACTCTACTGGTGAGGTGGGGACAAAAATTGGAAATTACGTTCGGGTAGGCTTATTTGGCCATAGTTAGTCAAAGTAATGCCAAAAATCTCATCATTCCTAATCCGATTCCAAATTCATACTTGTCTTGAAAAGAAAATCATTCTAAAATTTCATTATAATTATAAGTAACTTTTGTCCAATTTCATAAAAAAATATTTCATTCTAATTATCTAGGTATACATACTTAAAATCTTGATAAAAATCTAACATAGATATAAATAATATAGGAATAATATATCGAGATTACTTTACTTAATTAAAAATTTATTCTATCCAAATATATCATTTTTTATTATAATGATTATATATTATTTCATTATTTCCTTAAGAATAATTAAACTAAGTGCATCAGTAATTGATATATTAAATTCATTTTATTTACTAACCAATCTCTACTCCCCACTTACGAATTGACATCGTCTCGATGTGTAATGAGTAGTAAAAAGTTGGTTTAGGAAATAAAATAAATTTTATAACGGTTGAATATTTTACGTGTCATATAGACTAGCGTTTATATAATATAGCATAATAAAAAATTATTAAAAACAAAACAAATATATTACAATATTAAAAAGTACAAGTTAACTACTAAATACTACTAAAAAACTGAAACTAAGTTAATCTAAGTTATTATTAAACTAATTTATTCTAAATTAATTTATTCGACCATTATTACCTTTTTTTTATTGATATTCCAACATAACTATCTAATTTTCTCCGCTTGAAGATCCTCCCGGAATATCGGCGGTAGTAGCCACTACGAGGAAGGCGAGCGGGAAAGTACTCATCTGTCGCTCTTTCCGGTTCCACAGCCAAACGAACACTTATTACGGAAATCGGCCATGCAAAAGGCATAGGGCGACGGATCGGTTGTCTTCCAAATGCAAAACTAACGGCGGCTTTTGAATCAATATTCCCCGTCTATAACGACTCCGCTCGTTATAGCATATAATAGTAACAATTCATCATCAACGATTTCCGAGAAATCATCAGTTGGATAAACTCGTGAATTGATGAAACGTTTCCAGGTTCTCAAATGGGGAAGCAAAGCGGCAATGGAGACATTTCTATCCCTATTATAATGTTGGAATAAAACTTGATAAGATTCCGAACATTTGTTAATAAATCCTTCAGCGGTATCAAGTCTCCATTGATACTCAAAATGACTAGAGGGTGATGTTTGAACTGGTGGTATATGAAAATTTTGATTGATTATGGTAGAAGTAAAAGGAACAACAGTACCTTTAATGGTAACAGACTGTAACGACTCTACCGTACTAGCCTCGCAAGTGGAGTAAAACTCTCTTACCATTGTAACATTAATTCTTCCTACGGGCATACGACAAAAATAATCCCACCCATCTACTTCCATTCTTATGAATGCGGTGATTGGTTGAAATTGCTTAAAAAAGGATTTGGAGTTGAGTCATTCATATAAATATAAGGAATTGGGTGGAAAAACGGATAATGCGGATTAGGGAGTACGGAATTTGGGGTATGCGGAGGAGAATAACTGTTAACTGACGAATGATCGGACATTTTATACGGACTTTATAAGAAAACGAGAGACTTTATGAGCTGAATTGGCAATTTGAGGAGTGAGGCATCTGTTTCCTTATATAGAATTGCCAGAAATAGATAAGAAACAACCTGAATGAGGTCGGTAGAACACCAGGCCGGCGCGGGCCGGTGCATTACCGGCGCGGGCCGGTGCTACAGTGCTCGGTCACAGATTTTTGCATTTCAGGATGTTCTATCAGGTTTATTCAGTGTGAATGCATGTATTTTTATCTAAAACAGGGGTGAAAAAGTCTAATAATATAGAAACAACGGAAAAAACGTAAAACTGCGAAGTGTACTAACCACAGAGTACATCAAACATGCAGTCTAAAATAAAAATCAAACCAAAGTATATCGTCATACATCGTAAAATAGGAAAAGTTTACTTAAACTACTCATCTTCATCGTAATCCTCATCTTCGTCATAAGATGAGTCGAAATGAGCCGAAAAAGATCCAAACATACTAGAAGTAAAGTCAGCCCCTAGAGACTGAGTCGTACTAAAATCATAGTTGAGCTGTTGTGGATCCACTTTGAAGTAGATGCTTGAAATGTAGCTGAGTACGCCTCGTCGTCATCGTCACCGAACCTTCCAATCCAAACGAGCCGAGACCTGGTCACATACGCTGCGAAGTTACTCCTCCCGTACCCATGGATGCATCAAATGAACTTGTAAACATACCACCCTGTCCTACAGATGACGGCATATAGTCCTGGAATAAAGGCTGGTGGTGGAATAGGTGGAATCCAATCGGGCATAGTATATGGGTCGGTGACTACGAGGGTAACGAGCGAGAAATCTCTGCATATACGGGATCTATATCAGCGATGAAAGCCACGTGCCTCTTTGGCCAATCCTAAGATCTTCGACCCACTTCCTATTTTGTTCACAAGCTAAGGCTATATTAGCATCGGTTCTAGCACGAGCACGAACCATATCTTTGAAACATAGCCTCAATACGGCTATTACGGCTCGAAGTGGCTGCGGCTGGTGGGATTGCCTAGGAGCTCGAGATGTATGAATAGGAGATGGCGGTGGTGGTTGTTGATGTTGCTGGCGATTTGGATTATTGTAATTGATTCTACCAGCAGGCAAGGCAGTCAGTTTTTGACCGATAAGTGGAGCACAAGGTGACATAATCCTATCTGAGGGTAATATTGGTATGTCATGAAGATCACACAAGGCAGAAATAAGATTAGGGAACGGCAGTCGTCCTCCTCTAGTTTTATTCTTAACAAAATCACATGCCTTGGTAAAGATTAGCTTCCCCAGATTTATTGGAATGTCATGAACCATAGCCCAGGCTAAAACAACATCTTCACGACCATAAGCACATAGATGAGCCGAAGGATTAACATTATATCCAATAAATTGCTTGATAGCCCTAATGTCCCTTATACAACGTCCATAAGGAAACCTATTATCCTTCCATCTTCTTTGTGGATCAAAGGCGACTGAGCTTCAAATGATTTGCTTTGTAGTCTACCGGGTAGGTCTAAATTCCAAACGGTATGATAATCATCATCTTCAAGTATCTCGGGTAAACCATAAATAGTATTTATCATGACGGGGATTGAAGGTGACATTAACCTTCCTAAGAGGGATACTTTCTAGTTCATCAAGAGTAGCCACTATCATAAGTAGATAAAACGAGAATAGAATTCGGCTACCATTGTGACATTTATGTTACTAGTGCGTTCCATCGCAATTTCCATCCATTCCCTATCGTGGAAGATTTTTTTCACTTCTTCTCTACCCAATCAAAATCAATACCACGTTAAAAGTGACCCCGCACTTCTTGAAAAATCCATCATAGGCATTCTTAGCTTCATTACTAGCGGTTTTTTCAAAAGAAACGGCTTCTTCGAGTTCGTTTAAGGGTCGCGGTTTATGAACCGGTACTACTTTACATGGTTATACGGTTTTCTTTTCTTAGAGGTTCTCTAGATGATGAGGCCATCTACGATAATGGTATGACAAAATAACAACAAAAACAACAACAAACAACAAACACAAATAAGTACTTAGACCAAAATAAAAAATAAAATTAAAAAACTAAAAGCTTGATAAAAATTGAAATGATTGATATATATATATCTATATTGTTACCGTATAAAGCTAGAAAGAGTAGATAGTTGCCGGAAGAGGTGGTGGTGCCGCCGAAATGTGTTGAGAAAAGAGAGGAGCTTTGCTTGAAAAATCTATCCTTTTATGCAATGGTGATGAATTTATGTAGTGGAATGGAAGAGAAGATGATTAATTAAGTAATTTGGGATAGAAAATTTGGTGAAAAGTGATGAAATTTTTGAAGAGGGGAAAAGGGGTGGGGCGGCTTTTTTTTTGGTTGAAAAATGAAGAAGATGAAGATGATGGAATTATGATGTTCCCTTAGGTTATAAAGCTAACGAATCGAACCGAACTCTATCGACTCGAATCGTTAGTAATTACTCGATTCCCTTTTTTTTTTTTTTTTTTTTTTTTGTAATAATTTAAATTGTATCATAAAAATATTTTTATAAAAATAATAAAATTATTTGATGATAAAATAAATTATTATGATTTTTTATAAAAGCTTTTAAAAATATTTTTGGTATGATAAATTTTAATTATATCATATAAACCATATATATGATATAAAAATAAGTTTATCATAGAATTTTTTTATGAAATCTTTAAAATTAAAAAAACATAAAACTTAATTTAATTCTACTCCCATCATTCTTAAATCTTGAGATTTCTATAATAACGGTCCATCAACCTAATTCCTAGAAATGATGCGTTTGAATTCTCTCTTTGTTGTCCATCGGGATTTTCGGATAACCACCTAGTCATTCCCATCTTAATTACATTCAAACATTCATCATGGGATTTGGTTGTGATGTCTCCACATTTTCCATTATGTTCACTTTTTCCATGATTCTACATCTCTTTAGAAATCTTGCCACTTCTCTTTATAGCACTTCTTGATTTTCCATTACAAAGATCTCTTTCTACGATTTCGCGTATCGGTTCCTTGTTCAAGTTAGAAACTAAGGCTTCTATTCTAAAGGCAACATCTTTATCTAAACCTAATTTTAAAAGTAAAATAAAAACTTCTATTCTATCTATGAAAGGCATTCCGGTTCTTTTACGTCTATCCGGTAAAAGACGAAACTACTTAAATTGCATAATAAAAAGTGAATTAGAAAGATAGTACCCGTAATTGGTGAGTTTTAAATTCACTGCTTCCTTAATCCGTTGGAGGGTCGTTAAGCAATAATATTTCTTGTTTGAGGTATCCCTTCGGTTTCCACGAATAATTTTACCACTGTGACCATTGGCTATAAAAGTCGTTTTTCCATCGGTTAGTTCAACGACTCAGGACTTATAGACTTTAGTTACGTCGTATGGACTGTCCATCTAGATTTAAGCTTTCACTGGAAACAACTTTAAACGTGAATTGTATAAAAGTACTCGATCACCTACATGGAACTCACGACTATAGATTTTCTTATCATGGAAAGCTTTCGTGCGTTCTTGTAGATTCGAGCATTTTCATAAGAATCGAGTCGAAACTCTTCCGGTTACGTTAGCGAAGTAATCTATGATCACCAACGGCTTTAGGATCAAAATTTAGGAATTTAATAGCCCGTAAAGCTCGGTGTTCTAATTCAACGGGGAGATGACAAGATTTACCAAAAACTAATTTATAAGGAGAACAACCAATTGGTGTTTTAAAGGTTGTTCTATATGCCCATAATGCATCATCTAGTCTTTACGCCGGTTCTACGATTTGAGTCCTTTGTTTTTCCACGATTCTTTTAATTTCTCTATTAGACACCTCTGCACATCCTTAGTTTGCGGATGATAAGGTGTTCTAGTTTATGAGTTACACCATATTTCTCAATTATCTTAGTAAATGGTCGGTTGCAAAAATGTGAACCTCTGTCACTTAATGATAGCCCTCGGAGTGCCATATCTTGTAAATATATTCTTTTTAAGGAACCTTAGCACAACCTTGGTATCATTAGTGGGAAGAGCTTCGGCTTACCCATTTTGAGACATAATCAACCATTACTAGAATAAATCTTTTTCCAAACGATATAGGGAAAGGTCCCATGAAATCTATACCCATTACATCAAATAATTCACATTCTAAAATTGGTTGCATAGGCATTTCATGTTTTTTCGATATATTTCCCCATTTTTGACATGATTTACAAGATTTTACATATTTATACGCATCTTTATATAGTGTAGGCCAATAAAAACCACATTGTAAAACTTTAAAAGCGAGTTTTCCATCCTCCTTGATGACCTCTGCCTCACGATCATGACAAAACGATAAAACACTTAAAATCTCATTATCGGGAATACATTTTACGATTATTCCATCCGAGCATCTTCGGAAAAGATGCGGTTTCTCCCAATAGTAAAACTTTAAGTCGTAAAAGAATTTCTTTTTCTGCTGCCAAGTCCAATGAGACGGGATGTAATTACAGGTTAGATAGTTAACGATATTCCCAAACCATGGTAAATTTTCTTTTAATGGTATTCTATCTTTTAATAATTGCATGGTTAAAGGAGTATCGATCCTAAAAAGTTGTTCATCTGGAAATGAATCTCGTATTTCATTTCCTTTTCCTTCATCATTTTCCATTCTACTTAGGTGATCTGCTACTACATTTTCACTTCCCTTTTTATCCTTGATTTCTATATCAAATTCTTGAAGTAACAGAATCCATCTAAGAAGACGTGGTTTAGCATCTTTCTTACTTAACAGATACTTCTAGGCTGAATGGTCTGTATAAATAATAACCTTAGATCCAACAATATACGATCGAAACTTATCTAAGGCAAAGATTACAGCCAACAGTTCTTTCTCAGTAGTTGCATAATTGAGTTGAGCTGCATTTAGAGTGTGAGATGCATAGTAGATCGCCTTGAGTACTTTGTTATATCGTTGACCTAAGACAGCTCCTACAGCTAAATCACTTGCATCACACATTATTTCAAATGGTAAATCCCAGTCTGGTGCTACCAGTACTGGTGCAGTAGTCAACTTCGCTTTTAGGGTCGAAAGGCTTCCATACATTTATCTTCAAAGTTAAATGGTACCTCTTTTTCAAGCAAATGACTTAGAGGCTTTGCTATTTTCGAAAATACGCAATAAATCTCCTATAAAATCCGGCATGTCCGAGAAATCCTCTCAAAGTTCTTAAATTGGTGGTGGAGGTAACTTTTCGATTACTTCGACTTTAGCCTTATCAACTTCGATACCTACTTCAAGAGATTCTATGACCTAGAACAATTCCTTCTGATACCATTAAGTGACATTTTTCCCAGTTTAGCACTAAATTGGTATCTTCACAGCGTTGTAACACTCGTTCTAAGTGTGATAAACATTCATCGAAAGAATCTCCATAAACGCTAAAGTCATCCATAAAGATTTCTAAGAATTTCTCGACCATGTCAGAAAATATTGCCATCATACATCGGCGAAATGTAGGCGGGTGCATTACATAAACCAAATGGCATTCGTTTATAAGCAAAAGTTCCATACGGACAAGTGAAAGTAGTTTTTTCTCTATCTCTGCTTTGCAATGAATATACGTAAATATCTGAATAGCCATCTAAGAAACGATAATATTTATGTCCACTTAATCGTTCCAACATACGTACGATGAATGGAAGTGGATGATGATCTTTCTTAGTATGTTCATTCGAGTTTTCTAAAATCAATACACATTCGATATCCTGTAATTTCCCTTGTCGGAATCCATTCATTTTTATCATTTTCTTTTACCGTGAAACCTCGCTTTCTTTGGAACCACTTGAGTTGGACTTACCCGTTCACTATCGATATGGGAAAGATTATCCCCATTTCTAATAGCTTAATGACCTCTTTCTTAACAATGGTTTGTAAATTTGGGTTGAGGCGGCGTTGTGGCTGAATACAAGGTTTAGCTCCCTCATTCAGGATGATCTTATGAACGCATATCTCAGGGCTAATTCCTTGAATATCTGCCACTGTCCATCCAAATGCTTTCTTATGATTTCTTAACATTCTAAGTAATTGATCCTCCTGTTCATTAGTTAAGGTTGATGAAATTATAATCGGTAGTAGATTATCAGTTTCAAGAAAAGCATACTTAAGATTTGAAGGAAGTGGCTTCAATTCCAGATTCCTTGGTGGATCTTCTACTGAAGGTTTTAGAACTGGTCCTTCTAGTTCTAATTCTAAATACTTATGCCATGGATGTTTAGAAAACGAGTCCTTTATCAAGATAAAGGATCACTTCTCTCATTTCGGTATCATTTTCATCTTCCTTATAGATAGATAATGCTAAACATTCTTCTAGCCTATCTTCATAATCTTGCAATTGGTCATCACGGAATGTAGATATCTCATCTATAAAAGAACATGATTACGGTGATTTGTATGGATGGTTCATAGCTTTGAAGATATTGAAGGAAACTTCATCTTCATTAACTCTTAGTATTAGTTCTCCTTTTTGAACATCGATTAATGTTCTTCTGTAGCTAGAAATGGACGTCCTAGAATAATTGGTCTTGAATATCCTTCTTCCATTTCCATTATTACAAAATCTTTGGGAAGTAAAATTTGTCTACTTTAACCAACACGTCCTCGATGACTCCCTTAGGATGTTTAATTGATCTATACGCAATTGAAGGGTCATTTCGGTATTTGTAAGCTCTCACTATGCCTAGTTTCTTATAATCCTCATAAGACATGAGATTTATACTTGCTCCGAGATCACATAGTACTTTCTTAAACGAAATCCTCCAATCTCACATGGAATGGTAAAACTACCAGGATCTTTCAGTTTAGGTGGTAACTTATGTTGAAGTATTGCAGAGCATTCTTCATTAAGGCATATATTCTCATACTCTTCTAACCGTTTTTTGTTTGATAGGATATCTTTAAGAAACTTTCCATAGGTAGGCATGTTGATTAGGGCTTCGATAATATGACGAAAAGTATCAAGGAAACGAGCATACTTCTTATCAGTTTTTATCCTTTTAATTTGATCCTTAGGTGGGTAAGGTAAAGATTCCAAATCTATAACCTTTGGTTCTGAAGTTGTACTCTCTTTTCCTTTTTCCTTAGATCTTTGAGCATTACTTGTCCGCCATGTTTCATTCTCATACGATCTTTTCTTTGAAACATCTTCTGTATCGATTTTCCTTTTTCGGTTATTGGCAAATCTTCCTTCTTTTCTTCAGTATTGTTTTCTCTAACATGTTCCTTAAATAAGGTTCTCAGGTCTTTATCCGTTGGATCTTTTAGAATCCGAGGGACTTTAACCCATTCCTCATTCTTACTTTCAGGTTCAACATTACTATTTTGTCTTAAGAAATCTTCAATAATCTCTTCTTCTTCATCAGTAAATTCAAGTTCATCTGAGGTTTCCATATTCGTCTCAAATTTTCCATTTAAATCATTCTCTACTTCATTATTTCCTGAGTTTTCTGTTCTAGTGTTTCCACAGAGTTTTCTACTCCTCGTAATAACGACATTTATCTCTCTCGGGTTTCTTTCGGTATTACTTGGTAATCCTCACTGAGAGTCTCTTGTTTTTACGTTCTCCTTCTCTACTCAAATGATCTTCCATATTCCTTATTGATGCTTATAGTTCTCATTACGGTATCATGTCCACTCATGGATGTTTTTAACGTACTCATATCCTTAGTATTTGTCCTATAGAAATTATCATAGTTTACACATTTTTAGCTTGAGTAGATACTACACCCATCATGTTCTCCATTAATTTCTCCCGTTTATCAACTTCTTGAGGTTGAGTTGAACTTTGAGTGGCTTGGTATACTTTGAGTAGTATGTTGTGGATACGATCTAGGTAATGATTGTAGGTTCGATTCGCGGTATCTCCTTGATAAACTTGATTACTATATGAATTCTTATATTGAGCTGGATACGGTGGTTGTCCTTGCTTACTAGGGTTTTCGGACCAACGATAAGTAGGGTGATCTCTTAAATAGCATTAAACGAGTTTGAATACGCGTTGTTCAAATTCTTATGCTATTGTAAAAAACTCACCTCCTCCCTTGAATATCCTTACGGTTCTTCTTTCCACTAATGACACATTATCATGATTTGAGTAGTCATTTGTTAAATTATTTTCCGAGTTAGTATTCTTACTGGCTTGTAAGCCATCAAATTTCCTACTTAAATTCTCCAAGTGTGCTAGAACTTCCGTATTCGATGTACATTCTCCTGCAAATGCTACTTTTCTTGTGCTAGAACCGGTTTCCCACATTCGGTTATTTTTTGAAATCTTTTCAATAGCATCGTAAACTAATTGGGCTTCACTCATCATTAAAGAACCACCACATGCATGATCAACGTACGCACGTGAGTCTTTCCTCGGTTTACGACGAGAAAAGTTGGATTTGCATATCTAAGGAATAACCATGATCGGGACAAGCTCTTAATAGTTTCTTAAATCTCTCCCAAGCATTCCCAAGCGTTTCTTCGGATCCTTGTCTAAAGTTAGCAACTTCGACCTTTAATTCCAAATTTCTACCGGGAGTAAAATCTTGCTTTAAGAACTCGGTTTGAATCTCCTCCCAACTTGTCAATGAATGATGTGGGAGTGACATAAACCAATCTCGTGCTCTTCCTTTTAAAGAAAAAGGAAACATAGACATCCTCGTTAACTCACGACGAGCACACGACTTTTGGGTTTGTATTACACGAGTTCTTCGAAAAGATAGAGATGATGATGTGGATCCTCGTCATCTTCTCCTAGAAATTGGGCTCTTGTGTCAATTAAACCAAAAAGATGAGATTTTATTTCGAAATTATTCGCTCCTTCATTTGGTAAATGAATTGGATTATTAGTCTGGTTTCTTCTTACGGTCTGATCACAGATAGGTCTCGGGTTTGGTAGGTTAGGATTATTATGATTATTCTGGTTCCGATTCTGATTATTTCTATTATTAGGATTCTGGTTATTAGGATTATTAGGGTTTTGTCCATGCCATTGAGCATGTTCTAGCCACTTGTTCGGGTGTTTCATCAACGGTTTCGGCCATTCTCGTTTCTTGATTTGATGATGATTCGTCGGGATTTCCACGACTAGTATGACCACGTTTACTCTCTACTCTTAGCTTGCCTTTCGTAGGTATTTATGTCGGGCTTATAAGGAGTGAGTGGGGCCTTACCGCTTACGGTCATCAACTATCGAAAACGAGAAAATAACTTGAAAAGACGAAGTAAAAAGATTGGTAACTTACACAAGGTAAGTACCAACGAAAAATAAAAAGAAATGTGATAAGAAGAGTGTTGACTTATCCTCGAGAATTTTGAGCTAATACAAGTAGAAACCATTCGAACACAATGAATTAGCGTCGTTCCCCGGCAACGGCGCCGGAAAGGCGACGTGGCCTTTTCTAGTGCTAAACCGATCCTTAACCGACGGTGTATCGGGTCAAGCGTAGTGCTAGTGTGGAGAGTCGGTGTCGAATCCTCGGGGAAACGTGTGGTAATTCGAGTGTGGTTAAACACCAAAAAGGCATTATTAACTCAATCTAAGTCGCAATTTTTCTTTTTTCTATTTAGTAACCTTAAAACGAGTAAATAAATGCATAAAACTAAAACGAGATATATATAGATACATAAATATATATATAAGTATATAGAAATACATATATATATATATATATATATATATATATATATATATATATATATATATATATATATATATATATATAATATATATAGGTACCAATACAATATATAAGATATAAATACTAGTAATATTATTAGAAACTAGCCAAGAATATGTCATTTGAATCGGTATCTCTTTTTAGTAGAAATAGATGTGCTTAATCTTTCCTTATTTTAAGGTGAATCAATTATATATGAATCGGTGTACTCTAAGCTAGACAACTCCTCCTCACACGAGCGTATGAAATTGTCATATGTCAAATTGTCATCGGTTTAATTTCCACAAGCGCCCCCATGCTAATCTCGGTTAGTACGAGCAGTGCGAGTACAAATCTACCCCGGATAAAAGAGGTTATTCCGTTTGTCGGACGGCCGATGTTATTCAAAAGGCTCCGGTTGTCGGGCGGATCGATTTAACTTTCCGGTGTTAGTTTCAATTAAACCATTGATTTTAACATTATTACGATCTTGAGCACAAATTTAATAAGATTCATCTTTCCCAGACAAATCTTTGCCCCCGGGTAGGAAATAGGATTCCGTTGTCACGCTTTCGCACGGCCATTTTTACCCTCCGGTTTTTCTATCTTTTATCTCATATCCTAACTTCTCTGGTCAGTTCATCATTAGGTTATATGTTGCGATTCGTCTTGGTTAATTACGTCAATCCGAATATTATCAATACGTTGCAAAATAGAAAAAAGATTCATTATAATCGATTTTAATTCAATTTTAACATAGTCATCATCTATTTCCCTAAAAAGATAAAACTAATTCAATTTCATCTCTTGGCTAGATATAGAGTTAGCCTAATATCATTATAACTAATATATAGATACTAATAACAACAAACAAACATAAATACATTAAAAAGTTACCAGATTACAATTGTAGCGTCAGAGCCGTATTTTCCGGAAATAACAACTCCTTTAGCAACAACGAGCCTTGATAATCCTTCTAAGTACTATAACGGTACTTATACTACATTATTATTTCGGCGAGTGCCGTTTACGGTATTCTACGAACTAGAAACTAGATTAAGATAATATATATATATATATATATATATATATATATATATATATATAGAAGTGTATATATATTGGTACAACTCCAAATGCTTGCAAATGAGGAGTATTTATAGAGTGAAGCACAAGGCCGGCGCGGGCCGGTGTAGTACCGGCGCGGGCCGGTGCTACGGTGGAGATATCTCGACGGTCCCCGTGTGCTTTGGTGGCGAGAGATATTCCGGCTCGGGCCGGGTTTTTCGGTTCGGGCCGGATCTTGAAAAATATCTTTCTTCCGTTTCCTACTGTTTCGGTTTTATTTCTTCAGTTTTCCATCATACGTACCCTGAAACAGTCAAAAACACGAGCCACAGTAATTTTGATCATAAAAACTATAAGTTTTACTAAAATTATAACGATAATATCTATTTATAACGATTTAGATTTTTATGTGTTTTTAGATATATTTTTATGGAATTTATACGATATTATCGTAAATACGATATAAAAAGTCATATAATTTAGTTATATTTTATCATACATCAACTATACCTATTTGATGTGTTCACTTAAATCGAGTTCAACGAGAGAAAGTTTCGGTTATTGTCAGACTTCTTTGAATATTCAAAGCTTATAAAATGAAATCTGGATACTCAGTTGAGGGCAGATCTATTAGGTGTAATGCCCGAAAGACAATTTTGTAATTGTTTTATTTAATAAATAAAATGATATTATTATTCATATTTATTATTCTCCACTACAAAAAAATAGACTTTTTAGTGACAAATGAATTTGTCGCGAAAAGTGCTTATTTTCATCAGTAAAAGTTTTCGTGACGAAATATTTTTGTCGCGGCGTTTGTTGTGTATGCAGTGTCGGTAAAGGCTTATATTGTGACAATCGGAATATTAGTCACTAAAGAAGTTTAGTCGCGACGAATCTCATATTTTTGCCACCAAAGCTTTTCATGACAAACAAACGGTTTTCTCACCAGAAAGTATATCGTGTGGCAAAATTTTTGTCACAAAATAATGAACATTTTATCACTAATTTAGTGTTGTTGTCACCAAAGGGTATAAACACTTTTTTGCATTAACGGTTAATATTGACAAGTGCTTTGTCACTAGAAGTCATATTTTAATAATAATAATAATAATAATAAATAATAAATATTCAAAATATAATAATAGAAAATAATAATAATAAATAATAATAAATATTCAAAATATAAAATAGAAAATAATAATAATGAATGATAATAATAGTAATAGTAATAATAATTATTATAAAAATAGTAATATTGACATACATAATAAAGTGTTAAACAATTATTAACGAGTTAATTTGTGATACACAAGCTTTCCATTCACTTAAGGGGTATCCAAATTCTACGATAAGATACATTCAACGTTATAAAAAAATACATGCAATAATTCATCTTACTGCATGCAAATATTGAGCTGCCAAGAAAATCTATGCTTCGAGAACAAGTGAACAAGATGAATTAAGAAGTCGAAACAAAACCTTGTATGAAATCATGAATGCTTCCTCAATTATGAAATTCATAGCTAAAATCTAACTTTGTTGAATTGGGGCAGAAGATTATATTTACCTTGCTCCAATTGGAAGGAAAGATAAAATCGTTTTTGAGATTGCTACATAGCAAAATTCCAAAGGCAATGAGAATCCACTAAAATTTGCACTTGACTAGCCCTTTTTACAAGATAAAAAATTTCAGCTAACAAATAAAAACCCACGAAAATTAACAAGCATATGAAGCGTTTTCAACGATTAGAAGCATACCTCTTTATGGATTGATAAAGCATTTGGGCTGCTAAATCAAATTGCAGCAAAACTGCTCTGCTCTTACCAAATTACCAAAATCACCCCATCCATTATGTGGCAGACAAACATTTAGTACGAGAACTTCAATAAAAAGAAAGGCATATACTGGGAATGTTTCTTAATCATTATGCTCAAACACAAAACAAAACTTTTGAAATGCAGTAGGATGTATTACAAAAAGACAGGAATTGTGCAGAATCCGAGGACATTTTCTCTTCATTTCACACAAAACTATAATTACAGGCTCATGTTATGGATATTAAAAAAGAAGATTAAGGCTGAAAAAGCTAGTGCATATCGATCATAAAAACGAACGGACATAACACATATTCATGTTGACGGATTGCATGTACGGATTTGTTAAAACGGTTTATCGGCTACACATTTAAGCCTTATGAACAAGCACACATTCGAACTTTACTTAGAAAACATGACTAAACTTGTCAAGTGCATGATATAAGACCCAAAGGACCACTTTTATGTACAACAACGTCGCAAAGCCTTTGATGAGCTACATACCGAGAATGGCCGGTTGTGGCCCGTAAATAGACATATGACCTTTTGTAAAATATGGAAGTTCCACCACTTGAATGCAACCGACATTAGCTCGGCTCTAACCCCACTACCACTTTACCAATGAAAAAAATGTTTAGTGATTCCATTTCAAACGAAGCAACTACATACATAAAAAGCATAATCCAAACCTTTTTTGAAAGTTGAACCCGAAAAATTTGCCTAACAAAGAAAACACAACATTAGAATGGGAACAAAAACATGTATTAAACTAGAGCTTCGTTCTACAAATTTTATTCATAAGTGATAAGAAATATATGTAGAAGACATAATATGAAGAACAAACAGGCACAGAACAGCCAGCTCTTGCTATATTGTAAACTAGTGAGATTCCCCTTTCGTCATTGTTCGTACGGCTCTATCAAATCCATCAATAACTTGGTAACTTGGTCTGCGCAAGCATAAAAGCTTCTGCATTAACCAATTATAAAAAAAAAAGAAATGGCACCAAAGGATAGAGGAAGGAGAAAATCAGTACCTACATCTACCAATAGGAAAAAAACTTGCATCACCAGAAAATATGACAAATCTGAGACAGAACCACCCAAGCTGAGACATACCGTAAAAGCGGATTTACGAAGGGCGCGTACTTTCACATCATGGCTGTTTTTAATCCATGGATGAGCTGAAATAAATGCCTCTATCTGTCGGGCAAATGAAAATGATTATTCATAGTATTTCTACAACATAAACTACCCCAATTATCATAAGACAATAATGACCAAATGAACGGGAATCGATCCTTAGTAGTAGTACCATATGCCCAACGAACGAGAGGGTGAGACGATCCAAATCCGCACATCCATAAGCAATGCTTTGAATTCTCGGTAAGTATAGCATACATATTATCGGTAGGACTTAAACCAAACGAACATCGGATATTAGCGCTTTTATGCACGGCTCTTTTACATCCAGCCCCGACTTGCCGGTTGCGAACGGGGAATCAATGTATATACATCAAGTAGCTAATCATTGTGTACATGCACAACTATCACCAACGGGAATAGATGATGGTTTCATAATAGTTATCTTTAAAGTTATGTATGTATCATTTTTAGTGTTGTAAAGTGGTTGTAATCAAACTGTATTAATGCTAATTCATGTAGAGAAAAATCAAAAGAAATACCTAAACGGTCGGTATTTGGACTGCTTTGCATTCCTTCTTTAGAATACTCCGGTTGTCTAGGCTTGCTTAATCATGCATGGAAATCCAGCGAGAACCGTACAATTCGACACTTGCTCACGGCATGTAATTTTGTCTACAATTAAAGACGTGACACCTACCAAATAATAGCCACTTAACAGATCTGCATATCGATCAATGAATGAAAACAAAAAAGAAGATTGTGTAGCAAAGGAAACCATTACATATAATGACTTGTAAGCTCTTTAAGTCTCCAATGGTTGGTGAAAGCTCCCCACCCAAGTTCGATTAGACAAGTTCCTAAATCTTGATTATGAGTATCATCTCAAACCAACGACTCATTAACTACATTGCTTTGAATGATGCCTTAATAGTCATCAATGCTTTTCTTTCAAAATAGATAAACATAAAAACAAAAAGGACTAAACTCGATTGCTTTCTTAAATTGAATCAATGAGATACATTAAAATACTAAAAACGAGCCATATTGTAAGCATAAAACGAGCGATTGTAATCGATCGGAGCATGTGCATACAAACATGTTGAGATAGACTGGACTAAGAATAAAACGAGAGAACATGGAGCATATTGTAGGTACATACTTAGAATCGGTACATCGGGACTTATACAAGACGAGAGGCACAAGTCATACAAAGCTTATAGAATAAATGCAAGACATGGAAAAAAGCATGCTTTGACTGACTTAAACATATAAGCATATAGCGAGGTTACTAAACAAGAATGTAATAAACATATAAGCATAAATCGAACGGGAACCGTACATTACCGGGACATAGGGCTCAAATAAGCAACTGGAGATAGCAATGCGGCTGATTTTACCTTGTCTATCTGTCTCCTTCAGAGAAAGATGCCAATGCTATCAATGTCCCCTGCATATTAAAATTATTCATCATTCTTAGCTCTCAAAATTGGAATCAATCCCTTTTCATATAACAAGTGATTTTGCATTATAATGTAGAAGAATCCCGCTGACAAAGAAGCCTATACCATCCAATCACATATAAAGCATCAAAAATATTGCTTTAGTGCTCCAAAGTTGTGGGCAAAACAACCAAACACAGGAAATACACATCAAGAACCAATCACATATCTTGAATTCTTAATCTAATCACATAAAAACTTGAGTAATAGTGCGTCTCTTTTACAATGGCTGAAGTATATACTTCAGTAAATAATTATAACCTATGCAATGACATGATCTGCAATTCAAAAAAGAATTTAACAACCCATTACCAAGCCACAAAAGATCATACACTTGTTAGAGCTTTTATAATTCATAAAGAAGCAAACAGAAGTATTCTTAGTCAGATGCTAGTGACAAAATCATTAAATATATATCTATCCCCATGAAATAAGGTGTATCACACTGCTCTATATGGCCATTGCTATCACCAATAGTTACCATATGCTACCGTTGCTTCCATTTTCTAAAAAATGATTTTCTTAAGAAAAAAGATAAAAATGCGGTTGAACAAGAATGCGGAAGTTGACTTAATCGAGAGATGCTTAAAATACATAAAATAATATTGATACACTCGGTTAATGTACCTTATCGTTCATGATTTTTCCGTCGTTCATCTTCTCGGGCAACCTATGAACACCAATGTGTCCACTTTGGGCTCCTCTTAAACCGGATGTAGGCCTTACTCTCGGAGAAGCCATTTAGCAAAAAATAGCTTTCTCAATATACTTCAATGGTTCATTTCAACGGAAAACGAAATTTTGAGATAATATTCAAGGCTTGTGAAGATAGAGAGGCATAAATCTAACCTTTCCCCATAAAAAACAAAGATGATAAATCAATCTGAATCAACAAACAAACTAACTATGAAGAAAGACATACCAATCGGCAAAGGAAAATGCTCAACACAGATCTCGCTTCTCTGAAGAATAAAAAGAGAAAGAAAAAAAAATAGTTGTAGAGTCCGATCATCTATCAATGAGGTATTAAAGCAGGGAAGGTAACAAGAAACCATTAGTCTCACTTTTCAGGTTAACTAGTAAATGTTTCTTGAATTCATTTATTGGAATAATAATAAAAAGTCCACTAATTATTACCATCCTTTGAAAATCCAAAATACAAAATGTTTAATTGATGGAGACAATGAGAAAATTTACTAACCATATGGTCTCTTGCCGGAAATATGTTGGGATGTTGGAATGACATTATACAACAACTATATGCGAAAGCGAAATCTTTCGGTTGATTCGATCACTAATTGATTGCTCACGCCACAGATTCGGTAGATAATAGCATCACGATTATCTTCAAAAGACACATAGACTGTCACACCACCAGAAGTACTAAAAACAACAAGCAATGCATTGACAAGAAACGAAGAAATCGATCTCAATCATACAGTTATCTTGACTTCGTTATTTTAAGCACTCTACAGAAAGGTTCTCGATAAAGCTAATGTGACTTCTTAAAAGAAAAACAAGAGAGAAATATAGGTGAAGAAAGGTAGTTATGTTAAGAAATAAATCATAAATATTTAGTCTTAGTAGTAAGACGAGCACATCTTATGCCTTCTCACACTTTTAGATGTGTTCCATTTAGTAGTTATAACTCAGACACAACAAAAAAAAGTGAAGAATAGCGGGTTGTGGACATGTTACATGTTAGCTCTTAGGGGAATTGAAAGTCTCTCAATAGACAGGTCCCATGAACAACAAAAAATGCATAGCATAGGAGCAAGCAAAACAGTATTCCTCTCAAGCATCTCCCTTACGTTTGATCTTATTCACATGACCTCTTGCAAAAGAAAACGAAGGCGGCTCTAAGTTAAAACTTGGCTAGAAAAGGCGAGAATCAAGTTCTCTACATAACATGAGATTCTTGAAGGCATAAACACTCTAGCACAATTATTGTGTACACCAACAATACACATTTGAATTGGTTTACGGGTCAAATGAAAGAATGACTACCTAGAGTCCACTATACCTTGTATCATGGAAAAGGTAAGAAAAATGCCAAACAACTTCCATTTCTAAACATCGACACGGTTTGCTCCGATGACACGAACAACAAAATCCGGATCAAGAAGGTTAGAAAACCGGGGAAATATTGGAAATCCAGTCCCAATAATAAGGCAATAACATATAGACACATCTAACACAAGAAAATCAAAGTACGTAATTCATAAGTAAAATGAAACTTTTGATTCCCCATAAGATGGAATCGGATAAATGAATACAAGTTGTATGAAAACAACTCAATCCAAGGCCACTTCACGCAACAAATGCAAGTAGTCGTACACCTTGTTTTTATTAGAAAATGTTGCTATGACTCCCAGGTGAACTTAGATCACAAAGAAACGACTAATGCGCTTAGCATCCTTCAAAGACCGACAAATAAATATAGAAATGAACAAAATGAATGCGCCGGTCATTCATACGGATCCTATAGCTAACAATGAGCACCAAATCGGACATAAAAATAGTCAAGGAAAACCAAAACGCATAATGAGCACCAAATCGGGAAAAAAAAAAACCTTCCTTCCAAATTACCATAATCAACACCGAGTCGTGAGAACAGGAATCAAACATGTTAAAGAAGCATATCATAAGCATTTGTTTCACAATCGGTGGATCTATTTGCTCCGTCGGAGATTCGAAACGAGATGAATCTTCAAAATTTCGAGATACGGATGGCTTGTGGAGAGAAACCTACGGGGATTGAAAACGTCGATTGCCGCCGGCTTGAAAAATAATGGAGAATTGGAATCGAATGCGAACGACAAAAAGAGTTCACCTTTTTATTGACCTTCGGTACAAAATGGTGACTATTGGTTGTCTCTGAAACTGATATAATAATAATAAAATAAAATAAATTAAAACAGTAGTATTCATTTATAACAAGTGGCATTGTCACAAAAAGCTTATACAAAATATATTATAATCTCGTGCCAGCAACGAAATGGTACTTGTGACAAATTTTAAAACCTTTTGTGAGAACTTTGTCTTCTTGTCACTAGTAAATACATCTTTTATGACAAATGAATTTTTTTTGTCACAAATAGCTATCATTTTGTGAGAAATTTAGCATTTGTCACTAATATTTTGTCACAAAAACTTCTTTTTTTTGTAGTGCTCATATTCACCGATGTGACAATAGTATTTACACTACAGAAAAACCTAAAGTATATCGTTTATGTAATCACTTAACTCAGTGTATGGGATATACATGGGAGGATTGTGTTAGTGAAGATGTACTTAAAATACAATTAGCCCGTAGTGAAGTTAATCGAGAGTATCGGGTCTCTCTTTTAACGTGCTATTAATGCGCCCAGAACACAATAGGTGTGATTGTCTTATCCGGACTTTCGGTTAAGAGAACCTAGTGGGGCATTTATATATGATAGATATATCATATAGGGCTGGACCGATTTGATTAGAGTTCACGATATAATTCCGTAATCGAGAAGTCTTATCGAATCAATCGATGATCGTATTTATGGATATATCTTAATCTGAGGTGATCACGATCAAGCTGCTTGAATCGGTATGAGGTTTGACTTGACGGTTAAGGATTACAACGAGTACGTGATCGAATTACCCCATCTTGGCATTAAAGCTGGATTGAGTGAGTAGTACGTATTTATCACGTATACGGAATCCATTCCTTCCATTTATGGAAGTAGATAGAAGTTCCCTTATTTGTTAATCCTAAAATTGATCGATCGTACGAGTTCATATTACAACGATTAGCTACCGAGTGAGTTGTATGAATTAATTGATCACTATGGGGTTAATGGTAAATAAGTATAAGAGGTTAAAAAGGGTTAACGGTAACATCCCGATTTAGAATGAACGATCTTTGGAGGATTAATCCATATGTAATTATTATATCAATGGACGCTTATTATCATTCTCGTGAGGAGATAAATATAATCTCATAATCGGAGGAGTGCGATCACGGGATTATGGTGGCATATTCCCGTAATTGATTTATCGAATATAATTATTACGTTCGTAAGATAATTATTTATTTGATTTATCGGAGCCGGCGATTATTAGTCCATGGTCCCCGACGTGCCTCCATATAGGATAGCTATTCTCGGACGTCGAATCCTAATAATATTGATTTATTTCTTATTAGAATTTAATTAAAACGATATGTGAATTAATTGTTTAGTGGACTATTAAATTAGTTGGGCTAAATAATTAAATATGTGAAAAAGACATTTTTCATAATCTTGGCCCAATTTAGTGTGTATGGCCAAAAATTATTGTGACTAGGTCACAAGGAGTAAATTTTCGGCCAAAGGTGTATTATGGAGCAAGAAATTAGTTTTCTTGTGATTAATAAGACATGTGCACAAAATATTTATTGGATAAATATTTATGGTAAAAAATAAAGGTAATTCTTATTCTAGATTTGTTCTAGAATATTTTGGGATTATCTTTTATTTATTGGATTTATTTATTTGCAAAATAAAAATCCTTGGAGGACAAGGATTACTCTCTATATATAAAGAGAGTTCTCCCAAGCCTAAAACACAACACAAATTTCGACTTCTATCTCTTAGAGAGAAGAAGGAAAATTTTCGGCCAAGGGTGAGAGGGAAAATCTTGGAGGTTTTCCGGGTAGCATATCGGAAGGATTCGAGACGAGGATTTCCTTCCACCGGGAGTTGCTTGGATCAAACGTGCGGAAGATCGTGGTGCTCTTCACACCATCTTTTGTTTGCGGTTCTTACATGGATTTTGAGATCCAAGAGGTATGATCTACAACCCCCTTGTAGAGTAGATCTAGTTATTTTATTACGTGTAATTTATAAATCTAGATCCTTAAATCGCTTCCGTTGCGGATGATATTACTAACGGTGGTATCGGAGGCACAGTGATCTATATTTATACGTATAAAATATTAGATCTAGAAGTGGAAAACATGTAGTTTTTGTGTCCCAATTTTTTTTATATAGGGGCCGAATATTTGCATATTTTTTTTATGTTGCGATTGTTGTGGTTTGAAGAGATGGATTGGGGTTGAGTGCTTGTTTACTCGTTAGATCTATTGTAAGCTCTCTCGATTTAGATCGTTTGAGCATAGGATTGATGTAAAAGTTGTTGTTTTTTTTTTGTAATTCCGGAAAAACGATGATGAACACGAGATGAAGACGGAACTCGAGGTATGAATAGGAGTCGGGGAGGAAAATTTTTTGTTATTCTTTTTTTGTACCACACGGCTAGGGTTTGATTTTTTTTTCAAACCCTAATTTTTTTAAAATCGGCAATTTTAAAAAATAAAAAATAAAAAAAATAAATAAAAAAATCATTTTTCTGGAATAAAAATACAGCAGGATTTAAAAAAAATTAAATAAATTCGAAAAAAAAAATTTATTTTATTTTATAAAATAAAGGCCCTTCTCGCTTTCGGGTTCGCGGTTCGTGGTTCTAGGCTCAAACATCGAAGACACGAAGACAACAAGTTGTAATTTACTTGCTTTCTAGGATAGATTAGATACGGGGGTACCAACGATCCATCTCGGTGTTTAAATTTTCAGCAATTTATTTTTTATGTGTTTGATCATAAAATAGATATAAAATCGGAATTGCCATGACATGCATCATATCATAAATCCACTCCTATGCATACATGTAGAATTTTAATTTTGGTAATTAAAATAGGCATGTATACAAACTCGCGTAATTAGTTGAAATTTAATTAATACGTGGTAATTAATTAATTTAGTAACTAATTAAAGATCCGAGGACGGGTTATGAAATCGTTAAGCCTTTTCGGTGTGTGTTCTCGGTGAACCGCCTTAAAAGCCCAAACGAGATCACGTTTTCAATTCATAGTGTCTACGAGATTGAATGATGGTAAAAGAACAATAAATCTTGGATAAATACGGTTCGCTTTATAGGTTGGGTGGTCAGCGAGCTTCGCTCGACCGACTTAACCCTCGTAGTGTGATGTATGCACGGGGGTCCGGCAAGACTAAGCTACACCGGCGAGCGGAGGGGTGATTCCTTCTTATCTCGATGGGGCTCTCTTGACCCGATTTCGTCCTCTTGTCACGTATGTTCCAACGAATAGGACGGGTAGGCTTACCTACGTTACCGACACCATTCGTAATCCTTGATTTGATGTGCTTTTATGTTAACATCAAAAAGACGTGGTTAGTTAACCCACCACCACTTCCAAAATATTGAGTGGGAGCGGGGGAGGCGACGCCAACCCCACGGCCTCTCTTATAGATACAAGTAAGTGAGAGAAGGGTGACGCCTCGCGGCGTTTTGATTTCGTCCCCCTACGGATGGTGTTCACCCCTATCAACATTCATGGCTTGGTCTCCGAAAGGATAGGATTTCCGGGTACTCGTCGGGTCAGCGACCTATCTTACGACGGCACACTCGGGGCGTACCTAAGAGATCGATATAGTAGGTCACGCTCATCAAGGGTATTCTTGATAATATCTAGGCTAAAAAAGGAAGGTAGTCAATGAATAAAGGGATGTTCGATTCTCGTGGGATGTTCGATTCTCACAAGTTATTCATTGATGAGATTGTCTCGATTTAAGCTTGTCATCTCTTTGACCTACCTACGGCGGCAACGAGATGCGAGGTTAAAACCTTGGAATGGTAGAGTAGACTTAATTTTAGTTTACAATTCCTAAAATAAACTTATATTGTAGTGTTAAACTTGAATTAATATATGACATTTTATTTTCGGCAAAAATGTACGCTCAAATTTTTGCTTCAACGTACGAAAAATTATCGGGAAACAACTTTAAGAAATGGAAGAGTAATCTAAACGTGGTACTCACATACGAGAATGTGCAATATGTACTCACTTCGAATGCAATATTCACCGATGTGACAATATTATTTACACTACGAGAAAACCACAAAGTATATCGTTTATGTAATCACTTAACACGGTGTATGGGATATACACGGGAGGATTGTGTTAGTGAAGATGTACTTAAAATACAATTAGCCCGTAGTGAAGTTAATCGAGAGTATCGGGTCTCTCCTTTAACGTGCTATTAATGCGCCCGAACACAATAGGTGTGATTGTCTTATCCGGACTTTCGGTTAAGAGAACCTAGTGGGGCATTTATATATGATAGATATATCATATAGGGGTGGACCGATTTGATTAGAGTTCACGATATAATTCCGTAATCAAGAAGTCTTATCGAATCAATCGATGATCATATTTATGGATATATCTTAATGCGAGGTGATCACGAGTCAACTACTTGAATCGGTATGAGGTTTGACTTGACGGTTAAGGATTACACGAGTACGTGATCGAATTACCCCGTCTTGGCATTATCTTTGGATTGAGTGAGTAGTACGTGTTATCACGGATACGGAATCCATTCCTTCCATTTATGGAAGTAGATAGACGTTCCTTATTTGTTAATACTAGAAAGCGATCAATCGTACGAGTTCATATACAACGATTAGCTACCGGTGAGTTGTATGAATTAATTGATCACTATGGGGTTAATGGTAAATAAGGATAAGAGGTTCTAAAAAGGGTTAACGGTAACTTCCCGATTTAGAATGAACGATCTATGGAGGATTAATCCATATGTAATGATTATATCAATGGACGCTTATTATCATTCTCGTGAGGAGATAAATATAATCTCATAATCGGAGGAGTGCGATCACGGGATTATGGTGGCATATTCTGTGATTGATTTATCGAATATAATTATTACGTTCGTAAGATAATTATTTATTTGATTTATCGGAGCCGGCGATTATTAGTCCATGGTCCCCGACGTGCCTCCAATATAGCATAGTTATTCTCGGACGTCGAATCCTAATAATATTGATTTAGTTCTTATTAGAATTTAATTAAAACGATATGTGAATTAATTGTTTAGTAGACTATTAAATTAGTTGGGCTAAATAATTAAATATATGAAAAAGACAATTTTCATAATCTTGGCCCAATTTAGTGTGTATGGCCGAAAATTATTGTGACTAGGTCACAAGGAGTAAATTGGCCGAAAATTATTGTGACTAGGTCACAAGGAGTAAATTTTCGGCCAAAGGTGTATTATGGAGCAAGAAATTAGTTTTCTTGTGATTAATAAGACATGTGCACAAAATATTTATTGGATAAATAATTATGGTAAAAATAAAGATAATTATTATTCTAGATTTGTTCTAGAATATTTTGGGATTATCTTTTATTTATTGGATTTATTTATTTGCAAAATAAAAATCCTTGGAGGACAAGGATTACTCTCTACATAAAGAGAGTTCTCCCAAGCCTAAAACACAACACAAATTTCGACTTCTATCTCTTAGAGAGAAGGAAAATTTTCGGCCAAGGGTGAGAGAGGGAAAATCTTGGAGGTTTTCCGGGTAGCATATCGAAAGGATTCGAGACGAGGATTTCCTTCCACCGGGAGTTGCTTGGATCACACGTGCGGAAGATCGTGGTGCTCTTCACACCATCTTTTGTTTGCGGTTCTTCTACTTGGATTTTGAGATCCAAGAGGTATGATCTACAACCCCTTGTAGAGTAGATCTAGTTATTTTATTACGTGTAATTTATAGATCTAGATCCTTAAATCGCTTCCGTTGCGGATGATATTACTAACAAGATCAAGCGTGTGTGGATTACGTGGAGAAGTCCGGTACATGTACATCTTGGCATTGATGAATGCATACGGTACAAGTACATCGATTATGCAAACTAAATGACTATGCATGAGAGTTCAAGTCGGGGCGGAGATTTATTAGTCAAGTGACTTGATCTTTAAAGCGATGAATAAGCGGTGGAACGAATGCGTGAAATTGAAATTTGAGAATGATGGTCGGCTTAGTAAGTGTATTCCGTTACGTGAAAGTCAATTTTTATGAAGTGCCAAGCGAGTTTTTTACGAAGTCATCTTTACTGTTTTGTCTGTGAGTTTTGCTTGAGTACAACTAAGTTCTACATCGATCGGTTGGTTACAAGTATAGGAAGGTCGGTTTGAAAATTTGAATTTCATCGGTGGATAACAACTAGAGGCGGGGTCGATGGGAGTCAACTTTACGTGACTCCGGTGCATTGTTTATCCCCGTTTACCACACTTTCAACACATTTTTGGGTGATTTAGACCGTTTTCGGGGTATTATCGTGAGCTTATGGCACGGGGAGTGAATCCGTTACTTTGATGGATTACTACCCCTTTTTTGTTGATATTAACCCCATTCCCGAGCACTTTTACCCTCCGGAATTGTTTGGATGTTTTTGGTTGTTTATGATGTTGAAGGGTATTAGTGTCTCGAGGACCCGGAAGGTGATGATTTATGGTGAAAAGCATGATCGAGGCAAGAGAAGAGATCAAAGGAAGAAAAGTTGAAGTTTTGGGGCAACAGGGGTTCAAACGCACGTTTGAACCTCCCAAACGTGTGTATCAGTAGCTACAATATTGATCGAGTTCAACCTTTCTAAACGCACGTTTCAACTTACCACAAACGCGCGTTCCAAGTCCTTCAAACGCGCGTTTGAACCATTCCAAACGTGCGTTCCGGATGAAGATCGGCCAAGAACACCTTTAGAAATGATGCGAAACACGCGTTTCAACTATGCGAAACGCGCGTTTGAAGATTTGAAACGCCGAGTCCCGGCCCCACAAACGTGCGTTTGAGGCCGAATTCTGCAAATTTTCCCTCACCTATAAATACCCCCTTAGACTAATTCTTGAGGAACAACCATTCTCTTGCAAAACCACTACCCATTTCTTAGCTCGAATTTTGTAATAGCTTAGAATACACTATTTTAGCTTAAATCAACACTATCTTAGCTTAATCTTTCCATTTCTTAGCTTAGATTTCTACTTCAAACACTAAGAGACCATCTTTTAATTAGTTTGCTATTTTGTACTTTTGGATCTAAATTTTGAGTTTACGCAAATTAATGGTATATTTCTTCTTCCTTTCACTTGTTATGTCTTTAATTTATTGTTTCTTCGTTGTTTTAACTAGAATAATGAGTAGATAATCCATTTTCATAGTCGAATCATGTGAAATTTGGTGAAATCACCACTTTTGGGTGATGAAATTGGGAGTGGGTAGTGCTTTTTCTTGTTGTATCTTGCATGTTTCACGTCTTAGAACTTGTTATAACGATTTGGACTAGATTGATCACCTAGGTCAAAATCACACACCTCACTCTAAAGAGTTGTTCGGATAGAGAGATGTGGGAAAAGAGGTTACGAGATCACGGCGTAGACTCGGTTTAGTTGTTAAACCGAGCTCAAAGTGAGGTCACTCGTTTTCACGTTTAAGCGGCTCTAGTGCATAACATGTTTTGTTAGTGAATCTTCTTTAGGGAAGGGTAGTTAGCATGGCATAAGGTGTTAGGAGAGAGTTGTTCAGACCTTAGCACCGGGATTAGGAGTTTGCACCCGTGAAATTGAATGCGAGAGTTCGTTTGTTATAATGCACACTCCCGGTTTTGTCTATCCTTGGGGTTGAAACTAGCTATTTTGATCATGGTTCGGCTATGTTCCTTAATCTATCTTTAAAACTTAGTAGTTTAATTTTCTTTCTTTCTTCTCTACAGCTTTAGACTCGTTAGTATAAATCACTTTAGTGTCGTTGTAGTAAACAAGCACTTTAAAAAGATTGATCACACTAGACTAAGTAACACGTTCACTTTGGTACACTTTTCCCTTGGGTTCGACCTCATACTCCTGTAGCTATGCTAGCAATCGACCCGGTACAACTTGCCGGTTAGAGAGTTAGTTTACCCACGGTTTCGAGTCCTTATAAATTGTTTTTGTTGGGGTAATTTTTAGCTCAATCAAAATGGCGCCGTTTGATGACGGAAAAATTCAACATTATTTTTATAACATTTCAACCCGCTTCGATATTATATTGAGCACTTTTATATCATTTTAAGTCATTAATTCATAAGTTTCATCTAAATATCTAAGTAGTAATAATTATGTAAAATATCGTGTTTTTATAAGTTTTTACTAAGTTTTGTACCGGTTTAGTAACCGGAGTGTCGTGTCGGATTTACGCTTGGTGTTTTGGTGATTTATTGCAGAATTATATGTTGACCAAGACCCGAGTAACGACACGTTTTGGGCCTAAAGGATGTATTTTGAGGGATAGGAGAAGATGCCATAAGCTTACGAGTTAAAACGGATTAATTGTCCGAAATGCTTCTACCGTAACCAGTTTTCGATGGACATTTGACCCAACTTAGAGGCATTTTACGGGAAGTGTTCTTCATGAAAGTTTTAGATCTTCAAATGAGCTTTCCAACGAATATTAAATCATGTCAATCGAGGTCTACAGCTCGAGATCGGTTTTTACGAACATCGGGGATGTTGGGGGACCGGCACGCGCCGGACAAGGCCGAATCTTGCGAAATATCTCGACATTGGGCCCACCTTATCCACGACAATCGAATATGTCTTGTGTCACCGGCACACGCCGGTGAAGCTCCGGCACGCGCCGGTGACCACCTCATAAATACTCCTCTCGGCCCCTTTGTTCAAGATTGCCCCTCTTCTCCTACTCCTTTCTTTTTAATTTATGTTTTGGGGGGCCTAAATTAGATATATATGTAGTTATAATGTCGGTGTAATAACCCGACTAGTTATCGTTTTAATATAATTTCGTTTCCGTTTTTCTTCTATTGCTTTCTTTCATTTTTATGCAATTAGTATAAATACATATATATATATATATATATATATATATATATATATATATATATATATATATATACTATATATATATATCTATACGTATATCTATATAGGTATATATATTTTATATTATCGTATATATATCTTATAAGTTTTAGTTATTTTATTTCCGTTTTGTTTTCTTTCGTTTTGTTTCTTTTATTTCTTATTATATATATATATATATATATATATATATATATATATATATATATATATATATATATATATATATATATATCTATATATACGCATATATATCTATATACTAGTATTTATATATATATGTATGTATTTAGATATATATTTATATTTCGTTGTTTTCTCCGTTGTTATGAATAGCTAAAGTAGTCACATAGCCGAATCATGTAAAATTTGGTAAAATCAACCCTTGGAAAATGAAATAGGGAGTGTGTAGTGCTTTTTATTGTTGTATCTCGCATATTTCACGTCTTAGAACTTGTTATAACGAGTTTTGGGCTAGATTGACAACCTAGGTTAAATATCACACACATCACTCTTGAAGAGTTGTTCGGATAGAGTGGTGTGGGAAAAAGGGTTCTAAGATCGGGAGGTAAAACATACCGGGTTTTAGGTCGTGAATTCGGGCCCGCGCTCATCGATGTATTATTATCAACATAATAATTTGAATGTGGTAGTTTAGATTAGTGTAGTTTAATGTTAGATCCCGGGGTTGAACTATGAAGTGCCGGGTGGTTCTTGAGCCAACGATGACAAGTTGTTTCACGGAGTATTTCGGGTAGACCATGGATTAGGTAAAGCTTCGGTTTCTTGCTTTGACACATTCTTGTTAAGATGTTCGGTGTAGTACGTTGATGAGTATTGGGGGTAGTAACTTCGATCGAGTGATTTCGGACTTGTTTCCTTAACGAGGTTTTTTTCTATGGAAACGGAGCGTCTCACGGCACTTAATCATGTTAGATTAATCGGTTTTACGAAGGGAGAATTAGTTAACCTCACATAGGATGTTGAAGGAGAGTTGTTCGATTTTAGCATTAGAAATAGGAGCACGCACCCGTGAGATTGAATGTGAGAGTTCATTTGTTATAATGCACACTTCCGAGTTTTGTCTATCCGTGGGGTTGAAATTAACTATTTTGATCATGGCTCGGCTATGTCTTTTAAAACCAAGTAGTTTAATTTTATTTCTTTTCTATCTTTAGTATAAACAAACCAACAACTTTGATCGCCTAGACTAAGAACCACGTTCGCTTTGGTACTCACAACCACATTTCTCTTGGGACGACCTCGTACTCCTGTAGCTATCCTAGCAATCGACCTGGTACTCTGCCAGTTAGAGAGTTAGTTTACCCACAGTTGCGAGTCTTTATAAATGTATTTTTGAGGGGTAAATTTTAGCTCATCAAAAAATTGGCGCCGTTGCCGGGGACCAATATTTTAGTGGGTGAATTTTTCTCTCATCAAAAAATTGGCGCCGTTGCCGGGGAAATGTGTGATATTGTTGTGATATCTTGTAAGTGAACCGAAGGCTTGGGCCTAGGTTTTTATTTCTTTGTTTTATTTAGATGTCGATAAGAGCTATGGATGCTGAAGTGATATTGTCCTGAACTCGGTTTGAATACGACTTTGGTACTTAGCCTCTTCGGAGGGTGATATCTTGTAAGTACGGCTAAAGCGGGGATTAGGGCCTTCGGCTACCATAACTTTTTGAGGGGTCTAAATATCGTGTGTTTAAAAATAAAAAAAATAAAAAAAAAACGAAAAAAAAGAAAATGTTTATTGTTTTCTTGTTATTTTCTGAGATCTTGCAGTTTGAGTTTAAATGGATGAATTTTTCAATCAACATTACTCATCTGAACAACAATACCCCTACCAACCTTATCAACAACGGTTCATGTCGAGCCTCGGTATCAACGACGAGAATAACCGGGGTTCTCGGTCCTATAATTGCCCAAATGCATACCGGGACCGAAATTATGGTTATTCGAGTAATGAGCCACCATATTACGAGGGTTACCGAACCACAATGCTTATCGGGATTACGGTGTTCATACTCGGCATGTTGACGGCTTTAACCATATTCGGCCATCGATCGGTGTACGGAATGGCAAGAGGACTACTACTCACCTCCGATGAATCAAAGTCAATATGATCGGTGCGCCCCCGTACCACAAGAAGAATTCACCGACGAGTCAAATAGAGCAACTAGAACGATTGAACCGGATCTTGGAAGAGCGGCGTTGGACATGCGGGAGTTCAAGGTAAGTACGACTCCGTATAAGAAATCTTCAAGACAAGGTGGGGCAATTGATTGAATTAGTGAGGTATGTGAAAGAGGCGAGAGACAAGTGCAATAGAGGTGGTTAGGGATGAAAATGTTATCAACTTTGAAAA
Source organism: Gentiana straminea (assembly GCA_036785695.1). Taxonomy (NCBI): domain Eukaryota; kingdom Viridiplantae; phylum Streptophyta; class Magnoliopsida; order Gentianales; family Gentianaceae; genus Gentiana; species Gentiana straminea. The sequence goes on along the minus strand of JAVUPR010000448.1, from coordinate 11,908 downwards.
AGTTCGGGGTGAGAATGAGGTTGATAATTCGGTTTGCGAAGAAAAAGTGCAAGATTTGGAGATGACAGAGTTAGAGGAGCGAGAGAGTGATCGGCCATCTTTGGTAGGACCACCGGGAGAGTTGGTAATATTTGATATGACAGTCCCGGATTATTACATTCGTCCACTCTGTGAGGATGAATTTTCTGCGGTCAAATTTGTATACTCCCTGATGGATGAGCTTTATGGTGATTTTCAAAAGAAGATGGTTCGACAGGCTGATAAAAGAAGATTCTCTGGCTGGGAGGATATGGCATCGAGAGCCAAACGAGGTACGTTTCTAGACAATTTAATTTCTTTGGTTCTCGCATTGTTAATTTTTCTTAAGCTATTGATCTTCTTAAGTTCTGATTTTGGTTGATAACTTGTAAATACTACTTTTGTCGAGCAAACGACGTTAAACAAAAGCGCTACCGGGAGGCGACCCGATAATAATAATAATAAAGATAATTTGAATAAGCCTAGTACGAATGAAATGTAGAATGCGTATGAAAGATAAACACAAAGCACAACCAAGTCGCGGGATGAATGTTTGAATGTCATTAAAAGAGAGAACGATTAGGTGGTTATCCGAAAATCTCTAGGTAGAATACGAGAAAAAAATTCAAATGCATCATTTCTTGGACTTAGGTTGTTGGGTTTTTTGACGAACCCTTGAGGATACGGGTATAAAAGACTACATACTCTTTCACACATTTCATTTTTATGATCTAGTCTGTTTCAAATTTACGGTCGTCGTAGTATAGTGGTGAGTATTCCCGCCTTAATAAAACCGTGTGTAATAAAAATGAATATATGAATTGCTTGACTTGACTATAATAAATGCTCATGTGATACTCTACATGATACGTATATGCTTAGATGTTACGTAGCTTTACCCGTGATGGTTATGTTTCCATCTAAAGCTATTATATTGCCTATCGAATTTTACGACGTGACGGGGCCATTATCTTATTATTCCTATATCCTATTGCATACTTTGGCACGAGGACCATGTCCCGTGTTTTCTTTGTTTTGGTTTTGTATAGGGATTCGGGACGTGCTTTCTCATTTTGTTACGGGATTCGATAGCACCTTTTGCCCGTTTATCGGCTAAGTCTTTCTCTCTTATCTCGGGAATAATGAAAAATCGTAAGTGGGGGGTAGAGTCTTGATGGTCTAGTAATGGCATTAAGTGTTTAAACCCTTAGTTTTTTATTCTTTTTCGAGCATTATTTAGTTGATTAAAATAAATTGTACAAGGCATAAATTTCATGGATTTAAAGATGTAATGATCAATTTGGATGTATATAACCAATGTGAACCGTAAGTGCATTGTAATTCCAAATATATTTGTGTAACATGAATTCCTTCACGTAAGCCTTTGATATTGAAGCGAAAAATTTTAAACTATACCCATTCGGTATCTAGTGGTTTATCTAGCGATAGCGATAACTTAGTACCTAACTTCGAACATGTCTTGTGAATATCGAAGGTTTGAATGTGATAGGAAGAATACCAAACTAAGATAAACTATATGTCGGTAGTAGCTACCAATGATTTGAGTGCGGTAGGGTGTTATCACGAAACGTCTATATCAACATGAGGTTTAAAAGCTCCCGGCCCTGATGATAGTAGTCCGGCTAGGGTGTTATCACGAAACATCCTATTCTTGGGAATGAGGGCATATGCTACACGTGTGAAATTAAGTGAAAAGTTAGATAGGTAGTGATGTATTCGATCTCACCTCGCGACGCTTGAAAGATAGTCGATTTTGGCAATGAGTTCGGATATGTTAGTGTCTATGAAAAAAAAAAACCTAGTTATCTTCGACTATCCCAGGTATAAAGCGAATGATATGCTTTAGGGATTTCCTAATAAGTACACGGGAGGACGTTGTGTGGAGCTATTCTTGCTATACTAGGAAAATCATTAGGGCCATTTGTCGAATGGATATTTGTGCGTATTGCTTGAATTATTCAAGAGAGGATAGTGGAAATTGAAAAGGCTTGTCACACACACACTCTGTTATACATTTATATTGCGGTTAACGTGTAGTTATGATTCGAATGGTTGCATCATCTGATTGTCATTAATATCTTATCTTCATGAATTTTTCCTCATTCATTTTATTTTATCGCTTATTTTGTTCGAGGACGACAAAAGCTAAGTGGGGGGTTGTGATGACGGAAAAATTCAACATTATTTTTATAACATTTCAACCCGCTTACGATATTATATTGAGCACTTTTATATCATTTTAAGTCATTAATTCATAAGTTTCATCTAAATATCTAAGTAGTAATAATTATGTAAAATATTGTGTTTTTATAAGTTTTTACTAAGTTTTGTACCGGTTTAGTAACCGGAGTGTCGTGTCGGATTTACGCTTGGTGTTTTGGTGATTTATTGCGAATTATATGTTGACCAAGACCCCGAGTAACGACACGTTTTGGGCCTAAATGATGTATTTTGAGGGATAGGAGAAGATGCTGTAAAGCTTACGAGTTAAAACGGATTAATTGTCCGAAATGCTTCTACCGTAACCGAGTTTTCGATGGACATTTGACCCAACTTAGAGGCATTTTACGGGAAGTGTTCTTCATGAAAGTTTTAGATCTTCAAATGAGCTTTCCAACGAATATTAAATCATGTCAATCTGAGGTCTACAGCTCGAGATCGGTTTTTACGAACATCGGGGATGTTGGGGGACCGGCACGCGCCGGACAAGGCCGAATCTTGCAGAAATATCTCTGACATTGGGCCCACCTTATCCTGACAATCGAATATGTACTGTGTCACCGGCACGCGCCGGTGGCTCCGGCACGCGCCGGTGACCACCTCTATAAATACTCCTCTCGGCCCCTTTGTTCAAGATTGCCCCTCTTCTCCTACTCCTTTCTTTTTAATTTATGTTTTGGGGGCCTAAATTAGATATATATGTAGTTATAATGTCGGTGTAATAACCCGATTAGTTATCGTTTTAATATAATTTCGTTTCCGTTTTTCTTCTATTGCTTTCTTTCATTTTTATGCAATTAGTATAAATACATATATATATATATATATATATATATATATATATATATATATATATATATATATATATATATATATACGTATACTATATATATATCTATATATATATATATCTTTATATATATACATACGTATATCTATATAGGCTTTGTAGTTATTTTATTTCCGTTTTGTTTTCTTTCGTTTTGATTCTTTTCTTTCTTGTTATATATATATATATATATATATATATATATATATATACGCATATATATCTATATACTAGTATTTATATATATATGTATGTATTTAGATATATATTTATATTTCGTTGTTTTCTCCGTTGTTATGAATAGCTAAAGTAGTCACATAGCCGAATCATGTAAAATTTGGTAAAATCAACCCTTGGAAAATGAAATAGGGAGTGTGTAGTGCTTTTTATTGTTGTATCTCGCATATTTCACGTCTTAGAACTTGTTATAACTGTTTTGGGCTAGATTGACAACCTAGGTTAAATATCACACACATCACTCTTGAAGAGTTGTTCGGATAGAGTGGTGTGGGAAAAAGGGTTCTAAGATCGGGAGGTAAAACATACCGGGTTTTAGGTCGTGAATTCGGGCCCGCGCTCATCGATGTATTATTATCAACATAATAATTTGAATGTGGTAGTTTAGATTAGTGTAGTTTAATGTTAGATCCCGGGTTGAACTATGAAGTGCCGGGTGGTTCTTGAGCCAACGATGACAAGTTGTTTCACGGAGTATTTCGGGTAGACCATGGATTAGGTAAAGCTTCGGTTTCTTGCTTTGACACATTCTTGTTAAGATGTTCGGTGTAGTACGTTGATGAGTATTGGGGGTAGTAACTTCGATCGAGTGATTTCGGACTTGTTTCCTTAACGAGGTTTTTACGTGGAAACGGAGCGTCTCACGACACTTAATCATGTTAGATTAATCGGTTTTACGAAGGGAGAATTAGTTAACCTCACATAGGATGTTGAAGGAGAGTTGTTCGATTTTAGCATCGAAATAGGAGCACGCACCCGTGAGATTGAATGTGAGAGTTCATTTGTTATAATGCACACTTCCGGTTTTGTCTATCCGTGGGGTTGAAATTAACTATTTTGATCATGGCTCGGCTATGTCTTTTAAAACCAAGTAGTTTAATTTTATTTTCTTTTCTATCTTTAGTATAAACAAACCAACAACTTTGATCGCCTAGACTAAGAACCACGTTCGCTTTGGTACTCACAACCACATTTCTCTTGGGACGACCTCGTACTCCTGTAGCTATCCTAGCAATCGACACAGTACTGCGCCGTTAGAGAGTTAGTTTACCCACGATTGCGAGTCTTTATAAATGTATTTTTGAGGGGTAAATTTTAGCTCATCAAAAAATTGGCGCCGTTGCCGGGGACCAATATTTTAGTGGGTGAATTTTTCTCTCGTCACCGTTGCCGGGGAAATGTGTGCTATTTGTGATATCTTGCAAGTGAGCCGAAGGCTTGGGCTAGGTTTTATTTTCTTGTTTTTCTTGTTGTTTGCTTTTTGTTGTGCATGTCCCGGAGATCTCGGACACCACTCGAGCCATACATAGACGGGATTGAGGCTTACGCAAGGCGTAGAAATAGTCAAAGAAGAAGAGGTTATCAAGTAGAGGAATCGATTCCGGTCTTTGAAGAAAGTAGTTTGGGTGAGTTGGAAGAAGGATCCGGTATGGCACAAAACGAGGCACAAGGCTTGGAAGGAAATTTGGGGGGCAATAATGGAATCCCGAATCAAAACACTGCCTCTTGTCAATAACAATGCACAAGGAGGTCGGAATAACCAAGGAAATAACTATGTGAATGCGAATAGGCCGGTACCACACAATGATCAACATGAGGCCCGGGGAATCAAATAGATCCCTTGTTATGCAACGAGTTCAATGCATGGATGTTGAATCAATTTCAACGGAACCAAAATCAAGCTCACAATCAAGGTGCAAATGCAATGCCTAATTGGTTTAACGGTCAACAAGAGAAAAATCAAGGCGGTTTGACTTGTAGAGACTTTGTGATGGCTCCCACGGTAACCATGGGGCATAGTCCAATTCGAATGCCACCGGTGGCCGCCAACAATTTGGAGTTGAATAGAAATATTATACATTTGTTGGGAGACAATGTTATATTCATGGGGACCGCCATGGAAAACCCTCACTTGTTTATTGATCACTTTCTCCAAATAGTCAACTCAACGAAGATCAATGGAGTGAGTGAGGAAGCGCTTAAACTTATGCTTTTTCCGTTCGCCTTGAAAGAGCAAGCTAAGCGGTGGTATGATTCGTTGCCTAATGATTCCTTGCACACTTGGAAGGATGTGGTTATGACATTTCTATTCAAGTATTACCCACCATCAAAGACATTGGACATGAAAGAGGCTATTATCTTGTTTAATGCCTATGAAGGAGAAGAATTGTATGAGTCTGGGATAGATTTAAAGCGTTATTGAGAGAGTGCCCGGGGCACGGCTTGCGACCTTTTGAGGTAGTTCATGCATTTTTCCGAGGGTTGGAGCCGGTGCACCAAGGGACCTTGCATGCTTCGTGTAAGGGGGATATTATGAGGATGGTACCGGAGGTGGCTATGAATCAAATCGAGAAAATTCTTTGAGACCTCAAAGCAATATGTGTCTTCAAGTAGAAAAGGGCCAAGGAGTAAAAAGCCGGGATTGGTTGAAGTAAAGGAAGTGGAGACAAATGAACAATGTCAAGCTAAGATGCAAACGATGGAGAAAAGGTTGGAGAACCTTGAAAGAGAAAATGAAAAGGCAAGGCTTTGCCAAATATGTGGAGGCCAACATTCGGCTAAGGATTGTGGGATGACACACAAATCTCAAAATATGTCATATCCACGATCCTCGCTTTGCAAGGACAAGCTAGTTTTTCGTCACAAGATAGTCCAACCGATCTAGCCAAGAAAATGTTGAACATGTATGCCATGGGGCAACTGAGTGCGGGGCACTTGGGCTACAATCCGGTTACGAATCAATTTCAAAGCGCCGAACAAGGCCAACAAAACGAGCAACCTGTTGTGGATAATTCTCAATGTTATGAGGTGAATTATGTGGGGCAAAGTCAAGATGGTAATTATGATCAACAAAGTGATGGTTCTTGGAGAAATAATAATCAAGGTTGGGATCAAAACCATCAAGGGCAGAATTGGAACCGGTATTTTGACCAAGGCCAGAACCAAGGTTATAGGAAAAATCAAAGTTCATTTTATCAAGCGCCTAACCAACAAGCCCAGTACTATCCTCAACAATCTCAACATCAACAACAATGGGGTACTTACCAAGCAACTCCTCCACCACTTGCTCCCATTCCTCAAAAGAGTGCAACCGATGTCATATTGGAGCAAATGAACAAATACTTTGCGGAGATAAAAAAGGACATGGTTGAGATGAACTTCAAACACGGGTCCGCCATTCGGAATCTCGAAACACACGTAGGGCAAATCACCGATAATGCCATGGTGAACTTGAAAGGAGGCTTACCGAGCAACATGGAAAATAATCCCCAAAATGTGAAGGCCACTATTTTTGAGAAGTGGTAAAGAGGTGGGTGTTGACAATGCTCGAGGAGAAAGGACTCAAAATCTGTCAAAGAGAAAAGGGGTATTGATGAAGATGATGATTTACATAGGCCGGTTGAGGAAGAAGACTTGGAAAAAGGAAATATTGAGATAGAGTTGGAAGCAATGAGAAGAGAATTGAAGGCCGTAAATGAAGAGTTGGCGAATGCAAAGAAAGAGAAATTGACGGACAAGGAGAAGGAGTTTGTGGCAATTGACATTGAAGAAGAGGAACCGAGTAAAGCAATGGAGAAGAAGGGCACAAGTGAGAACGCACCTCCACGCGTGAAAGGTAAGAAAGGTATAATCCCACCTCCCTCTCCCGATTTTGATTTAAGTACTTTACCCTACCCACCTAAAGGTTATAGACAAAGTCATTTGAACCAAGCTCAGAACTGTTTCATTGAAATTTTGCGTAAAATTGACTTGACCATTCCCTTTCTTGAAGTACTTGCAAACATGCACCTTATTGTAAAGTCTTAAAAGGCTTGTTAAATGATAAGATTAAAATGGAAGGTTTGGTATGTTTGAATGAAGAATGTTCGGCGATTTTTGATAGTAAGATACCCACGAAAATGAGAGATCGAGGTGGGTTCACCATCCACTATTACTATTGGCGATACTTTGATTGAAAATGTGTTGTGTGACTTAGGAGCTTACGTGAGCTTAATGCACTAGGGCCTTGTATGAAAATTTAGGGTTGGGTGAGCTAGAACCCACGTGGATGACCTTACAAATGGCGGATAGGTCGGTTAGGACACACATGGGGGTAGCGGAGGATGTTCTTATGCAAATATATAAATTTACCTTTCCCGTAGATTTTGTCGTCGTAGACATGGCGATGGATTCTAAGACCTCGGTTTTGCTTGGCCGTCTTTTCTTGACTACGAGTGATCTTAGCATAGATGTGAAGAGTGGTGATATTACTTTTCATGTGGGTAAGGAGAGCGTGACATTGAATGTTTATAAGTCTAAATCTCTTGCTTGTCATTCCGTCGAATCTACTTTTGCTTGTGTTGTTGCTACCACTAACCCACGGGTTGATAAGGAGTTAAGCGTAGAAGACACGGTGGATGCACAAAAGGTCGTTGATGGAGTGAAGATCAAGACCAAGGATAAACCGGGATCGCCCGTCTCACCATCATTGCCTCGTCCGGACCATAAGCCACTCGTCATAGACCCGGGAATTGGATTTAAAGTCAAGTTGAAGAAAAAGGGAACCACTAAGCAAGGGCACCTTAAAGAGAAACCGGAGTGGGAACCGAGAAAAGAAAATATTGAGTGTTTGGCAAGAGGTAACTTCACGAGCTAGAAGAGGTACCCCGTGTGTTAACTCCGTAATTTTAAAACCCCCTCGCGTTGTCTCTCATGAATATACTTATAATTGATATGCTATGTGTTAGGGTGCTTTGTGATGCTTTGTGGTTCGGTTCGTTGTTTTGAGTCTTTTGTGGTATGAGTACGTTTGGTGCCGTTACGTCGATGCTAACGACGTTAAACAAAGCACTTCTACCTTTTCTCGCTTTGTGCCAATAGTATAACTTTGGAAAAATTGGCACCGTATAAGTCATCTTGTCGAGCCAACGACGTAAAACAAAGGCGCTTGGGGGAGGCAACCCACGCTTTTTGGTAGTAACAATTTGTTTGGAGTGGTCTTTGGGTGCAAGAGGAGAGAGTTTGGCTTAAAAGAGAGGTTTGGGTGAGAATTTCCTTTTGGTTACGGCTTTTGTACATAGACGGAGATGTTTTTATGTGAGCCTCTTTGGCCTTATTTTATGCGTGGATGCTCTGTGTTTCTTTTGATTATCTTTATATCCCGGTGCAATTCCCGTCTAGTATGGTTGATATGCTTTGATACTTTGTTTGTTCTATTTTTATATATCTCGTATCTATCACCATCTTTTGGCACGTTGATTTTTCCCGTGCATGTGTTTGCCTTGGTTTTTGTTTCTATGGTTTTAGATACTCGAGATGGAGCTTACTAGAAGATGTCACGTGGGCTACGAGTGCGCCTTTCTACCGGGTTTTGGTCAAACAGCTAAGTCTTTTACTCTTTTTATCTCTCACACACGGGGACGGTGTTTCGTTTAAGTGTGGGGTGGGAGACTTAGGCGTTTTCTTGTTTTTGTTGTTAAATGTGCTATATATGTGGTATGCTTAGCCTATGACCGGGCTCGAGTCGATTTTGGGCAATTTTTAAAAAATTTCAAGGGTTTTTAGCACCGTGTTGTGTGTGTTATTTTCATATTCGAGTGGTGACCACCTTAGTAGGGACCCCGAACGTGTACAACTTGTGGTTTGATAATATCTTGAGAATGGAGATTATTAATTTCACGTAAGCTACACTTAGTGCATAATTTGATTATTACCAGCTTATACCACTTAGTCTCGAGACGAAATAGAGAGGTTCACCTAATTAGGACACGGGATGACGGTCTGGCGTCTCTTTGACCTACCAAAGCCAAATAAGCCTAATTCCGAGCATTAGACCTTCGTAGCCCCTCTCGGCCTTGATAGAATGGTCGACCACCATTCGCCTTATAGCCGTTTTGTTACTTAGTCGAAACCTACCCTTGAGCCTTAAATATGGTCACATTTCCTTCATTTATACCACTACGAGTGGACTTAATCTTTTGTTAGGACACACTTGCTAAGGCAAGTGTGGGGTGGGGAAATGATGTTTTGATGGGTTGGTGTTTTCTTGGTTTTGGTATAAGGAGAAGAGGAGCTCATTTGGGCCTAGTGTTTGGGTTTGGCCCAAAAAGAAAAGAAAATTCTATATTTCTTCTTCCTTTCAAAAAAAAAAACCAAAGTTGAAAATAAAGTAAGAAGTTCTCAATGAATAGAAGTTTGGAGTATATAGAAATAAAATGGTTAGAATCAAAGTGATGAGCTCAAAAGTTATCTTTAAGGTGTTGGAGTTGGGATAGTGAGATAGGTGCTAATATATTCGACCTCGCCTTATGAAACTTGAAACATAGTTGAATTAGGCAAAGATTTCGGGTATGTTAGTATTCTATGGTTCCCAAAGTGTTAAAAATAATCAAAAAGGAGTTTGAGTGGTTTGAATGGTAGAGATAAGGCGGTACACTTGTTGATTAGGTTCACTCATGCTTCTTTTTCTCCGAGTTCCCAAAATATCCTTTTCGATTAACCGGAATTACCACTAGCCTAACATTATAACCTATCAAGTCCTACCCGATCGTGCCCAAACTTAGTAACCTTGATTAGTGGAGAGACTAGTGAGTATGAAACGGTTGGTATACTTTTGGTCGGGATTCAAGCCCCGACAATCATTTTGAGCACTTGGCTTTAGCTTAGCACCACACACACTCTATTTTCTTGATAATGATATAACCGGTGTGTATATTTTCGTGTTTCTTACTTTGTGGTTACATCGAGAGTGTGGATAGTAGCACTGCGTCACAACGTTGAATCCATGGTTTGTTTTAAAACGCCTAGTTTACTCGAGGGCGAGCAAAGGCTAAGTGTGGGGTGGTTGATGGGAGTCAACTTTACGTGACTCCGGTGCATTGTTTATCCCCGTTTACCACACTTTCAACACATTTTTGGGTGATTTAGACCGTTTTCGGGGTATTATCGTGAGCTTATGGCACGGGGAGTGAATCCGTTACTTTGATGGATTACTACCCCTTTTTTGTTGATATTAACCCCATTCCCGAGCACTTTTACCCTCCGGAATTGTTTGGATGTTTTTGGTTGTTTATGATGTTGAAGGGTATTAGTGTCTCGAGGACCCGGAAGGTGATGATTTATGGTGAAAAGCATGATCGAGGCAAGAGAAGAGATCAAAGGAAGAAAATTTGAATTTTTGGGGCAACGGGGTTCAAACGCACGTTTGAACCTCCCAAACGTGCGTTTCGGTAGCTACTGATATTGATCGAGAGTTCAACCTTTCTAAACGCACGTTTCAACTTGCCACTAACGCGCGTTCCAAGTCCTTGAAACGCGCGTTTGAACCACCAAACGTGCGTTCTAGATGAAGATCGGCCAAGAACACCTTGAAAATGATGCGAAACGCGCGTTTGAAGATTTGAAACGCAGTCCCGGCCCTAAACGTGCGTTTGAGGCTGAATTCTGCAAATTTTCCCTCGCTATAAATACCCCGCTAGACTAATTCTTGAGGAACAACCATTCTCTTAGCAAAACCCTGCCACATTTCTTAGCTCAAATTTTGTAATAGCTTAGAATACACTCTTTTAGCTTAAATCAATACTATCTTAGCTTAATCTTTCCATTTCTTAGCTTAGATTTCTACTTCAAACACTAAGAGACCATCTTTTAATTAGTTTGCTATTTTGTACTTTTGGATCTAAATTTCGAGTTTACGCAAATTAATGGTATATTTCTTCTTCCTTTCACTTGTTATGTCTTTAATTCTTGTTTCTTCTTTGTTTTAACTAGCATAATGAGTAGCTAATCCACTTTTCATAGTCGAATCATGTGAAATTTGGTGAAATCACCACTTTTGGGTGATGAAATTGGGAGTGGGTAGTGCTTTTTCTTGTTGTATCTTGCATGTTTCACGTCTTAGAACTTGTTATAACTGTGATTTGGACTAGATTGATCACACTAGAAGTCAAAATCACACACCTCGCTCTAAAGAGTTGTTAGGATAGAGATGTGGAAAGGGGTTCTAAGATCACGGCGTAGACTCGGTTTAGTTGTTAAACCGAGAACTGAAAGTGAGGGTCACTCGTTTTCACGTTTAAGCGGCTCACAGTGCATAACATGTTTTTGTTAGTGAATCTTAACTTTAGGAAGGAGTAGTTAGCATGGCATAAGGTGTTAGGAGAGAGTTATTGAGGACCTTAGCACCGGGATTAGGAGTTTGCACCCGTGAAATTGAATGCGAGAGTTCGTTTGTTATAATGCACACTCCGGTTTGTCTATCCTTGGGTTGAAACTAGCTATTTTGATCATGGTTTACAGCTATGTTCCTTAATCTATCTTTAAAACTTAGGAGTTTAATTTTTCTTTCTTTAACTTCTGCAGCTTTAGACTGGATTTAAGTATAAATCACTTTAGTGTCGTTAGCAGTAAACAAGCACTTCCAAAGATTGATACGCCTAGAACTTCAAGTAACACGTTCACTTTGGTACTCACAAACACTTTTCACTTCGGTTAAGAGCCTGCGTACTCATGTCGCTATGTAGCAATCGACCAGTACACTTTGCCGGTTAGAGGAGAGTTAGTTTACCACGGATTTCGAGTCATATAAATTGTTTTTGTTGGGGT